>JAOXXN010000395.1:39186901-39202383 GCA_026770055.1 Myrmophylax atrothorax
AGTATTTCTTGAAATCTCTGCCTTCAGCTGACAAGCTCCCTCTGTTTCTAATAAAACAGGTCAGCCCTGTTGTGGCTGACAGCAGCACTGAAAATAGTACTTACACTATTTTTTGTAAAATGATGAGAGAGAATTTGTATACGTTCTTTCTTTTACTGTGTTTTGCTACTGTGTCAAAGGGGGAATGTAAGGCAAGAGAAGAGGATGACTTCCATTTTTTTTAGTAGTTTAGATTAAATTCTTTTAAAAAATCTCTTAATATAGGCTGTGTGTTCCTTCCAGTTATTTAAAATTACTGACTCAAGATGCGATGTGTTTAGGGAAGCAGCAGATGTAATTGAGTGTTCATATGTAGCTCCTTGTACACACAGCAACTCAGTGGGCAGCTTCTTTTATGAACTCTGCAGTATCTTCATTGGCTTGACTGGAACATTTCCAGGGTTGAAGCAGCTCAGGAGAAAATTACCACTGGGTTCAGTTACACAGAGTGTCAGAACTGGTTGGATGTAGGTTTTTTGGTTTGTTTTTTTGGTTTGTTGGGGTTTTTTTCCTCCCCTAGGTGGAAAGAGCCATTTTTTTCCAAACTGAAGTGTTTATAGGAACATAACCTATTTTGATGAAATTCTGCTGTGAAAGACCTAGGTAGAATTTCTTTTGAAAATAGAGTGCTATTGCATATATAAACTTGATTACATATTGAATATGAAAAGCAGTAGTCAAGAGCAGTCCTGCTGTGCTGCTTACTTCCCCAGTCCCTGACATTAAATGGCTTAATGGCTCCAAGATCAAGGTTGTATTCAGGCTATTAGCCTGCACAGTGACCACTGGATCCATCCTCTGTGATCTGTTTTGAAGCTGTTCATGCTTCTGGCTACCGAAGCATCTGGTGGCTGTGAGCTGCAGGGCTTAGCTGGGCTTTTCCTGAAAAACCTCTTTCTTCCGTTGACTTAATGTCTGACAAGTAGCTTCTTTGGGCATCCCATCCCCGTATTCCTTGCCACATCTCCACATGACTCGTGTTTTCTCCAAGGCCTTTATTGCCATATTCTCCCAGCGTTGCCTCTTTCCCAAAGCAGAAGTTGTTTCACAGCTCTGATGGCTTTTGTTACCTCCTCTTGTTACTTCTCAAGTTCATGTATGTGGTTATTGTGAGATGAGGTACCCAGAAAGGGAAGCATTATTTCAGATGCAATTGCAGCAGAGCATAACAGGGCCCTTTCTGTTTGCTGAATATTCATTCTTCAATGGTTTGTGAAGTTCTGTCACTCTGGAGGTTTCTCTCCTTATGGCGCAGGGCTCAGCCCCTCCACCCTGGGGCCCATGTGCCACTGAGCTTGGAAAGGATTGTCCCAAGGCACCACTACTTGCCAGTGACAGAATTCTGCTTTGGCTTAAAATAGCCACCCACTTTCCCATAGTGGAGCTCATTAAAAAGTGTAGATTTGCAGTCTCATGTTTCTCATTTTTTCTGTATCTCTTTTCCTTAATAACGGTAATCTGAGCCCTTCTGAAGACTGAAGTGTTGCTGGTACCAGTTTCTTTATTTCTTCCCCAAAACCAGACTTCTCAACAGCACCTTATTTTATAATGGCATATAAGAAGGGAAACATTTCCACCTAAAATGTCAGTTTGTGTAGAAAAATAGGTTTGGGTTTGGGGATTGTGGTTCTTTGTTTCATTTTGTTTTCTTTAAACATGGATGATCCTGACTACTGAGGTATTAGGAGTGCAGCTGTGTCTTGCCTCCACTTCTACACTCTTACTAACAAAGTGTCTGATTTTCCTGTGGAGAGATAACAGCTCCACTTATCCAAATTGTTTTATCAGTCAAAGTGAAAATTAGAGTCAAACTTGTTGGCTTCTTCAGCATGTCTCTGCATTTTACAGCATGTTAACATAAATTAAAGCAACTTTTTTTTTTTTACCTGAAGAGTCCTGTCATTGTTATATAACACTTGGATTTGATTAATTATAATTTCAGACTATTTTTCTGCCTTTAATGAAAGTTTTTCCTTTCATCTGGCTCTATAGTTGCATTTGGTCTCTTGACAAAGTGCAGTGCTGAGGAAGTGTTTTCATTCTATGAAATGATTACTAAAAGTGAAACATCTATTTCTCCAAAAGATTTTCAGGAAATATATGCAGTTTTATTGAAGGAAACTCCGGAAGTTAATCTGAAAGTACAACTGTTTATTATTAGTAGGTTGCTTCATAAATAATGGCAGAGAAATAGAGGTTAAAAAAATGAAAAAACCCCAGACCTCTAAATTACTGTTTAAATTCAAATTCTCAGCTTGAGTAAATCAAAACTACTGTGCTGAATTGATATGATCTATTTTCACTTCAAAACTAAAATTAGGCAAATGGTTGATGTTATAGTTGCCCAGTTTATTCCTGCTTGTGAAGAATGACATATTGGAGTATGACTGGCAAAGTCTGTATCCAGATTTCTAAATTGTGGTATTTTGGATCCAGAACTCTGGGTTGGAATGATGAGTAGTTTTCTTTCTGTTGGAAGCATGTTGTAGCTATTTCCTGCAAAAGAAGGAAGTTCTCTTGCAAGTGGCATCTGACCTTAATGTGCGAACTTCAGTGGGTTGGTTGTCAGCTCAAATGAAGAGGAGCTTTCCAATCTGCTGTAAATAAACAACAAACCTTCAAAGGACACAAGTTACAGCAATACAAATTACATGCCCTATACCTCTTGTATTGATTAAATCGTTCACTAAACCTGTGGACATTTGACACCTCAATCAGCTTTCCCAAGCAGTACATCAATTTTTTTTTTCTTTTTGTCATAACAGCTTGACTTCTAGCGTAGATACATTGAAAATATAGCAAGATGCCTCAGCAAAAATACTAGGAAGGCTTTACAATTTACTTTTGGGGCAAGGGTCACTAACTCCTTTGATATTTTCTTTTCCTCTCTCTACATGGTTCATTAAATTCCCTGAAAGAACAGCGTGTGTTGTGCACATAAATGAACTAGCAATAACAAGGTTCCATCACTTAGGTCTAGTAACTGGTTTAAAAAACCCTGAACAACAACCCTCAGATTCCTCTACTATTGAATGGGGCATTTCACACAAGGGGAATGTCCAAGTGCTTTTAAGTTTTTGCAAATCAAACCGCTAAGAAGATACTGCGCTAGTGAGTTGCAATACCATTTTTAGATAATAATTGTATTTATTATCAATTAATTTAATAATAATTGGTATGTAGCACAGGTCACATTGTTAGTCTTGATATATTTAGTTTTTAGTCTCATCATTCTGCTCATTGTACAAAGTGAAATGCAAGCCAGGAATTTTTTCTGCTCTTAAGGAACTAGTTGCTGTGTCTGGCAGGAAGAGGTGTTGAGGTGTAACCTTTTGAATTCAGCATCTGTGACCCAGAGATTTCACTAAGACTACTAACTACTGTACACTTTTTGCGACAGAAATGCATCCATGTTATCTGCATCTAGATCTTCATTAATGTAAAAATACCACATCACAAAACATTACAATAATTTCTGATTTATACATTGCAAAATGGTTAGTTTTCCTCTCTTCTTCAGAATTTTTCCTGGTTTTTACTCCAAGAACTCTCACGAAGACAGTATTGTTATTATTATTAAAAGTATTGAAAAGATAAATTTTATTATAAATAAGAATGAATGGATTATTTTTTTCTTTGTGAACATGTTCCTGCAAAAATCCATTTTCAGAAAGAAGACTGGTTTAGAAATAATTTTTTTGGTGAGAGTTTGTCACATGAGCTATTACTGGTGTAGTTACTGGTGTACATTAGCTATTAAAATAGTTACGATTTTTAAAGTCATATTGTGTTTGCCTAAAGCAAGCCCTTGCCATTTCTCCTTATCTTATTTCTCAGGCCTTGAAGGAAGTAGGACTAACCCAGGAAGTTTAGCAAGGTCACTACATCTGAACTTAGGAAGGATCAGAGCCAGTGTAGTTTGTTTATTCCTTCCCTTTAGGATTACAGATGCTCCTTGCACAGCTAGAGTTCATAGGAAAGGGGATCTGATAGAGATTGCAAAGACAGAACAACTGAGCAATTTTTGCTGCAGTAACAATCCCTAGTAAAATCCTTAATTATATCAATGGGCTTAAAAACAACTTGTTTTCTCACTGCCTGATGAGATCCTTGCATAATATTATCACACAGCGCTGCAGCCACTTGTTGTCCAGAAATCACAGGATGAGCCAGTGCGAGCACCAGGAAAAGACAGAGTCTTGTTCTCTCTAGTCTTATGTGGTGAGCTCTGAAGTATGACCTTGGAATTCATCTGGGTGTAAATAAATGAAACTGGACTAGTAATGCAAGACCATTTTAGTTCAGTTTTCTGCAGTGAAAAAAGACTTTGAAGTCTGCTGCCTTGAAAAACACTTCAAGGTGAACTAGATTGTCTAGTGAAAAAGCTTGGCTCAAGGAAATAATAAGAAAGGGGAGGAACTATCTAATTTAGAAGTGAAAATATTTTTCTTGTTTCCCATTCCTGCAGTCCAAACTTATTTTTATTCTGTGCCTCTTGATGTTTCTTCCAAATAAATTTCTTCTTTCAAAAAGAAAAAATTCTTTCCCTTCTTTATACTCATTGTGTTTTCTTCATTTGATTATTGACAGCTAAAACATGACATGAGTTCAACTGGACCAGGTGAAAAAAATAAGTGTGTGTAAGAGGACTGAAGGAGTAAAGACCTTCAAGCAATTTTGCTAATAAATATTCATTTTTATTAGTATTGCACTCAGAATAAACGAAAAGGAAGAACTAAAGAATTCTGCATTTGATGTTTGCCAAGAAAAAAGTGTGCTCTGAGGCACTTCTTGCTGTTAATGAGTGCTTAGTTTTCTCTCTCTTCTTGCATATTGATAATATTTATTGAAACCGTAACTTTTCCTCATTGACCCTCCCATCCAAATAGTGTTTTGCCCAGATGGTTAGTGTAGGTGTTGAACTGGTAGCTTTGGAAATCAGTGAAGTTATCTGCTAGTTTATTTATTGTGATATTTATATACGAGTCCCTTAGTTCACACAGGTTTTATTTCAATAACGGGAAATGGGTTTTTGCTGTCTCACTGGCTGTGTGGTTGTCTGGCTGCCTGTGGTGGTGTCTGTAGGTTTGAGGTGAGCTCTCTGTGCCCACAGATGTCTTCTGTGCCCGGATGTGACCCCGTGTCAGGGAGTTGCTCTCACATGTAACTTCCCTCAAGTCTTTCCCTGAAATTGCTGTCTGCTTGGAATCTAATTAAATATAGAATTGGTGGCCAGAATTGAGCTTTATAATGTTGGTTCCATAATCCAAGCATATTGTAATGAGTTTATTAATGAGTACTTTTGGAACATCTCCACTGTTGAGGTGAATTGAATGAAATGGATAAGCTCTCTGAAATATTTGTCTTTGGAGCTAAAAGAGGCATCTGCCATGCTCCCATAAAGTTTTCTTCAGAGAATTTTCGGGTTTGAATTTCAAGCAATGTAGAACTTGTGACAAATACAAGCATCTGTACCTGAAAGAGATGGACCCCGAAATAGAAGCTTATCTTGTTTGCTCCATTAAATGTTTCCATATCTATTTCTTCCTGAATCATGGAGCTTCTTTCTCCATGGCAGGTTGTTTCTGACAAACCCAACAGCAGCAGTTGAAGGCCAGAAATAGTAACATTGAAATGTGCAGCCCTAGGATTTGACAGAGCTGAGTTAGCAAAGAGTACTGAGGCCAGAGGTATTAGCCACCCTGGTAAACTGTGATTCAGAGAAAGCCCACTGCAGGAGAGTTAGCTGGGGTATCAGGCAGCTGTCACAAATAATCAATGTACATGTGTTTTTTTGCTGCCTTGGGTACTAGTTTCTTGTTATGGTCAGTTTTTGGTCTTGGGATTTGAGCAAGCAAACAAGATCTGTTTCTGTTATGGCTGTGCAAGAATTCTGCTTCAGATCACACAGGTAAGAAGACCTGTGATTATATGCTGGAGAAAAGTCATACAGAGAAGGTCCTTACACTTTTTTTTCAGTCAGTCTGCCTTAATATAGGAGCTAAAGTGGCAGAGATAGACTAGTTATGTTGTGTAGGTTCTTGGATAGGAAATGCAGCATGGAAAACTGCCAAATCTGGCTGCTTATGAACACAAACTCTGACTGGGCATATTTACCTGAAACCCAGGTACAACAGGCTCTGGAGTTTAAGGCACTGAATGAAGGCTGCATTTGATTATAAGAAAGAAAAATGTTAATATGAAAGGATTTTTTTTCTTTATATAAGCATGGATAGTGATGCTCTGAAACCCATGAGACTCAAAGATTCTTAGAAGAGAGTCAAATGTGTAGAATGAACAGAGGAAGTGACCAATGACATGCTTGCTTTGTAACAGTTTTTAAAAATTATTTTTTGGTAGGGTCTCTAATCAAGAGCTGTTTCAATTGAGAAAGGCATTGTGAGAGTTGTAGACTTCCTTGGTAGAAGTTGTAAGACTAATTGAAATTGAATTTTTCCTGTGTTAAGAATAATTAAAAAAAAGGAATATTTTTTGGCCATTTTATCTAATGTCAAAGAAAGATTTTATTAATATTTTTAAAATGGTGAATAATGTATAGTGCTCACCAAATATTTGGAATTGTGTGTGCCTGTGGAATGAAGCCAGATTAGGCCAGCAATCTGGCAGTAGTGGTAAGAGTAGAGTCAATTTGCCAAGACTTCTGCCAGTATTTGATTATCTGGAATAGTAGTCTGTATGACTGACTGACTTTTGAAATATTTTTGTACTTTCTCAGAAGTATATTTGTTTTTCAAAAGGAATTATGCAATTTTCCCTATCTCAAGCAGTAATGAAGTATACAAATTGTTCAATATTCTGGCAACCTTCAGAAGACTTTGCTAAAACTGTCTGATATGGGGCATGTGCCATTTGCACATTACTAACAGCATTTTGATGCATACATTTTGATCTGCAACTTTTTCAGTAATCTATTGAATATCTTGAAAATCTAAAACAAATGGGCTTTTTGTAGTAGGAGCCACTAGGATCAGTCTTCTTTTACTTGACCTAAACATTTATGTGTACAGTCACACATCTTGCGTGATGCAAGGTTCGTCCAAAACAAATCTTCTGGTCTTACTAGTGGATGGTCTTGATTAGTTTTTTCCAGGGTTCTCAGAGCTTGTCGCTTTTTCTTCTCAGTCTTCAGATTCTTCTTTTTTCCATTGCACCTCTGGCAGCCTCCATTAATCTGGAGCTGGGCTCTGAGGCTTACAGGCATTTTCTGCTCAGAAAACTCACCTTTAAAAATGTTGTCTGGGACTTCCTCCACATTTGCTCTTTGGTCCACATTAGCTGGTGGAGAAATGAGAATCTTTTACAGTTGACCTCTTTAATGTATTCATTATTCTAATAAGTTGAAGTCATTCTATGTCAGTTGCTCTTGAGGTTATCATGTAAGTGCTTCCAAAATGGTACATGATACATGAAATGGTCCATGTCCACAAATGGACGTTCAGTGGGAAACAGTGGAACATTTCACAAAGACAGTCTTTACCATGACTTCATTCTCTGTATTGCCCAGGGCAGGTGTATATCTATTCATTGGCTCTGGTGGGAACACAGTCTCAGTAGATTAAACTCTGCTTTTGTAAATACCCCCTCAGCAGTACAGAATGTTTTCATTAAATCAATCAGAATGAGTCAGTTGTTCATTGGCAATGCTCTTAAACATTTGCAAGTCAGCATTCTCTTCTGTGTCTTAACGGAGTTCTTATGCTCCTATTTCAACAACGAAAGTTTAGCCATTGTCTGTGAAGTTATTGTGCCATTTTGGCACCTTGCACCAGTGTGCAAAGCTCATTTGTTAGGAGCTGTTTTGGGGACAGTAGGAAATATCTCTAGTGAGGGCATCACAGTTGAAAACATGAACTCACTGTTGCTGTCAGATATGGGGGCAGAATTCCTGGTGCCTGAGAGCCAGGATTTGGGGGAAGTAGCTTAAAAATTCTGGTGCCTTGCCCAGCTATGGCACTTTTAATTGCTGCTTTTTCTATTTTTTTTTTATCATCAGCAGTTCTCTTATTAAACTCAGTCAGCAGCAGTTTTTCTTCTCCTTCCCCTGCTTCCCACTGCTTTGTGAATAAATGCATGGCTCTTAGGGATTGCAGGGAGCAGCTAACAGCACAGTCAAGAAAATTCTTTATATTTTTAAGAATTGGGATGATGGCTCTTTTGCCTGAAGGTAAAACTCAATTTGAGCAGCAGGGGGCATGGAGAGTGTTTGTGAGCATAACTGCGGGCTGTCTACTTCCTTCTGTACCTTGTTCGGAAGGGCCAGAGGGGAGTTTGAAAGTCAGCGTCAAGTGCGCTGGATTGCTCTTTTCTTAATCTCCCAGCTCTTGGGGGTCTGAATTTTCAATGAGAAGTGGGCAGTGCTAGGATGAAATACCTACCTTTTTGTGAGTTACAAAGTCACATGCTTTAAAAGAATGATTCCTATAATTATACTTATATCCAGATGTTATTCAGGCACTTTAGCTTAGTAGCCTAGAGTTGGGCATGCATCTCAGCCTGAGGTCTCAGGGGCAGTCAGTGCCTTTAGGAGGAGGACTTGCATCCTCTCTTACCCTCACACTCTCTTCTCCAGCATTCTTTTGTGTTCCTAATATTTTTGAATTGCTGTTACCCCAAACAGAGACTTGTAAGAAAGGATTTTATCCTGAGTGGCTTCTGCCAGATTGTTTTCCTTTCTTTGCCCCAAAGGATGGGATCCCTTCATCTCCTGACTCATTTGGAGGCAGTCTCCCTGCTGCTGAGAGAGGCACGTGAAGCTTTTCTGCCTTCATCCCTTTCAGGCACACTGGTGGAATGTGCCACTGCTCAATGCTCTTTGGTTTGCCCTGGGTTGTGTCTGTGGATGGTATCACTGAGGCCTTTGATTTGGAGCTGTTCCTTCATTTCCTTGTGTGGGGACAGTTTTGGAAATAACCCTGTTCTGCCTTGCCTCTGTTATCTCAGCAAGGCCAGTGGCATGGCCTGTAGTCTGTCATGAAGTTGTCTGCATCCCGAGCTACTGGTCCTTGCCTTGTTTCTAAAAGCACCTGAACCACATGTTGCAGAATGGGTGATATCTGGAAGGTTCTATACCTTCCTCTTCTTTGCTGTTGGACCCTGATGTATCTTCATCACCCACAGGTTGCTAAAGGTGTGAATCCCTGACTCTGGAACAGTACTTTTTGTATTTGTTCTCACTTCCTTTTTCTAGCTAGAATCTTTCCCAAGTTTACTTTGTGGATTATATGAAGACAGCAAAGTTGTTGTAGACATGCAACTTCAGACACAACTATGCTGTGTGTCCCTCCAGGCTTGCATCATGAACACAAGAGGAGAAATAACTCAGGGTTTATTGTAGAGTGATGATACATTGCAACCAGCTCCCTGGTGTTTGCCAATTTGTGGCTTCATCCTTGGAAGAAGTGGCACCTTCTGTCCTTGACAGCTGGCCATAGGAAACCTGGCTTGGGCCCTTAAGCTCTTTTCTTGAAGACCAATGTGATGAGCACAACAAAGTGATCAAGTCAGTCTGAGGATTTTTTAGATACAAATTAATGTGAAATGCTGGTCTGCCAACTCCACACAGTACCCTGTATCATCATGCAGGCATGAATGGTGCACTTGGGTGACTCCTCAATCTCTCGATTGAATCTGGTCATCCAGGGGGAGAAACTCCATCTATGCATCTGGCTAGTCTGTGGCTTTTTTACCCAGAATGATCCTAGGGATTATTACAAATACGTGCTAGCAATTTCACAATGGTTGCAGTGGTAAAACCAGTTTTTTGTCTAAATAAGTCCTTTTATGTGTAGTGTTACATGTGGGTATTATTAGGTAAGCAGCTATGTTAGTGTCAGTCATGTTCAAATTTACTGGTCTTCAGGAACATACCATGTGTAGTGTTCTAGTGAGGTGGAATGGGAAGATTGGGTATTTAAAATTGCACAGCAACATCACAGCTGTTTACCGTACCAAAGGATGAATATTCCCAGAATGATCATGAGTTTTCTGTTATTCCCTTATACGTGGTGAAACAGAACAGTATTCTGAGGTTTTTCTTCTTTCCTCTATATTTAATTTCAAGGAATAGGATCATTTCAATTGCAGTAGAATTTGCTTACTGTAAGTAGTATTGAATGCAGCTAACAATTACATCATCTACTCCATGCTATACAAATCTTTTGATATAGTTTCATTACTGCTTCATAATCAGTAAGGTTTGCTATTTACTTGAGCGTGGGAACCAGAGTTTCCTTCTATTTGGCAGATTTTATTAAAATCTCAGGACTATCAGGACCATAATAAATTAAGGGGGCATGCAGGGAATTTGTACAAAGATGCAAGCCCTACATGTTATTAACTGCTAATAAAACTTAATTAGTTACTTAATTAGCTACTAATATGACTTTTAGATCTCCAAACTTGTCAGTGGTGGTCAGTATGATGGGGCTTCAGGGTTCAGCTGTAGTGAGGAGTTTCTGTGATGCCTGTGAAGATATGGTGCATTATGGAAAGCCTTGTAATTCTCTCACCTTTTTTGAGCTGACCAGAGGTTTTGTGATAGCTTTCAGTGGAGCACAGATTATTTATTATACAGCCTTGCTGAGAAGTGGAATTCAGTATTTCATATCTGCTTATAGCATTGTATAAAATGTACTGGTGTACCATTCAGTTAAATGTTTGGTATAATTTGGTCAGTGATCAGTGCAAAGAATGTCAGCAGACCACTGGCCCAAAGATTTGGGACTTACTGAGCTGAAAGTCACTGTGAAAAAGACATTGTTTTCCTGAACAAATGTCAAAAGTGCAGATTGCAATGAGGGAACAGAGGATATTGCCTGGAATATCATGTAACTCTTCAGAATTTTTCTTTACTTAATTATCCTGTGAATGTACACTTCAATTCCTGTCCACTGTTAAGAATAAGAATTGCTTGAGGGAACTCTTGAGCGCAATTTTGTTTCTTAGCTTTGGAATTTCTGGAGCCTGTATATTCAAATAAACTGTGTTTCATAAAGGTATATGTTTACTATACACAGGCAAATTATATATGATTTCCTGTCCAAGCTTGGCTTGGCTTTTGTGTGTTGAACCTGCAGGTCTTCCTAATTTAGTATCTATTCAGAAAGAAAACACTTTGAATTGAGACTTTCCAGTCTTTCAGAGGGGACCCAAGAGACAATTGTTGTCTTTGTTGATGACGTTGTTTTCTAGGATTTGCAGACAGAAGTCTGTTGTTCAACCTTACTCAAATTTAAACAAGTTCTTCCTGATAGATTTCTAGCAGGAAATGTTGGACTACTACATCACAACAGCTGTCAGATGCTCAGTAAAGGTAATTACCCCCACATACTTGGTTGACCTGTAAATTAAATTTGGATACACCTTTGAAATATACTTGGCCACATTATAGTTAACAGTTTCTCCTGTAAAATGTTATATTTTTGCCAGGTGTGGGGCGGGGGAGGAAGCAATAAGGGAGGCAATGGGGAGAATGGAATTGATTATAACTGGTATAAATTTCAGATGATGTAAAGCATCAGCTCTTTGCACAGGGAAACCAGTGATTAAAGACTTGGATAGTTCTACACAATTGACTTATACTCTGGAGTAGTGTTCTCCAAATTACAAAACCAATCAACCACCCTAATTGCCTTCATTCAAAACCAGTCACCAATTTGATTCTTTTACCAGCCAAATAGGACAGCATAAATCAGGCAGCATGAGTGTCGGGGAATGCATGCTTGGTACCCAGCCAGATCTTATGTAAACCGAACAATAGTGTGTTAAATCCATGGCCAGGAGAGACTTGCAATCCTCACTTTGGTACAGCGTCTCCTCTTGGCTTTCTGTGATGTGGGAAGTGTAGGGCTGAAATGCTCCAGCTCTGAATGCGGGCCCCAGCTACGATGGTGCGACTTTACAATGGCTGTGGTGTAAGCCAGGGCTGAGCAGGGCCTTTACTTTGTAGCGTCTGCTTTTACTAGGGGTTTTTTGTAAAAGGCGCTCTAATGGGATTTAGTTTGCTCCCATTGAATCAAACTGTTACTGACATTAGTGAGAGCAAGTTCAGATCCTAGTCAGCTTTTCACTGTTGTTGTAAGGGCATTTATTAGTTTCTTTTAGTGGAGTGGAGCTAATTCATTTTCGTTTTCGGCGTGCATTCTCTTTGTCTGCTTTTGTGTGCATGTTCTACTTTTGGGGAAAAAAATAATTTCCTTATTTGAAAATCTGACCCTATTTCAGCATGCCTGTCACCCAGTAGTATAAATTGGAAATGGAGTTGTATGGCACCTTTTGGATCTTGGACACACTGAATAACTGTGGAAACAATTCAAGATTGCTCTGTGCCTGAGGAGCCTTTCCCTGGAAAGGGGGCCAAACTACTTTCTAGCTATAAGTAGTACAGAACGTTCATTAAAAATTCTTCAAGCCCAATTTGATTGTGACTGTAGGAGCTGCAGTCAGAGATAGACAGTGAAAGATCTTGTTGGGCAAACAACAGTAGTTAAAAGCAAATAGATTAAATGTTTGAAGCAGAAGAGTAAAGAATATGTTTGCCACTGATGGGACTGTGTAAGAAGTCTTGTAATAAATTTTGAGCACTATACACAGAAATCTAACATGAAGCATAAAAATTTAATTGTCTAATATGAACAAAAAAAGGGAGAAATTTAAGAAGTTAGAAAACTTTCATTTCTTCCAAATGTGAACAAAAGGACAGTGCAGAAAACTAGCAAAATGACAGAATAAACCTAGAAAAAAGGTACAGAAAATTTCATGGATATGTGAAAACTAGGAGTGCTATGCTGAAGTCTTGTCTTGTCCCTCTTTCTAGTTCTGCCAGTAATAAAAAAAACATAGACAGCTGATTTCTGATAAAATATAAAATCATTCCATAAAAAAACCCATACTACTTTATGCAGAGAATACTGAACCTGTGATAATTCTGCAGGGCAATACTATGTGTGGCCACATTGTCATTATTATGACCAGTACTTTCTGCCTTTACCAAGTCTTAAATACAAAATAATTAATTCCTAGTTTCAATATATAAATGTATCTGAAAAAAATCCACTGCTGATGAATGACATTACCCAGATTAAGAGGTGTGTAATACTGTTTGTTTTCTGAGTTGTTTAACAGAAAACCTCTAAACTGGTGAACAGGATGCCAGATTATAAAACAGTGGCAAAGATTTACTGTATATATCTGAAAAAATGTATTTCCTATTGCTGAATGTTTTCTTAAATAGCTGAAAGGTACACTCTTTGACTTCCTTTGGCTGTTAAGCAGAGGTAAAATGCACCATTCTAAAATAGTAAAGAACTGAAGACACAAGAACACTTGCAGCCAATCTCAAGTGGACATTGTCATAACCTGTCAATTTGGGTTAATTTTTTGAAATTGCTGTATCATTCATGGCTTCACATCTGGAGGTATCACTTCTCAGCTTGGACAAGGGATAGAAACAGAGATCCATGCCTGTGTTGGACACGATTGCATATGCAGGACCTGATCCAGGAGGAAGGAAACTGGCTACAAAGAAGAGGTTATGTGTGATTTGGTAGAGAAGACAAGGGAAGGCCAATACGGATTCTTTTAGGAGGGTCTCACCTAAGCAGAGACAACACTTGGGTCTATTTGGAAAACTACATTAATTTCTTGTCTGTCTCTTCTGAAGCCTGTGGGCCTGTCTGCTGGCCACCAAGGAAATAAACTGTGGATAGGAAAATTAAAGCTATAAGGAGGAGATATCCTCATGCTATTGGAGGGTGAACAGGAGGGCAGGTGGCCCACTGGAATTTTGTGGTGATTGGTGAATATAAATACAGTGAGGTGCTACTTCGGCAAAGAAACAGAGCTGCTGGGCTGAAAATACGGTGAGGAAAGCAAGTGAAGGAAACTGGAGCCTGTTCTCCCAGAAAAACGCTGGGGCTGGATTTGGCTCTGCTCAAATGCAAGTATCCCATTCACTCCTGCAAGTTTCTCATCCCAAACCAAAATGTGTTTAGTGATCTAATGGAAGAACCTGGAAAAGAGGAACAGAGGAGCCTGATGCAGATGCAGAAGCCTTCCCTCTCCCACCCTCCCCCTTTTTATGCTGAGAGGAGTGTGGAGAATTTCTTCTGAAAAGTGGTATTGTAAGCTGGACAGAGGAAGGAATTGAGTGCTTCCTCGCATGAAATCTAATTGCTTAGTAAATACTTTTTCCTTCTCTTTTCACTTATCCGCTTTCTATTACTTTCTCTTCCCATATCCTCATTTTCATTGCTTCATAGTCTCTCACTTCTCTTTCATTCTGATTTCATCTGACATTTCATTGTCCTGTCCTCTTTTTGCTCAGATTTGGAAATGTATCTAAATGATTTTGCTAAATGCACCAGTGCTCTACTCTCTGTGCCTTTCTCCTCTAAATGACCATAGTCTGGAGCCTGTATCCCACTACCCGGCCTGCATACCACTTTCCAGCGTGCAGAGGTGACTCCTTCCCTCCCCACACCCCCAGACCTGTAGAGCACTGAAGTCTGTTATGTGCAATTTGAATAAAAAAGCCAGAGGTGTTTATATCCATTTCCTTCCTGCAGCAAGCGGCCAAATCTGTGGAAGAAACATTAACGTGAATAAGATTGTATCCCATCAAACCCTGAGATGATCTCAGCTAATTGTCTTTTTAGAGGAACAAATGTATGCAATATACTGATCTTCTGGACCCCTCAGAAAAACCCCTGAGTTTTTATGGTGACTGGTCTGAAAGATTTGGTTTTGCAGGAAGCAAACAAAGAATCCCAGATTTCAGTCTGCAGGCAGATGGACCTTTAAACAAAACTCCCTGCACAGCAGGGACATCTATTACAGTTTGTGATCCACAAACTTTAAGGATACTCAAAATTCAGCTATGAGGCTCAATCCTTAGCTAGACCCAGCAGGAGAAGTAAAAGTCTGTGTGTTGTGAGATTTGCTAAGAGCTGAATTAGTTTCTGCAGCAAACTGGAACTACGTGATTTTAACCCTGTGTTAGCCAGAGCATAGTTTGGATGTCTCCTCTGCAACTATTTTATCCTAGAAGACTTGACTAAGAAGCTGGGGACAGTGACAAGTGGCTTGATGGAGCTGTTAGAGGGGAGCTGTACATTAGGATGTTATTTTTAGAATAAAAATCCTTTCTGTAACTGTGCCAATGACAATCTTTCATGTGCCCTATGGAAATGGGAGCCAGCCCAGTTGTTTGCATTTACATTTAATACCTTCTGCATCTTCTGTTGGGAGTTAAAGAGTATCAAATAATTTTTGTCAGTGGATTCCAGTTTTGGAGACTGCAGAACTGTTTCTGCCCTGTTTTAAAACAGGCTCATTAGCTGGTGAATGATCCATATTTGGGAAAAACCCATAATTTTCTACTAATTACCAGGAAATTATTTATCCCATGCATTTCTTCTTGAACA
>JAOXXN010000395.1:39202483-39213925 GCA_026770055.1 Myrmophylax atrothorax
ATGGCTGCTCGTAAGCATCTCTCCTGTAGCACCACAGATTATTTAAATCTCCCAACATGCGCCAGCAAGCTGTCAGAGACAGCAAATAGACGTAATGGTGCAGGAGCACTTTGTAATGATGCTGGAGAAAGTTCACAAAGTATTAGATCTTCATTAATATCTTCCCCTTAATTTCTCAAGAGTTGGTATTTCAAAATTAATTTAGACCTCTGCCCTTGCACAGTTGGTGCTCTGTCTGAACTGATGTTTTAAAATGTTAATTACTGGTTTGGATTTTTTTTTTTTTCCATGAATGGTTAGTAGTAAGGATCATTTAAGACAGGACTGAAGTACTTTGCCTTATTTGTCACTCATTAAAAGTGCATGCTTTCTTTTCATCAACTTAATTCTTTTGCCAAATACTCCTTCACCTTCATTCCTTGCAAACATTAAGCGGGGGATTCATGGAGCTCTGCTTAGATGCTCACAATGTGTTTTGCTTGGACGGATAGGACAAACATAAAATTCGTAGGGCTGTGTGGCTGGCACACCACATGCTGTTTTAAAAGAATTCTAGACTCCCTGTTCCTAATGCTTTCAGATGTGAATTAGTATTATGTTTGTAGACGTTCTGAACTAGTATCTGTGAATATTAAAAAAAAACAACAACCAGAAGGTGCTAACTTATAGGGAAGTGCAGAGCCAAGCAATTTCTATTTCTTCTTTTGGTGAATATTTAGGAGAAATATTTAGATATTTTAAGTTCTGCTTGACAAGTTTCCCTTAATATCTCAGACTCTGCTATCCCTAATTGCTGGTGTCACAGCTTTTCCACAGTAGTGCTCTTGCCAGCAATGGCTTGGAAAAGCCGTCTGTAATTTAAAACTTTATTTTGAAATTCATTTCACAGGGTATACCTGGCAAGAAGTCAAAGTGCTTCATTGTCTGATCTTTCCACTTGCTGCACTACACAACATGGCTGTAGCTCTCCTAGCTGTCCTTTCAGTGTTTTTTTCCACCCCTTCCCCCTCAGATCTGTCTCCACATGATCTGACCTTTCTAGTTCTGGGGTAGAAATGTGGAACTATAGTGTGAATATTAATTTAGCAGCTGAACTGTTTTCTCCAGCTGCAACCTTCTTTTGTAGATACAATAGGCAAAAGAAATGATTAAGCATCTGCTGTCATCAGACCCCTTAGGAAGAAACAGTAATAAAGTAGGTCTTCTAATTACCTCATCCTGTTTCTCCCTAGTTTGGGGTAACATTGAAGGAAATAAATTTGTGTATTGTTGATACCAAACTCAGAGTGACTTAGCCCTTTTCTGACCTTTAGGGAATATTCAATAGAAGAAACTTACTGTTTTTCACAGTGCCTTGTAGTGGTTTTTATCTATTGAATAGTTAATATTAGGTGTAGTGTCCCATGATTTTGCATCTCTCAGTATTGCATAGTGTTATTTGCAGATACCATTAAGGTAGAATACTGTTTCTCTCTTCCACTGTGTGGAAGTGTTCCTGACTGTTTTTCTCCTGTTTTCAAAATTTCACCCAGGTTGTCATCTGTGTTTTTTTTTTTTTCTTTTCGATTCTCACCTTTTTCTTTACTGATAGTTGAAAAAAATAGTGTCAAACATGTCATACTCTTTGTAGACTTTAAATTGTACTGGTAAGAGGAGAAATCCCTAGATTGTGCATTCATCAGGAAAGTTGTCAATTATTAAATGGAAAGAAGGCGGCCCCTGGGTGTTCCTATTTACCAACTTGCCATGAGATCTTTTATTAAGGAAATACTAAACTCATATAGGATGCTAAGAGACTGTACTTACAAGAACATGTTTGAGAGTATCAGCAGGGCTGAGCTTTGTTGGGATGATGAAGAACGTAATGGTGTGTTGCAGATGGCTTTCTCTTTGAAACCCTTTTTGTATTGCTGCTGCTCAGTTTGGGATTCCAGTATGAATTCTTGTTTCCTGGCTAACTTCCCCCATCCTTCCATCTGGGACATTCTTGTGATTGTATTGCTTTGTTTTTAATATCAATATTTTATAATAATAATTTGTTATTTTTAAAATGCAAAGTCTACTTTAGAGAAACTGCTCTGCAACCTATACACTTAAGTTTCAGTAGTTAAAAAAAAATCCATTATCTCTCTTAAAAATTTTATAAATTAATGGATGTCTATGTTAGCATAACCAATGAAGTTAGAGGAGTAAAACACAAAGATAAATAAAAAAAGATAAATACTGTTGATATACAGTAAAGTGTATATCAACCCTTAAAATCAGTGGAGATGTCTCTGCTGCTTATTGGAAGCAATTAATAAGAGTAGCTTCTTTCATGCCAGGCACTTGTGTACTGAAGCTTTGTTGGCCATTATAAGCCTCAAAATCTTTTATTACCCATTTATTCTTCTAGTTTAAGTTGCTATTTGTTTTCTGGGAGTCAAATTATGAAGGTACAAGTTTTCAGGTGAGGATTGACCATATATTGGCCTAACTATAAATTATGAACCATATCTAAATAAAGAGAAGTGAAAAAAGTTTCACAAGAAATGTGTAGAATTAAGAAAAGAGAGAAAGACTGAAATGGATACCCAAGATTTTAAGGAGTAGCCTGAAGCTGATCATAATTGTAAATCTAGACACAAGTTGCCTGCTTACTCCTACTTAGCAAATTCTTGAACTTTTAAAGTCAAATGTGTTTGAATAGAGATTACACAGCAGTTCTTTTCTGTTCTGTCATACTTTTTCATGGAAAAATGTGGACTTTTTAAAGGTGCGTTGGATGAACAATTTAGCCCTAATAGAAAGTAAGTAGAAGTAAGACAAATACTCATATAGCATACTGACAGAAAAAGCAAGACAGTGAAATACTTTAATTGTTTGTTCCTGTTTTTGAATCTTCTGTTTGCAGACCTCAGCTGCACTGATATTTCCTCCAGGAAGTAAGAGACATAATGAATGTGTGTGTTTTTTTCCAAAAATGAGTTTATTAAAAGAAAAAGGTCAATAAGTCTCCTCACAATTTGCAACCCTAGTACACACAGAGGTAGCATTCTGCCAAGCACTTGCAAACACTATTGATTTCCCTTAAATTCAGAAATTTTGCATGATAGCTGTATTGATTGATATATTTATATTTAAGTAAGGAAATACACCAGGGACAGAAGTGAATAATCTGACACTATGTTTTAAGATTAGCATAGTGGAAGTCTCTTGTAAAGATCAAATAGGGCCATATGCACCCTCTGGTTTTGATTGTTCTATCATAGTGATCAATGCAGCAAGATAATACAAAACCATTAAACGTCTCTTGTTCCATGAGCCTTTGCAAAATGCTTCAAAACAAGGTGCAAGATGTCCTGTGCATAATAGGAGTAGAATATGTTGCCCAAAGAGCATTAATCTTCCTAGCCTTTTTGTATAGCCAGCATCATGAAGATTTATATCCTTTTAAAATAAACAACCAAATCCCTCCTTTCCTATCTAGTTTTCATCTTTTTGTTCTTGCCAAGAAATAAAGTTTTTATCTTCAGCACAGGATCAATTACATTAGATATTTAAGTCTTTCAAATGAAAAATCTCTTCTAGGATTCTAGTCCTATAACAAATCCTCTGGGCTTCAGTAGATTCCTCCTGTGCTTACAGCTCTGCATATGCTTAAGGTTCTTGGTGCACTGGGCCCTTGGCATCTGGAACAAAACTGACATCCAGGACCCGAATGGCATTTCCTCTGTTATCAAATGTTTGCAGGTGAATGTTTAGCAGAATCTTGTTAAACTGTGTGATTTTGATGGTAAACAAATAAACACTATACCTGCTTCTTCATCTAACAAGTTTCCTATTGTTTCATCAGCGAGGTGTGATCCATGAAATGAAATAATTTCTTAAAATTTGTCTTACTGTATCTGAATTCTTTTTTTAGCAACTATATTCTTGCATTGTGTTTTTGATTTGGGGGATATAAGAAAATATTTTTTAGAGTTAAATATTCTGCTTCTTAAAAATAATTTTTAATAAAACATAGTTTTGCATACAATAATTAAACTGTTTAGCATTAATTAATATTTTCTCTAGAGATTTTTGTTATGAATTGCTATGTTTCTGCCTCCAATCAGAATTTTAGGCAGTCACAAAAAAGCCCCTAATACACATTCTATCTATTTGGTCTGTAGAAGTTGACAATTCTTATTTGGAAAGTCTAAGTAGGAAATATGCATTTTTCTGTATCATGGCCAAAGTAAAAGAGAGCTGTAAAAAAGTTTGATAACCTCTAATCATGGTGTCACCAGCATCTATTCAGTGTCCATTTAGTGTTTTTTATTTTGTTAACAGGTTGATAATGCCATCAAAAGTTTCAACCCTTTGTCTGATTATTCCATTGTGCATTAGTATCTGCAAATAATTTCAATATAATGGCAGTCTACAGCAGGTATTTCTAAGATCATAGGAGTTAGGGACGTAAATATATTTGGATTTTAGAGTAAGCAATGAATATTTTCTTCAGTGTTTAAGCTGTAGACCATCATCTTTTTTTCCTGTGCTTGTCTTCATTCACCTTGCATAAAATCTTAGCAGCAGTTAAAAAAATAAAATTGCCTTTTCCAAATAAATTTTTCAAGATTTTTTTTAAATATATCATATAAAAAGAAGGAATGTGGCTTTAATCTCTATAAATTAATAATAGCTTCACACATTTTCCTCTTGTTTAATACAGACATAGATTTGTAAATGTAAATAAAAATAGATAAATGAGATGAGGCAAAGCAATTATTATGATTAAGCTCCTCAAATGTACTTTCCCCATCTTTGGTTTTTTATGACTTTATCTTTCTTACTTTCTTAAATCCATGTAATTCGTGGTTCTGTTTATAGCTTCCTTAAAAAATTAGTCTGCCATTATATTTGAACAAAATTTTAAATTTCCTCTGTGTGGTTCTGCCTGTGTTGATCTTTATTCCACTTTATACTTACATATATGTATGTGAATTACTAGAAGCCTCTCTGTGTCTCTTGTTGTGTTTATTCCCAATCATACAAGCTTTCAAACTCATTGTATACCTGAAAATTGAGCTAAAACTTGATTAATATATTAGGTGATTGGCGATTGATTTGGGGATTTGGGACATTGCTGTTAAATTTGAATGGTCAAAAGAATTACCCACTCTCCCGAAGGGTGCAAAAGAGGAAGCAGTACAATCTCTGTTGTAGAAACCAGGAAAAAATTGCAAAATGTTTGAGTCACATAAGAAGCCTGGTTCAGAGGTAATGGTGATTTTTGATCTTCCAAATAATAGTTTTCCATTTTAGGTGAGAAACCATCTTTTTCCATGCATAGTAGGTGAGATTCTTTTTTTTTGTATCTATACCCATTAACTCTCTCTTAGTGTCTGCGTAACAGTTCACTAGATAATAAAAGTTACACTTAAATAATCATAAAGCTACTTGTAGGTGATTGCAGTTTTTAAAATATATTTGAAACTGAAAAAATAATGTATCTCCATGACTATCCTTGACAATCTCCAAAGATATTCCCACTAGTCATTCCGAACTATTTGGTAGAATAGGATAACTAATGTTGTTGTCTTCTATACAAATCTTGTTAATATTACTGGTTTTTCCTGTTTCTTCTATAAGGTTATGACACCCATAGGTGCCAGAAAATACAATGTATAACTGCATATGCTATATGGGAAAATTCCTGATATGTATATTCTAAGCACAGACCTGCAGACACTATCTACTGACATAGAAACATGAAATTCATAATACACCTTTTCTGTAATAATCATATTAATTTGCTGTTAATTCCCTGGCATTTTCAGACCAGTGTCTTTATAGCATGGTAAGGAATTCTACCCATCCTCAGGCTTGGGAAATACAGTCATCAACTCTAGAAAGGATTTGACTTGAGAAGCAGAGGTTTTAAATCAACTGGGAACAATGAGACAGAAATCCCCATCTGCATTCATTCTCTGTTCAGTTTTTTGAGATGTAGGCTCAAAACCACAAATCAGAAAATACAGATGAGACAGGGTAATATCTGTTTATCCTCTGAGCCTTCTGCTGTTTCCGGTCATCTTCTCTCCTATTCTTGGTCTCTCTTCGTCATCTCTTATGTTGTTCTTGCAGCCTTGACATGACTGCTGTACTTGTATTTTAAAATTGGGATTTTAACATTTTAACAAACATTTGGGGATATGAAAGGGGGGGTCTGGTTATGGAGAAATACAAAAAAGAGGTTTCCTTTCCCCCCCTTTGCCTGCAAAGTTTATGATGTTGAAGTTGAATAGGAAGGATCTGAATCTTCATGCCATTGGGCATTGGGGGAAAAAAATCCCTTAGACTGAGTTCCATTGAATTATTCCCTTGCTGTAAGTGTTTCCTAAGTGAAGAAGGACAGCTCCACATGCCAGGCTCTGAGGAACTTCAACTGGAATACCTCCCTTGAGGGTCAATGACTTCTCTTATTTGAGCACCCTCCAACAGGATTCAAAAGATCTTTGTTTTCCACTAAGAGCCCCTCAATGTGTAGTGTGTTGGGGTTATTTTCTATCAGCAGTTTAATTCAATGAAAACTGAAGCTGTTTTCAGACCTATGTGAGTTTTCATTACTGCAGTAACCTTACTAAAATCTAAGTTTTCCCATTTGTTGTGTTGCTTGGTTTACCAACTTATAAAGTACAAAATGCCAATATGAAGCACTTACATCTTGACCAAAATATAAATCAGCCTATAAGCTCATTTATCTGGTAAGAATAAAGGAAGTGGTTTAGAGTTTGAAGGAAAGACATTATTAGGAGAAGGTTGCTTGTTTTCATTTACATGGATACTTGAAATTACAGTTGTTTTCATATACTTAGAAACGTTTATTTGATATTATCTAGAGTCAAGTTTTCTTTTATGACCTGGGCACACAATAGCACTTTATGTGCAGTAGACAATGGTGCATGAGAGAACTGTGTTTAACTCAAGAAGTAGGTTTTACAAAGCTTTGCCAGGGATCTGTTTGCTTATGCTCATGCTTTACTTTAAGGTCACGAGTAGTCCCATTATTTTAAATGCTGTGCTGACCACAGCCAGAGAAACGTTGCATGGTCAGATGTTCAGCATGTGTACCTGGTGCTGCTTGATTCCTTCAGTTAAGCTTTTCATTCACTTAATAGTATTTTTGTTTATTGCTGCCTGTGTGTCCTTCACACTAGACTGCAGGATTACCAATAATCTGCAGAATTATTTGGATTTTAATAGCCTTGCTTTGTCTTCTTTTTTCCAGGGGAATAAGAGCAAATCACAGCATAATCTCATAAGCTCTGGTTCCTTAGCACACTATTTTATTTCCATTGTCTTTTATGTTGGGAATTCTAATGTAATTTTTTCATTGAGATTTACTTATGTTTCAATGAAATCAGTAACCTTGTATTGATGTATCCTGGAAAACCAGTCCTTGCTACACCGAGTTCAAATAGCTTATAGTAACTTCCCAGTTATAATTTGCTCATCCCTTCTAAGTTAATCATCTCTCTCTTCTCCAATGTGAGTGCCCACAGCTTAAGGGAAGAAAAAGCAGCTTTCCTAGACAACTCTGTAGCTCTGTGTGCATGTTTCTCTGTTCTGTATTTGATACTTGACAGATATCTGAGGCAGTTGAAATTGATTTTGAGTACCCTGAGAACTGGTCTTGAAAACGTCTTACTTCTTATTTTCTTCTTCTCTTTATAGTTCATTCTGCTTTCTCTTTTATTTTTCATCCATCCTACTGAAGTCATGGAATTGTTAGATTGACTATTACATTTCTAATGGATCAGTTGAGTCCTGGAAAAGCCAGAGGATATTAGCCTTGTCACATTCAAATGTGTCATATGCAATATATGTGGTTCTATGAATAATTAATTTGAGTAAAAGGCCTGAGCATGATTTCACTGGGTAAGAAATCGCTTTTCTGGCTATCCAGTTTGCCTCCTTGTTTGTTTTTTTTTTTAAATGTTCTTTGAACATTTTTAGCCCAATTGCAACCTCTGGCAAATCCTGATTCCAGTAAAAAAATTCATATTGTGTTTTTATTTAAATTGAACAGACAAAATTACTTTTTTTAATTAATCTGATGTTTGCTTCATCCTCCTGTGTTCCCTTGGTTGGATCTTTGGGGGCTGTATTGTCTGTAATGTCCCTCAAGTGATCAAACAATTTGGCACTGAACAGATAATGAGAGTTAAGGCATGATACTGAAAACTGAGCTATAATTTTCTCTGTATTACTTAAGCCATAAGAAATGGTGTTGAGCTTCATATTTTTGTGCTGGAAATTGTACCTTCATGGTCAGAGAAAGTAAGCTGTTTTATTGTCAAGGGAGCAGGAGCCTGTTCCCCAATCAGCGGTAAAACAATTTATGGGAGGAGTATTTGTTTCTCCAGCAGAAAATAAAAACTGTTCGCAGGGTATTGTAGCTAATGACAGGATGGATAAATCATGCACCTGCAGAACTCCTGGTATACAATAGATATAACATTGCAGGACAGAAATCATAGCTTTGATAAATGTCCTAATCCCACAGTGACGGTTACAAAAGCATGCAAGCCCATCCCCAGGAGTTAGCTGGAGAGTGGTACATTGGTCAGCTTTGCAGGATTTATAGAATTCTTCCCAGTGGCCAAATGCATGTCAAAACTGCGCTGTATTCAGTAAAGTAAGCATTTTGTGGACATGTGATGCTGGAGTCAACACTTTCCTGCAGCTGAGGAAAGAAATTTGGCTTTGCTAGAATTGTAGAAGTGTTGTTGTGTCACAGACATTTTTCAGTTGTTTATAGGCATCCCTGTTTCCTGGTGTCTGAGTCTGGATGGCACTCAGTGGTTAATGCTGCAGATTTGCTTGAATTGTCGGCCAGCTGTTACTCTTGAGATTGTCTAAAAAAAGTTGTATATTGCAAATCTAGTGTGAGGAAAATCATTTTGTATCTAAGACACTGGTTGATTTATTGTTCACGGAGTAATTCAATATACATGTAGCAAACAGATACTTCAGAAAAAAAGATACTGCAGAACACAGTGAAAGATGCCTTTGGGTACTGTAAATGGAGAAGGAATTCAAGTGTTAATGAAATAATTATTTTTCTCCCCAAAGTCTCAAAAATTAATGAATTTCACAAAAGATGTTAACTGTCTGTAAAAAGTTCCAATTTAGCACACAGGTAAATTCTAAAATGAGTCATTAATCAGAAAAGCTCCTGAACTTGTGTTTCAGTCAGTGATACTTAGGTCCACATAGAAAAATCAGACGTAGGTAAAAGTGGTTTGTTGGCTTACCATAAAATTAATACAAGAGCCCTCTGTACCTGGGAATGGAATCTTAGCAAATGCATTTATAATGATATTTCCCCCCCCAATTTTTGCATTATCCCTCTGTGTCCTGTTTTTCCAAGGCAATGCTGTAAGTCCCAAATACTGCTGTATATTTTGCAGAAAAGTCCCTCAAGTGTGGCAACTGTCATATATGAGAGAGAGATTCTTAGACCTCATTAAATACTGTCCTGGAGATCTACCAAGATCAGATCCCTAATATAACATGCTTTGTATGTAATAAGCAACTTTCCTTAAGAATAGTGTTCACCATTAGACTTTCTTATCTAGAACAATTTCTCCCCTACAAGTTCTCTGCCTTTGTGACTCGTGTGCTTGACAGCCCCTGGTGGAAAAGCATCCTTTTCTCCAGTCACTGTTACAGATGAGCTGTATGTGCATAGGAGTATTGCACTGAGCAATTTATTTTATGTGGGTGACTTCTTTAGAAATCAGAAGTATGCAGGTCATCTGTGGTGGGGTCTTAAACAGTGCTGTCTTACAAGAATTTGCTGGGAACACTCAGAGCATGCCAGTCTTGGGTTAACATAATGCTTCTCTACTGTAACTGTAACCATGGTGTTGTCAAAATGTAGGAGTACATTTAACAGATGCCAGTGTGTTTTATTTTCAGAGAATAATTACTTAATGACCTGCCATTACAAGGTCATATTCAACGTCCTTCTGAGGTTGTTGTGAGTTAAATTTATCACAATAGATTTATTAAATAATATTCTGAACAGAAGAAACTTTGACATAGCCTTACTTGGAGTCAAGATACTCACTGTGTTCAAATCTAAATTAATGGTTTAAACTAGAACAAAAAGA
Organism: Myrmophylax atrothorax; assembly: GCA_026770055.1. Lineage (NCBI taxonomy): Eukaryota > Metazoa > Chordata > Aves > Passeriformes > Thamnophilidae > Myrmophylax > Myrmophylax atrothorax. The sequence goes on from JAOXXN010000395.1 coordinate 39,212,629, forward strand.
ATCCCATTTAACAACAGACTTTAATCCTAGTTTACTTCTTATAAAGAATGTAATAAAGATAAAAAAAAATATCCTTTGGTAAGTCTCCTTTCACTTTCCTTTCTGTGAAAGGAAGACGATATACAAGTGAGCAGTCCAGAAGCATGAGTGTCCCCATTCCCTATGGCTGGGTACAACATGAGCAACAGAACCAAGTGTCTCTTAGGCATGCAAAATTTCTTTTCTTATCCCGGAGAAATCAGTTTGAAGTACAGGAGAATTTCTGGAGACTTTTACTTGGCCTTTGCACTGAGTTTGCCTGCTGAGATACTGGTGGTGGTAATGCTTTCAGGGAGGTGTGTGTGAGCAGAAGTTGCCTGCCCAATGGTCTCTTGCCTAGAGACCCATCAGGTAACAACTATTTTGGATTACACACAGGTATCCTGCACAGGTTGCCAAGGATCTTTACGGCTTTAATCTGGATTATTACTGGCCTATCTTTTGTTACTAATTCTTTGCTCCTTGACACTGATACAGATGATAAAACAGCAGAAAACCAGGCTCTTTGTGGCCTCTTCCTCAAACTATGGAGGCCTTCATTTTTTCAGCTCCCCTGCTCACTCCCTTGTGACTATAGGAGCAATGTTTCATACTTTGCCCAGGAAAAAGACGCTCTTAGGATTCAAGTAACAGTTAAAAGTACAACATGAATTACATGTTGAGTCACTGGAAATGACAGCAGTTCTAACCAGGAAAGTGTGAAACCCATATATATTTTGTTTTTAAGGCATAACTCTAGCGAAAAATAAAGAATGACAAACTCTTTCTAAAATACATTCCTTAAGAATTATTTGAGATCTATCCTAAAAAGTCTCTCAGTTTAGCATTCCTGCTGGGCCCCAGCTCTAAGTATTCCAGCTGTGCAGGCCTGAGTCCCCTTCACCTCCTTGGCAGGGAGCTGGTCTGCCAAGCAGGGCTGTCCATAGAGAGCATTCCTCTCTCACCTCCTGGGAGGGAGCACATGGGCTGCACACCCTGAGTTTTGGCATGATGTGGGCTGGCTCTCAGTGCTCTTGGATCCACTGGTTGAGCTGTAACCTTTCATATATGCTGAGATATGAAATACAGCCTCATCATTTCTCTGTGGTTTCAGTGGAATGCTATTTCTTTTGGTTGATCCTGTTTTTCCAGGTAGAGCATATGGAATTTCAATCCTATGTCTGGAAAAACAATGTTTTTCTCAAATATGGTCATATCTCTGACTTTTTTTGTGAAGGTTGTGAGACAAACTTGATAAACTTGAAATCTGCAATGGCCA
>JAOXXN010000395.1:39213930-39237336 GCA_026770055.1 Myrmophylax atrothorax
TAGAAGCTCAGTTCTTACTGAAACAGATGGAATCTGATTCTGGACTGTAAAAGACTTGTATGCTATAGGGAATGATTATGTTGGAAAAAGTAGCAGCACAAAATTCCTTTTTCCTGTTATTAAAAATAAAAAGTTCTGCAATATTTTTCATGTTTAGTTTTCATAACAACCCCAAAAGAAAAAAGTCTTGCTCTTCAATTTCTAAATAACACCATCTTTAGGGTCTCTCAGGTGGATTTTGTGATGGACTAACTTCAGATTTGGTTTGCCAGTTTCATATTTTCCCTGAGCATGAAAACAAATGCAACATTTTAGCTCATGCAATAATGTTCCAGGGCAGTTTTTCATTTCTTACTTTTACAGGTTATAGAAAACCTTTGATTTCTATGGGAACAGTAGTATTTTGTAAAGCATCCAAACTTTTAAGAGCATAAGACTGTGCTTTGCATTATGCTCTGATCCAAATACAGGCAACAGAGTTCCTGCAAACAGTGTCTCCAGAATGGTAGTTTCTCTCCTTGGCTTTTCCCATATCCTGTAATCATTTTCGCATCCAAAAATAAGTGATGTCAAATCCCTTGAAGGGTTAGGGGAAAGTGTGTGTCTATCCTTTCAATCACAATTCCTTTCAGAAAAAAACCAACAAAAAAAATGTGCAGAAGGTGCAGCTGAAGACAGAATCCTTCTATAATCAAAATCCAGGGGACTGGAAACAACTCAAATTGTGTGGGCTAAGAAAATGACATCATAGCTCTGTGAAGTTGCTTTTAAAAAGATGAGGTAGTGGGAGGCTGAATTCAAATGTTATTTACACCTCTTTAATCTCACTTCTCTTTTTTCCCCCCCCTCCTTACAGTCAGTGCTAGTTGAGAGGTAACCACCTAGAGGAGGATATCTGAGCCTCTCTCGTCTTTAGGAGTGCCAAAGCCAATAATAATCACAGCATTTTGGAACAGCTGGCAGAAGGGTGCCTAATAGATGTAAATCTTGCATTTGATGTGATGTAGAATTTCAGAAATTGGCACACTTTTCCTATCGGTTTTCTGCATGGTGACACTGTAATGCAAAAGAGTGGAGGGCACAAGTGTGATGACCTGAAGACTAAGGCTGTGGCAGAACTATTACTGTTGCCTAATGTCCTGCTCAAGGGCTTTGCTTTATTATTCACGTGTGACTAGAAAGGCGTGACTGCTGTTTCTTACACCTACTGTAAATGTCTTTAAAAGCTGGAAAAGTTGCACCATTCGAAAATATTGCCACCATTTAAAATTTGTACAGTGTTTTAATGATAAAAAGTGTTCCACAAATACTATATTTTTTCCGCCATTAGACTTCACACATCAGCTGTCACAAGAACAAAGAACTGAAAGCAGTTAAGCTCAAGAACTAGTAATAATACTAATAACACTTTGCACTTCACTCATGCTTGTGTCCAAAAATTTTCAAAACTTCTACAAACATGAAAAAAAGGTTAGTCTAGAAATCTTAGAGTAAGATTATCCATACTTACAAACCAGAGAAATTAATGCATAGGAAAAAAAGGGTTATGAATTCAAGTATGCTTAGACTTTTAAATTTTATTGATCTGAATTTTAGATTGCATCAGACCCTTAGGGTATAAAGGTACTGGACCAACTTACTAAAGGAAAAGAAAATTCTCCCCATGTTCTGTAGTATCTTTTGTTTCTGTCAAAACATCGCCAGGATGGCAACAGTTTTTGGGGGGGTCTGGGGGGAGGTTTTCTTGTGTGGTTGGTTGGAGGGGGTTTTGGGTTTTTGTTTTGGGGTTTGTTTTTTTTTTTTTGTAATCTAAGAATTTTCTGCAGAAGTTTTCTGATAAAAGTTGACCAGGCTGTCCCAGAAGTGGCAGTGGTGGTCTGCCATTGATAACCTAAGGGATGTAAATAAGACAGGATTATGGGGAGAGGTGATACTTTTTCTTGATGGAATCAATAGTTGAGGAGAAAGAGATACACTTCTAAATCCTGAGTAAAATCTTATATGCCACAACACTTGTCCCTTTGCCTTTGCTGGCTGCCAGACACCCACCTAGAGGCTCTTTCACTCACTCTCCTGAACAAAAGGGGGGTGGAAAATAAGGTGAAAAAGTTTCTGAGTCAAGATAAAGACAGGGAGATCATTTAGCCAATACCTTCACAGGCAAAACCAGACTAACTGTCTGAAAATTAATTTATCATCAGTTACAGTAAGTTTGGATAGTGAAAAGGAAGGGAAAATTATGAGAATACCCACCCCTTCTCCCCTCTGCCTTTTTTCCAGGCTCAGCCTCACTCTGTTCCCAATCTTGAGCCTACTTCTCACCCCTACTGGCACAGAGGGTATGGGGAATAGCAGCTCCTCCTTCCTGCTCATCCTCTGCTCTAATGTAGGTGTGGGCCATGGGTCCTTCAAGACATCTCCACCTTGGGATTCCTCACAGATCCTGTCCCTCACCTTCTCCAGGAGGGCTTTCCAGGGGCTTAAGGGGAGCTTCCTCACCCTCCTCCTGCTCTCCCCCAGGTGATCACAGGAATGTTTCTCACATTTTTCCTCACTCTCAGGCAGCATTTTGCCCTTTATAAAATACTTCTTCCTGGAAGTGCTGCTGCCTTTGCTGCAGACCTCAGGCATGGTCTGGAACCAGCTGTGCCTGACTCTGGTGCAGCCCTGGCGTCGCCTCACAGAGGCTGCCCTGCGCTGCCAGCACTGGGGCACCTGCTCCCAGGACACCACCATTCCCTCACAGCGCTCTCAGTTGGTCCAGTGTGTTTCCCACAGTTGCCTGTGCACTGTGCTGGGAAGGCTGCAGTGACGTGCAGTGCTGTGCTGATCAGAGGATACCTTGAGTTGAAAAAGTCGACTTTGGGATCCCTGATCTCACATCCTAGCTCCCCAATCACCCAAAGGGACCAGGCTGTCACAGGACATAGTGGCTGATTGTGCAGATATCTCTTTTCTCTGGCTGACAATCTGGATATCTTCAATATTTCATAGCTAATTATCCTGGGAATGTCTTTGTTTAGCGACTTTTGTTTTTTTTTGCTTTGTGGTTTGTTTTCTTTACTGGACGTAATCCAGCAGAAAGAGAGCAGCTTTCATCGGGTTAGACATGATAGCCCCACACCAAAGCAGTTTGGAGCAGAGGGTTGGCCCCTCAGGGACCTCCCTCCCATGGCTCCCACCTACCCCGAGGGGAAGTGAGGCCTTGCTTCCCGCCTCTGTGTCCTGAGTGACCTGCTCGAGTACGACACCCAGCGCATCCTTTGTGGTCTGAATGGCTCACTGTTCCTAATGCACCCCCTGTGAGGTAGAATCTGGGTGGAGGAGTAGAAAGGAGACAGAAGGGCTCTTCTCTGTGCCTGGATTTAGCTCTGGGGCTGAGCCATGCGTCCAGCGTGGTGGCAGATCCAGGAAGGTGTCTCATGTAGTGCACAAGCATGAAACAAAACTCAGCCAACAGACAGAATGCTGTTCAGGAACTAAGACAGGCTCTTTGAAAAACAGCCTCATTTTTGCTCCTGTTCTGTAATGCAGGAGCAGGTATTGTGCATGTCTGTATATTGCCAATAGTACATCTCTCCTTACTGTAGTGGAGTTCTCTGTCATAGTGAAAATAATCAGTTAACAATTATCCCAGGTGCAATATATCTTTACATCCTATCAGCCACAGATATTTTCCACTGGTACATACAATGCAAACCAATCAGTAATAATAGGAAGAAGTGAAGCCATTGTTAGGACAGAGCAGCTCGATGTTCACAGAATATTCAATGGGGGATGAACTTCTCAAGAGGAGGTAATAAGCAGCCACACTTGAATACCTGATGTTTATAAAAGGGAGAAATTTATACGGAAAAGTATATTATGGCTAAAAACCTTTTTAATCTGTCTGAAACAAAACCTTGCCTTCATCTCTCATGTAGAAGTAAGTCTGCCAGGGCCCAGAAAGAGAGATTTGTCTTTGAGGAGTGATCTGAAAGATAAGTAATACGTCAAAGGAAAGAAAATGCAGTTGCTGCTCCTTGGGGAAAGAGGGTAAAAGGGGAAGGGGAAAAAAAAAAAGAAAAAAAGAGAAAAAACATATTCAAACTCCTCAGTTGTTTTTTTTTCTTCTTCTTTCTAGCTGTAGCCGTAGCCTCTTTCTTTTGATTTCTCTTGATTTAAATTCATACAAAAGATTTATTTCAAATAAGCCCCTTTAACTGTAGGGGCAGATTTTTTTTTTCCTAAGCCTTTTGTAAGAACAAAGTAACCACTTGTCACACGCAGTGACTAATGAGAGTTTAGTGTGGGTTTTAGTGTTCATTCATATGCTTTGTGTTGGGCTAGTCGTAAGTTAAACCTTTAGAAACCACACGGCAGGAATCCTCCTCTTAGGGCTGGGGGCGGGAGGCGACTCTGGGAGGTTTGAGAGCTGCGGAGCGGAAACTGCTCTTTTCAGGCTTCCTAATCGGCGGCGCAGGAAATAAACACATGCAGGAAGTCGTGTGGCCTTTTCTTGAACTTAAAGTTTATACAGCAAGTGATAACTGAGACAAACTCTGTGTACATACGCTTTTGAAAATTAAATGAAATAAAGAGGGCACGTTCTGCCCATGCCAGCGTGGCCTGCAGTTTCTGCAACCAGCTCATCTAAATACAGTATTAAAAACTGGGAAGATTATACAGGGTAAATGTATTTTTATAGCTAGAATATGTTCTTGAAACATCTTCATGTGTCCTCTCTGTCCTCTTTTCCTTCATCTCGGTAATTCTCTCCCAATGAAACTGAGCTGAAGCATTGAAATGAAACCAAAAATCATGTTTATGAAGCTGTTTTCTGTGCTTCTGCACCAGACTCTGCTCTTTCATACTTGTCTTGACCTTCTCATTTATCTTGCAAGCACTTTAGGGTAAGGATGGTCTTGGACTGTGTGAAACACCTTGTTTGATGGTGGCCCATATTGATATTTGGTTAATGCTACATATATGGTATATAAGTGTTGTCTCTGAAAGGAGGGTAAAAATAAATGAAGTGTCATTCTTGAGTACAGCTTTTGAAATTGATAGCATCAATTTGCAAACAGGGACGTTTATAAGCATTTCAAAGAAATATTTGTGTTCTTATTTCTCAAGCTTTCACTGTATTAACAAGCTCACTGTAAATTTAATGCTTTAAAATGAACAGGTTTAGTTTTATAATAATTATAATTAGTTGAGGTAAATTTGCATTAGAAATTTAGAACACCTTTGCCATTAAAAAGAAAGCAAGCAAAACCCAAATGCAGAGCAGAATATGGAGTAAAAAGTACATTTGCATGTCTTTGAAGACCAGCCTAAATATCTGTTAAAAATGCATCCACTCCTATACATCTTCTTTCTTATTATAAATTGATATTTTTTGCTGCCCTAATAAACCACCCATAATAATGCAAGTGTTTATTAGGAATATTTTTCATAAAACAAGGTCTGGAAGCAAAAAGCTGCAGTTAAAGTAGAATGAGACAAAGACAGAAATAATGCATATGAATTTCATATCTATAGTCTGGGTTGCTCGTAGATGAAGTTATTGAATTAATTTTTCAAAAAAGTTAAGATTTTGGAATTTTTTTCTGCATTTTAAGTAATTAAAACATGTCATGAAATTTCATAGAGTGGTTAGAAGGTTACATATTTGAAATGTAGTTATGTAATGGTGTGGCCTTACCTAGCTACCAGATGGATTTTCAAGGCTTCCAGAAATACATCTAAACATTGCCTTGAAATTGCCTTTTCCTGTAAAATGGGCATAGCTGATCAGGAGTTCAATAAATTTCAATATAATAAAAAATTATGGAAGTTTCTACTATTAATCTTGGAATTGCACCTTCTGTGTATTTTCAGAACATCCCCTTACTTCTATCGCTTATTGATTATCCATTCGATTTATATCCCAGCCTGAAGCCTAACAGTCATCAGTCTTCCTTCTGGGCATTGCAGTAACATAGCTCTTTCACAGATATCTTTGAAGGAATCCATTTTTTCTTTGCCCAGTTCCTTACAGGAAACACTCAAGCTTATCCCAGACTGTATGTCGTTATATATATGCACAGTGATGATATATAGCTGCATTATTTGTATTCTACCCTAAAAGCTATTTTTACGTTGCATTTCTTTCTTTTTTGATAGTCCAGCTCCACAGTGAGAACATACCAAAACAGTAAATCAAGAGTGACCATGAGCCCTGGCTTTAGATCCCAGTGGAATAGCAGCCAACCCGCTTGGAATACATACACCTTTCCAAGAGCAAGCTTGCACTACCAGTCTCATGCTAGCTACACCTACTGTGCTGGACATCCTGCTGTAAGTAATTAAAACCTTTTCTGCAGTTACCTGAATGTGTTCGGTGATTCCCTGGGAGGTGGAGGTGCTCAGGGGCTGACAGTTCATCACCCTTCTCCAGCCTTCTCTGTGTCCCACGGCAGTCAGGGCAGCACATGTGTGCTAACCCTAACCCTGGAAAATATTAGAATGAGCCTTAGACATAAGCAAATGTGAAAGTTTCATGACTAAGTAAAAATACATATAATTTTTTATATTTAGGAATCCTTCGTGAATGAAATTATTGTTGTGTGCCTGGGTAGCAATTTTATAAATGGCCTCTTTTTTGTTTCTAGTGAGCCTGTTAGATGAATGACTTACTTTTTCAGAGATTTTAAATTGTGTGGATGAGTCAGTGAAGGAGAGTATCTCTTCTCATCATTAGATTTGTTTATACTCACTACTTTATCATTAATGTGATCAGTGGTGAACATGCAGTCTCGTTGCTAAGCAGACTACTCGTCTTCTGTAATTTGTATGAAATGGTCATCAAAAAAATGGGGAAGGGAGACTCATTGTTCTTGTGTGCTGTAATTTGACAACCACAAAAGGGTAGCAACTGCAGGCTGATGGTGGTTTCTGTCATATTGGTATAGTTGACTGCTTATAGCAGAGCCCTTTCATTCTTTTAGTTTCTGATTTTGAAAGACTCTGAGAGTGTTAATGGGGAAAGATCTCATTAGTGTAAGCAATCTTCTTTTTTTCCTGCTTCACACCTTATTGTTTTAGTGTTTGTATTTGAACTTAGCTTTGGATGTTTGGACACAGAACTTTTTAAAGAACATAGTATCTTAATTTCCCACCAAGTGTATATAATCAAGTTTTGCCATCCTGTAGTGAATTCCAACAGGAAAATGGGAAAGCGCAGCTTTTGCTACAGAGTGGAAATTCTGCTATACAGTCTTATTGCAAGATCTTTGGGATTTGATTTAGATTTGCTATGTTACCTGCCAACAGACTTCTGGCCAGAAGTTTGAGTTAGGAATTGTCTCAAACATGAATGTGGTAATTGAAATAAAGGAGAGGAATAAGTTTGTAAGATCTTATCTCTTTTCTGAGGTGATGAGTTCTCAGAATGAATTAAACTTCTCTATGGATTCTGGTGTTTGCTCGTATCCATTATGATGTTATTGAAAATGATAGGAACTGTCATGAGAAAATAAAATGTATTTGGCATCGGAAGGACATGGATAGTTTCCTCGTTTAGAATGATGGCTCAAAAAAAGAGTCCCTTTACAGCTTAATTTAACTTAAACTGTGAGTATTCAAGTCATTAACTGCTCCTTTACTTTGATCATTTAGGATAAACACTACGCACTCTGTTAGTCAAGCTTTGACTCTGCTAAGCAAAAGAGCATACAAGAGGAATGTTATCTTTTCTGGAAGAATTTGAATTGAAATGTCTGTCTTTTTCAAGCTACTTCCACACTTCCTCTTTCCTTTATTTAGACTAAAGTAGATGATGGCTGAACTAGAATCATAGTACAATATTTGTATATTGTACATATACAACCTATACAATATTTGTTTTCACTGGGTACTGTAATAGTAGTCATTGGAAATGATAGTCCAGAATTTGATTTATCTGACTGCTGAAAAGTAGAGATTTCAGAATGAGCAGATTTGCGGAAACCTTTGTGCAGATTGTTGAATTAGTCTGGCCCTCAGTGTCCCTGTGTTCAGTTGTTTACAAAACTTGGCCCATTCCTTGGCTCCTGCTTATCTGAGGAGCTCTGTTGCAGTGCTACTCGGTAGAGATTGGACTGATTTCCTAGGCTGCTGGTTAAAATCTGTAGCAGATTAGCTGACACTGCAGTGCCGACCACTGGGATCACACACTTTTTCCATATCTTCCCTACTTTTGTATTCTCTGAGGGTGAGGCCTTAAGCAGGGCCCTGGGTAAGGCACTTGAGCAAACTCAGCTCCTCCCTCCTGCGGCATCCAAGAAAAAAGCAATGCCTTAATATTTGCTTGAATATCTGTTTCATTCTATATGACAAAGTTATAGTTATTCTGGTTCTTGTTTCCAAACTAGTTGTTGCAGTTAGGTTTGTTTAATGTGTGCTCAAACCAACCTTTCTATGGCAAATGACAACAATAAAAGCTGGATATGGAGGAGTTCCTTTATTCATGAATCTTCCCAGTATTACGTGCTCAACTGGATATCTACTTTACTTCAGAGGATTTTACTTGCCCTCATCTGACACAAGTTCACCAGAACAAGCTGTAGGTTGTAGTGCTGTATGAAACTGTTTCTGCAAAGCCTCCCACATGGAATATGTCTAAAGATCATTGCAGTTCCTTGACACTTTGGAGGCTAACAAACTTGCGAGCGCTTTGCAAGTTCAAGGCAGACAAATGTCAGGGAGCTGGATCTGGCCTTGAAGTACTTAAAGATATTAGTCCCTGAAGACAGTGCCAAGAGGAAAGCTTTGGATTTCTCTACTGTTTGGAGAAAAGTTGGAGACAAAAAAGATTGATTTTAATTGGGCCAAATGTAGCTAAAGAAGAAAGTTTTTAAAAATCCTCTAATTCATTTTTTTTTTTCCCATCTAAATGCAAGAAAAAATATCTTACAAAAAGCAGTGTTAAGAGACCCTTATGACTCTGGCTGGTCCTGAGAAATATGTTGGAGCTAAAGGTGGGGGGTTAATTTTGTTTTATCAGAGAGCACACTTTGCATCTCTCTTCCATAGTACCACAATCATTGATTAAAAGCAGTCATTCCACCCTAGGAAAGAAAAGAACAGGAAGCTTGTTTAAACAGAGTCATTTTTCAGCTCTTAGAGTTATCTAAGGGAAAAAAAAAAAGACTTCATATCATCCCAGTCAACAGTGAAAAGCAGTTTTTAAACAAACAAGAAGGTGCTAACTTCTCACTATGCTAAGGGGCAGGATGCCCTGTAGGATCTGCGTACACTGATACGAATGATAATGTGCTAGATGGCCCTTATAAAGTAAATGATTTTTTATATTAGAGGCTAGAAATTCTTTAGGCATTAACATTCAGAGGCTTTCAGCCAGAAAAATACATCATGTAGTGCTCAGAATAGGAGAAGACACCTCGTCATCTAACATGCTTTTTCTCTTGAACTTTCTTCACATAGGAAGATGAAAAATAGGGAGAGTAATTATGATTATCGCTGTTGGGCAAGATAGAAATAGCCATTTGAAAACTTTCACATCTATGCAAGCTTCCTACTCATGCTTTTCCCAAAGAATCACTTCATTTACCTTTCTCTACATTTTGCTGGAGGGATGATAGAATTTCACAGATCTTCAGAAATCTTGTCCATCGAATTAATTCTAACAAATGACTTCTCAGACTGTGCTGTCATTTTGAAGAAGTACATGTGCAAAATGGGCAAACAGAACACAGATCTCATCAGGCTTTAGATTATTTCAGCAGAAATTGTTAGGGAGTCTCATGTGTTTCTTGAATATTCATGTAGCTGTCACAGATACCTGCCACACTCACTTCTGTAGGAGTCAGTCCTTACTTATGAAGGAGTTTGGCAATGTGTTAGTCTTTGAAGCACACAGTACTGTCACAGACTGTGTTACCCTACAGGGTTTGAAACCTTTGTTGTATGCCCAGGGGATGATGAATTCTGTTGCATGTATTAATTTTTTCGTGTGCCTACATCTCTGTAGCATGCATGATGTTTTTGAAATCCTTATCTATCTAGATGTGCAACTCAGCATATGTAAGACTTTCAGCCAGAATCTATTCTGCACTCTAACAGGATTCAGTCATGCTCCACTAGATCAGTGACAGCCTTCAAAGAGTGATTGGTTAAATCTGTAAAGTTATTATTTGGAGCTCTACACATAATGTTTACAAGCTGTTACATCTGAGATGTCATATATGGGTAAGAAAATCAGTTTCCTTAGCAGTCCCCGTTCCTACAGTCTGTCCCCAGACTTCTTTCTGCTAACTTCTTTAGATGTGTGATTGCTTCTGAAATTATGCTGTTAGTTGGAATTTGCACAGCAGAATTTTAAAAAAAAAGGTGATGCAGAGCTCTGTAAGACGTAACTGGCATTCTTCCACTCACTTCTCCGAGCCCTAGTAGGATTTCAAATCTTTAATCTTAGGAATCTTAAGACCCAGTAGAAGGAGCTATAGCTCCTTTTACATGTTTCTGCTGACAGCCCTTGGACAGAAAGGCAGAAAAGGAGCAAGGCTGACACTGTGGACAACACTAATGGAAGGTCTTACTCACTGTCAGCATGACTATGCAGAGTCTATGGGAATAATTTCCAATGGCAGGTAGGTAAGCCTCCTTGCTGATGACAGAACTGCTGGACTGCAGCATTGCACAGCTGTAATGCTTTATGTAAACTGACTGTTCTGATTATTACCACACAAATTGGATTAACATCTGTACTGAGATCTCAGATTGACTGTTTTAACAACTTATTATGTATATATTTATAAAATTAGGAAACCTGACATTTTTATGTGATTAGATGATGCAATGTTTAGGGACCACATGGAGATGAGATAAATTTATCAATTTGTATGTATACATAGAAACATATCCAATGACTACATTATTCGTCTATAGTGTATATATATTTATATATGTAACACAAATAAAGCTTTTGGCTAAAATCTTTGTGGAATGATGTAGAAAGGTTCTCAGTGAGGGGCTGGTGTTGGATGTCAATCTCCAGTCTTCTGATGTGATCCTGTTCTCTGAAACATACACCTAGTTAGGGAACCCATTCTTATAAGGGTAATATCCTACTCAACATCATTCTATAGCACCAAAAAAAGGCTGACAGAAGCAATATACTTATACATGTCAAATTCATAAGATAGACCATAAATGATGTGATCATATGCTATAATGCAAAGATAATGTTTTAAGAACATCTTCCCAAATCCAGGAAGTGTTCAACACATATAGCATGGGTGTCCTATTCAAAACAGGCCTTTATTTCTCTAGAGATGTATGTCGAACAGATCAGTAATCCAATTTATCATTTATTTAAATACCGAGATCTTTCCAGTGGATAATTCTGCTGCATCTCTCCTTAGAGAAAGTGACAGTGCTAAGAGTGAAATGCTTATGCAGTATAATACTGTCATCACTAATTTCCAAGATATCTGTTTAAACAGAAGCTGTCACTTTCTGATCTGGCTTGAGCCTCCTGCCTGATTCATTTTGTAATGTCACGAACAGTGGATTGTGGATTCATGGAGTAGAGCTGGGCTGATTAGAGATGAAGAAACTTCCTTTTACATGTGCACATCCTCATAATCAGCAATGATGGGAAAGGAAATAAATAGTACAGTAGGCATAAATTGAAAGTATCTCTCTAAGAACCTCTCAATTTCACTTGAAGTTCTGAAATCTTGGTTTCCTGTCCTTAGTGTTAACCCTTCCTTGGCTTCAAGGGCCTTTTATGTCATCTTTTATGTCATAGTATATAAAGTGTAAGTGATGTATTTTGATCCTCTAAATGTGGTGATAGCCCCAGCTTCAGAAGCCCATTAGTTAATCCAGGGAAAGCTCAAGTGAAAGCTGGAAAGAAGTGGGAAAGAAAGTTCCCAATCAGAAGTAAAAGAGAAGTTTATCACCACAAGCTACTTTTTTGTAATTGCTGATATGTTTCTTATGAAATACTGCAAGTGAGAGAGCAAATGAAGAGGAATTTATTAAAGTGAGAATGAAAAGTGTGACATCTCCATTGCTGGGTATCCATTGTGGTATAAGAGAAAAGCTGTGCCAGTTAGGAGGAAAGTAAATGAAGGATTGTGGAGAAAGGAGTATTTTTAATTGACAAGATGTAGCTATCAGGTGAAATGAGTAGCTTAGTGATCAGCTGCAAATCCATATGCTAACTGCTGACATAAATTATTTATACTGTTTATCTACTGCCTCCATCTACAGGAACAGAGCCTCAAAAACATGAACGTATTCGGCCGCAAATGTAAAACACATTTTCACTGTGGCTTGGCTTCTTTGGAGAAGAGAGGGTGGAAATTTCAAACCCCCAAACAAATATGTCTCTTAATTAACTTTTCTCACCATCTGTGCTTACTTAGAGCTGAGGCAAGCGGTACCAGTGACTTGTGAGATTGCTTTCAATGCTGCCTCTTTAGGCCAGCTTTTCAAAGCAGCAATCACATGCAGTTAATTCTGATCAGATCAGCTTATCAGCTCAGTTCATTGTAGCGCTTTCATAATCATTCGTGTGTGACAGCCCATTAAAACTTGGCCAGGTCTTTAAAAAAAAAAAGTCACAAAATCCACCAATGTGTTTTACATTCAGCCTTTGAGGTATTCAGCATATTTGTTTTGTGTATTAAGCTTTGAAATTGAACTTTTGTGAAGAATTGTAGGGAAAAGTCACCAGCAATATAGGACTTTAGCCAAGGTAGTTTACTGTATTTTATCTCAAAGAGTAGTTTCATTCAAAAATATATGCATGATGCTGCAGTAGTTGTGGGAAATGCTGTCTGTGGCTCTGCTTGGCTTCTGCAAAGGTTCCGGTGCTGCAGATGCTGCCTGTCCGATCAGAGGGGGATAATGTGCAGTGTGGCAAAGGCCACTGCCCGGGGGTGGTTCAGGCTGACCAAGTGAGTTTTCCCTTCTCTTGAGGACTTTTTGTGGATGGCAATTACAGTTTGAAGTTGAATGCCCTGCTCCAGAAGGGCAGTGTCTCTCACAGGGGAGAGCACTGATAACACAAAACACTTCTACTGGCTTGCAACAAATATTTTTCAAAATGTCTGGGAAAATCCAAAGTTCCACCTAAATCTGAGTTTGGAGATCTTTGGTTTCAGAATTCTGATTTGTGTGTGAATGTTGTATTAATGTTATTTTTTGCCTATATCCAGTACTTGTTTACACATCACATGTGGATTATGTATTATGCCTTCTTATAGTTTTTTGAGATATTCAGTTAAGAGTTTTTTGGATTGATATTTGCTGATGTGTTTTATAGATTTGTTTCTAGTATGTAATTTAACAGAAAATAATTCAAATTTCCCACCAAAGCTGCAGGATTTTTTTTTCCTGAACAATTAATATTAACAAGGTCGGAAAAAGTCCTCTGTATATAAGTAGTGGCCTTATTTTCAAGAAAGATAGATTTCTCTGTGGAAAATATAATTGGAATCTTTGAAATTACAAAAAAAATTACTTCTACATATATATTCACAGCATTGGGAAAATAAGTACCACCTCCAAGTGCTAATAAGGTCAACCATTTTAGAAATGAGATTTTTTTTTGTTTATAAACAGACTCTATAGAATATTTCTTGTTTGTTCTATATTTTTGTTCTTGTGTACCAAAGTAGAAGATACTCAGAAAAAAGGTATTTTTTAATACACTTTAAAAAGGCAGAGCAGATGCTGCCTTTTTTCTTTCTTCTTTTTTTTTTGAAAGAAAAGAAAAAAATTCCCTAAATTTAAACTGTAAAATAGGCTTGTAGGAGGCAGTAAATACAGACCCTAGTAAATGTCTATAATTTACAGCTACACCTATCTACCTATACATATCTCTATATGCATTTATGTCTGTATTCCTAACCATGTGTCTCTATATATATCTATACATATACATGCTTCCAATGTTTATTTTTGTTTTGGTTTTCTGCTTTAGTTTAGCAAATAAGAGGTCTATGGTCCTAATTTAGCTTCTCCATCTCATTTTTAGTAAGCCAGACAGGTTGTCTTTCAGATTTGTTAGTAAAGGTGATGAGTTCCTCCAGGCTCCAGAGAAAATCCTGGTCTTGGGGCTTGACAGTAGATGCTACAAACTGCCAACCTGTCACGTGTTTTGAAGACACATGACACTTTTTGAAAGATTATTTCAAAAGGCCAGGAACTTTGTTGCTTTCATGTTAACTAATTAAAACACTCAGGCAACTTCCTTGTTGTATTGCAGCCTCCAAGGGTGAAGAGTTTTGGACTAGGCTGAAAAAATACTGCTTCAAGTAATTTTGCTGATGGACTCTTTCCCTTCTTTCTTAATTTTAATTTGGGTTATTGATTTAGTATAAACTCACCTAATTCAGTGAAGGCATAGGGCATGAAATTGTCCTTTTGCACTTAGACCTACCTCTTTGCTTCAAGGTTTTATTTACACCAGGAACTCTATTCAACAGCACTGTCAACTGTGACTTCTGTTTACAAAGGGAGATGGAAGAAATGTATGTCTGTGGGAAATACTGATTTGTCAAAATTGAAATGTTCTTTTGATGACACTTCAGGTTTTTTACACTTGACAAATTTCAGATGTTGCCTTACTTTAAACCCAGATGCTGACCAAAGATTATTTATCCCTTGCTGATTTCAGGCATATGTTCCACCAGTGCTTTAAGCACTCTGAGAGCATATGATCTAAAAAAGATCAAAATCCTAGAGTTCCTTGCATGACCATGCTTAATTTGCTAAGTTATCTAAATTTTGATTTTTGTCACCTTTGTTGAAGTGTTTCTGTTCCTTTTATTAATGAGATTTCCTTTTGAAGAAATACCTTGAGAAACAGTATGATCTGTGTGTCCGTCTCAAGCAAGTTTTTCAGTGATTTCTCGACTTTTGGACAGTTTGGAGATGAAGGTTATTGTGTGAGAACTTACTTTATGTTGGGGAGATTGAAAGCATTGTGTGAAAGATGTTTCCGGATGACACATGGAGCTGGAGTTTTTGAGAGGGAAAACAAAGGTCCACAAAGTAACAGGTTTTATTTATTTATGATATTGAGGGAGCAATTCACCACAGTGCTGTGTTAACTATTTCCTTGATAAGGACTCTATTGGCTTCATATTTGTACCAAAATACTGTAAAAGAAGGTCCCTATCCCAAAGCATGTAGGTAAATGGGACACGAAGTAGAGGCACTAAAAGAAGGGATTCTACCCAAGGTCATGCAGCTGTTGGAGCAAACAAGTGGCAGTAAGCTTTGGTTTTCATTAACTCCAAGTTGCTGCCTTAGCTGACAAACCAGACTTGTTTTCTGAATTTTTTCCAAGTATGTAACTAGGCAGTGTTTACTTTTGTTCTAAAACCTGTAACTATAAGGTGATGGAGGTATTTTACTGAAGACCAAAACGTCTAGCTGAAAGCAGGCATGGTTAGTTATTTTCTTTGCTTTCAACCACTGTCTTTCTTCTATGCTGTATCAGTTTCTAATTAGGGTTTTTAAATACAGGTATTTGTGCTTCTGGGAGAAGAGACTTGCCTACTACAAGACATCTCCCCACAAGGCATTACTCCTTTCTTTCCTTTGTTTCTGCTTTTATTTGGGAGCTGTCAATATTTTAGTATAGTTTTCCATGGCATTCCCCTTTTTAACTGTAAGATGGACTGCCTGGATTTTGCCAAATAGACTACCTTTAGGTTTCACAAGGAGCGGAATATTTTTCCATTTGATCTATTTGTGTACAAATACCTTTCTGCCTTGGGTGTACAGTCAGCTTCCATGCAAGAGGAAAAAGATTGAAAGGGCCTGGAAATATTGCGAAGGTCTTTACAGAGATTCACTGCGGTATTTTCACCTTTCATGCTTTTTTTCTCATCTTTTTAAGCATTAGGCCTTTGGCATGGTCAGGTGCTAGGAATTTCCTGGCACCAAAGGCAAGTGCTCTGTTGAGGCTCTGTCCTTCTGCCCTGGTGACCTGTCCTTGGCTGCCTGCCAGCATGGCTTGCTCTGCTGAAAGCAGAGCCGCTGCAGAGCTCTGCCAAGTGCTTGCAGGCAGTGAGAGCAAAGCTCAGCCTTTATGTTCAGCATGGTTGCAAACTCTCTACTGTTGGACTTAGTCTTAAAGGTCTCTCCCAACCTAACTGATTCCATGAGCCTATGACACAGTGTGAAGGTTGTCATGACATTCTAAGTTGCAGTCTGTTCCAGCATATTCACTCCTTCTCTATGCTAGGCTTTACTACTGCTTCTCTTGTGCTGTCTTGGAAAAGCCACATGGTTTTATTTGTTCACCCATCTTTCTTTCTTGGTTTATATCATGTAAATGAGAATATTTGCCCACAAACACTTATATGTGTAGCTGGTTTTGTTTGTGGTTTTGTTTGGTTTGGTTTGGGTTTTTTGTTTTGTTTGTTTGGTTTTTTTGTATTGTCAATGATTTATTTTAAAAGGATCTAGAAAGCACCTCAATTTTTGTTTTGTTTGGAGGGTAGTCTCCCTTTGAAGATTTCTCTTTCTTCAGAAGCTGCACTGTTAGAAACCCTTATAGTGTATACAGCTGGGTGAAAGGTTGGATTTAGTTGTTTTCCTGCCAAACTATAAAGTGATTTGCTTTTTAAATCTTTCTTTACGTTTGGCTGCTACTTAGTGTCTTTTGTCTGGTTAAGGAGGACAGGTGCAATTATTCACCTCTGAGTCCTGGGAAAGAAATAGTAATTCAGCATTGTCTCTTAGAAAGGAATGAATTTCACTGCCCCACATACAGTACATTATCCAAGTCAAACAGAGCTCTGAAAGCTGTAGCATCATCAAGGAGAACATATGATGAACAATGCTTGGTACAAAGTCAGGCTGTTTATCTTAATATTTTGTTTGGGATTAGGAAAGTAAAAGAAATAATTATACATTGATGCTTGATAGAATTGTCTTTTCAGTCTTTTAAGGACAAAATCTCTTGGCACTGCTATATGAGAAAGGATGTGTGAGCCTTCTCCAACTAGTTCATTGGAGTGTAAATTTTAAAGCAGTGATAGTAGATCCATCATTACTTAGACAATTTAATATTAATTTCTTTTATCATGGTGAAAATGGGGGCCAAGATTACAAAAATGTAGCTCAGAATGTGCTTCTGATGAGTCAAAGTTCTCGTCCTTTCCTTATAGTGCAACCCTGCTCCCCACTAGTTAAAATCATCAGGGTACACAGAGGTTTCAGCCCAGACGAATATATCCAATAGATATTTAATAAGTTTTTGATGGAGGAGATCTGCTTACAGAACAAAATTCTGCATTGGTTAAACAAACAGTTTCTAGCTGTGGTCACTTAGAACTGCAGAGCAGCTCTGTGCCATCACACTTGTTGCTTGAAAATTGCAAAAAATGAACAGATTTAATTTAAAGGTATGTAGTTAAAGTTTCAAGACTTTTTTTCTCACCTGTGGGGCAAGTAAGTCAGGTTACTGCCTGTGTGTATCTTGGTTAAATCTTTTAATTTCAGTCCCTATTTTTGCTTGCTGATAAGTTTATGACACTTGCACCTTTCCAGAGAAACCTGTGAGGTCTGGTCTGATGCTAAAGGGTTGTTGTCACAGAATTTTGAATAGAGTCCTTTTTCCTGTTTCATTATCAAGGCAGTCAGATGCATATTTCCCACCTTAGTTGAAGTAAATAACTTAATCATCAAATCTTTCCCTTCCGCTAAGAGCAAGACAATGATTTATAGAATAGATACCAGTCTTTTCAGGCAGTTAAGCATTCATACTTCCCCACTCCCCCCTACATGATCAGTTATTTCAGCAGCAGAGATATAAACTTGGTGCTTTCCAGTACAGTCTGTCTGAACCAGAAGCTTGGTCATTTTGACTTTTTTTGAAACTCAAAATGGAGTAATTTTGTTATTCTCTGTCTTGGTGGGTGGTATTTTTTTTTGTTTGTTTGTTTATTTGTTTTTGTTCGGTTTTGTTTTATTTTTGTTTGTTTTGTTTTAACCAGAGAAAATAATTTGAGATAAAAAGGGCAATAGGAAGAGGAAAAAACATTGAATTTGTTGTTCTTAAAACTAAGTATCATACAGTAGGCAAACTGACTATGGAAATTATATTTACGTATTGTAAGATGTATGAATCCCTTCAGAGAAAATACAGGCTGCTGTGTAGATCTAAAAGAATGCTCGGAATCTGGGAATAAATAGCTGTGCTGCTGTTCCAGGACTAAGTGTACCACATGACAATCACTTTGTTTCTCTTGAAATGTTAGTGAAGCAGAAAAAAATTTTCACATAACATTAATAAAAGAAAGCCAAGCATGTTAGCACTTTTATGATGGCTAAGTTCCCTGATTTCATGAATAACTACTTTTTAAAGGGCAACCAGCATTGAAATTCTTGTTAACTGACAGAAAATAAATTAGGTGATTTGAATGATATATAATTTTTATATTTTATTCCAAGATGTTCCATGTGAACAAACACACTTTTCTAGGGTTTTTTTAACATCATTAGGGGTCTTTTTGTTGGTGGGGGTCTCTCTGGATAGAGTAACTGGCATGATTGAAACTATTTTTCATTCTTTAAGACCAAAAAAGGCAGGGGAAGAGTAAAGATTTTTTTCCTTCTGAAAAAGAAAGCATAAACCCACATAGAAAGAAAAGTGCCAATCAAATTATATTTTGGCGGAAACAGCTAAACTGTGTATAAACAAGATGTCAAATTCAAAGAAGGAAGGGAAAAAA
The DNA here is from genome assembly GCA_026770055.1 of Myrmophylax atrothorax. NCBI lineage: Eukaryota > Metazoa > Chordata > Aves > Passeriformes > Thamnophilidae > Myrmophylax > Myrmophylax atrothorax. The sequence goes on from JAOXXN010000395.1 coordinate 39,232,659, forward strand.
TATAATCTCTTTCAGCAAAAGTGAGCTTAGACTGTTGTCTACAGCATTCTTAAGGAATTTTCTTTTCACCGTATTTAAGTTTTGTCATAAAAACCCCAATACCATGCCCCTCACCCACAAAAACCTCAAGTAAACTCAACACCCAACAAAGATGTCATTCCCACAAAAGGAATGCTTTTTAAACTGACCCTATCCTTTTTTAGAAGTCATATACTTGGAGGAATAAAAACATCAATTTTTCTACATCCAAAGTGAAAATAGTTCATTCTGCTTTAAACTACAGTGAATAAAATGTAATTGAAAAGCAGATATAAATAAAACTAGTGATCAGAAAGGGATGAGTTGCTGGTCCAAACAGAGAATTGGAGGAGAATCTTGAGAGTCATCCTGCGTAAATTACATACCTTTAAGGAGAAGCCTTTTTCTTGCTTTACACAATTCTTAAGTTTTGTGAAGAAGGGACGGTTTCTTCAAGGAAGTGCTTAACTGCACTGATGTTCTGTGCTGGTGGTGGTTTTAGCAGATCTGCAGCTGCACATGAAACTCCTTGCTGATATATTGGATATTTATAATGCAGATTCCAGTCCGAGGAGATGATGGTCTGTATTGCTGTGCAGAATGTCTCCCACAGATATTTCACTTTTGCTCTTCCCTCTATAAAACCCCCAAAGTATACACTTGCTCTTTCTGTGTAGAGAACACAATTAGCCAAGCTCTCAGATGATGAGGTGATGAAGTCCCACTGGCCTCAGCCAAGACATTCCTGTTTGTATTCACCAATTACCAAAAGTAGATGGAAGGTATGTTTGAGGCCAATGGGCTTCTCTGTCTAGGTTTTTCTTATCTATTGTATCAGTGCACTGAAACAAGCCTGGTTCTGGTAGTCCTAAAAAGAGGCAAATTGGCTCTGAGTCTTGCCCTGACCATGCTTGATCACATGTTACTGTTTTGTTCTGTCCCTGTCTGGCTTTTTTGAGAGCATGGGAGAAAAGAAAATACCTTTTTCACATGAGGCAGAGATTTTTTTATTTCCCACTGTCTTCTTTCCTATATTTTGTTCTTTCACAGGTAAAAGAACCTCTTGTCTACCTGTGGGAATTTTAAGAAAATAATCTTTTAATATTGAAGTTTTTATGGTCTCATTGAGGGGTGACCATAACATTGATTTCCTCTACCCTCACCCAAAATCTGATTGCAAACTGCAGTGACTGGAGATACATTTGCCCACCAGGTTTAATGGTGTTTTTTGCTAGTTTAATTAGCCTTTGGGTTTAAGGTGTTTCATGAGAAGTAAAGGGCTTCTCAATAGTTGGGTTAAAAAGGCAGAGAGGAACACCAGCTGTAAGGGCACTTTCCCATGTACTTGAGCATGATTAAATGTAGCAGGGGGTTCTTCCTTCACTGAGTAAATTACCTTTGTCCCATGTGTGTATTGATACAAACTTCAAACATTTGCCTTTGCAATATATCTTAGGCTGCTTCTCTTGCCGCTTGGGGTCAAGAGAGAAATTCATGAATGCTGCTCTTTCTAAGCATAAGGAATAGGTGTGCAGTTTCTCACATAAGCAGAAGATGAAAATTGTCAAATTCTTTGTGTATTTACTTTTAAACAATGCACACAGCTAATAAGGGAACCTTTTCACCAGATCTTTATTAGTGGTTCAGATGCCACATCATCTCTCTGGTGTCATACCTACAAAGTCCCTTGAAAAATCTGCTTCCCTGTACAGATTGTTTAAGCCTGGTACGGTGACACAGAAAAAATGATGGTTTGGGTTATTTGTTACTATTGAAGCCAAAATATATGAGTCTTCAATAAAGTCTACCTGACATTGCCAGATTCTACTCAAGTTATAGTCAGATCAAGGTGCCACAGGCTTTTAATAGGGAGTGTGCATTTTTTTGCAGTGTAGAAATAGGAGAGCAGTTTGTAAACTTTTCATTTGCTCTCCTGCTTTCCCATCTCTAGCCATGTTTAAATATTTTTCTTTGTAGCATTATGACAGATGTAAGACCAACGTAGAAACATAAGGCATAAATAAATTCATACATGATCTTCTTAATCCAAGTGTAATTTGTTAAAATCTGTTCAAAATCTTGTCTAATAGGCTAACCTATATTTTAAAATTCTCCAAGTCTTATCCCTTGTATCTAGATTTGCTTCAAACCGCTTGTGACTGCTAAATGTTGGATAGTCACTAAGTAGATTATCAATATATTTATATTTTTACATTTTAATTTACTAATATTGAAACAAATACTGTTTCATTGAAGTTAATATTGAGACAGGATAAACTTGTGATGTGTTTTTGAATCAAGCTGAAGATATTTTCTTGGATCCTGTTTTCATAAAAACATTACTAACAGTTACAAAGAAAATGAAATGCTTCAAACCAAGGTGTGTAAACTTTTAGGTACTAAAATGAGACCACCAACTCTAACAAAACACTGATGCAGTCACTCAATCTATGCCTTAATAACTGTGCTTCCCATAAGCTTGTTCCTTCTGACTGGAGGGTACACAGACTTTGAAGAATCACAGAATGGGTCAGGTTGGACGGGACCACAGTGGGTCATCTGGTCCAACCTCCCTGCTCATTGTAGAGCAAAATGCACAGGACTGTGTCCAGATAGTTCGTGAATATCTCCAGTGAAGGAGACTCCAGAACCTCTCTGGGCTGCTCTCTGTAAGCAAGAGCAAGGTGGTGTTTAGTCCCATGAGGTTGTGCCATCTAGTGACAATTCACCCCACAGAAGTCACCAGCTGTCAGGGACACTTCCAAAGGCTCTCGTGCCACCACCCATCTACATTGGCTCCTGAAATATCTCAAATAATAGTTGCTCAACAGCAAGTTTTCTATCTTCATTTCTGTCTGAGAAGTACTTCCATGAATATCCTTGTTCATTAACTGAGTACTGGTTTTAAACCTTTACTCCATTTTAGCCACTTTTTAAGCATGCTGTTTCTAGCTCGTGCTTTGAATACGTTGTTGAATAATCATGGTGGGCAGAATAACTTTAGTCTTATAGCTAATAATGATCTTAACTAATCTATTGTGCAACTCAACCGATGAAGTTAATGCAGAAAGAAAAGGGGTTTGGAAGCAGTTTCCCTACTGGAAAATATAAGACCAATGTACATTGACCCAGATTTGGGGAAAAAAAAAAAAAAGCAAGCAAATTGCAGATCTGAAGAGAAATATATGCCAGTCAGAATAAATATTGGCCTCAATGAGAGTTATTTTGTTGGAGAAAAGGATCTAATATTCAGGCGACACTTGAGCTGTGGTAGTTGCTGAGTATTGCTTATTCAGGCAGTAGAAATGTTGGGCTGAAGCAGGGAAAGTTTATTAGCCCTGCCTTGGGCATCGAACTATTAGATTTCATGTAATTTAAGCAAGCTTCAAGGAAATATTTTATACCTTCATGAGTAAATGTGAAATTTTGGGCATTGGGAAACTACATGAGCATTGTATTTTTTATACCATTTTCCAAATAGTGCTTGGTTCTTTGAGACTGTGTTTTTATTATGATAACTGTTATTTGTCCCTCTGTACTGTTGGTGCTCATTTTCTTTTTAAGGAGAATATAAGAATGAGTGCTGATATAAGGGACTGCATAACTATGTTAAAAATAAAAGAGGAGGGGGAGGATGGTGAACTGCCTTAGACAGATGAAAAATGCCAGTATGACAAGGAAAATATATTCCCCAGTGTCATTTCATGCTCCACAGGGGTCTGTTTTCTTGAGTCCAGTGCAAATGCATACTCTCAAGAAAGCCATTTTCTGCTTAATGTGGAAAAGAAGAATAAAGCAATTTTTTATTCTACTTTTATACAATCTTGTCAGGAAAGAGAGGTGGATGAAGAATTACAATCTCCAGAGATGCCATCAAGACTCCCTAAACACAAACCTTATCAACCCCAGTCTGAAATCATGTCAAATTTCACGAATTAAGCAAGACTGGATTCTGCTTTGGACACTTCCAAGGAAAACCCATGACACAATAGGAACTAGCATGAACAATTCCTTAAGCAGATGTCTTTTTCCTTCTAGTAAGCAATGATGAGATGAATATGGAGAAAACACGCAAGCCCTTCCTTCCATTCTCTGAAAGAGATTCTCTGCCAGCCCTTTCACCCCACCAAAATTAACACTTGCTGTGACCTATTTTCATATTTTGTATTCCCTGTGCTGTGTGCCAGAGAGCAGGCACAGAGCAGCACTGAAAGTTCATGCACCCGCCTGCAAAGAGAGGGAATACGATGTAAGAGCAAGCCAGGACAGAAGAGAATTGATCTCTTCAATATCCTGGTGGCAAGCATGTAGTGTGCAGTTCCTAAATGAGTCTAAAAAAAAGTTGCCCATGCCCTTCAAAATGTCACAGGGCTTATCCTTTGTTGTCTGCAGCTCCCGCTCTGGAGGACCACAGATCTCCTGAAGGTTTTGTGTGATACCTGCCAGGTCTCTGTGGTTGCTGGAGGTACTCTGGGGCATCTCAAATGGCACTAGGCAGCTATAATTAGGCAACTCAATCAAGCCCTTAGTTCCTAGGACTGCTTTTCCAAATATCTAATTTTAGCTGTCACTGATGCCATGAGTGGACATTTCAGATGCTGTAGAAAATGAGAATTGTCACCATATGACTCACCAGATCTGTCAACCTAAATGAAGTGCT
>JAOXXN010000395.1:39242062-39268161 GCA_026770055.1 Myrmophylax atrothorax
GAGAACTCCTTCCTTAGGCGGTTTCTGTGAGGGACAGTCTGAGGAAAATGCATTTTTGACAATTTAATACACAATCAGTGGGGACCAAGATTAAAATTGTAAGTAGGAGCTGATCTACTGGTACAAAATGAGAAAGAGTATTTCATTGTTGCACATGAGAGTGAGGATCTCCTTAGAAAGAGAAATTCCTGTCTTTTCTGGTGGCAATGACATTATTTATGTGCCTCTGTTCAGGTGCCTCTCTTTCCTGTGGTGTTTGAAGTGGAAGAGATGCTGCCCCAAGGAGTAAAAGTTGTTCCAAAACTGAAGTCAAGATATCCATGGGCTGAAGGGTTAAGAATTGAATAGCTAAGATGGTAGACGGGCTCAAGTACTTTCTGTGGCTTTATGTAAGCTGCTGCCAACTCACTCAATACTCATCTGAACTAACACTTGAACTGAAAATATTACTTTATTTTCCAGGTGAAGTGTTTAATTAGTCATCAGTAACTCTTGGGATTATGTACAACCACCTTCACAATTGTAACAAATAGCTTGAAATCTGAGGAATGGGGTTTTTTTACATAAAGTAAAATTAATTTAAAAAACCAACAAACTGCCTATTCCCATGATATTTTCTGAATAAAATTGAAATATAACTAAGTCCTTGGTTTTTGGACAAAAAGTTAGGTTTAATTTTAATTATGTCATCACAACCCCTGAACTGAATTGTCAGTTTATGGAGAGCACTGTCACATTAAGTAAACATTTTCCAGTACATCTGTTATCTTCCTCCTCTTTCTTTTTGGACTATAATAATATTCTGTAAGAGACAACTATGCTGGTGGGTATGCAAAAAAAGAATTTAAAAAATTTAAATTGTAGGGAAAATAATTAACAAAATTCACAATTAGACATATATATATATCAAAATAATACTCAACATTTCTATTAATTGTAGATTATGGTTATTCTATATGGGCTACATTTTGGCTAAATCACTTTGCAAAACAGGCCTTATATTCTGATCAGAATTTTGGTCCTTAGCAGGTAATAGTCTTTCCTTCCTGGTCACTGGCAAGTTCTGTATGTCTATCAGTTCCAAAATATTTACTGCCCTAGCAATTAGCACTCTTCATAGTCTGAAATGCACATACCGGGACATCCTGGGGCCTCAGGAGAGAGCAAGGTCCATTCAGCCATATCCATAACCTGATCCAGGTGTCTCGGAGAGTGGTGGAGAGAAGTTCTCAGCCATGTCTGCAGACAAAGAATGGGCTGTTAATAGGATCTGTAGAGTGACATTGCCAGTAAAAGAGTTTTCAACCTCTGGCAGTGTCTGACTTCCTTATCCCAGTTACATGTAAATCAGAGTATTTGGTAACTGCTGACAGCCTTAAGATTTTTCTGCTTTTCCATGCTTTTGGTCTATTTGCTCTCTTCTAGCAATGTTTATTTATATTTGCTGGGAAGAAACAATTATTAATTTGCTGGGCTTAAACCTATTGCCTGACTTGGAAAATAGGTATTTTGGATTTCTTGCAGTGGTGTGAATGCCATTAAAATGGGCAGAAAATATGTTATCATACAGCAGAGAGAACTGTTTTGTCCTTTTCCACAAGCAAAACGCAGGATTTCTTCTGGCGACTATGTAGTTGTGGGCTGTATCCACTCTCTCTCTAACCAGCTTTATTGGGTGGGGGTGAATACCAGAGCCTTGGATCACACTTTAGGAGATTTAAAAAAAAAATTCACTTGAATAATAGCAGGATCATTTATTTTTAGCACAGAGTGTAGCTAGTGCATATTATTTTGAGATACTATTTATAGACTGTTTAATTTTTTTCTGTGAGACCCAGTTTGAATTTATACTCTTATTGCTCTTTAGCAATAATTAAAGTTTGTTTTGTATAATCTTAGTTATAAGCTTATAATCAGCTAAAAGAAGCAATGAATTTCTATAGCTTCTGAAGTTTCAAATGATTTTTTTTGGCTGGTGGCCATCTGCCATTAAATCACTTCAAAGCTTTGGTATGATCCTTAGGTATGACAAATACAGAATTCTTTTTTCAAGAGATTGTTTGGAGAGTGGTTAGAAAGTTGGCTTTACAGAAATATAGCTTGGGTGAAATTTATGTTTACATAAAATTGATTATTATCTTCCTCTTCAGGAAAGATGCAAGCTGCAATACTCTTGATGGTCAATTTATATGACCATTTCTAAGCAAAGTATTCTTTATGAAATTGCTTAGGGATAAGAGTAACAGGAGTAGCTGAGGAACATGAAATAGTCCTTCTAAGAAGAATTGATTACTTAATTAGCTAACTAGGAAGAAAGGCACTATGTGTTCATAGTTGATAAGTTCCTGTGAATTTATTGGTTTAGACCATGGGATGAGGAAATGGGGATTTACTCCATGAGTCTTCCCCAGAATGGAAGCTGAAGTTTTTAAATCCAAATGAAGAGGGCAGACAGGTTCTCAATTCTGCCACAGTACTCAGAGTGCTAGGAGAATCCTTTTTGTAAGGAATCTTTTCTACAATATATCTGCCCTTAAATTTGAGCAATCTATGCATGAGGCTGAGGCAGTCACTGTCAATCAACTGGTTTGCACTTTCTTGCTGCTCTGCAAGGCAGCCAGCAGGAATTCAGCAAGATCTGAATGTTCAACATCTGACTTTGGCTTGCATGAGGTAGGCTGGTAGGATTTCAGTTCAGACTTCAGCCCCTGCTATCTCACTCAGTGCTTAAAAGTGGGATGGGAAGGAGAGGGTTTGGAGAGCAGTGATCATGTGTTGGAAAATCAGGCAGGGATCTGATGGGCGAACAGAAGAGCATGTAGGAAGGCCAAGTGTCTCTTTTACTGGATATAAGCATATTGAAGTCTCCTTAAATGCAAGATCATCCTTGCCCTCTTAAAATAGGTGTATACACATGCAAATAAATAAAATAATGGTCTTACATCCAGATAAAATTTGTAATTTTTCTTTTATATAATAATTTGGAGCAGCCTCTTCTGCTTCTGGTGGAGTTGCTCTGTATTGATACATCTGAGTTTAGAATTTGACCCTAGGAGTATAATGAAATGATCTTCCTATGGAAGCATGGCAGGCATCACCACCTGGTTAATCCCGAGTTCTGGCAAGAAGGAAATTGGGATAACACTGTGTCCTGCCATAAGAGTGATGATGGTCTGATTGACCCAAACCTTTTCAACTTGAGCTTCTATGGTACCTTGAAATATTTGCAGAGTTTTCAGCTTTTGTTTTCTATTAGAAATCCTTGGGACACCTGTTATGTGTCAGTTTAAAGGGGTAAGAAACCAAACCTAACTTCCTGTCTTACCTTTGCCTGTGTTCCAAAAAAAATGAGGCCTTCATCCCACTGAAAGGCATATATGCAGAGTCAGTATTTCCTCACTTGAAAGATGAACTACAAGCCTGATGGAGCTCTTTTTTTCCCTTTCTAATTTCCTATTCACATGCACAATTTCTGTTTTGATCTGTTTGACAAGTTGAAATGCAACCTGCATTGTGGTGTTTACTGCAGATTTGACTAGAACAGAGTACTTATGTGAATTTCCTCATATTACACACATATTCAAACCTTTTACCTGACTCAGGTGCTTATTGCTTTTATAAACTTTCCAGCCAGCCATCACAAGTGCCTAGTAATTTCATATATTCCTTTTCTACATGATTCAGGTAATCCTGCATTGAGGCCAAAATGTGAACAATTATCGATGAAGGAGACTTGGGGAAAAGTAACTTAAAATGTGATCAGAAAGGGGCTTTCTGTGGAGTCAGTTGTGGTTGTAGCATTATACCTACCCCATGGTCCAATTACCTTGTCGATGACTGAAATAGACTCTGAAAAAAAGAAGTGCAGATTAATATATACAGCCAGTGTCTGAAGATCAATTTAGGCTTGGACCCATCTCAGATTTACTAAACGTGGGGATAGCACTATGGATGTAAAAGGAATTTGATAGATAGATAGATAGATAGACGTATCCATAATTTCAAAGCTGATCAGCAAATTTGATCCTCAGTGTTTAAGAAGAGGAAATTCAGAATGGGTTGATTTTCTGAGAGTGTCAAGGTGCCAAACATTAAAGGTTTGGTGTCTTTTGAGGATTTCTAATTGAATATTTCCCCATAATAGAGAAAGAACAAAAAAAAAAGTCAATTTTTATGTCCTAGTCAAGATCTTAGTCTCGGCAGCTTCTGCATTATATATACTGTGATGTGAAGAAATAAATGAGAACTATCAGCTGAGAGTAAAGTAAAACAGACCACAAAATTGCACAGTAGGACTGTGTATTTTTGCTGGACGTGTGTTGGTGGTATGGAAAAGAGTAATCTAATAACAGTTGCCACCCTGACTAAGGTATCCTATTCATATTCTGAGATAAATGAACATGAAAATATTTCAGAGGCTGATTTTAATAGTACAGTTCTGTTTGCTTTTTCTTTTACACTATCCCTTGGTTTTTATATAGTTCAGCATAATGAAAGCACCAACAAGAGAGTATGTCTTGGCTGTCCAGTGCAAAAACACAGCTGACAGTTTAGTCAGGCACCTTACAAAGCAGAAATGGCCCCAAAGGTTTTATCAAGAATCTCAGAAGATATCAGTGCTAATTTACACATGGCAAAGCAGCAAGAAAATACCTTCCTCAGGGAAGATGTCCCAGTGTTGCCCCAAGACAACAGTGGGGAATCTGTTGTCTTTGGAAAACAGACGTTATGCAGGGAAGATGAAAGTCAACTGGGAAAGCTGACCAGACTGAAGGATTATGCAACCATACATTCCTGCAAGATGGAAGTCAAATGCATTTACATTTTCTTGCTAATGGGAAAGCTTTACATTAAAGTCACGGAAAGGGATAAGAAGCATAGGTTTCTTCCTCAGTAATTCTATGCATTAGGCAGAGCAGACTATTCCACTGTTTGCACTGGGGAAAAGGACAGCAAGGGCAGTCCAGTCACAGAAGATTGCTGATTTGTGCAAGGTTGCAAAAATAATGGCAAGTCTGAAATTGAGCTGGAATTTGTGTGGCTTGAATGCATCTCTAGTTTCAGTCAACAGGGACTGTGCCCTTCTCAGCATCATTCAGTGGCTAGGCTTGCAATGATTCCAAGTTGGTGTTATTTTTCTCTCCCTGTCATTTTAAGATTTTACAACCCTGGTTCTGTTTTGTGCTGATGTTCATTAACCCCCCTCTTGGATAATATGAGTTCTCAAAAAAGCTCGTTATGCATTTAGACAGATTCTAACTATTGATTAACATACTTGTGTACTCTAGGACGTCTGCCACATTGCAAGCATACTGCAGGCTGTGTAATCTAATTTCTGACTGAGTGAGAGAAGGAATGGCTCTCTCCCCCACCCCTCCATCCTCTGCCTTTGTTATTTACCAGACACCTTAACTTTCTGTTAAGGTAAGACTGATGACTGCCTTAGACCTGGAAGAGTGCAGGATTTTGCAAAAAATGTAGCATGAAAAAACAATCAGGAAAATTTGGTACATTTTTCCTCTCCATCACTTTGGGTTTTCCGTTCCACATAGATTAAAATTGAGTCTAAATCACTGCAGATCTGTTTCTTTCCAAAAGAAGCTCCTTGCCAGCACCTCCATTTGAACCATTAAGCATTGGCCCTGTATTTCTTCCTGATCACTTTCATGTTATCTAAGAGAATTAAACACCCTTCTCCACTCATTTCCACAATCTGTTTTTGCAAAACTGCCCCTGGAAAATTTTGCCTTGGACTCTCCTCCCTCTCTTGTCTTAGTAGGCAGGAAGGTACTGTATTGTTTCTAACTTCACATATTTCTGTTCAGAAGTTTGCTAGCCCCTGTGTGTAATGTTACCTGATGCTCTGTAATGAATGACAGTGTTTGACACCCTGTAATTCCCTCTGAGGTACTGTATTGTATCCTGCTTGTTGCAGCAATGAGAGAAAGCCTGACTGTTATAACCTCTCACTGAGAAGACGGAACAGTCCACCCTGTTTTGAGGGTTGTCCTTGCTGTTGCCTGAAGCAGCTGTAGCTCCAGAAGTGTTTACTTCTGTTAGTATCTAGAAAATGCTTTGTGCTATGTCTGTTCTCTTTCAAAGAAAATATCAAAAGAGTGTCACTGATCTCCAAATGGTTGTGCCATTACTATACTCATTAGAAATGTGTTGGGGAGGCAGGTAGACTACTTTGTCCTGTAAGTGTGAAAGAGGTTAAACCAGCCAAATTAGATGCCAGTGATTGAAGATGTGCGGTTGTCCAAAATCCACATGGATGTAGCCCAGAGAGGGTGTCCAGATGCTTTTTGAAAATCACACTGAACAATCATGTAACTGCTTAAGTAATGGACTAATTAAGTAATTATGATTCTGGCACCAAATATACACAACTTCTTTTATATGTATTAAAGTCAAATTACTTTACAGATGAAGTAGTATCTTTCCATTCAGGTGAACTATAAAATTTGCTAAGTTTACCAAAGCCAAATTACCAAAGTAACCACGAGTAGTTACCAGTTTTTACCTGTAGTCCCTCTAATTTCTTGATTTCAAGACTACTTTGGGGACCTGGTCTTGATTTTTAAATTATGGAGACTACGAACACTCCTCACAGAGAATCCGATTTAATGCAAACCAAAAGGCTACTGAAGTTGTAACTGCATCTAGACAAAGCCTTGCTCAATACAAGACAAGTGGCACCATTGTTTGTGCTGGTGTTCACTACTGTGGTACATGTTCAAGCAGTGAGATCACAGCTGACCTCACTGAAGTGTTGCTCTCAGTTTTCTTGAGTTGATGCACAAGGAAGTCACCCAAAGCAAAAGCAAGTTTAAGTCAGTTCTGTCTGGTCCATGTCCAGAACTGTGACAAGTGCAAAGAACGTGTGTTGCATGTTCTCTGAGACAGGTGGAATTTCTGGAGCTCTTTGCTAGCCAGCCTAGATACATTTCTGGCATAATGGGGCCTCAAAATGCAAAGCAAAAAGTGGGCCTTGGGCTTCTGATGTCTGAATACAAGTGTTTCTCCTTAACATCATACAATACATGAAAGGAAGCATCAGAAAGGAAATATACCCTGTGGCATCATTCTCAAGGGAAGGTATACTTCCACAAAGTGAAAATAAATGAGTTGATATTATGATAGTCTAATACTGTGATGTTATGTACAACAGATGCATTTTTCTGCTAAGGTTTTAATCCCTTCAGGCCCATTAAGCAAGGGGAAAAGTTTAGAAGGGATGCTGTTAAAAGAAGGCATTAATGCACCTTTAAAAGAAAGTAGTTGAAGCACAAATCCCAGGAGAAATACAGTACAAAATAGTGAATGAAATATTTATACTTTCTACTGAAGCTGAGTTTATGCACTTGAGGGAGAGGCCCTGATGAGATGGGTCTTCCCCTTTGTTCTGTATCTATTTTTCCAATTGCTCAGACACAGCTGTTGGTTTCACAGTCACTCTGAGGTTGATTAGATTAGAAATCATAGGCCTGTCTGCTCAGCATGACCAATGACACACAGAAAGTTTGGATGTATTCTAAGCATGTAGTTTGAGTAAAGGAAATCTCTTTTTGTGTGCTTCCAGACATATATTTGTTCTTCAAAATTTAGTGTGACTGGCTCAACTTTCCTGTTTTATTCTACACAAAGCAAGCCAATATGTGATATAAAGCTTATATATGTTCGTGAGAAATCTTGCTTAAGTGCCAAATATTCAGCTAGGTTCACTGACTTATCCAAGCCCATGACTCTCATATTTATATACCTTTGATTTTAATTGTATTTGTTCAACATGAAGCAAACCGGCATATTAAAAAATTATGAAAGCTTTTATGGGAAGACTTTCCACAGCAGAGGGAGGAAGAAGGTGCCTGTAGAACCCTTCCTTTTTCTTTGGACTTTGACACTGAAATTGCTTACACAGGACCATTCTCCTTTTAAAGAAATGATTTATGATTACTAGAAGAACATTATATATTTTCAAATAGCTTCTAAAAGAAAAGGAAAATTCAAAAGCAATTTTGTGCCTTGTATTCTGCAAAAGAGTTCTTATGTTTTCTCTACATGTCTCATTTCTTTCTAGAGGGTCTTTCCCAAACACTGCCCACCTATTCAGGCTCATTTGTATTAGCTACTGGCATTCAGCTGCCTACATCACTCACCACAACTACAGCAATTCCCTAAATGGAAAAAGTGAAGGAAAGACGTTGCTTGGTTTTGTTTGGTTTGGGTTTTGTTGGTTGGTTGGTTTTAGTTGAGTTGGTGTAGGGGTTTCTTTATTTTGAGTGTACTGCAATTTGTAAATATGACATATTTAAGTTATTTGCCCTTTGATATGAAGGGCAAAATGACCTTCCAGAGTGTGCCTCTTGTGTTTCTGTTTCCTGCACTTTTTTTAAGCTCACATTGTCATAGTTCAGATTTTTAGATAAATGTGAATGTGCAAGGCATATTTTGCAGTCACTGAAATGAATAAGCATCTAAACTCATTGTCCTCAAATAATTTTACAAGGAGCAGCAGTAGCATGCTTTGTACATGCCTGTTTCTCAAGTACCTGTAAAAATAAGCTGAAATGGACATTAGAGAAGATAATTTGTCCATACAGTCTTAACACTGTGGCCCTCAGGAGTGGTTTGGGAACGTGATCAGGGTCCACTGAATAACATTTTTATTTGTAATGGCAAATTAAGAGCATATGTAAGAATGAAAACAATTCCTTGAGAACTGTCAAATCTAATCTTTCTGTGTTTTGCTGCATTAATGAGTAATCAATATATAAAGAAAGGAAATGTAGTAATTTCCCCTTGAAAAGATCTCACTATTTCAACAATATTTAATTCTTACGGAGTGCTTTTCTTCCTCAGAATGTGTTGAAGATGTGAACTTTTCCAATCCATCCATGTTATTTTATTTAATCCATCCAACACTTCACTGAGGCTGGTAGTTAAATACTACCATTTCTGTCCAAGAGGGAAGATAGAGTGGATTGCTTAGGTTGCTTCATTAACTTTTTTGTGGACAGAAAAAAGGGGCACAGTTGGATCCCATTTTAGAACTAAGGATTTCCTGATTTTCAGTTTTTTGTTTACACAACTGCATTGTGCTGCTCTGACTTGAGCTAAGAAGTCCCTGGCTTGGGGGACTGAGGTGTTGTAGATGTAATCAAGATGTCCAAGCTTGCCTATCTCCAGTAGGCACTCTGGGACTTTGTTAGCTGTTACAGCTGCTTCCTGAATATCACTTGGTGTTGTCCAAATGGATCTCCTAGTCATGAATCCATTGCCTACTGGTTAATTTAGGACATTACATTTTCTCTATAAATGTAAAACTAAATGCCATGAGACACTGAGCTGCAATATTTCTTTTGCCGTATTGAACTGAAAGGTGCTTTGAGACATTTGCAAATGGTGTATTGTAGGGATAAGGTAGTATTTTTCTTGTTTACTTCTTAGAACTTTTTCTTTTCTGATATTAAGGATGCTTTTTCAGGGCGGAACACAGGGAATTTATTGTGTAACACCTGTTAACAAAAGAGGGACTTGATTAATTTCCCACTCCTGGTGCTGAGACTGTTCCCCTTTGTTGTCATTTTCTCAGGGTTATTACTCATTACCCTTATTCATTCTGCTTTGATAGAGGTAAATAGCTTTTAATTCCCCCTGCCCCCAAACCTTCTTGAAGTTTCCTTTGACAGCTTGTTGTAATTATGCCCCTCATTGAAGACACACTCATTATTCTCTGTTGCCCTGAACAAGATTATTTAAGGCTCATTTTGGATTTACTCTGTGCATGTGTGTTGAATGTATTTCCCTGAAAAATAGAAAATAGCAATATAAGGGCAGTGTGAGGCACTTGTAAATGTGTTACTGATCACAGCTTGTATAGTTGGATGTATTGCAGTGAACACAAGCAATGTCCTTGTCATTACATGGCAAAAAAAAAAAAAAAAGCAGGAAACTATCCAAGCCTTCTGTAAAACCTGTTATTGAGTAATTGTTTCACACAGTTTACTGTTGAGCTGTCACTGCATCCTCAGCTTTAATAAAATATGAGCCAATATTTGTGCTTTTTTTTTTGCTATATCAGTAGTCTTCTTTTGGAAGGTATCTGATGGCATTATGAGTGTTATTCATAATGTTATAATATTGCAATGTGACATTATTACATCCTCATTTCTTCACTTCGGCTCCCCAGACAACTTACTTGCCAAAATTAACAAGTTCTTGTGAGTGTAAAGATTCTTGCTTTGCCATAGGCCTTTTTGTTACCAAGACATTCCAGCACCAAGGCATTTAACAAATAGCTCAGTCCATTCCTGAGAGGCAAGGAAAGAGGGCACTGTTCTTAATTTCATGTCTTCTCTCCTTTGGCTTGTGAAAGGATGCTCCTTGGTAAGGTTTCTGTTCCTAATTGCTAGGGCTGTTAATTCTTCCACAGATCAGACAACAGGAGTAGTTCCAGAAACATACCTTTGGCATTAAATGACCTTGAATTCACTGGAGTAACTATAATACACTCTAACTCCAATCCAGGAAAAAACCCCAAACCTATCACAGTATTTATGTACTTGCTTTTATGCATATATACATATTTATTTGTTAGTGATCACATTTGAACTATTGGCTATTGTAGAAGCTGCAGTCATGGTTTTTCTAGCTGCATTGCACCTTAGATGCTTTTCACTTGGAGAGAGCAGGTCTCTTTTGCTTAAGTCTTTAATTCAGTCATATTGCCTACTCCCTTTTATGTTAGAAATTGCTGTTTTTTGGTATTCTAACAATCCTAGGCTATTCTGTAGTAGTCTGATTCATTAAACTATTGGTATTTCTAGTTATTTAAAAACAGTAACATGATGCAAAGAATGCTATAGAGATTTAAGGGAAACAATAGTTACTTTACAAATTAATAAAGAATACTAGCTCCTAGCTTATCATCAAGAGTAGCTTCAACTATACTTTCATATTATTAAACTCTTTGCTTTATGGCAAATGTCTTCCTGATGGGGTGAGTTTTCAAACCCAAGCACTGTTTAGCCTGTAAATAGTCCATACAGAAATGACTGCATGTGCATAGCTTTTTAACTAGATATATTAAATAAATTTAAAAAAAATATATATACACACACACACACATAAAAAAGAGTTTCTATAATGACCTATCCCAAGAAAAACTTGTCTACCTTGGAAAGCAGTACTTGTATGTTTTACAAAATCATAGGTTGTAGGTGCAGACTGTACATATAGACTTAAAATTTTTACTTGTATAATTTATTTTTCCTGATACCCTATGCTTCATCTAAACCACAGAGGGTCAACAACTGCAAAGATGTATGTTGGAGAAGATCATTCTTGTTGAAAAAGAAGTGGTTGAATAAGAATCCACAAACAAAACTGGGAGTACTATGGTGGTCTAACCTTGACACAGATTGTTTGCTGGCTAGTCCCAGGGTCTGTGTATTGCACTTGCTGCCCACTTGATGTAGACCTGCTGTGAGCAGCAGTTTTTTTCCCTGGCACTTCTGGATGTCTGTAGCAGAGGCTGCCAGAGCACAAACAACCCCCTTGAAGCAGTAAAGGCAGTTTGCACCACAAATGTTGAAATGCCACCCTGGCTAGCAGATTTGGCAGATCTGCTTTGGCTCTAGGACTACCCTTCCTATAAAAGTTTATTTGTGAACTGTATAGTTACTCTCACTCTGTGTGTGCAGACATGTAACTTCAGCTGTACATATGAGCCTGTGGTTTACAGTAGGGTCTATGTGAATAATTACAGCAGTTGTGCATGCACACAGATTTTTACAGGATGTTTCCAAGAATTTTGAACAAAAAGAACACAGAGCCAGTACATATTTCAAAGATATCGTCATCTATGTGTGTTTATCTTTGTTTCCTGCAGTCTGAGTTCCTATAAATGGGAACAATCCCAGTCCAAGAAAGAAAATGAGAAATAGTGCAAATAATGCATACTCTTTTTTATCATAATGGTCTGCATATGCCAAATTTAAATGTGCACACAGATGCTACTGAAATTGAGATGGATCCAAACCCATCTCATGCCTTTAGCCTACAAAGCACTTTTTCATTTCCCAGGAGAATATGAAATCCCTCACTGAATATGAGAGATTGTACCTTAAAAATTATTTCAAGTGATTATATTTATAGGCTGTTTATGAGGCTCATTACTATGTACATGAGCACATAAATGAAATTAGCCTCACAAGAGGCATTTTTCCAAGGACACACAGGATGTCTGTAGCAGAGCCAGGAACCAGAGGATCTCTTCCAAGTTTAGTCCAGTATCTTCACCACAAGGCTATTTTTGCCCACTTGTGTCCCACTGTACTCCATTAGTGACCAGAAGTCTTCATGCAAGGCCTCTGCTCTATCTTTCCAAAGAAGATCACGTGTGGCTTCTGTGTTCCTCCCCATTATATTAAGACATCTCAAGTAGAATATGCACTTGTGTCATCACTCAAGATCACTACTTCTAAATGACTGAAGGAAATAGCAAAAGAAAACACAAAACTTGTGTAAAGTAAGATATTACAAATATTTTTTAAAAGAATATCATATGCTTCTGTTATAAAGAAATACTGTATTCAGAGAAATCCATTACCCAGTTTAGTATGGAGGGGATAATCTACTGTGGATGTTAATCCTTTGGAGTCTATTTTAGCTCTCTATTTTATAAAATTATTGCTCCATTCTTTTATAATTTTACAATTCAGTATCATTAATTTTATATATAGAAAAGGATTGACGGAACTGCTTATTGTTAAGGTTTTCCACCCCTTCCCATTAGAAATCTTTCTTTTCAGTTACTGTAAGAGTAGGATTAAGTTTACTGAGCAAGAAGATTGAGATTACCATGCTGGTTTGAGGCTGGGAGCAGTACCTGCCTGCCAAGGCTCAGCAGGTCTCTCTGCTGCCAGGATATCCATGAGGCTCACTGCTGCAGTGTGGTGGGCTGGTCCCATATGGCTGGGCAGGAAGGTCTTGTTGGTACTGTTTGTGGCTGAGGCCTGTTTGAGAAGGAGCTGCAGGTTTTACTGTTGTGGACTAGACAGCAGGAATGGCTTACCTGAAGTCCCTGGTTTACATATGAGTTGGTACCAATAAGTGTGTGTCTCCTGGCAGAAGCCTGGGCTTTCAGCAGAACTGTGCCAGATGATACACAGTATTCAGAGAATGTTGGCCCTTCCTTAAAAAAAGGAAACCCACAACTCAGTGCTGACTTTTTAGTTAATTTTGTACGTGCCTCAGTTGCTGACCTGTTAACTGGAGATGACATAGTTCTCTGTCTCCTCATATGTTAGGAAGATAAATGCACATGTGTTATAAAGCATGCTATCACTGTAGTGAAAAAAAAACAAAACAAAACACCTGCTTCAGAGTCTATCCAAATATTAATAATTCTATCTTCAGAGTAGAGCTTGAGTGCTGTTCAGGAAATATGGTATGGCATTAAAAGTGATGAGAAAATACAATATGAAATATTTTGTTATACGGTTAGCAGTGCCCATCCAACACTGAGAACAATGCAAGGGGCCCTCTCATTAGAATCAGATATGATTCTGTGGATTTTATTCTAATGAAGAGACTCGAGGGTGTAGTTAATGTAGAATAAACAGTCTCAGTTCCAGTGCTTCAGAAATTTTAGCCGTTCACTTTACAACACATCTTTTAATATATTTTCTGTTGTGTTATGTAAAGCAACTAAGGTGGAAATTTAGAAGCTCCTTCAGACTAATATAGAAAACCTAGTATCATATTCCAGAAATCCCAGGCTTGATATGACACCTCTTCTCCAGCCAAAGGCACTGGTATTTGTGCTGACAGTCATGCAACAACTGCCAGCTCTAAGGAGGAGGCCGGAGCTGGGGACTGAGCACTGTAGGTATTCCAGAGCCACATACAAGCAGAGCCACAGGAGTGGTAGGGCTCCTAGGGAGGCTGGAGCAAGTGGCAGAGTGTGCAGCTTGCAAAGGCTGCTGCTGGAAGTAGTTTTTAACAGCTGGTTCAGGAAATGATTGTGGAGTTTAGGAGGGAGTTCTACTGAACTGGGTCAAACTGCCTCCAATCAGTCCCGTGGGCCAAAGGGTGCCACGGCACACTGTCATCTACCAGCCTACTTGGGGTTACATGTGCATAAGTGTTTGTAAATAGGGAGCCGTCCATCATTCACTTCAGAAGCAGTCCTTGTTAATGCAGCACGTTGGAGGTTAGAGTATCTGTTTTCTTTCACTTTTGTAGGAGTTACACAACTAAGTATCCATACATCACCTGATTTTCTTTTTTTGCCTTGTTGGTTGGTGCTGTTACAAGACTAGTTCTTAAATTAGGTGTTACTATGTTTCCTTCATGCAAGGAGGCAGCAAATAAATTAGTGCATAAAATTAGATATATAAATATGGTGAAGTTCATATACTGCTCTTAGTGATAAGTGAATGACTTGCTGTGGCAGGGAGAGCATGGAATTGGCTCTTATAGCCAAAAACTTAATAATGGAAAAGACCAATTCAGTGAGGCATGCAGAGAGTGTCTTTCATTTTCCCTGTCATTCTTCACTACTGCTTCCTCCTACTTGATCTTTCACTTTACACCTAAGACATGTTTCTCTTGCTGTTTGAAGAGTTCTGAGTGGAGATTGGCTCTTATCTAATATTATTTAGTGTTAACTCCCCTTTTCCACTCAGACTGCAATGACTACTTGAGGGTCATGCGCCTGGAAATGAGAATGTGTGCTCCACAGGTATTCACCTTACTGAGCTGGTCCCCCAAAGTGTCTGCTCTTTACTACAAACAGTTTTTTTTTCTTTTATTGCAAATAGAAATCTCAGCTGCCAAGAGAACCACCTGCATATAAGCATGCAGGTAGTGTAGCGATGGTTGCTGTATGGTACATATTAGGATTCCAGTCTGAATGACATAGATGTTTAGGGACTTGCAGTGGCTTTAAGGTGATCCAGGGTTGCTAGAGTGACAAGGAGCTGGGACAGTCCTACAGAGCATTTATTAAGACTACAATACTTTGGAAATAAGAACTAAGATCTTGCTAAGGGCTGATATTTGCAGCTAAAATATATAACGCCTGAAGAAATGCAAAAGCAACCCTTACTAATATTGACTTTTCTTAACAGTAAACTTGAAATATGATGATAGTCTGTAAGCATACAATGCTTCTTTCCAGTTAAAAAATGTGCTTTGTGCCATGTCTAAGCAGGGATCTGGCAGTGAAGGGCAACACATACAACTAAGGTTATCAGTGCAGTGTCTGATGAAAAGCAATCAAGAAAATGATTGATGCCATCCTCT
Organism: Myrmophylax atrothorax; assembly: GCA_026770055.1. Classification (NCBI taxonomy): domain Eukaryota; kingdom Metazoa; phylum Chordata; class Aves; order Passeriformes; family Thamnophilidae; genus Myrmophylax; species Myrmophylax atrothorax. Next base: position 39,257,375 of record JAOXXN010000395.1, read on the forward strand.
TGAGCACCACCCCAACTGAATAAAATAAAATATTTAATTGTGTCCTGAAGCCTTGTTGACTGGAGTTCTATTTTTAGACCACTGGGAGAAGCAAACTGCAAAGTCAAGAAATTTGGACAAAACTGTCATAGAAGCAGATGCTCTAAAGAAGACAGACTAAGCCCAAGAGTTTGTAGTGTGGTCTTAGCTGTTGAGTTAGGAATTATGAATGTGAAGAAAGGCATCATCCAAACGCATCCTTCGTTATCTACTGGCTATTGCTCAGTGAGATAATCACTTACCTCTTCTCTTACTCAGTATGAAAATTTGTTTGAAAGGAATCAAGGAAATATGAATACTACAGATGGTGTCTGGAGATTGTTATGTATCATTACATAGGCAAAAACAATGTTAAAAAAGCATTAAGGTTGCAAAGTCAAGTGTTCAAAAGATATAAAATTACAGAGTAATGGTTGTCTACACAGTTGTAATGGGCTTCTCTGTGAACACTCGTTATCTTTTCATTATCATTATAATTATCCCATTACTCATTAACCTTAAATGTGAGATCATATGGAACTTTCCCTCTTGTTCTTTTAATTTAATTTACGTGTGAAAAAGGTTTTAGCTTTAAAAAAACCCAAAACAACAACTCGAAAACATGAAAATGCCATCCCCATGACATATTGACAAATGGATTGTCAGCAAGGTTGAAATCTTTCTATTTATCACAGAGACATGGAGAGTCTGGCAGCATTAGATTTTAATAGTCTATGAGGACCAGTGCTAGAAGGCGGCGGATTGCTTTGCAGCTGGGCGTAGATGATTTTTGTTGACAGCAGAGGAGTGGTCAATGCCACGAATTTGGGGGTTACAGCCAGGATGCAGAGGGAAAAGGGTTGTCCTCTTCTTTGCTCATAAGTGTCTCTGTGCCCTTCTGTTCTCCCCCATTTTGGTTCTTCTCATGTCCTGTCTAGTCCCCCAAATGAATTTGGCATTTCTTAACTACCTGGTTGCCATCACTCCTGCATTTTAATTCTTAATTTTAGCTGATTCTTAATCTCACATTGCATTATGCACAGGTGTTTCCAGCTCCCAATTTGATTCTTCTCCACTTTAGACCGTAGTGCTTACTTACTCTGGGCTCCTTTTACAACATCAGTGCCTTGACGTATTGTCTTCACTTCCCCTTGTAACCAAGGTATATTCCCCTTCTACTCCTCAGTCTCCTTTTGTGCCACCTTCTCCACAGCTCCTCATCTCAGTGAATGATGGGCAACACCCCAACAACACAGCAGTATCTTAATAGCAAAGACAATGCAATACCCCACAGTACTACTCAAGTTATGTGCCATTATCGCCTGTTACACCTGTGATCCTTGCCTCCTGTGCAGCTCTGGTTCCTGTGTGCACACTTCCTTACAGCTAACGGGGAGGGAGTTGCTGTCCCATGTCTGTCTGCAGAGGTCTGTGGAAGCTGGGAGGGAAGCAAGTATAGGAACTCCAGGGAAGTATTTGCTGAGGATGCAGAGACTATGTGTTTTCAAATGTTTCTAATGAGACCAAACCTGGGAAGCTTTCACTAGAAAGGTGGAACGCACATCCCTAGCACTCATTTGGCCAAATTTCGGGTCCTTCTTCCACACATTGTAAGAAACCTTGCCATCCTTCAGGCTCCTTCCAGCCACTATCAAAGAAGAAGAAGCTAGATGAGCTTGGGCATTTTTACCTGCATTTGGCACCATTTTATTCCAACACAGAAAAAAACCCCATCATATCTCTCATGAGAAACAAGAAAAGGACAAATGGTTTGACTGAAATTTCTCACCATGAATTTGAAGGGAGGATGTGATCTACAGGCTGGAAATACTCAGCTGCAATAGTAGAGATCTGACAAACCAGTAGTTCACTCCAGTGAATGTCTGATAACATGGGAAATGTCAAGCTCCATAGTGACAGAAACACTACTGGCCTTTCTGATAAAACATTCAAATAAGATGACTTGCAAAATGAAATATCTATTGCTAAAATACAACTTCCCCATTAAATGAAATTAAGTTATTGTTAAGGGTTTTTTTTTATTTCTTACAAGTCCTTCATAATACAGAAACATCTACCTTTGGTTGGTGGGAATGTACCGAGTGGCTAAAGTGCAGATTATCTGCAAGCTGAATTTGTGTCAGTATTTCAGCTGAAAAACTGTATCAAAAGATTAATATCTAACTCCTACTCACTTTCAGTGTTTTCTATTTGTAATTCTCAACCTGTTGTATGTGAGGTGAGAAATCTTTGGCAAAGACTGTTTTTATGTTTTTAAGTTGATACATATTTTGCTGCCAGAGGATCCTAAAAAGACAAGCATGTTGATGCCAGGGGTCTACAACTTACAAGTTGCAATTGTGAGCAGAAAGGGAGTTGTGTACACATATTTAGTGGAACCATCTTTAAAACCCTTTATTGAAAAGGAAGAGTAGTTGGTAAGAGGTGAGTTTCACTGGATCCTCAGTTTATAGGACCAAATTCTTCCTCTACTAATGAGCTTAACATCATCACCTTCTATGTTTTAAACTCCCTGTCTACAACCCTGCTGAGATACATCAGCTGACGTGAATTTAGATGTTTAGGGCACACAGTGCTTTCTCTTCCCATCCAGCAGGATGGATTTCCAAGTTAAAAAGAAAACTCAGAGGTATCTTTTCCCCACCACTGTGAATATTTTGGTTCTACATTCAAAGGACTGCAGCATAAGCAATAAAGTTGAACCTAAAGCATCTGTGACTGAGGAATCAGGGCAACAAAATATATAATAGAGAAAATATTGAGAAAAAGAAAGTACTTCTGGACAGGGGGTTAGGTGGGGACAGAAATGAAGAGGAGACAAAATGTATGAAGAATCGTGGAATAAAACCGATTTGGGAATAGGGTGTTGGGAGAGGTGAATAGGGTAGAACAATAGGGAAGAGTATTTGCTGAATGTGAATAGAAATCATTATAAAGTTTCCACCATCTCCTAATAAAAATACAGTAGCCTTGAGTCCTTGTGCTTTATTAAAAACTCCAGCTGGAATACATAAAAGAAGGCAGAAAAATTATTCTCAAGCCAGATAACTTTTAGATGAAGGAAAATGTAGAGATTTGATGAGATTTTTTTGAAGGCAAAAGATATTTGACGAACAAGACTGAAGAGAAGATGCACAAAGGAGGGGAGGAAGGAAAAGGAAAAAAAAATGATAGAGGTAAAAAAGAGGGGAGATTTGAGCTATAATTAACATTTTTCTGTTTGCAGGAAATAAATGATCTCTTAGCCAAAGAATTTCTCTGGTACAGGAAAGTGTCAGTGCTAACTCTGTTTTTGTTAGATGTCAGGTATCACCCTCCCTTTTGTTCTGTCAAGTGGACAAGTACAGGATTAGGAGGTTAAACATTTCTCTACAGTGTGCTCTGTTCAGAATGGGCTTGGTGCTGTTTAATGGACAAAAAGCTATATTGCAGCTCACAAAATACAGAGTTCTTGAACCAAATATATTCAGTTCAATACATTTTCTTTGGTTAGGATGGACAGTAATCTAGTGTGACATAAGGTTTGATTTTGCACAGCGGGTTGCATTGCTTCTGTGGTAAATGGAAGCTGTCCATTACAAAAAAATGCCATTATTGCTATAAAAGAGTGAACTGATTTGAAACCCAGAGAATTGGTTCAAGTCTACAGCTTACCTGCACGTGGAACTTTTTATCCAGCTCCTGGTACTGTACTTCTCCATTTGCTGTGCATTTTCTCCCTATCTGGGTGAGACAGAATTTGAGAGCCAGAAATTCCCCCCTCTTGGGAATCATTACACACAATCTTTTGATTCCATATTTAGTGGACACAATTTTTCTTGTAATGCTTTACATGCTGATAAGGCACTAGAGATCCTAGTACATGTTTTTATGTTCTTTCCACTTGAGTTGCCAGTTGTGTTTAGGTGAGGAGAAGAATAGCATTTTGCTATGGCTGAAGATTACAGATTCCCATAACCTGCGATCTTTCTATATTTATAAAATACTTCAGACTGAATAGATTCTGAATTACAGTGGGGCTTACTGGGGCAAGCTAAAGTGTAGATTGCTTTTCCCAGTCATGAATTTCAACTAAAAGCAAACAACTGATGAACACATTTCCTAGAGACTAATCTTAAATAGTGGTATTTCATTTTTGTAATTCCTAAATAATATTTTATTATATGAGTAGAGAAAAAAGTATTTTGCTTATGATATTTTTGAAAACATGTTAGACACCTTTTTTTAGACTTTGATTTTTTTCCTTTTTAAGGGGGATCAAGTAGGGAAATTTTTATTGCAGCTAGGTCAAGGCAGAATTTTTATGGAAAAATTAAAATAAAAATCAAGTTTGAACTAAACTGAAAAAACAAGGGTTGTGTTTCGAGATTTCATTACAACCATAACATTTGCAGTAGTTGTAAGGAAAATTATTTTTACAAACACTTTTGAATGAAGTTTTGGACTAAATTGCTAGGGTATTGCCATAATTGTAATGCATTTTAGAAGGGGGTCTCTTAGGAGATGAAATAGAAATTATTAGTAAAGGTTTCTTCAGGATTTATTTACAGCCAGCATTAGATAAATTGTTATTTAGTGGGCAAATAAGCCTGCCAGATATGAAAGAGACAAGAAGAAATGTGTCTTGGCATGCTGGGGAGGATGTAAGTATAGAAAAAGCAAGAATGTATTATATTTGATAGTGATGGAATGTCGCCTGAGATGACCCTCCATTCTTCCTATTGTTAACATTTTCCCATGCAAAAAAAAAAGCCACAACCTGTGAACTCACTAATAGCAGCTGTCTGGATGGTGGAAGAAGCTGTTTACACACATTATTACAGATTTCTGATGTGTTGCTTTGGTGCCCTACCAAAATTGAGGTTCCCCAGTGGTACTGAAAAAACAGGGAGATTGTTCTCACCATAAAGAATTCCAGTCAAGGGTTGTGAGACAGAGAGAGAAGGGAGAGAGCAGAAGTGGTTTGTCCAAGGTTATGGCATAGGTCAGGGGCAGTACCAGTAGGAAAACTGGACCCAGAAATTTAGTCTTTCTGGGTTTGTGTAAATAGGGGCATTTCCCAGTGTAATCACTCCCGGGTAAGAATGCCCACATGAGGCATTGGGTGGGTGTAACTCTAGCTGTTGAGGATGCTGATGCAATTACATTAGTAAACTTTCCCAGGCAGATGAGCCTCTGCTCTTGGGCTTTAAGCGTGAAAGCCCTGTTGGAAGGAGACCTTCTGCCAAGGAGTGTTGTTGGAAATTTAGCAAGAGGAAGGAAAGAAAAAGCAAAACAAAACAGCCCTCACTTCAATTAGAGGAAAAGATAATTCCTTTCAAGTTGAGAGGCTCAACTCCTGCTGGCCTTTGTTCTTAAGCTTACCCTCGCTGTAATTTCATAGAGTAACTTGTATAATGCCAGTTTGTTCTGTGATTACCCTCAGCTGGAGCACAAAATTAATATCTCGCTAAGTAATTCAGTACATGATGGGTGAAGATTTAGTTAAACATGCCCTAAAAAGCTAGGATTTTCTATGTTTGCTGGAACTCTCTCAGTGACAATTAATTGCCTATGCTCATATGTGTTTATGGGCCTCAGTAAACATGCAGCATATTTACGTCTCCCCATTACCTTCAGAAATAAACTTCCTTAAGAAAAAAAAAAATCTCATGTTCTCTGATTACAATCTGATTTTAAGTAAACAGAGGGGTGGGGAAAGTGACTAGTAAGCAGGATTTTGGAGGGGGCAAGGTGGGAGGTGAAGAATTTTCTCTCTCTGAATCATACAACATCTAATGCTGGTAGTATTAAGTTAATATGAGAAATGGCCTTGGCTAGTCCTCTTACTGTTTGGGGGTTTGTTTGCCCTTTTTATCCTAAGAGTTTAGACTCAAGACCAGATGCAATATTTCCTAACTTGTGATGTGGAGTTGCTATAGAAAATACCACCTTTGAAAGGCACATTTTCTAACCTGTGCACAATCTTGGCATTTTTGGAAAGCCCTGAACTATTGACATGTGAGCCTATGACATGGCACAGCTATCCTGTGTTTCTCTCCTGTTTCTTCACCTCGCATCTCCCTGCCATTGCACTGCTTTCTCTCCCCATGCATTTCCTCCAGAACTGAAAGAAAGTACCCATCTTTCTCCACATTGGTCATATTTGCTTTGGCTTTTACCATGCAATGAGGGTTTATAAAATGGGAGGAACCCACCGTTCATTGTGAAAACTGGGGCGTTGCCATACACTGGTCATGTTGCTTAGTCTTTTTCCAAATCACAAGATAAAGTGTTCTGAGATGCAAAACTAGACAAAAATCTAAGATATTATTTACTTAAGTTGTATCCATTAGCATCTGCAGAAAGAGGACATAAATGTATAATTTCAGTCTGTCTGTACACATGACTGCTAGTTTCGTTTGTGTCTGTATGGGAGAGATTATATCAGACGCACAACACAAAGAATTTACTATCAGTGAATGTTCACTTTTGTTCACTTTTTTCCTAAAATTTTTCACTCTGCTGCAGTCTGAAGATTTCCTTTAGGACTGGGTCTTTATATAAAGTAGATTAATTGGAAATACCTGAGCCATAGTATTAGAATGGAAGATAATGAAGTGAAAAATAATGAAATTTAATGATAGCTGAAAGCCTTTGCTGTTGTCCCAAATTGTATATATTTACTCTTTCAACTTTATGCCATCTGCAGCTCTGCCTAATTCTAGACTTTGTGGTGTTGTGATGGTTACTGATGAAGGTTGGAGAGCAACCTGTCTGTTTTTCATGCAGGCAGGGGAGATGAGCATGTGTGGGGGAAGCCACCTTCAGTGGTGTTTGGTCTGTTGTGGGAGGTAGGCATCTGAAAACGGTGGCATCCTGCAACTGATAGAGATTCTGTCAGTCCCAGACACTTAATGCTGCCATTGTTAAACTGAGTATTTTGTTCCTCTGTTTTTTCTCCCATCTCCTCCATAGTTATCACATGCTTTACTGATGGTTGCACGGGGATATGTCACTTCTTAGAAATTCAGTTAGCTATCCCTAGGTAAAACAGTGTGATAAATGAACTATTAAATACTAAAATTCTGTGTCATCAATATAGTTTTAAGGTAGCTGAACTGAAGGAGCTGACAGATCTAGAAATAAAATCAGTACTCTTCTTGTAACCTATTGTAAACAAGCTGTCAAGCGTCACTATGGTCTCCTTTGAAATAGCTTTAATGAGTAAATAGAGAGAACAAAAATAGAGATGGTGTAACAAATGTAAGCCAAACATAATAGTTGTTTGTTTTTCTTTAAGCTATTATATTGCTTTAGGTGGTGGTATCCATGTTTCCTTAGTCCTGCTTTACACGGTTTTGACATAATTTCGGCACAAGTTAAAACTTTTAGAATGCAGATTGTTGCTTTTCAAGAGCAAGGAGCTAGAAAATGTTTGAATTGCTACCTGATTCTATAACTTCAGAAGATTTTAATAGGATAGGTAAAAAAGCTTATTAAAAAACCCAAACAACAAAACAAACCAGCGTGAGTAGAATTATATGTTGGCAAATAAAAGCCCCTGGATTACACTTTTCTGCTAATTGTCTGCTTTTTTCTTTCAACTCACTTTTTGTGAATGAAGAAATCGGCATTTTATGAAAGGTAAAAATACATCCAAACACATGTAATTTCTGTACTTCAGGCTGCCATGAGAAGGATTCTATCTCTCTTTTGTTTTGTTTTGTTTTTTGTTTTCCCTGTCAATTAACTCCAGGTTCCTTATCCACAGTCTTGGTTGTGCTGAGTTAATATCCTTTGGTGCCTGCCTTCAAATGAACTTGCCTGTCTGGTTTATGAATGATGTGTTCCTGTTTATTTTATTTAATTTCTATACTTCCCATTGAAGAGATCATTATTGCTCACCTGACTCTCCCTCAGGTCAGTGACACCAGTGGTGGCAGTGCCTTTGCAAGTGCACTGGGGCATGGCTCGGACCTGGGGCTTGATAACAAGCCTCCCATAGGAAGGAAAAAAGGTTGTGAAGTTTGCTCACTGTTGCTCACTGGGATCGAACAGCTTGTCTTTTCTTTTGAGGAACATTTATACTTAACACTCAGTAGGCAAACTGCTATTTCAGTTTGCAAGTGGATTCAGTTATTCAAATGCACAGGCCAGAAAATGAAGGGGATTCTATTTAAACAGTGTGCTCCCGAGTCACAGATGATCTTTTTGATGTCTGTATTTTGCAAATGGAAATTTTCCATTTTCCAGCACTATCATTTGTTCAGAGGCTGTATGCTATCTAAATCTACTTTTGTGGCTGTTCATTTGCATTTTTGCTATACTATATTGCCTCCTGTCTTCTCCCCTTGGCCCCCCACTCTTCTATATTGAATTCCTATTTTTGCTGCCTCCACTCTATCTTGCATCTCTGAAGACTCAATCATGCAAGATGCTGAGCATTCAGAGAAAACAGCAAAAGCTGCTGAGCACCTGGTCAGGATTACAGGTGAAAAGGCAAATCCAAACGGTCTGCATATTTAAGAATTTTACTGAGAGCAGGAGAAAGGTAGAGCTGTTACCCACTCAGAGAATAGTCAGTCTTCTTCTGTAGCTCCCCATCTTTTCTTAGTTGTGAGATCCACTGGAGCTACTGGCCAGTGCATCTCATGGGCGAATGTGTGGAAATCTTGGGTTGAAATATTATGACATCATTTGGAATACTCCCAGTAGCCAGATGATATAGCCAAAATGGTCCTTCCTGGTCAGAATGTGCAGTTTTCTACTTCCTTAGTATTATCTTTTATTTCATCCTGTACACATAGGTTCTTTCTTCTCTCAAATTTGGTTACATCCACTTCTACAAGCAAACTGCTTAGCAAGAAAAACTGTTAATATCCTGAGGGAAAATTGAGAAGGTGAGGAGACAAGCACAACAATTTAATTCTGCCAGTTGAAAGAACAATCTGAAAGTTGTCTCAGCTCAAAGTATTGTGTACGGTCAAGTAATCACCATCCACTTCCGCAGATACCAACCCTCAAACAGTCTATTTCACCCTCAGGGAAAGTGCAGGTGGAGGGGGGAAGAAGAAAGCGTAAGCAAGACTATAACTGGAGTAGCATGCACTATGGTGAGTGGCAGCTTATTTAAAGCTGAGCAGTGATATAAATGGTAGGGCTGGGAGGTGGGGATTCCAGACTTCTCCTCCCATTCCTATCTTTTTTCTTAATTCACTTCTCAGAAGAGAAGATGAATGAAAAAGAGGGACCTTCAGAAGAGGAGCCACATGGTCCGGACCAGCTAGGCAATGAAAATACTCGATAGTTTACCCAACCAGACTTTTTTTCTGTTTCAACAGGTTTGAAAGGTAGGGCAATGGTAGTGCTCCACAGAACTCATCCCTGTGAGAGTGATGTGCAAGAACCTGGTTAATACCTGTACAGTGCTTTGGGAACAGAGCACTTATTTTGCAAAAGTTTTTCTCTTGCAACAGGGGGCAAATACCTGTGCAAGCGTGGCACAGCGTTCCCACTGTATGGTACAGGACTGGTGCCTAGTTATTAATGAACATTAATGCCTAGTGATGAAAGCACAGGGTATAGGCAGTATTTTGAGCATGTGTATGGCTTCCCACACTGCCCATTTCCTTCAGCTACTTTCTTTTGCTTATGGAGTAACTGGCTATGGGGGAGTTATAGGAACCCATAACAAAACCCTCTGCTTATGAGAACAGCAAACTGCCAGAGTAAAGCGTGATATATCCATGTTCCTGTCATGTGCAAGCACGTGCCCACAAACCAAAACACAGCTGGCAAGTCTAATTTTAGCTCTATCAGCCTTGAGAAGTGTCCCTTTAAAGAAATCCTTTCTATAATTCTTTTTTTTTGAAGCAATTTGGTTGATAATACAGCAGCTGACAATCCTGCTGCAATACTATGGATGATTTAAATAAAAACAAAAAGAAACTGCTGCCCCACATTTTTTTCCCCCCAAAATTATAAATAGGCAAAGCCACTGTAGAAAGGCCCAAGAATCTGATGACATGTTAAAGAAGCAAGTTATTTTAGAAAAGGAGAAATGCTCGGATTTGTGTGTGCAAGAGGAAGCATTTTGTTATTCAAGCACTTTTCCCCATATGATTTATAGTCCTATTGCAAGACAGACTCTTCCTTCGAGTCTTTTGGAGGATAAATATTTGGGATGGTAGTGCTGACACAGGTCCTGCATGTCTGGGATCTGTGGCAGGTGTGGGCTCCCGGCCGGGCGCGGGGGCCACACCTGGCTCTCACCTGGGCTGGGGCGGTGGCGGCAGCTGCAGCGGGCGGGGGAGCGCGGCCCTTCTGGGGGCAAATGCAGACGCGGTAACTTTTGTGGCACCGTGGTATTTTCACACGTCTGCCTGAAGACTCCCGCACGTGAGGCCAGGCGAATTTCCTCTTTACCCTCTTCCTCCATTTTGTTCCAACTTTAAATATACCAAGTCTTATATAAGCGGTCTAACAAAGTATGTATTTAATATGTCTGGCCCGGGGTCGCCTCTCCGCGAAGTGCCGGATGACGGTACTGAGTAGTTTTCTGCAGGGGGAGGACGACGACTTCCCTTCTCGCCAACCTGGCTCCGTGACCTTCCCCCGCCCGTTTGTTAAAAAACAAAACAAAAAAACCCGCCGTAAAATAGAAAAATAAATAATAACAATGGGAAAAAGGCACAACCCGGGGCTGTGAGGCTGCTCTCCCCCGCCCTGCGGCGTTAGGATGTCCCGCGGCCGCTGCCCGTGGCTCC
>JAOXXN010000395.1:39270063-39282881 GCA_026770055.1 Myrmophylax atrothorax
CTATATTTGGAGGGAAAAAAAAGGAAAAAATACACACTTCACAAGGTGAAGTGTGACCTCACAGCCACAGATTAACAGTTTCGGTAAATAAATGAACATCCTTTAGGAGGGAAAAACCAAGGCAGAGTGCACAAGCGTGGGTATGGCATTGCATACACATATACACATTGCGCCTCTGTGGCAAATTTAACACATGGGACATTTGACGTGTGTGTGTCTGTGTGTGGTGAAGTGCCACAAGGGAGGCTGACTTCTCCAGACTTTTCGTTTGAAGCACATTGATCTTGCTGCAGTCGTGAAAAGATAAGTTACAATTCCTTGCTTAAAAAAATTAGTTTCCCGTTAACATTTATAGCCCAACTACTGCATTATATAAATTAACTAATTGCGAAAACTGTGATTCAGGGTGGTCGGAGCTGTGATGACACCAGAACCACTCAGTATGATTACAACCTTGTAATTCATGACAGGGTTACCTCTCACTTCTTTGCTCTGCTGTTTCTTTCATAGCAATGTGCAGAATATTTTTTGGTGTAAAATTCAGCCTCTTGTAATTTTGTATTTTGGAGTGATTTTGGTCATTTCTCCTCCCCTTTCCTTTCAAGGTCAATCCAAATAGCTTTTTACCTTTGTGACCATTTAGTGTGTAATGTTGCTGTTGCAGCAGCCGCCCGTCACTAGCTTGACTGCAATATTGCCTATAGCTTTAACCGTTTGGGGGATTGGGGGACTCAGGCTGATGCTATTCCTCAAAACCTGGCAAGCCAAGGACATGAAACAATTGATGGTGTTTTTTTGAAAGAACAATAGCCTTGAGTGTTGGAGGAGAAATATTGGACATTCCATGCCTTTTACTCACGTCGCTTACATTTTGCCAGTCGTTCTTTTTTTCTCTTTCTTTTTTCTCATTTTTAAACTTATTTTAAAATAAGCTTTTTGAGAAAATTGCCCTTATATCTGAGCTTAAAATAGTAGCAATAACTTTTTTGTGCCATGACTTTTTTTAACCTGATGCTTTAAAACATAATTTAAATGCATTTTTATTGCCAGTATGTAAAATTATCAGCCTCATGCATCTGTCTTTGCACACTTGCACTGTTACAGTAAGGACAGGTAAAATTTCAAATTGGTGATAGTTTTATGTGCCATTATTTTTTCTTATTTTTCTTGGTCCACAGTTAAACACCTACAAAACCCGTAAATAATAAACACACATACACGTGTATGTGTATATATATATATACACACACACAGAGGCACAAATATTTCTCTTCTACAGACCATAAGACTTTAAAGTAGTGCAGACAGGCAGCATCTGGATTTTGTTACCCTAAAGCTAGCCATCAGCTTCTGGGACATTTTAAAGCAGTTAGATCCATTGTATGTCTAAAGCTAATAGTTGGGTAATCAGATAATGTTGTGGGGGAGAGCTGTATCTTCTATCATGCCTCTTGGAGCAACATATATTAATAAACCCTTGTGTGATTCCAGCGAGGCTGAGAACTTCAGCTTTTTGTTTTCCAGAAACTGCTCTTTGTACCAAGCATGGTAGGACTCAGCTCTACAGAAAGAATGTGTTTTTATGCTCATAGTCATGCACACTGAGGAGGGTGATGGGGGGGGGAGTTGTGTGTGTGTGAGGTTTGCATTCATTTGTAATTAAGAAAGAAATTCTAGGCTTTCTTATGGCATTTCTGTACAGCTTGTGAAATGCAGAGTGACAGCATGTTCAACAGGCAAAGTTTGGAAATTCTTGTTTCCCAGTGTGTTTGGGTGAAGTGCTGCTGTTGCTTCACTTCTTTAGTGAAGTTGTCTTGGTTCTTCTTTGAGAAGTACCACGTTACTCTACATCATGTCCTTCTCATGAGGGAGAATGAAGCTGTGCAAGATTTCAGTCTACAGTCTGTGTCTTCTAACATGGCTAGCATGTTGTTGTACACCAACGGTGTAAATGAATAGCTATATGGGTAATGGGATTATAAATAGAAAAAATGGATTCCATATGTTTGTCTGATTGCTTTAACTTTTTAGTATTTTGTGGCCTTTTGTGGAACATGAGGCACACACTCATTCTATTTACTTGTGCTCCTTCATTATCAAATGCCACTACTGAAGCTAAAACTTTAACTTCAAGTTTAGGAAAAGCCACTGTCATCCAAGAAAGAAAAGGGGGAGCAGGGGGAATGCTGTTAATTCTTAAGAGGCAGTTGCCCAGAATTTAATGTCTATTAAGCACAACCACCGAGTTTGAGGAAAGACTTAACCTTATTTTTTCTTGTTTTGGTGTGACACTGTCTGACAACTTCAGTTTGAAAGTACAGTGTTGGAACTTCTTTAGGCAGATCCTAAGAGTAGGGTCCAGTTGTCCTAGGAGTTTATTTCAGAGTAAGTGTTTTTGGTTACTGTTATAAGTAAAGCATAGCCTTCTATTTTTGTTGCAAAGAATATTGCATGGATGTGGTTCAGCTCATGTATATCTGATGAGAAACTATTGTACTTTTTCTTTTGAGGCGTTAAGAGAATTTCCTTAGTTGCATCTTTGCTGATGGCATAACTACTCAAACAAGTGGTTTATAGATTATGTTGAAAATTGTCACATATAAAATTATAATGATGCCAAATCTTGCATTGTGGTCTGAATTTTCCTTTTGTTCCTTGCTTGCCAAAGCAAATTCTTTCCTCTTTGCCCTTTTGCACAGTAGAAAACAAAAATAAGCACTATGAAATATCATGTAATGATGTGAAAAAGGGAATGAAAATATTAACCTCACTGAGTAGGGTTGAAAGAGTCTCCTTAATTTAGTAGATGATGTTTTATCTTTGTCCTCTGCAGCTTATGCATAGAGCTATTGCTGGGGTCAGCTTTCTTTGCAAACAGTCAACTGACAAAAACCTGAATCACTTGAGTAGAAAGGAGCAGGTACTGCAGTTACCTGTCGACAGGAATTGTTTGGTTTCTGATTGCTGTACTTGCACTTGGGGTAAAAATATGCCAGTTAAGCAGCTATTTCCGTGCGGTTTGCTTTCATGCATTCTCCAGATATTTCCTACTTATTAGTCATGGTTTGGGGCTGGTAGTTTAACTCTCCTGGTGTGGACTCTAATGCTGTCAGATGGCTGAAACATCCCAAAACAAGAGGCAGTGTTTACTGTACTCACAGTACCTCTTCATCTCTGTATGTCTGATGCACATGATGTGAACACATGCAAAAGGAAGAACTGTGATTTCCCAACACCTACCTGAATAAACCCCTGTCTCTGTGGATGTAAAAGGTGTGCAGACTGGCCTGTAGGCAAGAGCAACTTAATGAGCATATTCCTGAAATGACAGATAGGTGCCTCAGCTGAGGGAAAAACAATTGGGAAATTCAAACAGGTGTACTCGGAGGAGTTTAAGCCTGATACAGGAATTTCATGGGTACACATTTGAGTGTATTATGTTTCCTTTTTGCCATTTTTAGGGCATTCTTTTGTACAAGGTAATTAGGGACCTCTTTGAGTTGTGCGCCATGAGCATACCTCTCTCCTTGCTCCATCAACTTCTTTAGAAAGTATGTATTTGGAACCAGCACAAAGCTCTTGCCTCTCTTCACCTTGTACCTACCAATCCCATGCTCTTTTGTCACTCACGTTTCTGTTTAGTGAGTTTACGGCGTTCCCCATTTTTGGCCATCTGGCCTTACAGAAGGCCTTGGAGAAAGCGTTCCAGATACGGAGATGCCTGACAGGGCTTCTCTGGGTAGTAGTGTTGAGATTGTGTTTGGTGCCTGGTGTGAAGCAGGGGTCAGGTGTAAGGAGTAATTCATCAACCACACACTGATTTCAGGCTGCATTTCCAACCATCTGCAGCTTGGATGGCTGCCAGAGCTCAAAAGTCTAGCTGGAGCCCATGTGATCGTGCCAAAGTAAAGGCAAACACTCGCAAATAGAGAAATGCATTTCTAGGAATGAAGTTTGTTCGCACTTAGCCTCTGTTTGATTCAGTATGTCACAGTGTGTTTTAAATGCCTACAGGAGCTGCCTGAAAGAAACATGAATTAATTTAAATGCCATTTAGAAATATTTAAGCCTGGCTTTATCTTTGAAAGTAATATTAATTTCTAACTCTAGTGTTTGCCAGTTGGATTAAACAATAAGGAAGGTAAAAGTTATGTTTTTCTGAAAAACGCAGAAGTATATGAACTCCTTTGCTTTCTGTTTATTTTTACATGCCTGGATAAAAATATTTTTTTTGTTGTAAGAGACACGAGAATATGCATGAAAATGACGTCAATTTTCTTAGTTGATCCTCATTCATTTGTTGCCTCAGTGTAAGTCTGTTTAAATTTACAAACAAACTGAAAAACCCCAAACCCAACACTAACAATGCTTACCCTAAAAAAAACCCACATCAAAAAAAAAAAACACCCCCCCCCCCACCCCGCCAAACCCCTCAACAACCAAACAAAATCCCCAGACCAAATCTGTGGAAAAGAAAAGTTTAAATTTTTACTCCTTTGAACATTTATGAATTATAGTATTCTGTGGATATTTATTTTGCAAGCAGATATTCTGTTTCCATAACAAAAGATGGAAGTTGCAAGAATTTGCCAGATTAGACTACAAAGATCTTGCTGTGTCAAGTGCTCTGTGTTAATAGTTATAATTTAGAATGCCTGATACAAGATGCCTTTTCAAAAAAAAGTGCAGTGCTTCAGAAATGGACTGGTTTGATTTTTACTGCATGACGGCTTTTCAAAGTACACAGGATGGTACATTCGCATTTTAATTCAAGTATCTCGGTAAAAATCATCAGACTGTCAGTTCTTAAATTTCCATGAATTGAAAAAAAACAGATAAGGAAGGATGCATTCCAAGCAGAATATCTGAGTTCATTTCAGGTCTTGCTGTGAGTATTCTGGATACTGTTCCCTTTGCATATAATTGCAAGGAGGGTTTTCAATTTTTTTTTCTTTTTTCTTTTTCTTTTTTTTTTTTTTGCGTAGAGGAAGTGAGTCTGTCACTATCTATGCTCCTGGCAGGGACTTTGATTTCACTTGCAAACAAGTCCTTTCTGGATTGTCATGGAAGAGAAGCAGACATTTTAAAAAACAAATAAACGCAAATGGTTTGGGTTTATTAATTATTTTTTTCTTGAAGAAAACTTTTAATGCTAGAAATCTTCTGTAGAAAAAAATAGTTAATGTGTCTCCAGAACTTGCTTCCAGTGCTGCACTGACATTTTGTTTTGTTACAGTCTCATCAGCTACAGCTGAATGCGATTAAATAGTGTAATATCAAAAGCATGTGTGAATAAGAAGTTTTATGATATAGTTGTTCCATACCAGAGACTGTAGATGGGCAGAGAAGGGAGACAGAGAACAGTGATTTACTCAGATATTGTCAGAGCCTATACTGTGAGGGTTGGTGTAGTGATGTTTCGCAATTGCTTTCTCACTCTCATGGGCAAGATTGAGTGACAGAGGGAAGTTTAGAAATAAAAACTTTTACACAGAGAGCTACTCTAAACGTGCAGGGTATCAACCTGAGAATGGTGTTTACTGATGCAGAATGATGTAACAATGTTTTAAGTAGTGAATTAACAATTATATTATTGATAGAAGTTGTAGTGAGAAGGATCTATTCTGCTTCCTTTAAAAAATCAATGAAAAAGATTCATTTGTCTTCAGCAAAACAGAATCAGGCCCACAGAGTGCATACTGTTTACCATGGCAAAAACAGGGCAGCTGAACAATATGCAGGTTAAAAACAAAAATCAATACAGTCATGAGAGAGGTAAGAAATGTCTTTCAAAACCATTCTACATCGTGCAAGTGGGTGCGGACATACCTCATTTGATTCTTAACAACATTTTGTATTTTCTATGGCTATAATTTCTATTTAACATTATTTATCCTGATTTATAATTTTAGAAAATGAACAGCCTAAACCAGATGCTCTGTCTTTCTGTCTGTTTTTCTCTCTGCCACAGTTGAGATGATTTATACTGAGTGGAACTCTAATTGCCATAGGAGATGTCTCACATGGAGCCCAGTGCCTATAATGAAGATTAACAATTTCTGTAAGAGACTAAATGCGGTTAATCCACAATAAGTATCGGAGAGCTGGTTTTGCTTTTAGTTATACACATAAGATAAAAATACTGTGTAGCTTCTTTGAAATTTGAAACAAGTCAGTTTTCTGTGTAGGTCTTTTCTAAGGATACAGTGTTTCGAAATAAAGTGAAGCAAAGGTTGCTTATGCTATCTGTAGCTGCAGGTTGGAGACTCGAGTTGAATTCCTCAGTCATACTGTCTTTCGTATTTTTTTTGGTTTACAGCAAAGTCTAATATCTTATCCTAGAAGTTTTTATTAGCTGAAAGACTTCAGGTCTGACTGTCAAATGAAAGAAAGAGATTATTTTTCCTGGTTTTTGGATTGAAAGACATTTTTGTTTCTTTCTTCTTTCTTTGTTCCTTTTCTTTCTTTCTTGTCTTGTTTTTGTGCTTGCTTATTTGCAACTGTGGTGGAAATAAATTCCCTACTTATTTGTTGTAAAGTCAGCTTCAGTATCAAATATGACAGTTTATTAAAAAGTAAATATTTACATTTTTAAGTGGTTCATTTTTAGTATATTTATGCAGATTAAATTGTTTGGACAGATTGTCTATGAGGGTTCCTCTCTTAATTGTATTGACTTCATTCAGATGCAAATGAATGAAATAAACCACCTGACTTCTATAGACTATAGTAGAAGCCAGAAGACCCGTAAGATTGCATGTTTACAATGTAAAGCACTCTGATATTTTGTTTCTCATTGGTGTCTTTGTGACACGTTTTATGGTTAGTACCATGTGGCTGAAGATGATTTATGGGCTGTCATGTTGTGGAAGTGATGTCACTCCTGTGTGATTGAAATTTATTCAAGAAGAGAAGTTATTGAACAGATTTGTATCTCTCCATCCCCAAGTATAAATCCAGCAGCAGTTTGAGGGTTTTTTCTTGTGAGTTTGTGTTAATAGACTAACTCCTGAAGCTGCACTTAAATACTCTATTGCAGAACGTTGCAGAGTAGAGTGGGAGAATCTTACTGGTGGACCAACATGATGTTGTTTTATTTAACTGATTGCTCATTTGGCTTCTGTCCCACTTCCTTCTCCACTCATTTTGACAGCCCTTTCTCTGCCCAGCTGTATTTAGAGACCAGGCAGGCCTAGCCATTCAAAGTTCAGTATTGACTCTCCACAGGAGCCTGACCTTTCCACCTGAGGCCAATGGGAGATGGCAGGACTGGATCAGCCAAGAAGTCCTGTGTGTCTTATCTGCAAGAAACCTTCTGGTTATTTGGAACAACATGTGATGCAGTCTAGTTGTCTTCGCAGTTGAGAAGTTGGCAATGTTCATTCCAGGGGTTTGGGAGGGTGAGAGGTAGGCTGAAGATGCAGTAGATAAGGCAGAAGTCTGTTCTGGATGCACAGTCCCAGAGCTGGCAAAACCTTGAGGTGGTGCATTGGTGAGATAAAGGGACATTAGGGAACTTCAGATGGAGGCGTCTCACCAGAGGAGGAGATAAGGGAGCCTGGTGTACCGCTACTTCACAAAAGGTTTTTAAAGCTGGGTATCCATAGTTACAGCAGGAGAGTTAAAATCTGGATTTCAGGGACTCACCTGGTATAATGTCCTCCTTCCCTTTAAAGAAGAAAGTATTTGGCAGTTCTTAAAGCTGGAATGATGTGCCTGTGTGAATTCCCTGGTGCTCAGAGAGCTGCCTGTTTAAAGTTTGCTCTATTTTTCCTCTCTTGTTCTAATTTTTCCGGCTGCGGAAAAAAATGGCATTGCAATTTTTAGCCATATAAGGGACTTGTTAGTTTCTTTATGTGGTTGGGAATTGTTTCTTCTTTTGGTCTTCAAAGGCTGTTGCTGCTGAATATACTTTAAAGGGAAGGAACTACTTGCTTAGACGAAGGCTGCGATCCTTCTTTTCTTTCTCACTTCTCTCTGACCTTTTATTGGGGGACATGCATGTAAATAAATTCTGCTTTTTGGTGTTGTGCAAGTTGATGGATGCTCTTACAAAGAGGGAAGCATAATGGGAAATGCAATCTTCACTTCTGTTCTCTCATTTTATAGTGATGAATTCAGTTTGGTGCCACTTAGTAAGTACATGACCTTTTCCCTACATCTTTTGATTCATGACTGGGAGTGTCAGAGCTGTGTTAGTGATCTCTCGTTTCAGCTTTTAACGAAATATGAAATATTAAAAATGAATTAGGTCACTTGGAGCTTGGCTAATATTTCTGTGATGCAGGGTGGTGATTTCATATTAATGAAGCATAACACACATCTTAAAATACAAAATTCAGATTTTTGTGAACACAAACAATAGGGACATATCACTTGTAAGTCAGGATATTTTTAGCTTGAAAATATTATCTTTTAAAGACAAACTAACCAGGATATTTTGCAGAGATGGTGTTATCAGCCACATTCGTTTAGTGTTCATTCCAGAAAATTGTATCAGCCTCTCAGCCTAATTAAAGCTAAGTTTTTCAGTGTATTTAACTCTAAGATCAGGACTGCTGACAAGACTTCTTTTAGTATCAGCTGAGATGTGTCTACACAGCTGTCATTGTTCTGCTTAGCTGATATACACAAACTGATAATCTACCATATGTAACTGAACAGTATAATATATACACATTCCATGTGCAAATGACACTTCTGAAATTGTTTAGTGGAAGGGAGACTGGTGATGAAAAGTACTGTGAACAGTACAATGAATAAGGTAAAGAACAGGACCAATAGTTCTTAGACAAGCCTCTGCCTGGTTTTGCATTCACGAAAACTACCTTTAATACTGCTCTATACCTGAAAGACATCAGAAAAAAAGTCAGGGGCACTGCAGTCCTTCAGATGTTTGACAAAGCGTGCAGCAGGACTTGGTAAGCTGAATGCTTTACCTTGGCTGTATTAAGACAATGTTCACTGTGTCAGCATAGAGCTGCACTAAGTACTGCTAAACAATCCTTCGTGAAAACAAGCATAAAGCAGACATATTGCTGTGGCCTTTAGCAAAGCAGCTGGGAGCTTTCTGCCTGGGAGAGCATTGCACTCATTGTATGTCATGTTTGTGCTCTTTGTATCTTTTTGGAGCTTTTGCATCCTAAAGAAACACAGGAATTGATCCAAATATTTCCATGTCCTTTTTGGTGTTGCTTTTACTATGGTTGTCAGCTGGTGGTGCAAGGTGGGATAATAATAAATCTAGCTGATATATAGTCACTCCAAGATGGCAGTAGTAGTACATCCTGATCCCACGTGTCTGTCATTGCCTCACAGATACAGGTGTGCAGTGCACTGAGGTGTCTTGAATTTTGAGATTATGGATATAATTCCTGTCTCTAGAAACATCTGTGAGAAAGCTGCAGACTACTGGCCCACCAGGACATACTTGTTATCTATGTGATTTAGAAGCCTTGCCGGTCACTCAGCTTCTGCTTTATATCTCTGCCATTTTACAAAATCACTGTAATTGTATACAGTTGTCCCTGTGCAACATGCAATTTCCTGTAGTTTGAAAAGCTTTCAGCATAAGATTGTCTAAACCTAATAGCATAAACATTAATTTACTGTGTTAGATGGGTTGTTGGGTGTTTTTAGCATGCATAAGTCTGGCAGTAATTGTACTCGACAGAAGAAATAAGTTTTGTTTCCTTTACTGTCTGCCCTGCTTTGACTTAAACGGATCCCTGGTGATGGTAATACTTATCATGTAGGAGTCATTTCAATTTTCAGTGGGCTGTATAAACATTAATCTTCAGAGTCCATTCTGAGAGGTGCCTTAAACACCTTATTTGCTCATGTAATGGCTGCATGTATATAATAGCCTCACCTTTTGGAAGCCTATACAGGATTATCAAGAGTTTGGGGATAAACCTGTGTAGCATCCACACCTTCTCTCTTTGGGCAGAAACTGGAGGCAGGGAATGTTGCCTCTGCTTTATGAGCAAATGTGATGCATGAGTGGTATAAGAATGGAGGCAAAGCTAGAAAAATAAAGGCAAAACATTTGCAGAGGATGGCATGTTGATCTCTGGTTAGCCAGAAGTGTTGAGTGCCTACAACTTTCCATAGATGGATGTTGCAAAAACATCTGACACTGGACTCAACATGACTTCCAGATGTGGTATCCAGAAGTAGAGAGCACTTTGCAAGATCACTGACCTGAAGCTAAAGCATGAACCTGCCTAGCTAGTTCAATGTTACACCTTCCTCTTGAGCTTTTCTGTTGAGGAAGAGGAGAAATGAAGCAGGGTGAGAGGACACTCTTTCTGGAGGAGAGGAATTCCCTGTTGTTTGAGTGTTGTGGAAGGTGGTTGTCTGCAGTCCTACTAAGGTGCCCAGGTGAATAGGACGTTTGTGGTGTTTGGCCAGTGATATAAGGGGCAGATCAGGGCCCATTTTGCAGTGTTATAGAGATTCAAACAATGCTTGGTCCAGATTTTTCCACAAGACACAAAAAACTTAGCAGACACTTGGGCAAGGATTTCCAAGTAACAAAGGGGGAAAGATGCGTCGGTGCACAGCCCTCAGCCTCACTGCCGCTTGCCACCCTTGTTAGGCACTGATGGGAAGGGTATTAAAAACAACTGTCACAGTTCATGTAATGACTGGTCTGTGTTTGAGTTCTTCAGGTTTATTTTTCCAATCTACAGCAAGCTGTTAATCAGCAAGGCAATAGCAAAGAAGTTATTTATGAGTGGGTGTTAGCTAAACAGTAGTTGATAGATACAGAATGATCACAGCCAGTTGGCTTTGGTTTTTTCGTGCCTGATGTTGTGTGCCTTGCCGGGACTTATTTTACATTTTCTGTTGTCATTACCTTTTTTTATTCCTCTCATCTTGACTTGTAACTTTGTCCTATGTGCTTTGTTGGAAATAGTTGCATTTTTAGAAGTCGCAGCTTGTTTGGCTCAAAGGTGGACAGGAGTGCAATGGATGATATTCCTGTTGTTGATAACTTCTTGTGTCCCGAGGGTTTTGTTTTAAATATGTGAAAGTACTGCAAACTAGGGTTGATTATTGGTGTTTTTAAAGCTGAACAAGGAACTGTGCCAATGGCCACAAAGACGTAGATTTTGATTTTACAGTGTTTGTTGAGGAATGAAGTATGACTGCCATGCTCCAACAACAGCCAGTGAAGTAGGTGTTTATGCTTCATCCCTCCTGGTCTTTTAGCAAGGGAGTAAATTATTAGTTGTTTATTATTTCTTAACCTTCAGTAGGTGACTTCTTTTGTGTGCTAGTCAGCTACTCTGAGGTAGAGATATGTGGATTTTATTTCCTTCCTCCTCTTTCCCACATTCTCGTTTGCTCTCAGGATAGATTGTCAGTTGAGTTCATGCCTTCTTTTTAACCAGCCCAAGGGACAAAGAGGTGATCTGAAGCTTAGGTGACAAGTACAGACTGAAAAACCTGAGGCATGAGGTGTAGGCCCCATTAGCATGAAATGAATGGAAGGAAAGACAGAAGTCTTACTTTTATTTTACAATTCCTTCATCTTTTGTGATTTAGCAAATCTACCTCTTTAGCATTTTCTTTGGTCTGATTTCCCCCCCCCCCTTGTTTTGTTTTCTTCTCACCCTTTTAAGAGCTCTGCTGGTTCTCATTTTTCTTTCACCCAGTGCTTATATGTATGTCATGGTGCTTGTTTCTGCCATTTGACCATCACAACTTTTTTCTTTTTTTTCGCCTAGATATTGCAATTGTATTTCCTAAGTCAGTCATACTCTTCCCCTCTTTACTTTTTATGGTATTTTACTGTTTGCAGACTGCCTCTGACTGTGCAGTTCATTTGTGCTGAGCTGCATACTAAACCAGGGTAGGAGATAGTCCCTGCCTGCAAGAGTTTATGAGCAATGTAAATAAGGCAGGCTCAGAAAGGTGGGTAGGAACAGCAGCAGAGAGAAGTGAAGTGCCTGGTGGGAGGTTGCATTGCAAAGCAATGCCAAGACCTGGATACTAGATGGTAACTAGTATTTATTGTTTACCCATATACCATGTGCTACTCTATCACCTTGGGCATGAGTCACTCTGACTTCCCAGTTCATGCATTGCTATTTTTTAAAGATTTTCTTTCCTAATATTTAGGTTGCAGTTGCACACAATTATTTCACAACTACCTTTGTTGCTTCCCTGGGCTGTAATTTCTCCACCTGTGCTGTTTGGTGGCCAGTCTCCCATGCAGTGCTGTTTGGCAGATTTTGGCTCCTGCAACGTGAGAGAAGCCATGGTGTGGCTCTCTGGAGGTGCCTGTGTTGGTAAGCTGGTGCTTAACAAATAAAGTCTTAGCTGATGTTTCTGGCTGACTTCACAGAGAACGTCATGGAACTGAACAAAAGAGCAAAGCAGCTGAGGTCAGTGTGAGACAAGAAGTCTATTCCCAGCAGATGAGATGAGTGCTCTGGAAATATCATAGTGTGCAATGGCTGGGAGGATTAGAGTTGGTATTTTTTCGTGCTTGCTTCCCGTTTCACTGGGGCTGTAACGTTGCAAGAGAGCCATGTTTCCCACAACTGTTCGGTGCTTTTGAAAAGTAAATACTGTGGGGGAAAGGGATGCATGTGTCTTGCACTTCAGCAAGTCGGCTGCTGATAAATGCTAGGCTGAAATTTCCAAGGGACAGTGCTCTGTACAGTAGCTTGGGGCCTCAGAGTCACAAGTGCTGGTCACCTGCAGCTCCTATTAACTTCAACTAGAACCGTATGTACTTTGCACTTTTGGAGCTCCTTAGGGCTTAAATGTTACCTTTTTTTTTTTTTTTTTTTTTTTTTTAAATA
>JAOXXN010000395.1:39282947-39302233 GCA_026770055.1 Myrmophylax atrothorax
GGTGTTTTGTTTTTGGTTTTTGGTTTTGTTTATTTTGGGGGATTTTTGTTTGCTTGTTTTGTTGTTCTTTTTATAGCAGTGACAAAATGTGTTTCTAAAAGCAAATACCTCTCTAAACAGGTAACTTCATTTTGTTAGCATAGTGTTAATGATTTAAATAACTTTATTGTGTTTAGCAACTTAGATTAGATAATAAACAGGGATGTGATTTGTTCACTTATTTCATTTTAATTTTTAAAAAGCTTGTAGCATTTGGGATTCACAGACTGTCAGGAAATAATTATTTACGTAGAAAAAATGTGACAGAAGCTTCTCTAGCAGTTATGTGGAGTTTATTTTTATGAAACATGTATTTTGAAAAATACTTATTTCTTTGGTCTGTTACCAGCTCTCATAGTTACATGAGGTGGCAGGAATTTATTATTCCTAAAGGTATTTTAGTTCAAAAGGGTCTAAATTTTCAATATGTGGGTTTGTATATATACCAATTCTAATCTCCCTCTAGACTGCAGGGAAAAGCTTGAGTGCCTAACCCAGATAGACCTAAAAGGCTCAGTCAGACAAACACCAAAAAATGCAAAATGCATTCTTCTAAAAAGCTGGGGATGTACCATCAAAGCTCACCAGGGCTCCCTAGGTTTAGGTGTAAGTAGTGCTCCTGAGTATTTCTAGAGATCATAGACTGTAGTTTTGGGGTTAGCACTTAGCTGATGATCACTGACATTTTTAATTAGACATGTGTTTTTGAATTCTAGGTTTGTTTTTCACATTGCTGCCAAGTGCTGCTCTGTGCATTGCTTACTCAGCATTAACAGTGGGAATATCTAAAGCAGACAACTAGAGGAACAAACTTGCACCTGCTTTGTTCAATTGTATTAAATTTCTTCCCATTGTGGTTGGTAGAAGGTATTTATTGGGACAGATGGAGTGCTTGTGTTGGGAGACTGGGAACCTGCGAGGTGTTCTTTCTCTCTTTGGGCCTCATCCTGTGGTCCATGTGTGCTCACAGCTGAACATCACTTTGTAAGCAACTCTGCTGAAAATGCAGCACTGCATATGTGATGAGGAATTATTCTGTGGGAAGATAACTGTCGGAATTTGGCCTTTCAGATAGAAATGACATTTTTTGTGCGGGTATTACAAACAATAGAGTTAAGAGATGAAAAACTGCTACTACATAGAAAACTAATACTGTTTCAATTTAAGCCTTGGTTTAGTAAGCTTTCTGGGAAAGAAACTTGTTCCTGAGGGCATTTTATCTGGTTTTCTCTCTCTCTTAGGGTTTTATAGTGCTGCCCATCACTGCAGTATCTGAATGCTTTCTATATAGAGATTGATAGCAACTTTGAAATCCCCAGTGAACTGTGCAGTCTGACACCTTTCTTTGGGCTGTGAGAGAATATGTTGGATGAGGCTTGAAAAAAAAATTAGTCTTATTTAATTTTACATTCTAATATTATTTTTTTCAGTGGTTGCTTTGGGAGAGGTTAAGTGTTTTGTTTCATTTTGGTTTTTTGGTTTTGTTTGATGTTTTTGTTTTGGTTTGGTTTGGGTTTTTTTCCAGTTTTCTTCTCCTTTTCATGATTTGACTGAGATTATGTGATATAAGAAGTGCCAGTGTTATATTCAGAATATATTAATGACTTTTAAAAATGTGTTTTCCTAAATGTCACATCAAGTAGATAACGGACAAGTTATCAAATATCTAATGTTACAGAGCTTTTCTCTTTTTTTTGTTAAATGTTTTCTAAGTTGTTTGAAAAACATTCAAGTAATATTTGCCTTTGTACAGGTGATGTGTACCACATCTGTATCAGCTCATGTGAATTGTAGGATGTAATCTTTTATCTTTTAAAAAGATCCTAGTAAGAGTAAATGTTTCACTTAGTAGATAGGAATAAATTCTTAAAACTAGCAACATTACAGTGAGAGGATTTACTAGCTGGTTTAGATATTCAGTTCTGAACCATTTCAATATTAGTCTTATGTGGCTCATCTATCTATCCAGCTATGCAGTCTGTTTCAACACGGTACTTGTCTCTTTCCAAATAATTTCAAAGAGGAATAAAAATAACATCATTGTTTTCTCTGTTTTCAGTGTGACAGAGAAATACCCTGATTAGTTTATACTTAGTTTATATGCGTGGGTGTCTTCCTTGGAAATGAACAGTAAGAAATTTTTTAAGAAACTGAAGTTGTAGCAATGAGTCCTGTGGTTAACTCAGAAGATGACTGATTCTGTTGGCATTTCTTAGTTGTTGGTTTTTTTTCGTTTTTTTTTAATCTCACATGATTATGAGCTCCAGATATTAGAACAAGCTAGATCTGTCCTGCTGCCAGCATTTGAGTGCTTCCAATAGTGTCCTAATGAAGATAGAAGTCTCTGGTAACTTTTGACTGAGCAATGACTGGAGGTCATTTCATAGAGAATTGAAGGTAAACCACTCATCCTTGAGCCATAAACTTGAACTAGGCTGTGCATTTAGTAGGCAGTTTGTGGAGAAGCAGAAATTCTGGCAGAGTTCAGGAGAAAGAGGGAGAGCAGGGAGGGTAATCTTGCAGTGTGAATTTTCATTTCCTTGATAGGTTAGAAGGGATATAGTATTAGAAAACAACTCATCTAGATCCTGCTCCCTTCCTCAGAGGTGAAATCAAGTTGGTTTGCAGTATGTCTATCAGACTGTTCTCAGTGGCTTGTGTTAGAAGAAGACACAAGGAATTCCTGCCTCCTGGTGAGAGGCATGTTTGAGGAAGCTGCTGAAATGCTCCCCGTCAGTTAAAGAGAGTTCTGCTACCTACCTGGGTACGTATGTTAGTAATTATACAGTGAAGGGGGAAAATAAAAGCAAATTTGTCTGGTTCTTTAATTTTTGTCCTTCAAGGAGAGTCTGTTGGCCCTCCCCCATAAGCACTTAGTTTTGAATATATGAAGGTGAAGGAGCATGGTCAACTCAGGAATGACTGCTCCAACTGAAAAGTCTTAATTATTTTTTTTGTATCACCCTATTTTTTCCCCTGCAGGTGTTACTTTAACTTCACACACTCTTCAGAGATGTTAAATGTGTTATCAAATGCATAAGTCACAATTTTACCCAAGGGTCCCAGAAGTCAGCCTGTATATTCTTGTTTCAAAAGCTGTATAGCCTTATCTAATTTTTTACTGCTGAGTGCCCATTAGGTTTGGTGAGAGCTACTGCGTGCATAATATTTTTGGAAATCAGGCCATTGAGGTATACTTTAGTTATAAATATCTGTGAGCTAATTAGGTTTCAAAACGATAAAGAGTCACAAATGAAACTCATCTCTTTCCCTAGTAAAGAGAGCGGGTCAGCTTGGATGAGTTCCTCCTTGGCATGGATGGTGTACCCATGTCTCAGTACGTTCTTTGAGCAAGTTTCTTTTTTGAGGATTGTGAGTCAGCAGGGTTTTGAAGTGGATGAGTCATATACAAACTAGCTGAATGATGGTTACCAAGTGGGTGGGGGAAGCAAGAATTTTATTCTGGGAAGGTGTAAATGCAGACAGAGGCCAAGTCTGGAGGTGAAGGAGGCCACAGGATGAAAGGCATTAGCTGATAGGAAGTGCTGGACTAGCGTTTGATGCCCGCTGCTCTTTGTGGTTCACTGCAGAGATGTGCTTCCTCCTGGCTCTGTTTGATGCTCTTGTGTGAAGTCTGTCCCCGTCTTGGGCAGCAGATGTTCCAAATGAATTGCAAATAATCCTGACAGATAATAAAGAAGCATTAACTTTCCTGAGAGCCAGGTAGTTTTGATCCAAGAGTCAGATTTCTGACCATTGGACTAGCCTATGCTTCAGCCTTTGCAGCTGTACATAAACCTTTAACATCACTCTGACTGGGGCAGACAGCATCAACCGTGCCTGTGCAGAACAGGTTAGCGTGCCAGCCTCTGAAATCACAAACAAAAGTGGCATATTGTACTGCCCGATGAATCTTCTTGTAGAGCTTGGAAACAAAAACACAAACCACATGAAACCATCCCGTCCTGGATAATCCCATTTACTGGTTTGGTAGAAGACCAGGATGCCACTCCAGAGCATCCCTTTGTGTGTTTCTCATATGTTCCTGCAATTCCTCAAGTTGTAACGGATTTGTAATGAGATTTCCCTTGAAGTGTGAGGATTCTTTTTTATGCAGTATTTGTAGTTCAACAGGAGTTACTGGACTTCCTGCTGGCCACATATGTCTGTATATTAGTAGATGGTGATAAAATCTGAAATTTTTTGTGTAATGGAGTGCTTGCTTAGAGCGGAACAGCAGAATAGGTGTCAGTCAGACACCTTTGGAAGGAACTGAAGAGCAGTGGCTTAATAGTCAAGCCTCTTGCAACCCTGGCTCTCAGTTCCTTCTTCCCAGTATGTTCAGATAGTCCAGCAGCAAGAGTAAACTCTACAACTGATAGTATTCTGGAGCGCTCAGAGGGTGAAGGAGGTGGCTGTGGTCACCAGATTCCAGCTGTCCTGTTTCCTCTTCCAAATGAAAGAGCTTTTATCAGGATAGCAAGCTCAACTCTTTCTAAAACTATTTTCATTACAAAGTTTAGGTTCTCTTGATTTTGGATATGAAAATGTGAAACACTGAACTGAAGGGTGAAAGGCAGTTGAACGTATATGCTATAAGAAATACATAAAGGAATTTATCCAGTCTAGTAGAACAAAGAAAGAGCCAATGGCTGAAAATTGAAGCCAGTAAAATTCAAGAGATGACATGGTGCATGTTTTGAAAGGCAATGGTAATTT
The DNA here is from genome assembly GCA_026770055.1 of Myrmophylax atrothorax. Lineage (NCBI taxonomy): Eukaryota > Metazoa > Chordata > Aves > Passeriformes > Thamnophilidae > Myrmophylax > Myrmophylax atrothorax. Next base: position 39,287,706 of record JAOXXN010000395.1, read on the forward strand.
GCCACTGGAACATCTTGCTGAGGGATGCAGCAGATTCCCCTGTCACTTGAAGTCTTTAGATCAACACTGGGTTTTTCTCATTCATCCTTGCTGTGTTCAGTCCAGGGGTTTCTGGGTGATATTTGATGGCTCCTGTTATGCAGAAGGTCCAACTCGATCATCATAATGTTCTGCCCAGCCCTAAAATGAGGTTCTGTGAGCTGTGTCTGCTTGTATTGTTTGAGTAACAAATTCAGTTGCTAGTGGTAATGTAGGATATGCAGAGCCAAATCTCAAATTGAATCCAAGTGATGGGGAGAGTAGATGTGTGTGCCAGAGACACCTGGCTGCCTGAGCTGCTGTGGTACATCAACTTAGATTTTCCTTTTCCTTCAAGTTATGCTCATTTACTTATACCCTGCCTCTCCCTTGGCCCATTGCTTTTCAGGGATTCTTGATGGCATATATCACAGGCTGAAACACTAAAAGGAGGAAGGATTCAGGACAGATTAACGAAGTGAACAATATGTAGGAAAGCATGACTTTAAGTGCCCCTGACTTTAGGGCCTTATGGCATTTCTGACTCTTTGGTATATAAATTACATCAATTTAGATTCCCTCATTCATCAATAGATTGGGTAGAACAAGTTCTAAGGGAATCTGAGTGAGCATAAATGGGTATAAATTACATTACCTTACAGATTGCCCCTGAATTTGGCCCAGATTCTTTCCTTTATTTTCATTATGTCCACTTTGTGCATGGCATTGTGGTCTTTTCAGCAACTGGCCTGACAGTTAATGAGTTCTTTCTACCAACAGTAAATCAAGCAGGACAGACAGTGCTGCTCCATGTAAATACTTCTCTTTATGTTCAGAGTATTCAGAATCCCATTAAATTTAGAACAGTGTGCTAGTAAAAATGCATGTGAAGAAGTACTGTAAAAAGTGCTAATTATTCATAAGCCACCTGGTTTCCTCTTTGCTCCCCAGTGAACCATGTTCTGAGATTTGGGGAAAATTAGAACAGGGCTAGACAACATGATAATACTGAAATATAAACTCCCGTGTTGAAAAAGATTAAATCCAAATGGTTTTAGGAAGTTTCTTTTTTGATTTATGGTTGTTTGTAGTCCCAGAAATTCCTGCAACAAACAAGGTTAAAAGTCAAGAAATGAACTAGTACATTTCCAATCTTGTAGAGCTGAAACAAAGGAAACTTTAACTGTAGTTCATTAGGAAATAGAATAGATTTTTCCTTTTATTGCTGGATAGAAGAAAAATTGTATTTGTGTGTTAATTAAGTTACAGTAGAATTTGCTTTAGGAATAAGCTACATGCTATGCAACTTATTTCGTCTCTCAGTTCTGATCATATTGCTAAAAGGCTAAACTCTATCCCAGACTGCAGTGCTGATAAATATTTCTGTGCCACTTCATTATGTTTTTGAGAATTTTTTTTCTGATGTCAGAATTTAAGCATTTAAGAAGCTGTGGGGTAGGTAGAACAAGGAATTCTTCACTGATTTCTTCTTCTGCCTTTTAATCTGCTGTATGAACTGGAGCAAAACTCTCTATTTTGTGTCTTCCTCGTCTGATTTGAGGTCGGCAAGAAGGCCTACAGAATCTTATGAAAGATATCCAGAGATACAGTTGATTTTTTTTTTTAATATTCTCAGGTGGTGGGAGCTATATAAATGCAAACTACCCATATTATTTCCTATCATGTAAGATTTTCTATCGTGCCTCTCCTCCAGAATCCCTGTGTTCTCTTGAATGATGAAATTGCAAATGTTCCATGAATGTCAGTGCAATTTATTATCATCTTTCATTCAGAGCATTACAAAATGATTTGCAGATGCAGGTGTTGCTAATGATTTTCAGCCACCCTCCTTAAAGACTAGAGAAGATAATTGTCCCTGTTTCTATAACAAGGGTGAAACTCCATAACTGAAATGAAAAGGCCAGTTTTGAAGGTGAGTCTGTGTTGCTACTACATCTTCATGGGGCTGTTAAATACTTTCTCTACTTTTTCTGTTACTTTTACTTAGTGGAATTGATTTGCTGCACGTGGGGTAGGAATTTTTTTATGTGCAGGTGGATGCTTTAGATGAAAAGGAGTGGGTATGGGAGAAAAAAAAAGTGCTGTTTGACAGGCCTAAAAAATTGTCATAGTATTTAATTGCGGGCATCATGGCTCTTTCTTTGTCATCTAAAGACTCTTAAATCTCCATTTACTCCTAAAATGTACTTCAGCAGCTCCACTTGAAGTATCTCACAGATTGTCTTTGATTTCAGTTCCAAAAAGTCCTTTTTTAATAGGAGGCATTGTGTATGACTTTTTTCATGGAAGTTTTGAAGGTGCTGTGTGGTGAAACATTATTGACCGTATCTTGTACAGTCCTTTGTGAAGCTGCCTGGTAAACAGATCACCTGAAAAATCAAAGCTGTAAAGGCAGGCATACTAGAGGCACTACGTGTTTGAGAATATACAAGTCTATAGACTTGATCTCTTGTTGGTGAGGATACTGAATCCAAAATCCTGGTGACAGGAATGATTATATCAGTAGAAAAAGGACAAGATTCCTTCTCTCTGCAGGACTAAGCAGGTGTAGTTGGTCCTGGTTGCATAGAGATGCAGAGGTTCAGCCTTCTTTCCCTGCAGCCTCAAATGGAGAAAGTTCTGTAGAACACTAGCTGCAAATAAACCCTTTTTTTCCATAGGGAAGAAGCCCTGGGGAAAGGTTGGTGCAGTCATGCCAGCTCTCTCTTGAGGCAAATCCTCTTAGGCATTACTGTATAAAGGGATGAAATTTGAAGCCATGTGCCAGTGGGAATAAGTCAAGTGGGATGGCTAACATAGCCAATGTCAAATGTATTTTAGCACAGATGTGGCTATGATATTTTTGTTGTTATTGTCTTGTAAAAGCTGTACATACTTTGCTTGTGGCAGCTTTCTGAAGGTTCAATGGCTCACTTTTTATTTGCTTTTGATTAAAATTGATGTTTCTGCCAGTCTTAGTGATCTCATGAGCGAGATATCTGAGTTTGATTCCTGGATTTGATTTTTTACTGTGTTGTAGGGTGAGAGGAATCCCTGCCTCAGTCTAGATGGAAGGTGGTGCTTTGGATCTCAGTGCAGCACCCCTGGTAGGGGTGGGTTGGCTTTGATAGACTTCACAGGAGGTTCATTTCACCACTGTTTGGCTGCAGATACACCCCATGCAGGTATTCCAAGCAAACTAGGCTTCCCAAACACAGAACAGGCATGGTCAGTGCAAGTCTCCCATCCCTCCCTGATAATCCTATTTAATGTTAATAGGAAAAGATCAGGTCTTGTGGAGAATAGAGTACTCTGTGTCCTAGGTTTGCATAGACCTTTGTATTTCTCCAGGGGCTGAGAAAAAGGAGTGCTGGATAGTCCTTTTTTTTGACCCAGCAGAGATGAAGATTGCAAGTTGTGAAGTTCTTGTGAAATTAGGTTGGGGTCTGAACAGCACATTGTTACTCATGTGTGTGCTGTATTAAGAAAGCTGAGGCGGGCTTAATGGCTTAGATAAACTATCCAAAGGTTGGCAAAGTAATTAGTAAATGTGCGCTGTCAGACCAACTAATTTGTTTAATCTTGAACAGGCAATGTTTATAGATATTTAAATCATCTGAAGAAGTGGTTATCCAGAGTCGTGGCAGGATGGTGATCTATGCAGTGCTGCACACACGCAGACCTGTTCCCACCCTTTGCTGCAACACCACTGAGCTCTGTAGAAGGCAAGCACAGCCCTAACATGCTGCTGTTTCATGGTTATTTAATTCAGTCCTAGTTCTAGGAGGTAATTCTGTCCTTGATGAAAGCTGCTTCTTCCTCAGTGCAGGCATTTGCTTTCATGTGGCTACCAAATCAGTCAGGCTGGGGAGCAGATCTGGCTGAAAGCTAAAGCATTCTAGTTTCTCTCTTTTTTTCTTTCTTTCATTTTTTTCTTTCTTTCTTTCATTTTTTTGTTTGTCCTTGAGCTCTCTGAGCCAGCTCAGCACATGGCCAAGCAAGCACTAGTGCTGGCACCTGAGATGGAGTAGCAATGCTCAGCCAAGGGAAGAAGTGAGGGCAGAGACAGCTTGCACTTTGGGCAACTTAAATTGGTAACAAAAGTGCAACCTGAGTTTATATGCCTGTTTGTGTAAATTCAAAAGTTTACTGACTTCTGGCACGAGTTGTGTTTGGGTTCTCCAGGGTTCAGGCACAAAAAATGTCTGAAACTTCACTATAATGACTGAGTCTTCCAGCTTCCTGTGCAGTTCTTTGCCAAATTAAATAGAGCCAGAAATCTCAGCACCAGCAGCTGTAGGGAGTTAATCCCACCCAGATTCAGATTAGCCATGGCACATTCTTGTAACCATAGGCACGACAGTTTAGTGCAGACAGCTGTTCTGATAAACCGATCTGGGAATCCTGCCCTCATAGGAATGTTTGTAGTGTACTGGTCACAGAAGTTGTTTCAAAGTGATGATGAGACACACTGGTAGCCTGGGTAGCAGTTGCATGTTTTTGTCAATGTTGTGATGGTAATACTACATGGTTATCAAAAATGACATGAATGACTTTAGAAGTGGAATGAATTCATCTTTCTGCCTGAGTTGAATAGGTACAATGCCAGTACTTGCCTCCTGTGTTGTGAAGGTGATGCCTGTTTGCTTATCCACTAAAGACTTGATACAGAGGGACAACAACTGTAGAGATGGACAGCCTGCTTCCTACCCCAAGCAATATTATTTTTTCAAAGAGGATTTTCTTCCCTGCCAGTTTTCCTCTTGTGGTCTATGTTGGCATTATACTTGATGAATATTCTTGACTGACTTTGGTGGAATGGAAGGATGGGGATACTTGAAAATTAAGGTAACGAGGTGATTGTTGACAAGGACAACTTTTGCCTGGGTAGATGGGAGTAAAACTTTAAGGTTGTTTGGAGCCATAAAGATGGATCAGCTTGGAAAGCTGCATGGCTTGAGCACCAGACTTCGAATCTTAGAGTTGGGGATTTGAACACTGTTTAAGAAAAAAAAACCAAAACCCATGTTTTGCCAGAGTATTGGGGTGCTAAAAGCTTACACGGGTTTCAAATGAGAATGGATAATTTCATTGCCTAGAAATCCACTGTGGAATTGCCCCCAAAAGACTGTCCATAAAGTGCCAAATATTCAAGTTATTAAAGGCTGGAAGTGGGATCAATGGTAGTTATCTCTGTGTCTCCTCTGATCCTGTGCTCTCCTTTTGCTTTCTGTTTCTGGTTGTTGAAGACAGGATTTGAGGCTAGATGGACTAATGATATGGACCAACATAGCCATATTTGTTACTTGAAGGCAGAATATTTTTATACGTAGCAGAGTCCAGTAAGTAGAGTATTGTAACCACAGGTACAACAGCTTAATGATAAACCAGTCTGGGAATCCTGCCCTCATAGGGGTGTTTGGGTTCTGGTCACAGGAGCTCACAAAGTTATGGTGAGTAGCTTTGATAGTTACCTTGGTGGAGTTGATAGTCCGGAAGGGAATCCATTCTCATCTCTGCCATTAGTGTGCTGTTGAACTCGGGACGAGTTGTTTCATCTGTTTGACTTGACTCTCCCGTTCTCCTGACAAACACCTTTTATCCATGTTACCATTTCAGTTGTCATCTCTGTCAGTTCAGGACTTTCTTAGGCAGTGTTTGCACAGTCACGAGTGAGGTGGTGCATTTCAAGGACTTAGCTCTGCACTGCTGGAAGTTCTGCCTCTCGGCTGAAATTTGGTAACTGTCTGTGAACACTTTGATTTCATTGTGGATATAAATTAAAGTGAGTTAAACTATCCTGAAGCATTGCCATAAAAATGATTTACACTAAATTTGAAATCATAATAGCTCAGGAGCACGCATGTTTCAGGTAAGATGGGGTAGTGTTCCATGGTGTGCTAACTCACCAGATTCTCATTGTGGCAGTGGTTCTCCAACGTTCTGCTCAATGCTTTCCTCAAAGGAGCTCGCAGTCCATTTTTTTTTTTTTTTTGCTACTCACTACTTCAGTAATAATAATGATAAATCTGAATATCCGTGCAGAATAATTTCATTGTTCAACCTCTGCTGCTCCTTTGATTAAGGAAAGATTTAATGCTTTAATTTGAGACATGTTTTGTTAAGGAATAGAGAGCTTTGATTTGCATGTTTATAAAGGGGTGTGCTTCCTGAGCTGAATGGAAAACATTCCTTGGTGGTAAAGAATGTTAAAAGTAGAGGCGCTCTTTGTAGCTGATGGATTTGTTCTGGACTCATATTTATCAGCACATGTTAACAGAAAAGAAAAATATTGAGGTATTGTTTCACAAAAAAGGTAAATTATATTCTTTCCTACATGTTTGCTGAGACTAGTGCAAGACCTGGAGCTCCATCTGAGTAATTTCTTAGTGTTAGGACACCTTAGTGGCAGGATCTCTTTCCTGTTTGAGATTTTTAATCTTTTTTTTTTCCTTGGTGGTCCATGTTTTTTTCAAGTGACTGTATCCATATTCAGCAAGTGTTTTAGAATGATGTTTGTATGGCAAATAATATGCATCTTAAATGAAATGAAATTTTACTGTATTAGATAATTTGAATTGCAAATATAAAACTCCCAAAACAAACACCAAGAAACTCCCTCAGTGATTTGTCTTCCTGGTCTTTTTTAAAACTGGTGACTGATTCTGATAACAAAGAGAGAGATAATTTTTTCCATTTTTTCCTGATGGAATAAAAGTTAAGTTCCTATTTTATAGCAGAGAAACATTTACCAGGTAAACTATTGGTCTTCTAGCTATAGTTTGGCATTATGATTTTATCAGCACTACAGAATGTTACTAATATGACCCAGAGCTTCAACTTGCTACTGTCACTGTAACATATGTTTCCTTTAAAACTATTATTGTCAGCCAGCTACTGCAAGTCCAATTCCACCTTCTAGCATCCTCTCTGAGAACAGCTAGGCTTAGCTTATCATTCTCCTGGCACAGAAGGGAATATGGTTTTGAGCTCTGTAGGGTGCAATCGGAGCTGAGGAGTGCCATTCTCCAGGAGCAGCACATAATAAGTACTGAGTTTTAATCTGCTTTCTCTTCAAAACCAACATGAGCATCTCTGGCTTGGCCAGAACTCAAAGATAAGAGTTTTCAGTTCTTAAAAGTAGGGGTAAGATTATTACAATTTGAAAGACCTGAAGACCATTATGGCTTGAGGAGAAGGAAAACTTTCAGCTGTTCTCTAAAAGCCTGGCTGTTATTGCCCCTTTTGAGAAGGTGCAGCATGGCTGTCCTTTTCCCTTGTGCAAGACAAGCTGATAGCTGTAGACATAACCCTCCTCAAGTGCTTTTGAGAGTCTAGCACTGGCCTACACTCCATAAATTGGAAGGTTGTAAATCCTGGCTTGCCCAGCAGAAAATGTGTTGTGTATTGTAGGCTCTTTGTGATCTTTTCCCCCTTGCACACTTTCACAGAGCCAGACACAATCCAGCCCATTATCTGTATGTGAGAGCTTTCACTATTACAGACTTGTAAAAGTTTCTATTAGCAATTCTGATTTGGAAAGGAAAATTGGAGGCTGAAAGAATGGCAAATGCAACCTGGATATAACTTTTTGATCCCAGAACCCAATTAAATTTGTGGTTTTAAAGTGCATGTGACTCCTGAGTTCAGCTCTAATACTAGATTTATATTATTTCCTGGAATGAAAGTCAGTGCAGACAATTTCCAGAAGAGCATAATAATGATCCAGTAAAAAATGAATCCAGCTTTTGACTTTTTTTTCCCCAACAGAAATAAGATAGGGAACCAATTTAGTTTTATATTGGCTATTCTTTTAATGCTCAGTAACTTTCCTACCATCAGTGATTTTTTTTTCCCCAAGATATCTACTTCATTAGTGCTGCTGTTTCCACGCGGTGTACTGTGCGTTTTTCTTGACATGGTTAATGCTATAGCCTTACCACGTATTTGGGAATAAACCGCCCCAGAATATTGGTTGAAATATAGTAACTAATATCTTATTCGTAAGTGCTTTCATAATGAATAATTTGTATTCTGTGAGCCATGTGTTTCTTTTATTCATCATGTCAAGGTCCTCTTCCTAAAATGATGCTTCAGCCTAATCAGTTTAGGTAAGGGGGAACTTTAAGACAGCAGTAATCATGAATGCTCTGTACTGAGCTTCTGTCTGGCTCAAAACAGTCTTCGTGCTTCTGAATTATTATTAGAGACACTTAAGTTTTGGTCTAGCAATACTGTGTCTGTGTCTCATTTTTAGTTATATCACAGGACAGCTTTTGTCTCACAAGGAGACTGTTATCTTCATTCTGCTGCTTCTCAGATTTTGTAGCACCTTTTGCTCTTACAGAGCTTTAGGAAAGAGACCTGAGTTATGCCAAAGATGAAAGCAAGTGTCCTTGCCCTCCTCTCTACTCCCCTTTCTGATCTCTCTGCTATGGAGCTTGGCAGGTTCTGTATGTAGTATGAGGTCTGTAAAGTGATATGCTTGAGAGCTTTGGGGAAAACTATAAATTATACCTAGGGAGAAAGACACTACAAATTCTGTTTTCCTTGGAAGGAAATGAAGGTGTGAAGTGATTTCTTCCTACCTTTGTTGCCTGGTTGTTAATTTTGAAGGCACTAGCTACCTGTAACATTTATTATANNNNCTGTAACATTTATTATAATTACATTTTTGTCCAGCAAGGCTGTACTCTGAAAATGAGCAAGAATCAGATATACAAATGTGTGTTCTTGCTGGTGGACTTGCACAGACATGAATGAAGCTCATTTTTTTTCACCTTCCTGAGGTTGAAACAGTGCAACCCATTTGACATTCTCTTCTAACTTGAAGTGACTGGGGAACAAGCTGAGTAAAGCTCTGTCTGGTGTGTATCTGGGTAGATTCCAAAAGTAGGTGTATCTTCATATTCTCTCGTTAGTTTGAATAGAATTGCAGCTTTGTTTTCAGCCTCTGGTTGCTACTGTTTGAGTGCTTTCCCAGATAAAGCTAATACAGCTGTGAAGTAGAAGCATATTCACTATTACTTCTTTTTGGAATTTTTTCTACCTGATCTAAGTTCTGAGTAGAAACAGAGCAGAGGGAAAGAGACATGGTAATTTGGTTCCTGGGTTATCCTGGATTTTCAATAACCATGAACACAAGGGGATAAATGCTGTCAAGAAGAAGTTTCAGCTCAGATGAATGTTAACTGAAGATGAAAATCACTATGAAAAAATAGAACTGTTGCTGCAAAATCAAAACAACGCGTCCTTTTTGAAGCCTCTGGGAAAGCCCTTCTTGCACAAAAAATCTTCTGTGAATCAAAAAGATATCTATTAATTCCTGTTATCACTTCCCCATTTCACATTAGAAGATACTTTGGCTATGAGGATCATCATCCTTTTATTCTTTCTCTTCTGTATTGGTTGAATACGGAGGATGACTCTAATGTGGTCAGTTTGATTCGTATTTCAGATGCTCAGAGTAGAGGTGCTTATTTATGTCCAAAATAAAAAAGCAAAACCATCCATCCACCTGAACTTGGTGATTCACTGAGATCTTGGAGCAATACTTTTTCTGTCAGCAGCTAACTTGCTCAGACTGATGCTGATCTACTAAACAGACTTTCCTGGATGATACAAAGCTTATTGTATTTCTCAGCATTGCCCAATAGAGGGAAAAACTCAACAAAATGAAGACTTGACCCCTACATTAACCGATCTTTGAAATTATTTTTATTTTTTCCTTTCTTTAGGAAGTTTGATAGTTGACCACTTTGCACCCTGAAAGACAAGTAACGTACCTTGTGCCCTCTCCATTCAGTGAAGCCTGATTCACAAAACAGGGCTGTATCTCTTATCTACTTCTTTTCAGACTCTGTGGAGATCAACATTGTGCTGTTGGTGCTGGTTTTGAGCTGAGGTTCCTATCTGGATAATATATCCCTGGATGTGGTATATTGAGCTTGCAGAGCTGGTCTACAATGAAATCTGGGACCATATGAGGAAATAGATACTTGAATGAAATCATTATTACTCTCACAGATGCAGAAAAGTAGACATACAGTAATGGCTTAAATAAAATGTATTGTTTCAAAACCATGGTTAATGGATTCCTTCAGGAGGGCTTGTGTTTTTATGGAGAATGCTGTCCAAGCAAGAAAGATCTATTCTTCCTTAGTCTGACAGAGTAACTGAATATGATTTGGAAACTTCAGTCCACTTCATGTGTTCCTCTCCAGGCCAAATAACTGCAAAAATAAACATTATACTACTTTTTCCATCAAGATAGACATGTTTAGAGGCCCTGTTTCTAATCAGATAGTTTTTGAAGCCTGATATTATACTCTGAAATCAGAGTAGTGATCTTCTCAACAGATTCACGTTTTTCTTCCAAAGTAAATTTTCTTTCTTCTGTTTAACTTCAAGATGAAGTCCTGCAGAACTTTTAGCATCTCAAGGCAGGGGAGTCACTTTGCCAGGAGTGACATCAGCCAAATAGCCTCAGGGTTAGTGACACAGAAATTCACCCACTGTGCTTCTTTGTCATCAATTTGTTACCAGTTCTTTAAGTACGCGTCCCCAGGTCTTCTCTCTGCATTGGTGTGTATTGAGGGAAAACCATATACTGTCTTATTCTGTGGATTTATAGGGAATGTATCTGAGAGGAAGAGAGGTGGAAATCCTTTTGACAAAGGACTTTTGATCCTTACAATCATGATTGATAGGAAAAAATGTGTCTGTATTTACACTGGAATCCTCTTTCTTTGCAACAAGACAATCCACAAGCACAACTTTGCTGGAAATAAATGCATCAGGGAGGAAAGAGTCAGAAAGTGACTTGATGACTGTTATTGGGAGCATGCTCTGCTGTTTGTGTCTTTAGAATTTTTATTATGGTAATTTTAGAAGTTGCTTATGAGTTTTCCCCAGCTTGTACTTGGAAACCAGTGTGTGTTTCTGTTTATAGCAAATGACCAAGAAATAGTGTGTCTAAATACTTTGTAAGTAAATAATTAACATCCTTTAATTTTGGTTTCATACAAGACATTGAGTGTTTCTCCCATTTGCATGTGCACAGACACGCAGACAGGCACACACATATGCATTGCTTGCCAGGTTATTCCATTTGTAGAGATGAAAGCTGTCTTTGCAGTCTGTGATGTGCCTTTAACCTCCTTAATACCAAGATGTAGTTTTAAATAAGGTATCAGATTTTCTGCTTGCCATGTTATTTCTCTGTGTGTAAGTCTGTGCACTAGCTCTGATTTGTAGATTTTTGGTCATGTAAAAATGATTTTTGGCAGGACAGTTTCTCTTAAGGGTTCTAATAATGTAATAATAGATTACTCTGCATTATGCAGAAGTGTTTATTTTAAACGTCTGCTTTTGCTGCTCAGAAAGTGGTAGGTATTTGGTGAACTGCTTTTGCGTGAGAAGAGCATACTCAATGCGCTATTTAGAGGCTCAGTTAGATTTTGAGACATTGCAGGCTGAACAGCAGCTGCGTTGCATGATACTGAAGATGTGCCTGATGTAAACCTTAGTTGTCCTCTGGAGTGTTTGATGCTGTTGGGTAAGCAGTGTAGCAGACTAGCACAACTGCTTCTTGCCATGCTAGAGTAGTATTCCAATTTTAGCTTAGCCTTAACTGACCTTAAATCTTTAGTCTGTCTTCAGTGCAAAGGCACTGTATCAATAGGCACAGCTGAATGGTGTGAGGAAGGTTGTGTTGCAGTCTCCAGCATGGTTAAGTCTCATTATTGTTAGAATTGTTAAGAGTTTTTATGAGAGTAATAGCTTGAGGCGCAGAAGGTGATGTTTATAGGCCTGCTAAAAAATGATGAGTCATCCTGGCATTTTGTTTACAAACGTGTCATTGTGCTGGTGAGGAAAGTCTTCATATCATCAGTCATATCATGTCAATGTTCTCTTCCTTCCCCTCACCTATTGCCTGTGATCCTTATGAAATGATATAAAGCTGGACTGTGGAGTTTTTGTTTTCTTCTTTTCCCTGTGGGATCTTAAAACAGTATGGTATCAAACTGCTATTGGAGCCTGGAGATTCTGATTTTCATTCTGAATATTAAAACTCCTAAAACATGCAGCTGTGTGTGCATTTCTGCAAGTACTACAACAAAAGGAAAGCAGAAATTTGTTGATCTCTAAACAAAATACTTTCTTCTTTAGGAGATGTTTCAGAATACAAGTATCACAAACAGGTAGGGACCAACTTGATATTGCTGGTGGTGATGCTAGTGCTGTGTTGTGTCTGGGAGCAGCATTCAGATGTGCATTAGGGGAGATGTTTGGGCAACAGTTTCATACGGCTCTGTAGAACTAGTGCAACAGTTTGGAAAAGTGTTGATTCCTTTTTGAGTAAAGACAGGGTGGTTACAAATACCCAGGCATTTGCTAAGGGCCTGTGTGCTCGGTTTGGGTGGTAAGTTGCATTTGAGCCAAACATAGAAACCCAACAATTCCTGTAGAACTGCCTGTGGAGCAGGATGCCACACAAGTAGTCCCAGAAAATTCTGGTCTTCACTGCTAAGAATGGAACCACGAACAAATGTTAAATTTTTAGTTTTCTACGTGCATCTTCTTCTATTGGTAAACACAAATGTAGTCATGGAAATCTGTATGTCTTCTTTGTGAAATCTCTGCTTTTATAACTGTTTCCTCATAATGTAGAGCAAAGCTAACGAAAAAAGAGGTGAGATTATGATGCAAACAATGTTTTTCCTATTTAGCTTTCTGAAAGCAAACCTGAAATAAATAGCTGTACAGAGTACAATTTTGCAAGTGGTATTTGAATAAAGATAATAAAGAAGGCTTGGAGTTCACTATAAAAACTCAGTTTAGTTGCATCGGTGTTAATGCAGTGTTACATTTTCTCAATTTATAAAAGTAAAAAGAATGAAATGATAGTGGCCTTAAAACCTCAGCATTGCAATGTAGACAGCTGCCAGTAGAATCTGTATCCAGTTTTCATTAAAAAAACAAATTTTAGTATTGCAATAGATTAATTTTTAATTAAGACTTCGCTGTATCTTTAACCTTCTTTGTCCCAAGCACTTGCTAAATTAGTGGTTCTGAAATGCAGGGCATATGAATGATGTGGCTTTACAAATCAGAAATATGTGCAAGAAAAGTCATTCCAGTATCAGTCTGTTACTAAATGGTGATTTATCCAAGTAGATGCTGTTAGAGCAATTAATTTTGCATTCGTATTGTTTTAGTTTGTAAACCTTTTGGAGCAGAGACACCTGATTCTAAGCTTGTGCAGGGAGCAGGGTTTTGTCTTGGACTTGTCAATGCTGCTAGAAAAAAAAAGAAAATAGGTTTTTGGAGGGAATTGCTAAAAGTGTGAGAAGTAATGCAAAGTTGAAGTGGAATTTGAACACACCACATTTCAGTTGTTTGGGTTTTGTTCCCTACAGCTCCTATGGTAGGTGGAAACGATAGTGAACAATAGCTAAGAAGACCTTTCATGAACTTTTCCTAAGTGCATTATGAAGGTACAAATACACCAAATAGAGCAAAATAAAAGAACATGATCTCAGAGTATATTTGAAAGAAATAATCAAAAGGTATTACTCTGTGGCTGGTATTAAACAACTCCTAGTATCATTCTTAACCACCTACCAGTGTGATTTGATCAAGAGTTTCTTAGTGGATGTGCTCATTTGATTTAATTAAAACTGTATATATAATATCACAGTACTTGTAATTTAGGCAGGGAGTTGTTATTTTTATTGGGAAAAATAAAAGATAAAAAAATCCTGTTGATTTGCTAAAGTAAACTTTGATGTTATTTTCAGTCAATACCTTTTAAGAAACTTTTAATCAATTCTTGTGGAATTTGAAAGTTCAGTAATATATTTCTCATATTTTAGGGCCAAGTTTTTCTTTCCTGAGACTTCTTTTTAGAAGAAAAATAATTAACAGAGGATGGCATCTCCTCTGTGTGTTTCCACAGGAACAGAATTCTTGCTTTACCAGTGGTCTTTCCACTGTCCTCAAAGGGATTTAGATCAGACCCATAAATCTCTGCTCGAGTCCATAGGCTACTTGAAGGCAGTGCCATAGATTCCAGTTCCTTCCATTCCTATTCATTTCATTGGATTCACGGTATTTGACTGAGGAAAATGTTCAGCAATACCTTCTGGCAAACTCACTCATCAGGAGTTTGGGCTCTACTTAGACAGGACAGGGGAGGAAGAATCGTGAGCATCAGCAGTGGTACCCAGGGCAGAGCTGTTCACACCTTTCCTGTGACTGTGGGAGGCGATATCTATTGCAGACACTCTGTCCCGAACCAGGATCCTGTGTGCCTGTAAAAGGCAGGGATGTTTCTCTCCATCACTGCCACATCCTTGAAGCTTTGTTTCTGCCAGAGCTCCCAGCTCCATATTAGGCATGACTGAGCTTGTCTGGTCAAAGGGCAGCATTACCAAACATGTTAGTAGAGGTCCATTTTCCTTATTTTGGAATTTTTTTCCTTATCAGTACCATGTTTTTCCTTCATG
>JAOXXN010000395.1:39302333-39322963 GCA_026770055.1 Myrmophylax atrothorax
ATAGGGAACATTTTCCTTACGATTGCTGAAAATTAATATAGAGAAAACCACAGGATTCATACTTACCCTCCCTTTCAGTAATTGACTATTTAATAGTGGTGACAAGACTTTCTCCTAATGGTGTATACTATAAATAAATTGACTCTGAGTAACCTAGATATATACAGCTGAGATTGCTGATAGATATATATACACACACATATATATATAATTTTTGATTTGTATGGCATAAATCCACACATTTCATAATGCTACATGATCTGAGCAAATAAATCATTAAGGACAAAGAAACTGACCAGCTGTATTAGAATTTGGGGGGTGAGGGGATCCCTAAACAATGGACTTTAAGGAGCAAGTAAACTGCCTGATAATAATGAAGTCATCTATCTCAGTAAAAGTTCGCACTGTGGAGATGCATCAATAGTTGCCTTGTTAAAAGCTAATAACTCTAACTCATTCACTTAAGCTATTACATGTACTCTTGTCTCATCATCATCATGGCTTGGCTTTGCGAACGCAGAATTGGGCAGGGCTCTCCCCACATGGCTGTGCCCTTCCAGCCTGCACAGTGGATGTTTTAGGTGAGCACAGTGTGTGCAGAACTGGCCCCATCGTTTAACTCCTAAGGTTCATCTGCCATGGCCGAGCGAGCTTGGACAGTGACAGTGAAGTCCTCAGGAGCAGAACCTACAGCCCCCGGTATTCCCAGGAGGTCTCCCATGTGCACGTGTGTGAATATGATGGGTAGCATAAAGTGCAGGAATCTACAGGGTGAACCTGCACATGCACAGGCTTAGGACAGGGCAAGCACAGCTGAACAGAAACCAATTTCTGAAAATTTTCATCCAAAGAACTGTTTTTTAGGATCTGATTTCTCAGGTCCTATTTTTAGCTAAAAACCACTTTGAGGTGTTAGTGTGTGGCCACTTGGGTTTTGCACATGTTAGTGGGTTTTTTCTTAGATACATAAGCTTATGGCATTCAGATAGACTTGGAGGAAGGTTTCTGACTCAAAAGACATTTCTAATAAAATTGGGTCTATTTTAATCTTTTTGCTTGGAAATATGAAGTTTTTGAACTTGCTGTCTGCATCTGGCGCTGTTTGAGGGGGAAGGAA
This sequence comes from Myrmophylax atrothorax, assembly GCA_026770055.1. NCBI lineage: Eukaryota > Metazoa > Chordata > Aves > Passeriformes > Thamnophilidae > Myrmophylax > Myrmophylax atrothorax. The sequence goes on from JAOXXN010000395.1 coordinate 39,303,451, forward strand.
AACACCTTTATATGTGTATAGATCTTTGTCATATTACATTCCCTTGCTGAGGCCCAAATTTTGACTAGAAATATTTTTTTTTTTTTAGAATTATTGCAGCTTTGCAAAATAGCAAAATATTTTAGTTTTCTCTTAGTAGGCAAATATTTAGTTCTTCCTAATTGCATGAAGAGGTAATGTATGGGGAATGAAATTATATGAACATGAGTTACATGATCATCAAAGGCAAATGATTTTTTTTTTGTTAAAATCATACTTTATTTAAGCGACCTTGGACTGAATAAACTGTTTAATGATGTGTACTTTGAGTTCTCATCTTCAATCTTGCCTTTGTTGTCTTTCCTTCACTAGCCTGTGTTATGCTCGCAGAAACACTGCTTGCTCTTTGTACTTTTTTCATGTTCTTCCACCAGCTCTAAACATCACATAGTTCATCCAAAACAGTAATTAGGAAAGAAAAGTCTCTGATCAGCATTACTTGAACATGAGATGTTAAAATTAGAAATGGCACAAAAGTCTTCTGATTCATCATATCAGGTAGACTTTTTTCCTCCTGTTGTTGGAAGGGGAGAGAACTATGCTCTTCTTATTTCGGTGCCCAGTCTGTCTAACTCCAGCATTTGCATGTGAAGGACGTTTCAAAGAGGAAAACAATCCTGGCTATTACTATGTGGGAAAAGGAGAAGGTAATATAGGCCAGTGAAACTTTGCTATGTAAAAAGAGAAATGGAAGGTGTATGTAAACTGTTGCTGCAATTTATCTTCCATAAAAGAAAGATGCAATGGAAATCCATGGTGGGAAAAGTGGTTTGATGACATAAAAAGCAAGAGTTGTTTTCTTTGAGGGGAATCATCAGTTGAGCAGAATATTTTTTCCCAGAGTTGCCTGATTTAAACCAGGACAGGACCTGTCCTTTGAACTTTTGTCTCCAATATTAAGAGAAAAATTATTTGCCATCACTGAGAAAAAACAAACCAAAAAGCCAACTATATTATGGGGAAAGTCAAAAGACTTTAATATTTTGCTGGCAAACAATTTAGCAATGTTTATAAACTATATATAGATTCTTGAGTCAGATTTCTTAAATAATTGCTGGGCACAATTTCAGTCTGCGAGAATTTACAAAAGATATTACGAAATTGGAGTAGGGATGAATTCCACACACACAAAGTTGTCAAAATAATGTTTAGACCATTTTACTGTATGCATTTAAATGAACCTTTACTTCAGAATCTTGCCATAAAGCACAATGTAGCATTGTTCATAAAAATGTTTGTTTGATAACAAGATGTGAAGAATACATTTTATAAATCTGTTGGATTATACCAGTAATGTTTATGTAGAAAATATGTTCTAATACAGCCTAGACTTTTAGGAGAGAATTTGTCTGCATGTTACTTTGCCTGGGTAATGCTTTGACTTCACTATTAGCTGGCTGATGATACTGATGTTCTTAAATTGCTAAATAGATTCAGTGTATTATAAAATGCCTTCCTGTGGGACATTTAAAAGACCTAGATCCAGCCTTGATTATTGTTTCCTCTGTTTTCTGTATGAATGAAAATAGACATTGCAAATCTGTGTAAAAATTGTAGCCATCCCTAGAGTTTCACCTTATGTGTAATTGTTTTCTCCCTTTTACTTGCCTGGTGCTATTCAGGTGCTGTCTTATTTTACATACCAGCATTGTCAAGCAGCAGATATTGCAACTAAATAAGTCATCAGAAACTTGGTGACAATGATGAGCTGCCTCTTGCTTTACAAACCCCAGTGCTTGGTATTTTAGCACAAGAACTGCTTTCTGCGTGTCAGGCTGTCCTTTCCTGTGTGTGTTATGTTCAACCTCAAGGCAGCTGTAATATAGAGCAAAATACTGTACAATAGCAACTGGAAGTTGTTTTTTTTAAGCTCAGCTGAGGTGGAGCTTCTTGTGTGGGTGCAAATGCCATGTTTGGTATGGAAGACTTTTCCAGTGCTTTGGGACCCTCCAACCTCACCTGCTCCCTGGCAGCCTATGCAGGCCAGGGCACACCTGCACGTTGCTCCCTCAGGAGCACTGGCATGCCATTCCAGTTGTTATTGATAGCTAATCAGCAGGAATTACATTGAGGAATGCTCTGCCAGGGTAATAGTTAAAGCATTTGGAAAGCAGTGTTTTCATAGTACAGCTTTCTTATGGTCCAGCATAGAGCCTGACCAATAGGGCTGTAGTCCTATTTCTTGTCTTTCTGTAGGATGGATGCACATTTTTCATTTTCACATAGCTAATTCATGATGGTTCTACTTGTTTTCCTTTTCTTGCTTCCTGGCACTTGCCATGCAGTAGCAGTTCTGGGGAGTAGCATTCACCTCTTCCATTGTCCGCACAATTTTGTAAACCTTGCTCATCCTCCTCTCCTTTTTCAGATATCGTAGCCTTTGTAGCCTCTCATGGTAACGGCCAAGCTATTTAGCCAAACTTTAGGCAAAAAGTCTAGCTTAAGGCTGTTTTGTGTAAAAATGGCTGTGCAAAATTAGGCATGCCAAGCCCTGATCCTAAGGGACTTGAATAAGTGGTCTGTTTCTCAAACTACTAACACCCCAGTAGTTCCTGCACAATGATTAGGAACTGCTGAATCTTCAGCAATTTTGAAAATTAGGCCAAAGATTAAGTTGCCCGAGGGTGGTATTTTCAAAAGAGCGTGGGTTAGGCCAACACAAAGTGCTGTAAGCACCTTGCTTCAGTGGCAGCTTTGAGGGTATGACTTTAGAAAACCTAATGCTTTTCTTAAAAGGATAGTTATCCAGTCTCGTCGAGGGGTGGATAGGATTTATAGAGGCTAAAGCTGGCAAAGAAAATGTGAGGTATGCATACTTTCAGGTGCTGTATTGTTAGAAATGTTGACTTTTGAGAAATATTCTGAGAAGACATGGAGAGTAGCCAGTCTGAGTGTAATAGCATGTTTTCAATCTGTAAATGTTACTATGCCATGGTTAAAAGGTAACTATGTTTTTCTTGTCCAGTAATCACTACTGGCTTAACTGCAGTGTGTTTCCTTTTAGAACTGTGTGGTTGGTTATAGCAGAAATGAGCTATTGACTGGATTCTTATCATTTATCTAGACTTCTTTTGGTTATTTGAAATGTGCCTGAGAGGTAATAGGTGGCAATTTGCATTCTTTTGTTCTGTGAATTTTACCTGACAGTCTTGTCTACAGGGTCTTTTGTAAGGTTTAAAGGAACACCAGGGATGGGAGTAAAAAAGCTGAGCAAAATCCTGACCTTGCCGGTACATATTTTCGTTGCATTAAAATTCTGCCAATTTAGGAAGATTTCACTGAAGCAAATGCAGAAACAGGAAAGATCACACAGGAAGACTCACCACAAAGGAAAAAGAGAAGGAGTATTATCTTCCTTCTCCGCTCTATGTCCATTTGAACCCATTTCCCCCATGTTACTTTTATGAGCATTTGAATGAAGTATGAAAATTCCTGCCTGCCTGAGACAGCACTTCCAGGAGGTTGTTTTTATGTTGGTTTTTATGTTTTTCTTTGTTTGTTTTGTTGTTTGTTTGTTTGTTTTTTACCATGTGCCCATGAAAATTCAGAGAGTGTTCTTTAAATTATTTAAAGTTATTGTCTATATGAAGACCTGCCTATAATCGAATACCATAACATGTAGTTTAAAAGAGTATTGGCTAAAAAGCGTATGGCAACAGGATCTCATTAAGAAACAGATTTGATTTGAAGCCCTGATGCAGCTGTTGACAGCATAATTAAAATGATTAATTTGGAACAGAAGAAGTACTTTGAACTAATTTGAAAAAATGGCTATGATCTTGACCATACATCTGACCAGTGTTAGGCAGGTACATAGAAATACTTAAAGGGAAAAAACCTTGAAGTGTTTTAGCTGAGGAAGAGGAGGCTTTGTCTCAGATTCCTGTCTTATAAGGCATCAAATATTTCCTAAAAAAAAAAAAAAAAAAGGTAAAACCCATGAAATTTAACCTGACCTAAACACATGAACAAAAGCAATTATGTATGATTTCTTTCCTAAATCTCTAGGTATTTCTGCATGTGCCATTTTGTCACAAAGAATCATATTTAAAATCATAATTAAGGATATAAGTATTCTTAGCATTTAATTCCATCCATTTTCCTTGTCTGAAATGCAATTGGCTCCATGTTGTTTGAACATATATGTACTTTTTAATATGTATATATGACATTATATATATGTTTTAAAAAGTAAATTGTTTCTTTTCCTCTTTCTCTGTGTGGATCATGGTGGGAATTTCAGTTAATGCCTGGGGCAAAGTGCCCTGCAAGGATGTTTGGAATTCCTTTGCTCCCTGTAAAGGAGATCTTTGGAATCTGTAAGAGGGTTAGGAAATGCATGGTTATTGTATAACAATTGACTTAAGTTCTATTAGTTTCTTTTATTTTTCTGATATAATAAACAAATATACGTGATATGCTTTAATTACATGCTAAAAAAAGAGCTGGGCAGCATTTTCTAGTTTTTAAACAGGCTGAATTAGACTGTCCCTCTGTAATGTCACTTATGTCACATGTTGTATTCACATTGGTGCTGTTATTTATGTGCATTTACACTTCTATGTGTAAGGTTTCCTTTTGATTGGAGGTGTTATACCTCAGCTTTTAATTGCCCAAAGCTTTAACAGGGATAATATTAAATGTTCTCACAAACTGAGGCTTGTAGTTTGTGGTGTTAACCTGTTCAAGCATCTGTTTTCATACTACTTTACATTTGCGTAGGAAGCTCTATAGGGCTGTAAGCTATAGAGAGAAAATTAAAACTGGGCAGAAGTTTTAGCCAGAGAAAGTGTTCAATTTCATAGTCTCTTAGTGTTTGTGTATTAAAAGTGTGCATGCATGTTTAGAGGAGATTTTTAATGTTAGAATGACAGTTTTCTCTGAAATTTGGAGCTTCAGGACTTTTTTATTTCTCTCCTCTGGGCTTCTAGCTTCATAATTGCTTCTTCTTACTTCTTATTATAGTAAAGGTTAAACATTTTTATTGTTGGGGAACCGAATGTTTTGCTTTGTAAACCCGCACAGGCACACACTCTTCCTGCAAACGCATTCTTGTCACCAGTGCTTGCAATTTTATTTACTAAAGATTCTGCTTCCGAAATCTGTTGTGGGATACCCCCTTACCAATGGTAACACATGTATTTTCAGACAGGCTAAATGTCTGCATAAAACACCTAAGTTTTTCGTTACACATTTAATAAAACCCCCCAAAACCTAAAAGTAAAAGCCCAACAACAAAAAAAACCCCAAGCCAAACCACCCACTTTTCTTGAACAAATGGTCTGCTTTTTTTAATCTTGGACTGACCTTTGGAGTTAAGGCTCTCTGTGGTGTATAAATAAGTGGTAACCAATTACTCTTGGGAAGAAGGAAGTTTGATGAATCAGAGGAAATAGTAAATTATGTGGATTCCACATGATTCCCAAGGTTGAAACAACTTTTTTTCACTTTTCCCCCCTTGCACAGGGGCCTTAAAAATGTCACTGATTTGATGGGATAGTAGGCTCCAGTTACTTCTGGAGGGCACGGTGGGGGTAGCAAGAAACGGAAAGCAGAAGATTTCACAGTTATTACCACACTCAGTAGGTTAAATTTGCTCTCTTTTGTTTCCTCCCTGGAGGATGGGAAAAAAAAATCATGTTGTGCTAAAATTGTTCAAAAGCATACCAGCTATTTGGGGACATCAAGTCATGAAGTGGTGCCTTTAAAGAAAAAAAAAAAAAGAAAGAAAAAAGGTGTGTGAGACATGGCTGTGGTTCTGATAACCTATCAAGTTTTACTCTGCTGGTCTCCCATGATTTAGAGTTTCAGCATACCCATGAAGCCATAGTAATATAAATAGCTAGGGTGGGGAAGGCTGGAAGTACTAATAGCAAATAGACTCCAGGATGTGAGAGCAAATGGGGAAACAGCCTTTCCTGGTCTACTCTGTCTCTGTCTCTTTGCTGCTATTCTCTTGGCTTCCTTGTCAATTAAACTAATTGGTGCTGAAGATATTTCCCTAAAGGAGATCTCATTCTAGGGCATTTCAGGCAAAATCATTTGCAAGACTTTTAATCTAGTCAGGATATATTAACAGTATGCAGGTTTTTTATGCGTGAAGGGAATGTTTCGAAATTGCTACACTGTTCATGGTCCATATAGCTAGACAAAACACTCAGTACTTACTGTCTCCAGAAAATGAAAGTTAAGTTATACAGTGCAGCAACATACTTTGTTGTGGAGCCACATTAATACAATATAGTTCGAGTCACAGGAATTTTTTATTTGGTGTTTTTCATAACAAAAATAACTTTTTAATGCAAAAAGAAGAATTTCCTTTCCATTTCCTTTCCCTCTTTTTTCATTTTCTTGATTGTACGTTATACATCAGGAAGCCAGAGACCTTCCTTTTACTTGAATATCTGATATCTGCATTGTTCTCGCTTCTGGAGTTTTAATTCTTAAACAATGTAATCTTGGTTGGTTTAGTGGAAAATGTGGAGAAAAACCTTACTGTTTTTGTACATTAAATGTTTCAGTTAATGTAGCAGCTGAAACTTTCCTTTCACAGAAGCTATTATCTGGGTTCGAACCATGGATAAGTTCTGTTCGTGTTTCAAAACACAAAATAAATTTTGCAGTGTATTTAGTATTGATTTCCTCCCCCTTCCCTGATCTAGTTGAAAGTGTTATGTGCTTATTTTTATTTGGACTTGCGGGTACATGATTAGCTTTCTACAAACTGTGACTCAGTCCAAGGTCGGTTCAGTTTTCAGGCTTGCTGGGGCTCTCAGCAAGCATTTAAACCAATTTTCACTGTGACTGACCACTTGGAGAGAGTTGTAGGTAAAGCTGGGCAGGAAGTTACAGAATACCTCTTTTTCCAGACTTATTTGCCACTCAAGTACCTACCAATTTCAACAGAACTCAGTTATGTAAATATTTTTGAGTTGCATGGTGAATTTTTAGTTGAGAGAGAAGGGAGTGTCCTCAGTGTAGTCACTAACATGTTTTTTTGGGATAGTCACATACAGAGAGGATGATCATAGTGCAGTTTCCAGGTGCTTTCTAGGTTGGATGCTGCCCAGGTTTCTGAGTTTCCCACACGCAAAATGTTTTCCATCTTTTAGATTGGTTCTCTTTTGTAGAATTAAATATAAATTCATTCAGAAAGAACTGGCTCTCTAACTGCATGGGTCAGGCACTTACTATGGCACACACATCAGAATCTTTTGAATCCTTCCATCCGTTTCAGGTGTCTGGAAAAGAGCTTTATTCCAGGGTGGAATGTCTGGACAGTGACTGAGAGAAACAGGATCTGGTGGAGGAAGGGCGTGAATTATGTTTTCATGCTAAGACCACCCCCGAAGTACAGATGTGTATTAGCAATGCATCTTTTCGTTTAAGGTAAACAGGAGGAATATCTGTAAAATGGGGGAGGGGGGGAAAGAGGTAAAAGCTGGAGACAAGAGAGACTGCCAGCTGAACATGAATGTCTCCCAGCCACTGCCCTTTGATGGGACAATCGTCAAGGTGTGGATCTGGCAGTGCAAGCAGAGAGCTCTGAGATGGGCTTGGCTTCAGTTTGTTGGTGTTGGTGGGCAGGTCACAGATGCTCTCTATATAGTGATCTCCTATTCCCTGTGAAGATCCGTTTTGCTGGCCATGAACAAGCAGTGCCCATTGGAGATATCAAGGAACCTTCAGGCCAAGCAGCATGGCTTACTGAAGAGTGTCCTTGGTAGTCTGTGTTTCTTTTTCTTTAAATGCAAGGTTTTACCCTGTAAAGAAACAAGGTCAGTTGTATGAAGGGAAGTGCAGGTACACATAAATAAGGAAGCTTTTCTTTTTGTTCCCCAGAAAAGCATTTGCTGCAAGTACTTTCCTCTGTTTCTTAATCTCTACAGGCTGTTGTCTCATGGAACTTGAGGTTTCAGAAACCTCCCAGTAGAATCAGAGTTGGCAAAGAAATTTCCTTTTATTGTATCATCTTCTTGTAGTGGGAAAAGTGTGGTTGCCAGCAGACTATTTCTTGGTGTCATTTTTTCTAATCAAAATGTTCTATCATTGGTCTGCTTTCACAAGGAGTTTCATTTGGCTCTCTTTCTACTCTTGGAGTAATGACAGCATCCTTTCATTCCCAAATGACACCCAGAAGTCCCCTGCTATTGAGAGTCAGACAGCAGTGTGATACCTGTGACTTTCACGCAATCTGATAAGTATTCATAACTCTCAGGTTGTTTCTGCTTAGCTGGCATGTATGAAAAGTGGCCACTTACAGCAGTGAACTGACAAAATGCCTTTGGAATCTCACAGTCAGTTTCTGAGAGGGGGGAGGAAATAGTGAATGTTCTTGTCAAATGGTTTAACATGATCTCTACTTTTGGGCATGCCTCGTAAAACAGAAGTCATGCGGTGAAGGGGAAGAGAGCACTTTTGATGTATGTATTATCTACTCCTCTGCCATGGTGTGAGAAATGCTTGAGCCAGCTTGTCTGTTTACCCAGCTAAAAAGCAAATCAAGGTTACCCATAATTAGAGATGGTTGAAGAAGAGGGTGTTTAGATCTGAGTCTGGATTAGAGACAAGCTGCAGTTCATGTTTGAGGCTGAATGATCTTGTCTGGCTTCAAGGGCACTGAAACTGGAGATAGGGAATTTTCAGGAGTATTTTGGCCTCAAATGGCAGAAACACATGGTGTGCTGTTTATAACTTCCTTATGAGGATAAGAGAAATTTTTGACTTAGAGTTAGCCCCCAGTAGAAGCTGTAGAGAGTTTCATGCTCTTACCCTCCCTGTGAAACTTATTTAATATTCATTGCCATGATATGTGAACTCCAAGGAGGCAACGAAGTGCCCTTTATGAAAAGGAGCAGAGAGCTGTGGTACCAACCCTAATCTTTTGTCATCTGTGGGAAGATCTTGTGGAAAAAAAATTATGTGGCTTAATTGGAACTCTGTTTTCTGCCACTGGCTCTTTTCATTCTCTGCTACTGGAGGATTTATACAGATTGTGGGAATGTTTCTTCTCAGTTCTCACCTCCACAGATAAAACCAAGATTTCATCAGTATGGGAAGCAGATAAAAACATCATTTTCCTACATGACTGTATCAGATCTATACTAGATTTCTAAAAATCTAATGCTGGGATCATTAATTATGTTTATGAGCTACCAACATCACAGTAATAGGACAGAATATTTGTCACAGACGTGCTGTTTGGGTCTCGAGAGAAAAGGAGAAGAACATGAAGACTTCTTGCCTCCCTTCCTCCCTCCCCCACCCTCCCACTGCAGGTATTTGAATGATTACATCTTCACATCTAAATATGTGAGCATGGTCTTGGAATACTAAAAGTGGATTCTTTTCAGGTTTGTAGATTAATCTAACAAAGAGGGGTTAACAGTCAAATAGATTTGATGGTATCTATCTAATTGCCTTTTTACATAATTTATACTTTGCTAGCTATAAAAAGATGCTTTGGAAATGATTCTGAAAGTCCTTCAGGAATAGTCCCAATCTCTGCAGCCTTATTAAATGCATACAGGCATGTCTCCCAGTGAGAATCTCAAGCTGTGAAAGTCATTAGAATAATAAATTAAACTTCTATGTATACAGGCATTTTAAACTTCAGGTGAAAATTCCTTATATGCCATGTTCTAATTTTCAACTCAAGGGCTAAAGGAACGGGACTTTGGAACTGATTGATGGTGTTCTGCAAAGTTTTACATGCACAACAAGTCACTGGGCCATGCTGGCTCCTGAAGCAGGCTGCAGAACTTGAGATGTTAACACTTGGAGAAGTTCTTTTCCTGTCTTAACTTCTAGGGCTGCAACAACTAAAATTTAATTAAGCAGACTAGACTATTTAATGGTGGAAATGATACTGCTAATAACAGAGTGTGTGTTGCTATTTTAGATTGGTTCTGGTCAACGCCTTCTATTAATTTTTTAGTCAGTATTAAAGTGCAAAATGGACTCTTTGCATATGCTGTGTAATCAGGATGACAAATGTGCTTCATCAAGTTTTGCAGCTGGAGAAACATGGCTTAAAAGAATAACTCCAAGAACCCAAAAGTCAAGAAGCCAACAGAAGCAATTCTTTCATGGAAAAATCTGTAAGAGTAGTACCTATTTGAATCTGCCATCAACTCCAGAGGAAGGGCTAACACTGCCTTTTAGTATCAATCTTTTGTTTCCCCAGATCATCTTGCTTATGATAACTTGGTTCATTGGATGAGTATATTTGCTTGGATGTTTCAGGTACTTATCAGCTACGTTGTGAAGTGGGCAGAACCAAAGAATATACTTCATGTTTTTCAGATTTTTCATGTCAAAACCTGATGTCACTTGAACCACTAGAATTAGCTTCTTGACCTGAAACATTTCATCTTTAGCCATTTTGAACTACTTAACCCATGTCAGAGTACTCACCGATACCATGCATGTAAGGGAAGAGAAGAAGCACAATATGTGTGAAGGAGGACAAATACATGAGGAAAATAGCAGAAGATTTGGAGAGAGGCTTGCGAGAGAGCTGTGGTCTTTATCTTCCATTTAAGGATTTGATATGTACCTTGACTAACTGACATGGAATGCTCCCTCATAAATGTCACTGAAGTTACTTTGACTTCAGTAGAGAGAAAAAAGATATTTGTATTTAGAGAAAAGTTGTAATTTCATCTATTTTCCAAATTCTGAATTTTGTCAGAATGGGAGAATTCACTTCATGAAATTTATTGTTGTGAATTGAAGGATGCTGCCTAAAAACTGGGGAGTGGAAACACCAGTTTCATGCTTGATTGTGTGGAGCTTTTTTAAATGTATAGATGTTATGATTATGGAAGATGCTGGATCCTCTGATTAGATTTTTCTTTCTTAGTTGATACCTTAGGCTATGATTGCCAAATAAAGTAGTTTAGTAACTAAGTCTAACAAACAAAAAATAGGAAGCGGGTATGTCTTATTGACTTCAACCACAGCCAGAGTTTTATCTTCACATTGTGAGTGTGGCCTGTCACTATGCTTGGGTTGAGGAACCTTACCAAGAAGATTTTTATTTTCTCTCATTAAAATTATTAGAAATTATTAGAAACAATGCAGGACAGTTTTAAGGGGAAAAAAATTCAAATACTTTCCCAATAATAACACTGAATCCAACTCCTGCTTATGCTGCTGCAAAGTAGTCTATGGCAACAGCTGCTGCTCAAACAGCTCAAGACATTGAAGCATCTATTTCAATAAAAATAAAAATAGACCTAAAAATGCTTAGTCTGAACCTAATTCAGAAACTAATCCAATATAAGTGCATTCTGGGAATGGGCTGTATTCAACAACTGGTCATTTTTAGCATTTCATCAGGCGATGATGTGAAAGAAATATCTACTATAGAAGTACTAAAAAACCAAGTCAATCACAGACTAGAAGTGGATAGAACAAATGGTTACATTTACTTGGGTGGACTTTCAACTCATAGTATGGTGACCGTTCGGGTTCCTGGGCTCCTTTTGCCCTGGATGAGCAATAGCAATAATGTCTTTAACCTGCATTTGTTTTCTCTGACATAGTTCTTTCAGGATTTATATATGGAGCCTTTTTCACACCTTCCTCAAATCTGGATGAAAACCAGCCTCAGTGGTAGTCTGTTGTTCTTCCCCAATGCCCTAGGGAAACATCTTTTTTTAGGATGTTACCAGGAACAAGAGGGATCACTTGTACTTTGGACATTGACTTGTACATTGACTGTGTTCCAAATGAGTAAAAATCCAGTTTCTCAGGCTTTTCAAGGTGTAGGTAAAAATTCCTCCTCCTTTTTTCCTGCTCCTGTGAAGAGGACACAACATATTTCTTGAAGAATGCTTATTGAGTCTCCAGTTAAGAATATACTCTAAAAGTTCCCATTGGAATGCCTTTAATTCCAATGTGAGACGAGAAACAGCATCTCATTTCACATTTCTCTTCTGATTGTATTGTGATGGTCTGACATGAAGAGGCAAAGAAAGTATTTTTTCCAGACATGCATTTCTTGAAAGACGTGCACTTGCTATCCTCATCTGAGCCAGCAGAACTATATAGATTGCTAGCCCTGACACTTCCCATCCAGTCTGAAATTCCAACTCAAAAGGGCAGTTACGAAGCCAAGTCATTATGCCCACACCTTCAAACTCCATTGGCCTGGGCAAAATTGCAAAAGGAATGAATACTACAGATTGTAAGCTTTGCTTATTTTCATAACATTTGTGTCTTGTATGTGGTTCCCTTCATTTTTGAATGCTGGAGTGCAATGTCCTGTCAGCATTATCCCTTACAGAAAGGGAAATGGTTATTCTGGGTCACATTTGTTGTCTATTACACCCTTAGTGCCAGAGGAGTTTTAGGGCTTAGGACATGCGGGCTTTCTAATTCATGCTCTTTGCTGTGCTTTCTGGTGCACGTTGCTTTGGCTGTCGTGTTGGAGTCAGAAGTGAAAGTCGGGGAAAGGACACTGAAGACACGACCATGACCTCTGTCTGCACAGAATTTACAACCCCAGGGGAACATTCTTCTATGAAGCAACATACTGAAGCCCCACAACCAATACCTCCCCAGTGTGGCTTCAAAATATCATTCTATGGCTAATCGGAAAAGCCACAGTGTGGTCCACCATTGATGCTTGGCCCAAACCTGTGGGTAGCCCTTGGCGGGAGGAAGGTGTCAGAAGCACTACAGTGGCTTTATGGGCTGCACTGAGATGCTGTGCTAAGCCCCACTCCTCTCTTCAGGTGAAAGTCTTCTCTCCTTGCCTGCCAGCTGCTCTATTTGCAAGAAATACAAAGAGAAGGAGATTTTCCTAAAGCTGCTTAACAGCATGAAATAATGTTTCCCCAAAGTTACTGGAACCACTCCTTAAGCAAGAGAAAACCTGCAGGCAGAGGAAGTGCCCCTGCATTTTTTTCTGTATTTCAACAAGAGCACAGAGACAGGCTTTTGACAGGTAGTAAGCAAAGTTTGATTAATTGACTTATCTATGAGAGAAAGAAAAAACTGTAGCAGTCAGCATTCTGCTGGCTTATACCTCCCTAATATAGTTCTTTGCAGAACAGAGCAGTCAAATAATGACCACATTTCCCCCCCTTCCCTGCACACACACACTTTCTAATGAGTTTTTGCTGAGCTTGTAGTTCTGCTGGGGACATACTCCTGCTTTGATAATTGATACACAGAGCCTAACCTTCCCTGGGACAGATTTGCAGAAAAAACTCCAAAAAGGCTTATGAGCAGGCTTTGTGTTTTCATCATATATGGCATCCCTTCTGAATTGTAGACTCTTTATTGCTACTATTACAGTCGAGAGCTCTTCCCATATTTCTGTCTTTTGCTTGCCTTTAATGCACAATATGTGAACTTTGGAATCCAAGGTTTTCATGCGAGTGGCCTGAAAACTTAACTGCTGCTTTATTGTGACATAAACCTAGCTCCTCCTCTCATGGGAGTAACAGATGGATGCATTCACTATGTCATGGTAAAGGAATAATTAAAAGCTTCACTTACATGCAATACGAAATGCCCAGAAATAACTGCACCCTGTTTCAAGATGTGCTGCAGGTTTTGCCATAACTTTGGATTGTTTTGGTTTTCTAAAAATAATAAATGACCCTCCAAATAGTGGTTGGCCAGAGGCACACAAAAAGCAATCCATAGTATATGGATTTGTTCAATGGCATTTAAAGGACCCTGATTAAAATTCAGCCCAGGCTGGAGTGATGAGAAGACTGTTTACTGAGGGCTGTTTGAAGTCGTACGTTGCACTGCAGACAGAGCAGAGGGATGCGCAGATTGAAATGTTTTACCTTGCCTGTCTGAGTCGGCTGTCAGGAGCTGATGGCACTCTGAGAGAGAGGGATCAACATTCTTGAGCAGTTTGGCTGCTGCTGCTGCTTACGAGTTTTAATTGTCATTGTTTTCAAAGTCGGCACAAGCTCAGCATCCGAGACCACAGCAATAACAATCTTGTTAGCTGGATCTGTGCTTTTTTGTTGACTTCTACAGACGCTATGTTCAGATATTTCATTTTAAAGTAGTATACATTTGAAAGTTTGTGCTGTAAAACAGACATCACATTTATTCCTCTTTTTCCCTTAGCCCCATTCAAGCACATCTTCATGTGACTCTGTGAAAAGATGAATGTATTATTCTCTCTTCTCTATCTCCCTCTCTGACTAGAATACCATAGGGAAAAAACCCAAACCCATCGAAAAACCCACCAAGCACTGTGTTTAACCTCTATATTATTTTATATTGTGGGATTTTTTGTTTGTTTGTTTTGCATTTTTGTGGGGGTTTTTGTTTGTTTTTTGTTCTTTTCAAATGGAGAACTTGATTTAAAAAACAAAACAAAAATCACTAAAAATCTGAGCGGAACGTATTATTAAAAATAGGTTCTTTCCTTGAATTTTTTCTTGGTTCTAGCAGTTGAGTAAGTTTCAGGGTAATAACTGTAAAAGGACTAATTTCTATATGTATGCTTTGCCAGAAGCTGCATAACCTTGGGAAGGAGAGATGCAGGTGGTACAAAAGAGTATTTTAAAAAGTCAGTTAAAAAAAATTGAAGAATAAGATTTTCCTTCTAGAATGAATCCTAAATGAAAGGAATGCAAGCAGGATACATACTTTATTCTTAACACAGGCAAAATTTGGACTATCTTCGAATTACTCTCTTCAGTACGTACTTCTTTAAGTCCATGGAAATAACTGTTTGGTATGTAGAACTAGTTAACAGAAATGATGAGAGTCAAACCATCACTAATTAATGAATAGAATGCAAAGTGCCATGCTGTTCAGGGTAAAAGGACAGAGTAAAAAAAAAAAATCTAGATAACAAAGGAAATGTTTTTAAAGGGTGTTGATGAAGACTTTGAAACATCTGACTTTGTGTTTTATCGGTCGGGGTAATTCTGCTGGTCTGCAGTGCTGGGAGCTTTGCAGCTTCTGCTCCCACTCACTGCGGTGTGAGCTGGCAGTCTCGCTGGTGTGATCAGCTCAGATGCCTCCGCTGGAAGTTTTCTGAGTTTTCCTTTTTGCAGACTGTCAGACATTTGGGTGTTTTGTCAACATCCAGGATACATTATCAGGCTCTGGTTTGGCTAAGCAGTTTCTGAGTGTGCTGGGACAGGTCATGCTTCATTTGGGGTGGTTTTGTGGTTTTTTTCCTATCTTGAATGGGTGTGTACATCTAAAGAGTGAGTGTAGGAGCAGTGAAGCCACACAAGCATGATTACATGAATGTGCAATACACACTAATTAATACATGATGAATCATTACGATACTGATTTCTTCCAGTATCTCCTAGAAGTATGTTGGCACACTAAGCTTAATTATAGAAAAGGGGTAGAAGTTGCATTCAGAAAAAAATGGGGCTCTGAGAACTTATTCATCCCATTTTGTCCGTTGCACTTTGGTATAAGCAGATATTCTGAACTCACATGGCCTCATCCAATGCTGATCACCATTCTTGGCTCTACACTAGAGAGAAAAATTTATCTGATGTATCAATATTTCCCATTCAGCTTCCGACAGATCCCTGTTAAAGGCTAGGCCTTGTCAGTAAACATCTAGGTGTATGTTGTGAAAAATAGTGATTCAGGAAAGTAAATTACATGGGAAATGGAACACACTGAGATAATTATCTGTGAAGTTGGGAAAAATAAGTAAAACTTGCTCCCAGTTTTGAGAAAAGTAGTTTAAAATTCTTAATTGCTGCTTGTAAATGGTTATTGGTAGTTATTACCCATTTAGAAGAGTAGGGCTGATAACGTCTGAAATGGAACAAAAAGTGGCAAGTAATTGAGCCTTGAGGGACTCCTTGTCACTTAAGGAAGCATAGTTGATGTTCATATTGCAGTTTATGGGTGCCTGCCCATAATGAATGCACTTATGGTTAATTATTTTTTGTATAACATTTGCTGAGCTATAATCAAAACTCATCCAGAAGTAGAAATGAGGGGCTGAGGAGCTAAAAGAGTTCATGATGCTGCTCAACTACTGGTGAGTGTCTGAGTTGCAGTCTTTTGACCTCCAGTCTCCCTACGTACAAAACTAGTTTGAGTATTCCTTTACTGTGCAGTATAGAAAGCTTGTACGTAAAGGCGTATTTTTTCAATGACCTACTGGTGCAGCTAGCTAGTTTGATGAATTTAGTCCAAAAAATTTGCACATATGAGCAGAACAATGCTTTTTAAGGAAGTTCAAGCATCAGTTTCAAGCAATAATTTAGAAACAAGTAAAGCAACCAAAAAAGATAAGGGTATTACCTGATGTGTGCAGGGGAGGAGGTAGCAACCCAGTTAGAACAAGTCTTGCTTTTCCTCCTCAAGCACACAAAGTTTAATGTGTATCTGGTAGTTTCTTAGAAGTCCTGCCTAGTATTTGAAGTATGTGCTGATAAAAAATTTTCACTGTGTTGGTTGCAAGCTTTAAAATTTTAGTGAATTCAGTGGAACATCTGCAAAATGACAGTGGAGAACTACTGGACAAACAGTTGCACGAATGCATTGTCCCATGCAGATTAAGAGTTCAAAAGTCAATTATTTGTACTTGTGGTAGGGGAGACAGACCAACAAGGAGTGAGAGGTGGAGGAAATTAAGGGTAGCTGGCAAACAAGAGCAGAATAAGTAGTTTGGGTGAAAACTAAAGCAGCTTCATCCAGTGTATTTAGCTTTGCGTGGGTTATGTGACTTGATGTACTGAGGAGCCATTTCCCAAAATGCTGCTGCAGACAATAAGGACCACTGTGTCACCTGACAGCTAATTAGGAGGCAGAAAAATCTTCTCCTCCCTCTGATGCTCTGTCTATTAAGTCTTCAGCTGTACAGTAGAAACAATTATGAATGGTACAGATTCATGATACCTTTGCACTGCAGTGTTCATGGTAGTGTCAGCTGCTTGATGCTAATAAAATAAACACAGATACTATGTCTTCAGACTGTCTTACAAAATTGTGAATTAGTTTCCTTTAAGGTCTTTGTTAGTTTTCAGGCAAGTGTGATTTGTAAGGTCTTTGCTCATATTCTGTGTCATAGAAAGATTTTAAAGAAATCTATGCTTAATTTTTAGATGTTGTACTGTCTGTACTTTCTTTTCCTACACAAAAAGAATAAAATCAAAAACTTACAATGTCAGATTAGCATCTTTGCATTCTTAATCCTGGGTGCCTCAAGTGTGAAGGCCAGTGGAGGTTTACTCATTCTTCCTTGTCCCATGTGCCTCACGCTCCAGATCCCTGATACAATTTTTTTGGTGGAAACTCTTTCCCCTTTTGTCCCCTTGGCTCCCTATCCCCATCTCTCACACAAAAATCAATTCAATGTCTCTCTCTCGGTATTGCATGCAGCAGAGTCTTTGGGCAGGTATCTTTTCCCTGTTGTTATGATTAATCCTTGCTTAAGTCCATGATGTGGTTCGACTGATCACAGCAATGCACAGCTCCCAACAAAGCTCTAGATGGGGGACTTGCAGGGCAGCTGCTGCTCCCTGTTAGCTGGTACTGCCTTTCCTTGCTGTGGATCAATCTACCCAGAGGTCATGTCAATGGGAATCAAATTGCCCCTATAATCTGTGTAAAATGCATAACTCTGTTTCACAAGGTAAAAAACCCCAACCCAAAAGCGCTTGTCAGGGGCAGTCTGAGTAGAGGACATGTACAAGTATGCTTGTCGCATTCCCCTAGAAGGCTGGTAGTTAATCATGCACGCAACATCTGGCCTGCTAGGACACAATCTGTGTGTTGGATGTGGGCTGTGATTTCACTTTGTGTGGGCTAATGCAACATGACTTCCATCTCTGTGTGCGTGCCGCTAAGGTCTAGCTTAGTGTGTGGCTTTCAGTGGTGTTTGAAAGTTATATTTGGCTGGAAGCAAGCAAAAATTTTCATATCCCTTTGCTAGACCGATGTATGCTAATCCTTTAAAAATTGTCCTGTATTGGAGCAAGTAATTAATCTGGGGACAGTATAAGAATTCTCGTAGAATGTACAATTTTGGGCACAGAAATACATTATCTTCTGCTCTAGTTTCCATACCTGTATAGATGTAAATTTTTGTCTCTGAGATCTTGTAAATTTTATAGAGAATGCTGAGGTAGTTGCATGATGAGTGATTTTGTATTGAAGTTGTGCTTGCTGAGTACATGATCTATGATGCAAGAGAGCTGTTGGTTGAAGCTGATTGATGCTATTTGATCTGAGTCCAAAGGGTCATCTACTGTATGTCTGTCCCTTAAAGATATTTTTGTTGTTGTTGTTTTCAAACTAGTGTTGTGTAAGAAATTAAAGAGGTAAATGCTAAACCTTTGAGTGCTCATCTCTTCTCTGTACGATTTTGAGACAGTTTTTGAGACTCAGATTATGCAGACCAGTGTCTCATATGTTCCCAGTGACAAAGCTGATTTCACTGGGACTGATTTCAGTCAGGCAGGGTAACTGCGTGGCAGAAGGTAGTTCCTGTACGTGTGACTGTAGTGCCCCAACAGTCTTGTAAATTGAGAGGAGCGTTCTTCTATGGGCAGATTTTAAAAATCACTGCAAGTTAGGACTTAAATGCTCTCCTATTCAGCACTTCAAATGTGATGTAGAGTGTTGAGACTGAGAACAACAGAGGTAGAAATGGGTAACTTCTTTTAGAAAATGTGATATGATCTTCAGTGAACCTACTGACAAATCTAAGTTGGATAGAAATTATGTGGGCAGGGAAAAAATCAGCTGTGCTGACCCTTCCGAAAAGGCATCAGCCTTTCACACCACTGAGATTTGCAAAAGGGAGATTTTGCTCAGACACAGTTTGATCTGGCATGATTTGGGGCAGGGGGGTAAAACCTGCCCTCTTCAGTTATCTCATCTTGCCCAGAACTATTCAACCACTGTCTGTTTTTATTGTGGAGAAGCTGTATTCTGTTGCAAGTTATGGTACCACCAGTGCTGTGTGGGACTCTGAGTGCATACTGGTGACTGGGAGGAGGATACGTGAAGGGCTGTTCCTGCCCCAGCCACCAGTTTAATCTCTGAAACTGATACCAAGCACTTCTTGCTGCTCCCAAGGCCAGTTTGAGTGAGGCTTGTGCTCGCATGTGTTGTCAGAAGTCTTCAGCACTGTTAGCAAAACCACAAAAGAATGGCTTTCTAGTTAGCTCAGATTACCTTGTTCACAGTAAATGAAAATTTATAAAAAGGCGGGGGCGGGGGGCAGTTGTGGGGACTGTGAAAGGCTGTTTCCTCCTTGTCATGACAGGTCTGGCTGTCAAAGCCAGTATTGTTACAGTGCTGCCCTACAAGGCAGCTGCAAAGTCACCTGAGCTGTTTGGCTGCTTTGCTAACAAAGTAAGTGTTGCGTGAGCCTTGCAACACTTGCTCAGGTAAGTAAAGTTTCCAACAGGCCGCCAGTGAGAGCAAGCTCAGCAGCTATACTAAAAAGCGCACTCCTTTTATTCTGCTTTTTAGCTGTACTACTGGGGGTGGGGGG
>JAOXXN010000395.1:39323063-39336897 GCA_026770055.1 Myrmophylax atrothorax
GTGCAGGCAAGGAGGAGGGAGTATAACTCTAGACAGCAGCATATATAATGCTATATAGTGCACAGTTACACTTGTTTCAAAGTCTGGGGGCTTAGAAGGGCGACAGGCAGAGCAAGGCTTGCTTCCCAGGTGGGGCACCGAGTGTTTTCGCCACGAGAGCTGTGTCAGTGTTTCTGCGAGGGGCTGCAAGGGCTGAGGAATGGTGTGTGCACTTGTGAAGGAGAGTGGGTCGGTAAGTGGAAGCACATGGTGCTGGCTGGCATTGCTGCTCCCTGTGTTTGTAGTAGGATAGAGTTTCTAAAGGATTAGATAACATGCCTGAGCTCCATGGCGTGCAGTTTTTAAACTGTGTTTACAGTTCAGAAGGTACTGTGAGTAGAGATGATTATGTCCTTTAAGTACTGTTTTTGTTGCAGCTTCTGTGATAAAAGAAGGCACTGGTGAAGACATTTTTGCTGGCAGATATGAGTTCTCAGAGCAGTGACTGTACAAACTTTGGGGGATGGGAGAAACCTACAGAGATACCTCAGCACTTCCCTTTAGAAAAAGCAAATCATGAAGCCATTTCCTGCACATCTGAAGTGCTGCTGGAAGAGCAAGATGGTATTGAAATGAAATTAAAAACCTGCTTGATTTTTTTCTTTTTCGAGTATTATTAATTTAATCTTTTTGGAGTATTACTGTTTCTAGGGGAAAATAATGTAATGAAGACAGCCGAATCACATTGTTTCTAAGGTCTGGATAACTAGAAGGAGAATTCCCAGTCTCTTCTTTGCTTTCCCCTTCTGAAAATACAACATCTGGGACAGAGTACAAATTGCAAAATTTTTTTACCATGTCAGCTATTAGTGCGACTGATGTAATCCCTGTTTGAAATATAAAGAGACCTTTTGCTGATGTGTGTGTTCCCTACACTGTGTGTATATATAGATATATGTGGTGTAGTATGTAGGCACAAATGTACATGCCTGTATCTATATAATGAATACATTATATTCTTATATAATGTGCTGTAATGTAGCATAATGGAAATAGAGGAGAGGGGAAGCTCCTTGAGACCCAGGCTAGGGATGGGTGCTGGGTACTCGGCAGTGGCACGTGAGCTGGGCAGGCACTGGGTGGCTCTCAGTTCTCGTGTGATGGGCTGGGTGGGTGTCCTAGCAGGCCATCGTCTCCTCTGTGAGTCTGACCATCGTCACTGACTGCAGTGGGGACGGGTGGGTAGGGATGTTTCTCCTAACCAGCATACTCCCTGGAGAGGAGCTCTCAGCACTATCCCCTTGTCTCCTCAAGGCAAGAATGTAACCTCTGCCTGTTCACTGTGTAGTCGGGGATCATGAAGAGCTCTTCAGGTTGTTTTGAGCCATACAGCTACTGTGGGTTTGATGGGAAAAAGGAAACAAATAACAGTATTTTGGTGATGTTTGGAAGTGGAATACCTTGTTGACCACCACAGCATTTCTGCTGGTATGTGAAGAACCCAAATTTCATGGTGGAAAGATGGACAAAAATTATAACTCGGAAGATGCAGATTTAGCAAACCAGCTTAGAGTATTCAATGGAGTCCTTGTGTGACCTTTATTCAGCAAGGAGGTGGTCTTGCAGCACTACTGCAATAGCTCTTTGCAGCATATTGCTCAATATCATAATGACTGCAGAAGAGCCAAAACATCATGCTCCTTCTGTCATCTTTCATATTTTTTTCCAGAGTTGTGAGCCAGCTGCATCTAGCTGGCTTTTTTTTTTTTTTTGTAAAGGAGCTGACAGTCCCACTGACTTCCATAACAATGAGTTATCCTCAGTTTGTTTGTATATAAAAACTACAGAGCAAAGGTAAGTCATGTCTTTGTAAGTCAATACCGAGACATGGATGAAGTGATTATTTGGCATCCTAAGGATATGAGAGGGATTTTTTTTATTGCTGGTCTTTGAATTGAAATGTTGAAAATATCTTTTTATATGGGAATATGAACATGGTATATGGTGGATTTTTATCTGTCACACTGCATTTTGATGCTTCCCTTAGAGAAGATGAACCTTTAAAAATATTTCAGCTAAGAAAAGGTATTATTTTTTTCACATAAAAGCCTTACACTTTGAATAAATATTAATGCTTCATGTTCAAAACTCTGTGATAAGCCTATGCTGTGCTCTGTTTACAATTTATATATGTTTAACCTTCAAAATGTGGATATTTTTTAGGCTAATTGGTAAAATGCATGGCTAAGGCATACTTCTGGAAGTAGAAAGTCAAAAGTAATGAGTCTAGGCTCAATCCTCCAGTTCTTTGTCTCCCACATACTTGTTTGGATTACAAATCAAAGCAAACAGCTTTTTAAGTTATTGATCCCAAAGCAGCTCTGTGCTTTCACTGGTGTTGAGCTGAAAGGATGGGTCAGAATTAGCTTGACACCATGACAGCTTTCCATCAGAGGACTGGTTTTGTTCCAGGTGCCAGATGGAGCAGACTAAGTCGCTGCAATTTATACCTCACTGGTGTCAGCCTGCTGCTGATGCTCAGGGTTTGGTATGAGGCTCCTATGATGTGTGACTGGAGGGAATCATAACCAAGGGGATGGTAATGTGCTTTAGCAATAAATACTACTTGGCAAAAGTAAGGGTGAAAAAATTCTCAAAAATCTTGAGAGCCACCAGAATACATAGAGCAGTGAGAGTGTTTGTTTTAACTTCATATCTTACATTACCGATGTCTCAATGTAGTATGCACGAGAAAAATGTCCCAACACATGATCATGTTACATTGTGTCTGCACCCTTATGGGTAAGACAATTGTCACAGCACCATGTCCCATATGAAATGTAAAGAATTCAGCAAAACCAAATCCATGTTTTTTACCGCTGTATTGAATCACCTGAATGAATCTGTGGAATTTCAAGTGGAATGTATTATAAGTAAAAAACGTTCATTGGCAAACACTGGTTTGCTGGTAGGAATCTTCTAAAGGATGTTCTCAGTAGTCAGTGTGTTCTCCCTTATTGTAATGACTTAGTGTTTCCAGACCAACATTCAGTAAAAGAATGAAGTAAATATTGAGAAGTTTCCTATTTCTGTATTTTTTCTGTGTAAAAGAGAAAAAAAGCTTTACTTTTGCTGCCCTCTATTTTAAAGAGTGTCATCCAGATTTGACAAGTGGCACTAGTAAAACTCTGCTGAAAACCAAACATAAAAGATGTCATCAAATTCTTATTTATAGTTGTTCAATGGCTTGTAATTATTGCTGATTTTTTAAAATAGGTTTATTGATGGGCTGTCATATAGCTCCAGCATGAAAAGTTACAGCAAAATCTTTTTTTTAGATTGCCTTCAGTCACATAAGTAATATTCCCAATGATGACACATGGTGAAAAAACCCTTCCTGTTTTTCTGTTTTCAGGAATGGAAGACAAAAATGGTTTTTAACTTGCAGTGACACATTAGTGATTCCACAAATGCAAAATGAATAGTCAAGTGGTGAACCAGGCTCCATTTTTCTTTATTCCCTTTTTCTCTTGGCCAAAAGAAGAGGATGTATAATGGGATATGTATGATCATGGTTAGCATATTACAAAACCAGTTTCAGTATCTGAAATAAAAAAAATAACTGTTGAAAAGCATACATGCTTATATGTGCAGGATTGCACATACAAAGGATGACTTGGGAGGGGAATGTGGAGAAACAAAAGTTAAGTAAACCCAGTGAAAGTGCTTGTTTTTGGGAGGACTGATCCAAAGGTCCCTGTTCATGAGTTTTAGTGAAATACCACCTATACGTTTCCCAAGTTTTGTGTATTTTATCCTTTATGTGCCATGTCTAAAATAGATGTAATGCAACATATGTAGTGACACTTAACATCTTTTTATTTTGTATCCCTTATTATGTGATCCCTTTTTTTAGATTTTAATTGCAATTTTTTTTTCTACTGGAATTACATGTAAAAACACAACAAAGAGGAAAAGAAAAAGTGAAGGTATACTCAATGGTTCAGAAACTCCACAAAAAAAGGACTGAGCTTGGTTGCCCTGTCAGTTGCCATACTGTTGATGAATGCTGGTAAACCAAAAGTGATCAGACCAAAAATGGATTTTAAGGCTTCTTAAACGTAGTCAGTGCCTATTGCCTTCTGCCTCAGAGAAAACTCCAACACCTGAACTTCAGCTCTCTTCCCCCCTTGCTAAAAATACATTCTCTTTTCCTTTTGCCCCTTCTCCCTTTCTTTGCTTAAGGCTATGGTTACAGTAGTTAATTTTTAAAACAGGAAAATAGAGAATTAAATGGAATTAGAGAAAGACGCCTTTGTACTAGGTACTGTACAGTATAGTGTTTAAAAAGTCAGAAAATATGTTAGCAGAAAATGCCTAGACTGTAATTTAGATAACAACCCAGACAATGAACTAGCTTGTTAATTGTAAAGGCTGGTGGAGACCTGCCAGTTAGAGAACTTGTCTTTTTTGTATCCTGCTGCTCCTTGCAGCTACCCTAGATGGCAAATGACAGGACATGAACTTTTTTAGTTTAGGCTTGGCTACTTTTTTTTTTTTTTTTTGCCTTTATTTCTAACTAAAAAAAAAGTCTATGTATGAGAAGAAACATTAGCTGAAGTTTTATAAGAGTAAGTAATAATCAGCTCTGTGAGGATGCAGACAGGATGGGTGGGTCTGAAAAGCAGGGTTAACAGAGATCCATGGCCTGAACATTGGTACTGTAGACATCAGTGCAGGTGCTCTTTAGACCAAGTATGCAGTTTGCAAACAGCGAATCTCACCAAGTTACTCATCTGAAAACTGTTTCTGAAATAGCAGCCATGAGGTATGCAAAATTATAGGCTAACAGCCACCCGACACTTTTTTCTTTTTTTTTTTTCGCAGCTGTCTTAGAGTTACTGCAGTGATGGAGAGGAAAAATAGGGGTGTTCTGGTCAGGCTGTTCAGTGGGTTTTTGTGTTGTCTCGGGTAGCTCCTGGTGGGAGTTTGTTGGGGAGAGATGAACCCTGCAGCACTCCAGCCCTGCCTGTTGTATTTCTCAGTGGGCACTGGATGGGAAGATGACCTGGCAGGCTGGTTCCCAACCCATCAATCTTTAGCCTGTCTTAGTGATTTTAGGAAATGGGTTTTGAGAAGCAGAGATATTAAACCTTATGCAGAGGTAAACAAAACAATAACTTCTGAGGTCCCAGCAAAGAATTTTGGCCCAATGCATCCATAAACTCCTGAGTAACCCTACTGCTCCTCTGCAAAATATCAAGAGTGTGGTTGAAGTATTTGATTAAAGCAAGGGCTGGTAAAAAAAGAGTAATAGCTCTGGTTGAGGTGTAAGCTGCTCATTTCATCTCTGAGGGGCTTGGCCATGATTGCTTCCTGCTCACAGTTTAGGCTAGGATTTCCTAAGGCATTTGAGGGAATTAAGCACAAGAATGTCACTGCATTTCAATGGGGTTTAGGTGTCTGACTCTGCCAGGGCTAAGCTTACACAGAACGACACTGGTCTGACTGTGTGATTTCAAACTGATATAGTTAAACTGATGCAAAAGACTGTATGCATAAGCCTAAGTCAACATTCTCTTGGTTTTCTAACAGTTTGGTTTAAATTAATTAGGACAAAGATTTAAACTAAGGTAAAGTAAGTCACTCCTAAACTGAACTATGAGTGTATTTGATAAAATTTAGTGCAGCTAGACATACTGAAGGTGTATAGATATGAGTTTGCATTTCCTGGTCAAACCAGCTCAAATTCCCTTCATTTTCTTTGCCAGAACAGCATTAGTTCCACAGAAAATTCACTATTTGGATTTTTCTACAAGATGTTTAATACATTTTATAGTTTCCTTTAAAGATTGATAGAAGTAAATTTTCTCTTTCATTTACAGTGTGACTTTTAGAGTCCACCCATTTTGCCTCTACAGACTGTAAGATATAATAGACAGGACAGCCACTCTAGTCCTTAGAGAAAACTCAATCACTAGAAGGGCTGGACCTTCATAGCTATATTTTGTTCTCTTCTATACTCTTTGTGTTAATTCATCTTTAAGTTTGGCAACACTTTTTAAAATTTATGCTCAGGTTTTGGAAGGTAAGAGGAAAAGAGGATATGCCCCCACTGCTGCACAGATTTTGGTGGAGAGGCTGGGAGGTGTGTGTGTGTGCATGTGTGTGCTAGTGCCAGGCTGACTACTTGTGGAATGAATTTATTTGAGAAGGGATTTCTTCAGCAGCTGGTGGTTTCCTCTTTTGACCTGTGCCACTTCCAAAGAGGACTCAAGATGGTTTAGTGGTGATGAATTGGCAGACTTGTCACCAAGCTGTAAATCTTGAAACTGCCTTGCTGTGTTGAGGTGTGAATCCAAGATCTAGAGGAGGTCAGCATTTTGGCCTGCTGCTGTATATATAAAACTCTTAAACCTTCTTTGTGAAGGAAGTGCCGTTAATAATATTTTTTTCACTTTTAAAGTCTCTTTGGTATTCCAAAATTATTTGATAACTGTCTTATCAAGTAAATGCAATTGAGCTAAAAAAAAAAAAGCCCCCAAAACCCCAAACCAAACTACCAAACTCCCCCACTCCCAAGTAAAACCAAGAAAAATCCACCAAAGTCAAACTCTGAGTAATTTTGTTCTGATATGACTTTAATTTCTTCTAGTTTGAGGAGAGGTATAGGAGAAACAGAAAGTTTCCCTTGTTTAAATGTCACTTGTAATACTGACACTGTTGAGCGTCAGTCTGATGGTTCCATTAGGAAGGTAGATTTCTACACAGATTTTTAGACATTCAGTATTGTTGGGCTGCATATTGTTGTCACATATAAAATATTTGGGTTTTTATACTCTATACTTCTTCAAATTGTCCAAGGAGCTGTCTGTCTGGCATTAATTCAACTCACTGTGAATGAGCTGCTGGGCTCGGTCTATGCTTGCTACTGCAGAGCAATCAACTCAGGTGCAAAAAGCAGTTGATATCTACTATTAGACTTAGCCTTACTATGACTAAGTGTTAGCCTAACTTCTTCTGGTTCTGCTGTACTGGCCTTTTTGCTGTCAGTCATCCAGTCAATGTCTAGAAAAGGTGAAATGACAAAAGGCTGAAATCCTATATTGTATTGATTAACATGTATTGAAAAAAAACCCCAAACAAACGAAACTGAGCTTATTTATTTTAAGGTGACCACAACATTTTTACCTAATTTGCAGAAATTAAACAATTTACACCTTCAGTAGATAACATATTTCTAATATCATTGAAAGTCTTACAATTGAGTCATGTGAAAGGGTATTTACAAGTCCCTGTCATTAGCTACTGAGTAGATACAGGCATGTTCCTGTGTAATTGAACTGAATGAGTTTAACTTGAAATGCTTATTTGTCACACCAAGAGTGAATCCTCTCTTCCCAATAAAAGCCCAGCAGATTAAAATCAGCTGTGAGAAAGGGTTCTCAGCAAGCAAGAAGATTTGAGAGAGTAACAAGAGCATTTCACCACAGAAGGCTTTGCTCACATGCAATCCTGTTATTTCAAGTACAATCTACTCCAACTAAAATTAGCATATATAATTGAATAGTGCCAAAGGCTGAAATAATTTACACTTAAGCTCATAGCATTTTTTGTAATGCTAAACAAACAGAGGTATACATATAACCCAAGCAAACACACCCTCTAGGCTTTATCCCTTCCCACTCCCTCTAATTAAATGGATTTCAGAACTGGGCCTGAGATATTATGATGACTGAAGATGCTCATCTGGAAATCCTGCAGCTTTTTAACACATACAGTGGTGACCTCTATCTTGACCTAGATTTGCAGATAGCTGTTAGATAGCTCTTTTGTGTGCTACTCTTGGGTCTGATTTCCTACAACCATGGCAGTGGTAGAACAGTATTGTTGACAATAATAATGTTCATTTATAGAGCTTTTCTATTGAAAGGCCTCAGAAGTGCCTAAAATAAAGTTAGTGTTCTCATTTTGCTTAGAAGAAATGGAAGTCCCTAGTGACAGCTTAGTCAAAATCACCCAGGCAGCTAATGACAAAGTCAGAAATAGCACTGAGGTAGCTATGCTCAAAACTTGGACCTACCTTCTTGGTTCTCCCGATGTTCCCAGGATAGATTATCACTCACCAGGACCAGGAGGATCATAAACAGGTCACGAATGTGCTCACACTTTTTGCCAAAGAGCTCTAGTTTCTAGATTCATCACAAAGAGGTGTATTTGTTCAGTGTTGAGGTAGTATGGTCCAAGTGACTTTAATCCTGAGCCTTTTTGGCATGTAATTTTTTATTGTCAAAGATATTGTTTGACACTTTCCGGGGTACATTTTATACTACTGTGTGCAGTTTGGTTGCCAGACTGAAGTTTTCTTCAAGGAAACCTCCGGTTGCATGCTTAATTTTTAATCTGATCTCTATTAAATGTTAAAAAAAATTAATTTTAAGCAGTGGTAGACCCTCCTGTGTGCATTATAGCAAGCTGAAAGGAAGATATCTGGAGAAGAAAGCAAGACAACAAACTTTCAAATGATTGCATGAAAGGGCTCTTCTTGTATAAGTTGCAGTTCAGCCCCACTTTTTAATCACACCTTATTGTCTGGTAGCTGAGTTATTCTAATGTGACTGAGAGCAAAATCTAGCCAGGAGGTTTGGGTGGTTGCTGGGCAAATATGAAGTACATGTGCTTTTCCCCAGGGTGCATGAGAGTTGCAGCAAGTCAGCACATAATTCAGCCACTCTCAGGGCTTGACCTTACATTTCACATCAAGCTGTAAATTTTTGTTGCCCGGTTTGAATTTTTTTGTTCTTCATGTTAATTTGTTAAGAAGCAGCCATGTGTGAGGTGCTAGGAGATATGAAAGAAAATCTGGACTCAGGCCTGAGAAAACCTCGCCTTAGGCTTAGCTCTTGCATGCAGGAGCAGCTGGGCTCTTGTACCTTGCATGGGGCTCTAGTATTATTTTGGACTCTTGTTTCAGGAACTGGCTGCACATGCTTCTCTTGAACAGTTTGGAATCAAAATAGATCACTACTATAGGCAGGCTTTGGGAGACTCCAGCAATGTTTGGCTTTTTAAAAAAAGAAAAGAAACTAGGTAGTAATTGTGTGTCCAGTGTTTTTGTTCTTCCATTTTGCAAAAAACCTGACTTGCTGCTTCAGCCCATTTCCAAAAGCAGGAACTGCTGCCTCAGAACTGGCTTCCAGTGAGGCTTCTTTTTCTCTTTTCTTCTTCCCTCCCCACTGGGGGTTAAAAATAGTGAGCAGTAAGAAGTGATATTGTATACAAGGCTATTACACTTTTGTCTTGGCCTGCATAATGTCCTTGACACATACCCATTGCACCCAGTGACAGCCACTATGCAAATTGGCTAAAAGCTCCATTAGGTTGTTCAAGGCTGGGGAAACCCATCTGTCAGTGTCTGTGACACAGCCGGGCTGGAATCTCACGTGGGAATCTGTCCTTGAGATACCCAGGCAGCTGAGCTTCTTTTAGCCTCTAGTGTTCCCAGAATCAAAGGAATTGTTGTACGCTCTTGTTCTTGCTGCAGTTTATGTTTTTATCCTAAATTTTCTACCTTGATTCCTTTCAAAGAAAAGCACAGGCATAGATTGAGAATTGACAGGGAAAGATGTGTTTTACTTTTTTTTTTTTTTTGGTTGCTTTTCAATAAGGGAACAATTACACATATTACTTATGGAAAAATAGAACAGTAGCTATTTGTTGTCCTAAAAGAAGAACAGCTTTATAATCCTTTTCCATATTTTCCTGTGTGATCTGCTGATGACAGGCATGAGATGGGTATTTAAAAAAGACTTTCTGGGGATCAGCTGTGGTTTATATGTTCTCTGTGAGTGGACCAGAAGTGCATGATAATTTAACAAAATGCCAGAAAATGCACCCATGAAAGGCTTTGATTGAGAGGATTTGAATCTGGGGCCTGGGACTGAGAGTTGCCCCTGCAGAGACAGAGAAGTCCAGTGTCTGCACGTAAGTTTGGGAGCAAGCTCAAGTCTTTTCTCACCTTGGTTTCCCCAGGGAAAAACTCCTGCAACAGCACTTACTGTACAGCTGTTGAGGGAAGCCACTTGCTTTTTCTGCTGGATGGAGGTAAGGCTGCAGAGTGGTAATTTTTCTGTTTTCTGCTTTCTTTCTGAAATTGCCAAGGCCCCATTAAAATGCTTAACCACCGAAGCACACCAGGATGGATGGTGCAGAAGTAGTTGTTTCCCTGTGAGTGCTGTGTTAGCAACATTACAGTGTTTTGTAGTATGAGACAGTGACAGCAAAATAATTCAGTTTTTCATCACATTAGAGCAAGAAGACTCAGAGTATGTCATCAAAAGTAATGCCCTTCAAAATGTGTAAGGTCTATACTGACAGGCCTCGCAAACCCTTGATTACTTCCCGCTGGTGTCAAGTAAGAGCCCTGAACAGAGAGTATCTGGCAAAAGAGCTACAGTAACTTCAATGCCCAGCGGTGTTCAGATGCATGAGATAATTACAGTCTCCTCCATAGCAGATGCTCTGCTCTCCAGTTTGGCACTTTGCTTCTTCAGCACGCAAATGGTTTTCTTTACCTTGTTTGATGGCCATTTCAATGATACAGTACAATTTTTCTTTTCACCAAAAATTAAGCGGTTTGGTTTTCATGGAAACACTTATATATGAGAGTGGGATTTCCCTTTATCATCCTGTTGAGGAGGAAGCAAAGCACTTTTGCTAGTTCTGTGTGGAGAAGGATGACATTAAGAGTTAATGCGTTGGTATTGCTGGGATCAGAATAAACTTTATCTTTCCAGAAATGGAAGTCACTGATTCAGCAGTTCTTCACATTGCTAAGTGCAACTTATTCAAATAATGATATATTCTGCTTTTTTTCTTCCAAACCCAGTCACATAATAAGGAAGCTTGGAGATAGCATATAAGTTTAAATTTCGGACATACAATTTTAATTCTTTGTCTTGTGCTCCCACTGTGTCTTTTTTCTCTCTTTGTCTCTGGAGGTAACACAGACCTTGCTGTAGCATGTAACTCCCCCTTAAAAAAATAAAAATCAGCATGAGAGAGATGGTATATGCATTTTTCTACAAGTTAGTTGTGGCTGCCTTTACACAACCTTTGTTATCATATCTGAGTATATTTTCATACTGTCCCAATTATTTCAGGGGCTGTGTGATAACTCAGATTTGCCAAAGGGAGCAGAGGGCTTGCAATCTTGCTTGAAGCCATTTCTGTATTTATGTTTTTCTGGCTGTCTGGTCAGACTGCCACATCCTAATGGGAGCCAAAACATAATTAAAGGTTGGTGAGTTGAACAGCTTGCTTTGAAAAGAGGGGGAGTCTGTTTCATGTGACATTGCATTTAAAAGAACACCCCTAAAAATGCTAAGGTATAAATATTTGGCCTTGCCTGTACAAGATGTTCCTGTGCATAGGCAAAGCAGAAGATGAACCAGAATTTTCACATGCATGTAAAGAAATTGGATGCCTTAAAGCTGTTGGGAACAAAGAACCTACTGTATTGTCCTAAAAATTTTGGGTTTAATACTGAAGTCCTGTTTGAGAAATGAGTAGTCCTCAGGGCAAACTCTTCCTGCAATTGGCCCTATGTGCAAGACGGCTGAGGATGTGCAGAGTCTTTCTCACAGCAGGTCCAGGGCACAAAGGCCACTACAAAGCATAACTAAAACATTTTCTTAATGGATGGAGAAAATGATGGGACTATAAAAAAGACAACTGTGAGACTTGCTAAGTTTTTGTGGCCTATTTACAAATGCCTGAGAAAGAGATTTTAATTTTAGTCAATACTCGCAAGCCCATCAGTGGAGCAGCACAGGGGGACACCGTTCTAAAATAGCACTAGCAGATGCCACAATAATGCGAGTTTTCCCTTCATCTCTCATTTATTTCTTGCTGTGTGTAGTTTCTTACTAAATCTGTTCCCTTGATAAATGCAAAGATGTTCTTGCCATTGGGTAGAATAGCTGAGTGCAATTCTCACAAACACTAACTAGCTTAACCTTCTCGTTGCATAGCTACTGCTGCTGTTAAATATTTCCTGGGCTAACAGAGATCTTTGGAATGAGTTTTAATGGGTTTTTCTTTTTATATACACAGACCATGGCTGTTAAACAATGGCAGCTTAATGGAAGATATTTTAATGATAACAGCAATAGTGTCAGTTGTTTGGATAAACTGTCAGCATAGAGAGGGAGACTGGCCATCAGTGGATCACTCTAAGGGACCTTAGAAAATTAAGAAAATTAACCTGCTAGAATAAGCAATACCTCCAGATCTTCAGAAAGTATAATTATCTTGCTACCTCACTTAGTGTGTAAGTGTTAATATTGGTACTAGATGTCAAGAGACCTTCCCTTAAGAAAGGTTCTCCTTTCATATCTTTCATTGCTTTAAACTCAAAATAAGGCACGCTGATACTGATTTATGAGGCACGTTGGGGATCACTTCACAGCCTTGTCACACAATTGGTATTATTTATTATAAAATGTATTAGTTGATACAAAGTGCCAACCCTACTGTCTACATTCATTTCTAAGAATTTCCACTCCAGCACAAAGTGGAGGATGTGAAGAAGGGTTCAGGTGCTGCTGCAAGGCAATGGGCTTCAGCTGAGTGATGCTGCACTGAGATCCTAGTGGTCTGCATCCAGTCCTTGGTGGGACCTCTGTGCTTTTCTGCCTAGCATCTCACTCCTGCTTACCATGTCTGCCCTGGGAAACTGTGTTGGTCCTTGTGTGCTAGTGCTGTCTCTCTTCGGTGATGACAGGAGGTGACCCAGCCCTTGGACCATAACCTTGGGAGAGGTGTGTTTCCCTCGAGGGTGTGTGGGATGGCAAAGGGAGCTGATCTGCTGTGCACCTCAGAACTGATGCCAGCCTGTAGCTAATAAGCTAAGGCACTTTTTTAAGCCCGTGGTTGCAGAATACAGAAATTGTGGGCTTAGGCTGGACAGTATTGAGAATTCTTTCTGAGTGATGGGCTTTTAGTTTTTTGTTTGTTTATTTTCTTTTGTTTTTCAAAAGAGCTGAGCTCATTTTAAACATCTGTAAATAGGAATGATGGTCTGGGATCACAGGCAGAAAAAGTAAGCTAATTTGGGTGTTTGTTTGAATAAGATCAGCTACTGCTTATGAAGATGAAAGTGATTTTTCCTGTCCTGATTTCATTACTGAATATTGTATATATATTTTAAAAAACTCTGATAAATAATGAAATATTTCAAGGATGACTTGAAATTCAAAGTCATGAAACATAACCAGAAATAGCCACATAATTTTGCTAGTGCTTCTGTTTATATTTTTTAAGTGCAGAGAAGGAAACCCTGGTGCCTGGATTGTTGACAAAAAAAAAAAATCTTAAACCTGTCTGTTGTCTGTAAGCATTTCTTCTTTAATTTTCAACGTCTTTTTTCTTTACTTTTCAGTTTGTAATGAAGCTGGGCCTTATAATGGCCCTTATTTTTGTTGCCAGTAGATGAAGGGCTTGAATGGAATCAACGGTGGTTGCCTTGTTTGCTTCTTAGCAGTTGTTGCAAGGGAGGGGGGTTTGTGTTTGTTTTCAATCCCTTCTTATTGGCATAAATGATTCTCATTAAACATCAAGGTCAGTTCACAAACTTGGAATGTTGTGTGAGAACTGCTAATCAACAGGTCTGTTTTTTTAAAGATGTCTTTAATTTGCGACTCAAGTTTAAACTTTCAGAAAAAATTATTGTGATCAAGTGAGTGGCTGATAAATACTATTTTAGTAAGTAGGCTGCCAGCCTGTGGAACTGCCCTCTGCCAGAGAGTCTTCAAGTAAAATGCTGTGGCTAATTGTAAAAAAGCTGAGAACATTT
>JAOXXN010000395.1:39336961-39348318 GCA_026770055.1 Myrmophylax atrothorax
TGTGGAAGCGGAATGCTTTTTGAGCTATTGATTTGCAGTCACAGTGTCAACACACTGTTGGCGTAGGTGGCATTGTAGGTTTTAGTGACTGGGCACCACTGGTCCATTCACCGGTGCTGCGTGCTGATATGAGGAAGACACAGAGACCTTGCTTGTGAAGTTGCCTCAATTTCACCAGTCCCCTAAACACCTGTTGCCTGTGTTTTTTCCCACCACTCTGGCCTGCTCCTGGGGCTTAGCTGAAAGGACGCTGTGAGCTGTTTGGGAGGGCAGTTCTGTGGTGTGCCTGTCTGCAGCAGAACACAAGGTGGGTATCGCAAATGCCTCAGGACTACAGATCAGCCGCAGAAAAAGTGAAGTCAACAAGCTATGGCAGTAATTGTAAGGGCTTATTGCTTTCCACTTTATTTCCATGTAGGAGGGTAAATATAGCTGCTGCTGACAGGACTTCCATTTTTATTTTAACTAAATGAAAATGAATACTTTTTAATGGAGAATATTCTTGACCAGGTTAACTCGCTCCTCCTAGTTCACTGCTCCCAGCACTGAACTGTCACCCATTAGTTCCTTCATGTGTGTTTCATCCCCATCCTCAGAGTAACCCATGTTATCAGATGTCTGTTGCAAGGGCCTGGTTTGCAGTCAGTCAATGTCCAAGCAGGCTGAGCATCTGCAGGTCCTGCCATGTCAGGGTTTAAAACTGCCATTTCCATCCCCCAAAACTTATCATCAGTGTAAGGCACCAAGAGGTGCAAATCACTTCAGAAAACTGCATTCACAGTGATTCATCCATGTTTCCACAGAGATCCTTGGACAGCTCTAGCAAAAAAATAAAAATCTCCTGGCTTCCACTGTATGGATTCATTTTTTTGCCTATACCTTTTGGCTTTTTGTGTCAAACACATATACAGTGAGTGTGACAGTGACAAGAGGACAATGATTTCCTCATTAAGGGGTGGAAAGCAGAAAGGAGGCAGAATCCAGCATGCCTGTGGATTTTCAGAGCCATCAAGTCCATTTGGACTGGAGGAATGGCATGTATGAGTTTGTCAGAGCAGGGCTGCTGCAGGGATCAGAGGCTGTCCTTGGTGGCCTGTCACCGGTGAGTGATTATTGCTTTCTCTCACCTGTGTACCAAACTTCATCTCTCACGGCTGATGCTTTCCCCTCTCTATATTCCCTTCACACACCAGCACTCAGCCAGCAAGCAGAGAGGCAGAGACCAAGCACGAGAGCTGGCAGGGAGTCAATATATTTCAGTGTTTTATTACTACAGAGCTGAAGTAGCATTTAGTTGGTTAGGCTCTGCATAGAGTGAGCAGTCTAAGTGACTCAGATATCGGGGCCAACAATTAAAGGCACAGCAAAAAATCCATGGATTAATTAGCAGGTCAATGGTGGTTGAGTAGTTATTGCTAAATTACAAGGTTTGCATGTAAGAGATGGGATTGATCACTGGTGTTTGCTGGTTCCTCTGGCTGTGTGTTAGAGATGTGGGTCAGTGGGGGTAGGTTGCCATTGATGGGCTGACAGTGAAGGGGGTCATGAAAAGTAGGGGAGGGGACTGCTCAAGGTTTATCACCCCCTTTGCACAAGGTTCCATACTTGTGCCTGTTTAGCAGAGGTTCAGAATTAATTGATACTGTCTGCCAGGTAGCTCGTCTCCTCCTGCATCTCTGTGAGGCCTTGGTGGGAGGAGAGGGGGACAGGCCCAGGGACTAGGATGGATGACATGGTGAGCATCCATAGAGGTGTCCCCTCTCAGCATCAGGGGAAAAGGGTCTGTCTGGAGTGAAAGTGTATCACAAACAATGACAAGGTTTTGAAAAAAAAGAGGTGTGGCTGCTTTGCATGACTGTAAAGACCTGCACGGCACTGTTTAGGGGAGAAAAAAAAAGAAAAAGAAATATGCCTGGTGCTTTATCTTCCAAGTTCAGCCATCTAACCTGCAATGAGTTGCACTTCAGTAGTGCAGGAGGGAGGCATGTGGCCTGAGAAGTTTGTGAAACTCTTGGGTGAAATGTACAACAGTTATCAGTGAGATGAATCCACTGAAAGGTTTGTGTTTATCTGTGCAGGAGAGTGCTAAATAAATAGCACAGTGCTGCCTAATAAAACAATTTGTCTGTAGCATGGACATGAACTAGTTTGATTCAGGTCAAAAATGGTTCTGAAGGAGCACATTTAGAGTTGGTCATTTAAACTATGCAAAAAGGACATTGTAAGACAAGTAACAGATCATGAGGAGCTGCTTTTATAAGTGTCCTTTACTGCTAAACAGTTATGGAGATAAAAGTATTCAGACTCCACCTTTAGGAACATTTTGTATTTCCCTATTCATGTTTGTTTCCTATCATGTGATGAGGTGCGAGGGAAGGTGTTGCTTGCTAATTTTAGCTGTGCAGACTGTCACTGCAGAAACCTGGCAGTTAATGCTTCTGGAGGGTAGTGCTTCAAGGAAAACCAGGCTGCACTGTGTCATCCTTCTTGATGGCATTCATGGCGGGGAGCAGTGGGGGGAATATTTCAAAGTCTTGTTTTCCTGGCTTGTGTTAATGTACTAGTAGCTTCCTGCAGAAGAATTACTGAAGACTGTAAAAAGCATTAATGAGAAAAGAAAAGATGTTACTTTGGTGAATAAATGTAAGATATGGAGACTGAGAAATGCAATGAAGGCATATGTGTGACTTCACAGCCATTGCTGTATTTTTCAGAGCTATGGTACTGAGTTGCAGGAATCACTCTGCATTATTGACTCTCACCTGTACTTTCCCATTTTGCCATCAGAACTTGAACAAAACCTGTATTTGCAGATGCTCTGAGGCATCTTTATGCAGCTCATAACGTTTACTGGGGGGAAGGGAGGGAAACGGTAGAGAATGTCAGGAGGCCACTTGTGGCTCAAAAGCCCTCAGTATACAGCCAGCAAAGGAACAGTTAAATTGTATCATCCTTGCCAATCAGGCTCTACTGGCTACAGAGATTCTTCCAGATGTGTTGGGAGCTGAGTGAGGCCTCAAGTGCAGGCAGCCTGAGATAGGGACAGGGAAACATGGGCTCTGTTTGGCAGCAGAAAGCTATGGCATGAGCCCTCCCAGAGGTGACATCTTGCTGCATGTGTTTCCTCCTCTGCAGCAGCTTTTCATCTGTTGGGGGTGGTAGGATGGGGGAATGTAAATGATAAACAGACCTTAGTGAAATATATAATAACCTGATAACAGGTTGTTTCTGTCATCGAAAGACTTTTTGCCCTGTAAGAACTACATTAGCCCAGTATTCAAGAAAGGAAATTTAGTGGTAAACCATTGTAAACAAAATATTAGGCATATGAGGCATAACACAGATGTTTAACACCAGTAGAGTTAAGAGTATCAGTATATTTTTAATCTAGGGTTCCCTTTTTCTTTTAATTTTTAGGAGAAACCCCTAAGGAGAAACATTTTAATAAAGACATTTGTTTTTAAAAGCGTATTAAAAAACATCCAGCACTTTCAATAATCTAACTACGTATTTTGGCAAATGCATCACCATGTCAACAGTGTTTCTATTGGCTTGAAAAAGTTGTGATAGCAATCCCCCTTACTGTGTGGCTGACATGTCATGTTTTTGAGGACTGTGCATATAAGACAAAGGATACAGGGTTGCACATAAAATGTTCTTAATGGTAGGCAGAAGATGGAAGAAGAACTGCTGCAAAATTTTTCTTGTGAAAAAGGAGTGGGGGCAAGTAACACCAATTAATTCTGTTTTGGCGGCAGATTTAAAATGCACAGATTTTTTTTTTTCTTGAATATAAAATTTTATTCTAAAACTGATTTCCACAAAGAGATTTTTACAGGACTAGAGTCTAATGGGTCAAATCACAGAAGGCATAGGACCTTCAGTATGGGTTAGGTTGATGCTCTGTGTACAGCCTCTAGTTGGAAGTTGCAAAGTGAAAGCTGTTCTGGGATATTTACTCTCTGCTTGTGTTTCTGATACCATTTCCCAAGATGTTCCCACCTGTTATTAGTAACACCCATATATAAATTTCTCTTCTAGGTGGGCTTTTTGATTTCCCAAGAGGGATGTTTCTTACAGAAAGTAACTCACAGCTTTTGTTTTCTGATGCTGTTAATTTTGTTGGAGGGAGTTAAGGTTGTATAGTCAAGGAGTCAAAAGTTAGGCATTCTTCATGAGCGTGTGGAGCCTGAATTACCACATGATCACTTCCTTAATTGGATACGTTCTGCTTTCCACAAGACCACAGCCTTTGCTGCATTTAGTGATGATTTGGTTCATTGTGTTGTTAGTAGGATTCAATCCTGTAGCTGCCATCAGACTCATCTGGGAGACATGCAGTATTTGTGCTGCTGTCTTTCAGTGTACCACTGCAGTTGTTTTTCAGATTTTCTTGGACCAAATTGCCTGACACTGAGGCTGAAGTTGTGGTTAGCACTTTAGATCTATTGTGTGTGACACTTTATGTCCGAAATTGAGCCTAGATACCCTGAGTACCTGGACTGAATACACTGCCCATTGGCACCTATGCCTTGATATGATTGTCGGAGTAAGATTATCTTCACTGCTTGAAGAAGATAATAAAAAAATGAATTTGTTGTAACTATGGGTACATTTATTGAAAAATCTTATCAAAGCTGAACTTTGATTATCTGGTGGCAACTATCAGTGTCATTAATTGTACAACTTTTAGTCTCAGAGATTTTTAAAGACCTGTCAGTTTATTTAGTTTCAAATGATTGAGAAACAGACTTTATTTAAAATTACAGAGTGTTTCCTTAGACTACACTGTAGATCTTCAAAGAAGCTGAGGAATAGGATTTTTAGTATTTCTAATTCCTTTAATCCAAGGATATTGCATTCATGTAAATATTACTGCTGTTGAAATCTATGTGAAACATTGCTATTTAATAATGACTTCAGCAAATGAACTAAATTTGAGGTCAAAGCATAGCAAAGGAATAAAGTTCAGATGTCTCCATTTTAACAAATCCTTTGTTGTGCAGTTGAATTTGATTATAGGATATACCTGCAGAAATCACTTAGTAGTTGTTCTGTCAGTAAACTTGGAGGGTTTTGATCATGCATAATGCATGAGGTGAAGGAGTTTTTTGTTGAGCAGTTCTTTCGTATAGCATTGGGTGTACTGAGGTTAGTATTTTCAGACAGCCCTTATCTCCAGCCAGTCCAATGGTGGCCCCACCTTTGTGTTACCTGTGTGTTCCCTCCTGTTGTCCAGCTTGTTGGTGACAGTGGCACACTGCAAGCCTTTCTAAAGTCAGGGTAAGGAACATGCACTGCTCTTCCCTGATCTGGTTTGCCCTTGCTGATCCATGCTGGTTGCGCTTGGCAACCTCGTCCCTTGTATGCCTGGACACAGTGCCCATGAGGCTTTTCTCTTTAGTTTTGCCAGGCTGTGGCCAGCCTGCTAACCTCTAGATTCTGCCTCTTCAGATGGTCAGTGTAATGTTTGCCTTTTTTCCCGTCATCAGGAACATCCTGATGGCCTCCATTTGCCATGTCCTTTCAGAGACAGGAGAGCAGCCTCTGGGTGACACTGGCCAGCTCCCTTGCAGTTGGTGTTCAGTAACTTCTAATGTAATGCCCCTCTTCCTGGGCAGCACCTCCCTCCCAGGCCCTACTGCTAGGTGGAGATGATTGAAAGACCTGTCAGCAGACCTTGCCAGTGGAGACTGAGGCAAAGAAAGCACCAAATGCCTCCATTTGTCCTTTGTCACTCATCCCCTGCCCTATTGAGCAGTGGGCAAAGGTTTTATTTAGTCTTTCTTTTGCTGCCAATGTGCCCATAGACAACCTTATTGCCCTGGTATTCCTGATCAGTTTCTACTCTAACACAGTGTATTACTATTACAATCTGATTATTGTTTTGTTAGAAGTATGGTAGTTGTCACTCTTCTCCATCCTGAGATTTTTTTTTCGTAATGTAAATTATTTTTCATTTTAGACTTGAAGTCAGGTTTGGGTTTTTTTTCCACAACGTTTTATGCATGTGAGTCTATAACAGTGGTATTAAGTGGCATTAAGACTTTTAGATATTTATATGTATCTGATTTGAAATATAAACCTTATTGTTACGTGCCATCATTCTTCAAGCTTCTATTCTAAAGCTTGGTACAACATTATTAAGAAAATGAGTTAAGGAGATTTTCTTTCTTCCTTTGCTTATCCTGATTTAACATTTGAAATTACTTCAAATACATATTCTTTCTGGAGAAAAAAATGCCGACTTAAAAAATAAATCATGCATGAATGAAGAATATTAAAGGGTCAAAAAGCCAGAAAGCTACAGAAGAGGCAATGGAGGCAATGTTGCAGTGCAGATGGAATTTATTTATTTTTTTTTTACCTTTCTGGTTTGTTTCAGGAATTTAACATATATACCCTGTTGCTCTAAATTCCTATTGCTTGCAACAGGAGTACCTCATTATCCCAGTTAGTGGTCCGTTGCATTTTACACACATGCATAAGGAAGCAGCTGAGTCGCCGCACTGCAAGGCTTTTCACCTCTGAGCACAGAAGTTTAGGTTCTTCATATTGTTATGCAGAGTGTGGCAAAAGCACATGGCACAGGGCCTAGAATGGTTTAGGCAATGCATCTGCAGCTGAATCTGTGTATGTTAGCACAATACTTGGCTCACCGTGCCACAACATTCAGCAGAAACTAATGATGATGTTAGAGAACTGAGGAAAAAAAGCTATTGCAATGAAATTAAATTTCTATGCTGGTTGTGAGACATTCTAATCACATCAGAAAAAAGTGAGTAGGTTTCTTTTACCAAACCAGAAGTTAGTTTTGTGTGAATATTTTAATTGAGTCAAAATTTTTTAGTGTGTGAGTCAAATGACATTTGAAACTTCAGACAAGCAAGTTGCTGTCTGAACAGCTGAAGAAATGGGAAGAGATTGAGAACTTATACCGTACTAAAGTTAGATCTTTTCAATTTCCCCCTCTTGTGCTCTGAAAAGTGCTTCAAACCAGAGGTGGTGGAAACATTGAAGAAGCAAATAGGAATTAGCTAGGAAAGAACTTTCTGAATAATACTGGATTGCAGTGTGAAAAATGATGTCTTTCTGGATATCTAACCAGCAGGTCAGGTTTATGCATATTAAGATTCACTGATTTTGAAGCAAAATGAACATTCTAAAGTTATTTTTACTTTTCAAAGGACAGTTCATGGGTTTTATTTGCCTTCTAGCAAAAACAGATGTCAGAATCGCACTGGCTGAGAAGAAATAGTTGTCATTTTCCAGTGACCTTAACTATCACAGAATTTAGGAGGAGACTTCCATTGTTCAGCAGTCCTGTGATCCCAGGATCTCCAGGAATGACAACAAAGTGTGTGCTGGGCAGTAACTGCTGTGGCATCTACTTAGACAGGTGGTCAAATACTCCTGTGGGTGGGCTGATCACTTAGGACTTTTGCCTCAATCTGCATTTGGTATGAGTATAGGGTGTAGGAGACTTTAGTGCTCAGGCTCCAATTGAGCTTAATGTAAGGATGATTTCCTTGTAAGAGGTTTTGTATTCACTCACTGCATGCTTAAGTAAATTCATTCTCAAAACCAATATAATTTAAAGCAAATTGAATTTTAAAGAAAAAACTAGAAATGCCTGTAAATAAATTGGGGATAATTCTGAAAATTCCAGAGATAGAATCAAGAACTTCTCTATTTTTGCATTAATTATTCAATTTATTTAGTAAATTTTGCCTCAAGTGGATTTGATTGATGTTTGGAAGAAATCTTAAATGTAAGTTATATTAGATGCTTGTTAAATCAAAGAAAGTTAAACAGCATTTCCCATACTACCTTCCAAGTCTGCCACATGAAATCTAGAGAAAATGGAGACTTGATATGGCATCAGAGTCTGCAGTAACGAAGTGGAGAGTGTTTATTCTTCTTCCTTAGCATATGATTTAAAGCACTCAGTGAAACTAGCTGAAAATGTAAGTGCTTAAATCTCAAAATGCTTCATGGCATATCTTACTCACCTTCCCACGAACATCACATTGTGTGTCCTACTGGGATGCTTTGACCTGAAGGAGGTCTGGAATTCACCTTCTTATCAAATTTAAGCTTGCAGAGTCCCATTTCTTCATTTCACTCTTTACATGGGCCCAAACAGTTTCCTGGCTCATGTATAATCGTGACTTCATTATCAAGTTCATTGTCTTACACGTTGTTTTAAGAATGTAGAGGAGTACCTGGAATGGGACAGAGAGGTTCTTAATGTGGAGTTTCGGCTCCAGCTGCCTGTGGTAAGCCCTACACGTGGCCACCCCAGCTTCCCTGCCTCTCTTAGCCTTTTTTTAGTACAATATTCAGGACTGTCAGAAACTCAGAGGTGCCCAGCACCACATTGGCCAACTATGTCCATAGGCTGACACCTTAATCCTAACCACTGCCATTAGATTCTTACCCCACCATATGAGCTTGTTATTGGAGTGCTTTCTAGCTGTATTTTAAATGAGTTTATGTACACTGGTCTCACAAGGCTCATTGTCTCTTCTTCTTCCTAAACAAGGAATTAGGCAGGGACTGTTAAGACCTGTGCAGGAAATTTTTTAAAAGCTATTTCCTATGATAAGTTGCTGGATGAGTTTTCATAGGAAGCAAAAACGTGGTGAGGTTTGGGATGCCTTGTATCTTCTGTGGACATCCTCTGGCCCCCAGCCTGGGACCAGTGTGTTTCTGTAGCTCAAGGGGTTTCAAAGAAAACATGATCTCTGGCTATTGTGAAATGTCCCAGTTCTGTCCTGATGATGTCACATGGTTGTCTTTGGGAAAAACCTTTCCCAGAATCTGCATTCTGTGGATTCCTTTGGTTGTAGGACAGGAGGCACAACTCATCTTTATATAGTACTGGGTGGAGGAGGGAGAGCTTCCTTATACATATCTACTGAAGATTGTTGTGGTTACATGGGAGATAACGAGGGACAGTCCTGGGGAGCTCTGCCATCCCCGATTCTTCCATCCTGCCAATGCTTATGGCAGTAGTGGCAGATTTCCTGCTTAGTTCTGCCATGAGACAGACAAACTGAGGAAACTTGGGTTGGATTTTGAAAAACCTTTTGGTTGGGGTTTTCTTTCTGCAAAATAAAAACACATCTGCTTCTGATTTCTGCTTGTCAAAATCTCAAGTGTAGAGGGACGAGATGATATTGATGTTTTGGTTTTGTTCTGTGCTCTGAGTTTTATGTGGCGGCCTTTTATTATAGTCAGGTTCTTGCCCCAGTGTTGATGCTGTGGTATGTGTGGACTGTGTGTGGAAAAGCAATGCAATGAAGCACATGTCTCCTGCATCTCATTTCCAAGATGTTTTTAGTCTGCCACATGTAAACAAATACCCAGAGAGTAAATTTAGTTTCTCAGAACCAAAAATGTGTTTGTTTCTGCAAGTATTTGGAAAGTTAAGTATCAGCCTTTCGATCTGCATTTTTATTCTGAACCTTCAAATGTACCGTCAGCTCATTATTGTAGCCCCAAAATTGGCTATGTGAAAATGTAAGCATAAACAGTCATTTCTCCTTGAATTTATTAGTTTCCCTCCATTTTTTTCAGCACAAAGTTGTTGTATCACAAGCAGTAATTGCTGTCATA
The DNA here is from genome assembly GCA_026770055.1 of Myrmophylax atrothorax. NCBI lineage: Eukaryota > Metazoa > Chordata > Aves > Passeriformes > Thamnophilidae > Myrmophylax > Myrmophylax atrothorax. The sequence goes on from JAOXXN010000395.1 coordinate 39,346,583, forward strand.
TTTTGATCTGTGCTCTACAATGTTCTTACTAGATGAATTGCAATGTTTTATTGTCCAGATTGCCCAGATTTAGTATTTTTAAGATCTAGATTCTGTTCACATTTAGTCTCAGTGCATCAATAAAATATGAATGGATTGGATAATGAAGCAATAACACTAATTTATGTCAAAGAATATAGGCTATTGTTTATGAATTTGCCAAAGTGCCAAAATACTTTATAGAAAGAATTCTTCTTCTCCCTTGCTGAGAAATAAATAATGCCTCAGGAATACCCTGTCATGGGAGCCTCCTGCCATGAAATAAATGGGAGGAGACAAAGCTGTGAAGGTTATTTTCTGCTCTGGAAAATATTTATTTGGTGACATAGCTCTTATTGCTAGTCTTTGGCTTTTTAGTGCTAAGGACTAAATTTTACCCTCCTGTCTGGATGCGAGAAGCCCTAAATTCAGGGAAGTTACCATATTTTATTCAGGAGCTACAAGTGGTCTATGGATAAACAGAAGATTGTTTATGAGGGATGAGTAGTTCTGTCTTTGATATAGCAATATGTAGAGAGGAGAGGGTGAAGAGCTGGAGTGTTGGCAGCTTGGCAGCTTGCACCTGTTTAGTGACCATGACCCAGAGAGGCAGTGATGGCTGGGGTGTTTTCCATCAGCAAATGATACTCTTCATCTCTGTGCTGTTGACTTGTCTTGGACTGTTTTTTGCTGGGGCTGGTTCATCCTCAGGCGAGAGGATTGTCAGTCTCTCTTAAAGTACTCTAATCTACTTTACTATGTAAACTTCACCACACGTCAAACTAAGTTGCTTTATACCTGACCAAGTTGCTTTTGAAATTTCCCATTGGTAATGGTGGGAAATTGAGTGATGTATGGATTGACATATTTCAGTCTGTCTTAGTGTAAATAGAAGATACTGTGATCAGTGAGAAAATTTTCTAGCATATGTCACCCTGGCTAATGATTGCTCCACTCTCAGTGCTCTTGAAGGTAACCAGAAGAGTGAATTGCTGTTGCTTTTTGTTTGCTTGGTTGGTCATTTTGAACACAGAAAATTTAGAAAGAGAGACCTGCTTTGCAGGTACTGTCCAATAAATGACTTCCTCCTCTTACTGCAGATGCCTTAATTCCTGTGCGTTGCCTAGTTTTAAGTGTTTATAAAATGCTAAAATCTGTGCAGTCATAATTTGGAAGAGACGTATTTTGGAACAGAGAAAATTGAGCCAAATTGTCCCTGAGCTTATGCTCTATGGATCTCTGGTGCTTTGTGCTGGATTCAAGGGATTTGTAAGGAGTGTTTTGCTTACTAATTTCAACAACTTTGTCTGTGAAACAAAGATCTCAAAGTATCTTACTGACCCATGAAGTCCCAGTTTTAATCTGACTGTTGGATGACTACTGTGCCTGTTGGAGGACCAGGTTGGGTTTTTCCCTCGTAATTGCCATTTTCCCCAAGTGACATTTTTTTTTTTCCCACTGTGTGAAAAGAAATAAAGGGTAAACAAAACACAATTACAATTTTGTGCTGTGTACTAAAGATACAATTTATAATAGAATAAGTTCAAGTATACAAGACACAAGATCACAATAGCACTGTGAATATATAATTCTAAATTTGTTTGTAAATTAAAAATATTATTAATGAGAAAACTTAACTGGATTGGTATTTGATTTTTTTAAATTATTTAATTCATTCAGTTTAGATACCGAATGGCAAAATCATTGCATGCAGACAT
>JAOXXN010000395.1:39363025-39376318 GCA_026770055.1 Myrmophylax atrothorax
TCCCCCGCCACCCCCCCCCACCTTCCCCCCCCTTTTTTTTTTTCCCTGTGGAAATGAAAGTTCTGGTTATCTTTGTTTCCCCTATTTTGAAGCTCATCCATGTGTTTTAGATTTGTCTTCATTTTTGGTATTTGTTCTCCTAAATTCCATGGTGTCAGGTTCAGTGGATCTTTCTGATCTCATGTCCTTTGAGAACAGATGACAGCAGTGAGAGAGAAGAATGAGTTGCTGTCTTACATGTGCAGAGAGCAGAGAAGGAAGTAGGAAGTTCTCTGACTGGCATGTGATGTATACTCCTTAGGAGTCACCAGCTTTTGGGAGAAGATGGAGGCACACTGTTCATGTTCTGACATTTGTGTAGCAGAAATGTTTCTGTAACCTTTTTTCTTGAACGTATGACGCAGATAATGTTCTGCTCTGTTTGAGAAACACATTGTCCTAAAGCTTTGGCTGAAGGGAAATAATACCAGCTATGCTTAACAACACCGCCCCACACCCCAGCAAGAGTAACCTGCACACTGCTTCCAGCTAATGGCAAAAACCTTAGTGCATTCCTTGTATTTCTGTGCAAGGGGAAGTGGCAGGCCAACTTTGGTGGCAAAGCTAGTGAATATTATCAGCACGAAAACAAAAATGTCATTGTGTTCATCTGCTAGACTTTCTCATACCGTTCCAAACAAGCATCGACAAGAGCTCTGTGCTATGCAGCATGCCATGTCCTTCATTCCAAGTATTTGGTAACTTCCCAGAATTATTTGTGTGACAAGTGCTGCTATTAGATTTGTGTTAAAAAGTGAAAATAACTTGAATTTTTTAAAAATAAGTTCACTAGAGGGGGAATTTCTTAAAATCTTTGCAACTGCGTCAGAGGTTTTTATATCTGTCTTGTTACTAACACTGCCAGGAAAGATGGAATGCTTTCAACCTAATTTTTAAAAGATGTTGACCTGAAAGAGCTCTCAAAAGGTCTTTTTTTACTTTGGGCATGTATTTCTGTGTCCCTGTCATGAGCTCTAAGGAAAGTGGAAACCTCTGGATTCTGGTTCTCTCACAAAGTAGGTAGCCACAGTTCTGGGGGCAACCCTAAATAAATTATGAAGGTAATAGCAACATGGAAATATGGAACCTATTCTGAAAAACTCTCTGCCAACAGATCTCAGGCTCATGGAAGCTTCATGGAAGCACAGCAGTCTGTTCAAATAGCAGTTATTGCACGATCACAGGCATGTTATTGCTTCAGTGTAATGCAGGTAATAAGTGCAGCATTTATGGCTATTGCTGCCTGGTGATCACATAAAAAAAAAGGAAGCAGACATACTTTCTTTACTTCAGCTCCCCAGTTCAGCATTTCCATATGCTCCTGGGGTTATAATCCAATTATGAAACTTCAATTATTTTCTGTAATTCACTGATTCAGTAAGAACATTAACTTTTTAGGTTCTTTATAATAGGAAACTAATAATTAAAAGGGACAAAATATTTTACAGATTCTTAGAATTTAAGATCCAGAAGAGGCCAAGGGATGGTCTGCCATTATTTTCTGGTTGATTCAGGTCCTTAAATTTTCCTTATTTTCTCCTGGACTGAATTTAGCAATTTATTTTAATGTAAAGAATATATTCCAGAAAACCACCTACTCTGAAAATGAAGATATGAAAGCAAAAGTGAACCCTACCTCTGTTGCTAACAATTTGTTCCTGTTAACCACGTTCCCTGGTCAGAATTTCTGACTCACTTCCAAATCACCTTTCTGGTCTTGATTTTTATCTGTTTGTTCTTGGTGTAGCCAGTTTAAGGACCTTTCAGATTCTCATCCCAGATGTACTTATGCACTACAATCAGTGACTTTTCAGATTTTTTTCTTTAAGAATACAAATAGATGGAGCTGTGTAAGTCTCTAATTATAATTTTCTCCAGCCTTTGGATAATTTCATCAAGGTATGCAGGGATCATTTAAATGTTTTTAAAGCTAATTATTTGAGGTTTTCATATTTATGGATGTTTGCTTCAATGTTTAGTTTCTGGAGACATATCTCTTCATATGTGTCCTCAAATGGATGAAATGTATTACTGGAACATCTGTGTTCCTAAGCAGAAGAAATAAGAGCTGCTGCAGTGTCTTAGCAGAGTATAAGGCAGTGCAACATGCACTCTGTGGAGACCACAGAGCACTGGTATTGGCATTATGTCAGAAGCGGAAGCTCATGTGTCAGCCTCTGAGGTTTTGACTGCCTCTAATTGTAAATCATGTGCCTGTCCATCCTCGGCTTTGAGTAACAAAAACCCAGAGAATTGGAAAACTACAGCACACCTGAAGCTGTGTTTTTAAAAGGAAGAAATTTGGACGATTCTCTACAGACCTTTAATGTATCTTGTTCCCTCTGCTTTACTTAAATCAACACCAAATTCAGAATTGACAATTAAATGGAGTATAGCTATGAAGTTTTTTAATTACTCTACAATAATTTAGCACAAATATTTCAATATAAAGTTTACTGAGTGCCTTATGAATTGCATAACAAGTGAATTCCTACAAACATACAACCAGTTTAAGGATTTGTATAGGGAAGTCTCTTGACTCAGAATAAAGTGAACTCAAGGCAATTGCTTTGAAATGGAAAGGAAAACTGGTCCCTATATTGGAACAAAATGGAATATGACCATGTCTTTGGTGGGGTTTAAATGAAAGCAGGGCACTATACTCATGCCATGATTTTGCTCATTGCCTCACGTAAGAATTGGACTAAAGATGTATTTGATTGCAGGTCTTACAGATGTGAGAGACAGGCTGTAATGATACAGCTATTAAATTATATCAGCACTTTCAGGACTCCTAATTGTTTCATCTCTGTTTTCAGTGAGTGGTAAGAAAAACCTCTCTCTGATATAATGTGGATTTGCACTTGGTATTTCTGGTTAGATTTCTGTTTGTTGGTTCTTACTAAACTTAGATATAGGGAAACAAGAATTTCTCTCAATCACAAGACCACACTTCTCATCCCTGCTGAGTCCCTGCCATGCCCTTCCCATGGTACCCTGAGAACACAGGGCTGCAATTAGCTGAGCGCTAGTGGCTGAATCTCCCACTGCTTCTGGGCAAGTAGAGCTCTATCAGCCAGCACACGAGGCATTTTGTGGTGAGGAAGAGGTGGGTTAGAGAGACAGGAAGTGTAACTAGAGTTCATTCCAACTGCTTGGGTGATATTGTCTGTCAGTACAGTTTGGTGTGTACTGAGACAACTATGGGGAATAGACTTAAATTGCTCATTCTCCCTCATTCTTTTTTCCATTGCCCCTCATACCCCCCTTTCTTCTTAATGCAATCCTCCTCTAAAGAGGAAGTTTCTGCATAGGTGTCAGGTTCATAATTTGCTTAGTAGGTTCTGGTAAGCAGTACAAGGGTATTGATGAGAAAACTTGTGTTAAATCTCCCTTCGGAGGCTGCCCGAGAGACTTTACAACTCACATACGTGTGGCATTTTAATCTCTCCATAAAGACTTCTGAAAGGGATCTTTAAAGTGCTGTAGTGCTGTGCCACCAGTTAGTAGCTGTCACCAGTGTGTGAGGTGTGCTCTCAGTGGAGAGTTTAGCAGCCCTCTGTTGCACCTGGAGCCGAAATGTCGCCAAGTAAATACATCTCTATCTTTCCAGACTGCCAAGTCACGGCAGCATCGTGGAGGACTCAGGATGTTGAGCCTGTGAGAGAGATCTCTGCATTCTCAGCAGATTTCTGGGCCTGGGCGCTTTTTTCAGCCAGGGAACATTCTGTGGAAAGCCATCTAGTGAGGACATCGAGGCGAGTTGGGCATGCTGAGGGCTCGTGGGATTCAGACTCTGTGCCAGCAGTAAAGTGCTCATCCTCTCCTAACAAGGTAGCCCTCCAGTCTTGCTATCAGGAGGTCTGTGGCTGGTCTGCTTAATGGTATTTACTAACAGTATGTGCAGTAAAGCATGCTCTCCTGTTACACAGAAATCCACTAATGCTGGCATCAAGAGTGGAGGGTAATTCAATCACACCCACAAAAATTATATTAACATAACATTAAAGAGCTGTGTAGAGTAGCAAAAGACAGGAAATTATGGAGTTCAGGCTTGAAACTTTATCCTTAACTCACCCATATTGTGTCGAGGTATTTGGAAATTTCCACAGAGCGTGTGATTTTATGGGACCTACAGTGGGGTGTATTGTCCTGTTTGTCTGCAGAGGATTTCCTTGGCTAACATCAGCCAGCCTTAGTGAGAGATATATAAAGAACTGGTGGTGCAATGTACAGAGAGTAGCTAGACAATGTGAGCTTTAAAATATGAATTTCTTGGCTTTGGGTTTTTACTCACTCCAGCTTTTCTGAAGTGCTGCATGTGGCATTCACTGTGTTGAAATTTTTCAGACCAAGTTGCAGGTCAGTAGCTAAGACCTTCTCCTAGTTTCAGAAGTAATTTTTAGGGTTATTTTTTTTCTGATAAACAGTCACTAAGAAGGTTTTCTTTTGTTTAAAATTTACCTTTTGATTTAAAGACACCGCTCCTGTTTATTTAATGTAAATTCACTGGAACTAAGCTGAAGACTAAACGAAATCCTCAAAAGCCAGCTCTATACCTCTCTTTGGGCTTTATTAATATTTTTTCTCATTTTTGGTCCTGCTGAAACTGGTAATGCAGTCTGGTAAGCAAGATTAACTTAAAAATGTAAAAATCCTGTGTTGGAAATGGCAAAAAGGGTGTTGACTACCTCATCTTCTTCCTTGTGTCCTCCATTGTACCTCCCTGTACCAGCAGGAGCAAGGGGAAGTTCTTCCAAGAAGCCCATGGGTCAAGGAGGAGACAGGGAGTCAGTTTACAGCCTATCCACAAGATGTTTATAGAAACAGCTTAAGGTGTTTAATGAGTACAGTTATTTTATTTTACCCGTTGGCACCCGTAGACACCAAGAACTAAGGGGAGAATTGTCTCTCACTCCAAGGATGGGACTTCACTGCAAGCAAATATGAGACTGCAGAGCTCCCAGAGATGGTGAAGCCAGCAGGCACACTGCTTGCAAAGCAGCTAAACCGACAAAAAGTGCAGCACCCAGGTATTTTCTCACATCTTCAGGCAGGTTTTGTAGTCTGTGCTGAAATGCATTCTGCCCTTGGAAAACCTGATGCCAGCACCCAAGTAAAACCGACATGGGCCCAAGTCACATCTGATTCAGATTTTGTTTCCATGTGGGAGAAGAGGGAAACTTCCTCCTGTGGAAGAGAGAAAACTACTTGATGGCCATTACCTGGGAGAGATTAAAAAAAATTTAATCTAGCGCAGTGGAAGTAAAGAGTGACAGAAACCAGTGAGACTTATATTACTCTTCTAATAGCACATTCGGGGATTTTTATGGTATTTTCTGGGGATGATGAACTCTTGGTATGGTTAAGCTCTGAACCTGTTATCATTTTCCCCCCAGTGTGCTTTCTATGCTAAGGAACTGGGGAGGAGTGCCACTGTGTCTGTCTATCTCTGTGGTGAACAAGATGGTCATTAATGACCATGCATAGAACAGTAGGATGGCTGTATCCTAGGGGAAATCAATTTTCTGCAGAGAACCAGGCTTGTAAAGAGTAGAAAATTTCCACTGAAGGGGAGGAGGGGAATGCTGACAAAATTGGCAGAGCAGGGATTAAAAAACAGAAAGGCTTAAAAAGTGAGGGAAAACTCAAAAGGCTTTCTTTTCCCCTGTCAAAATTGAGCAGGACTTGTACATACTGATCTTAGAGACTGGAGAGAAAACAGCCTTTGGGAGAAGATCTGGGATGGGGGGCTTGGGGAAACTGGGGAGAAGACTGGGGTTTAGACAAATGATGATTCTTTTTTACAGTGTGTTTGTCTTTGAGAGGGAGACCAAACCTGCAGAACTGAATCACTACTGTGCATTTCACTTCGTGAAGGAGCCTCTATATTGCAGATTCTTCTGGGTTTTAGTGCCATGCAGTGAAATCTGGGAGCAGCCAGCTGAGGTAGTTTCATGCTCCCCTGCAAAATTTGTGTGACTGTGGTGTGAATGGGTTCTTGTGTTACCATGTGCAGGTGCAGTTTGGAATTCAGACTAGGGTCTGAATTCTTCTGTCCTTCTCCACTCTTGCATATTTGTGTCTCTTCTCTGAATCAGTTTCACTTTGACACTGAGTGTCTCTCAACTTTGGGTGGCCCAGTGGCTATGAAGTCCTCTCCCACGCTGTAATGCTTCACTCTCGTAATTTCTGTGGATTTCTTGCTACTCAAACCTTGCTCGTCCCTTTGCAGAGCTGGAGAACGCCTGTTTTCCCTTGGATGCTGTCATTTTATGCTCATAACAGATCTTGGAAAAACTATTTCACAGGGAAATTAAGGGAACTTATCTGTAACTGGTATTAAATATCATCATTCAGATAATAGCACTATGAGGAGTAAATTTGCTTAGACTTTTTAAAGTATGTTTATATGTTTATATATCTTAAAAATGTAAGCAGACATAAATCTTTGGATCTCAAACAAGAGGATGATTCTTTTCTGACTCTGCTCAATATTAAAGGCTAAACCAGAGATAAGATAGCATACCCATAAACATGGAAGCTTGAACAAAGAAGCCGTTGTCCTGAGAATGTGGGAATCAAAAAGAAACTGAAGTCTGAACTTAGGAAATTGTCTTACAAAATGGAATGTTGCATGTAACATTTAATGGCTCTCAGAAATTGCAAAAGAGGGCAAATCCACAGGTCTTTCTCTTGATCTCTGTGGTCTCTGGAGCAAGCCCAAATAAAGCAAAGGGCAAAGGCATATGGGAAATGAATAGCTGGAGCAGACCTTTTGCTTTAGCTTCTTATTCAAGATGTTGGTCTTTTAAGAACTTCCTTTCTTGAACAGCAGAAAGGAAAAGGGTTGGAAACTTCCATGGTCTGAGTAAGTGGGAGGAAAGAGCGCAAGAGCTGTTGATGAATAAGATGGTTCAGAAATGCATAAATATATGGTTTGATTTTGCAAGCACTTGGCTGATGAAAGCTGGCCATTGGATGCATTCAGGACTGTCCAGGATATGAGTTCAGTTATTCATGGTTTTAAATATTTGCAGACTACAGTCCTGTTTCTTATAGATTGAGTCCTTGACTCCATGAAGAATGACTGTGGCCTTTTTGCATTGGTTTTATGCTTTCACTGCTTCTGGTGGGGTGTTCAAAAAGCAGTCAGCTTGCTGCTATAGGTTATCATTGCAAATTTTATGTTATTAATTTTTAAACCCAGCATAATTGGCAGATTATATTTTGGCTGCTAGAATGTAATTTATCCTTATAGGATATACTTGTTCTTTACATGTGTGACAGCAGTAGTAAAGTGAGGGGATGTCAGCACTGGGGTTTTCATCTACCTTTCAATCCAGCTCTTTTTATGAAGTGGGGAATAGATCACAGGGTGGATTTGTTCATTGCTATTATGTTGTTTTTTTTCTCTCATGGTTGTTTTCTGGGACACAAACCATGCAACTGTCAAGCAGTGTTTTTTCCCTAGCTGAGGATGTTCCCTAATATTTGATGAAGATGTAGCCCTTGGTGTTGTCAGTCCTCAAAATCTTATTGAGAGGTTCACAGTATTTGTTTTTTAAACCCTTAGTTCCTTAGGCATGTGATAAGGTAGGAATCTCAGCTTTCAATTTTTATAAAAAGGGTTAGGGTTTCTTTCCTTCATAGTTGTAAAGAGAAGCAGGAAAATACAACCTGAGTCTATCCCAAAGGCTTGAATTGTATGTGCAAAATAAAGGGACATCTCAAATTTATTTGTATTTTTTTAATACTGAAAATTAATGTCATAACCTTTTTGTGCATTAGAGAGCAACAGGAATTGTCACTGCTATGCCCCTTGGCCAGTGTCAGGAAGACTTGTGGATTTATCCCAGTGAATCACAGTTCTCTCTAAGTATACTCAGAATGAGGTCTCAGTTTTTCCATGTGTATCTTTATATGGTTTGAGCATTGTATATTATTTAATTGGTTTATTTGAAGGTGCCTGAAGCCAATAGTATATAGAAGTCTTTTCTTGAGGGCTCCCAAGCAACTGAAACTAATTTGCTTCCAAATTCAGCATTGCTGGTCAGATTTCAAAATGTGGTCACTGTGTTTTTCAGTCATTGTTTTGTTCATGGGGTAAAATTTTTCAGCAGAAACATAAAATACTTAAATTCTTGTGCCTTCCTCTAGATCTGCCCATGTATATTCAGAAAGGATGGGCTACAATGCATGTCTCTCTTAATGGCTCTCCATCTAGGGTTCTGCGTAGGAGGACCAGCCAAGTGTCTTTTTAAAGACAGAAGACACTACGTATATAAAGAGTGTATTTATTTAATGAATTCCGTGGCTTATCTCATCCTTTCCTGATCTATGTTCGCTGGGTTTGGGTGCAAGCTGAACCACAGCAGAGCACAGCAATTGCCAGTGTTAGATTTTCTATTGTAGGGGACTCACAGCCAAGGTGTCCAGTGAGAGCAACTAGCACAAATACTGAGTTTTTGATTGACTAAAATTTTGTTTCTCTTAGTCTCAAAAGTGCTGACTGATGAGCAGAGAGCTACAGGATGTGCTAATTATGCCATACAACCCGGCCCTTAACATTACCTTAAAATGTAACTTCAGCACTCAAAGGCATGAGGCAGTTGCTCCATCAGTGTAAATTGGGGCATCTCCTTGGACCCAGAAGAAAGGTACTGCATTTCTGGAAACCAAGAGTCTGATCCAATGTTCAGTTTTTAACAAGCTCATCTTCAGAGATATTTACCTGCCTGACATAGTGAGGGTAATATGTTCAAGTACGTCCATCTAGAATGAAAAATTATTTATAAAATAGACAAAGACTATAAACTAGATATTTTTTTAAACCTGTAAATGTGTTTTTATCAGTTGATTTCATTTAATGCTGCATTCACTTGCAGGTTTTTAATGCATTTTGAAAACATAAAAAAATTAACACACGGTTCATAAATTATGTATTTGTATTGCATGTGGGGCAGCTTCTCCTAGTCTTTGAGTTTAGTTGTTGACAAAGCTATTACTTAAGGGAAGGTTTTGGAGAATACCTGTCTGGGAGTTGTGGTGAGTTAGTAGCCAGAACGGATGTCACCTCTTAAAACTGACTATTGTAGCAGTTACAGGCCTTGCACTGAGGAAAGCACAGCACTGGCTGACTGGGTACGTGCACTTTTATATCCTGTGTGCAGCTGTTTGCTGTGTCAGGCTGTAGGGAGGACTTTCCACACCAAACAAGCACGTTAATTTATGAGCGCACAAACATAATTTAACTTCGAGAAATGTGGATCATCCTGCTTCAGTTCAACATGCCTGAAACTGTTCATGTGCATGAGTATTTAAAAATATAGTGGCCAAAACCCTCAAGGAATCTGTTTTCACATACTATCCTGAACCTGTCTTTATGTTAAAGGGGTACAAATAAATGGACTGGAAAGTCTTTGCTTTTATAAATATACCTGATGGAGTTAAAATTCGAAGACACTTAAAAAACAGAGCTATTCTGTCCCAGTTCTGGGTAAGCAGTGTGAACTTTTGTCCACATAATTACAAAAATCCAAATCCATGCTCTTGCTGTTTCTCCTTGAAAATTTCAGGCGGAAAAAAATGTGCATCTCTATGCCACTGTTGTCAAAGTTCAGCCTTTGGGAAATGAATACAACTGTGACATTCCAGCCCTGGAAATAAAAGGATTAAAATAAATATATTGAAGCAAAAGATTAATTTCTGTGATGTAGTTCCAGAAATATGTATTTTGAAATGTAAAAATCCAAAGAAACATTTCCTTTCAAAACTACATTGTTTCCAAAGACATCCCAAGTACCTTGATCCTTCTAATTTGTAAATAATGAAATGGGAGATCTGTGAACTCAAGAAGTCTCACTCACACATTTGATTCAAATGGCCTCTGTCTGAACCCTATAAAATGCTTCAGCTTTAAATTATCAGTTTGAGTTCATAGTCCCTGATGGTTAGCTGGAGTTCTTGCTTTTATCTACAATTCCTTTTGTTTTTAATTCTTCTTTTTTTTCTTGGCTATTATTAGAGAGGAACCATCTGATTGATGCATATGTGTGTGAATATATATATATATATTACAATATGTTGCAGTAATTATATTCTTTTAAGATTAAATTGTTTTAGTGAGATGTCAGAAGATCTGCACAAACTGAATGCTCAGAGTTCCCTTAAATAATGAGGCTATTGTTAAATGATTGAATACTTTAGAGATTAATATCATGGTATGCTGGCATACTGGTTCATACCAACTGTACTTAACAATGAATCTTCCTTAAGTAAGAAAGACTGTGAATGACAGATTGGATACAAGAAAGCACAGCGTGCTGGAACATCCAAAGTAAATAAATTCTGCACACAGGAATGACATGTTGTGGGGGTTTATTTCCACAGTATCTAGAATCATTGAAATGTTGGATAGAGGAAATTGTTCAAGTTTGAAAATGTGCTTAATGTTTTCTTCCGATGATGATGAGCAATGTCTTTATAGTAGAGAAAGTAAGGTTTAGATTTTTTTTTAAGTCCACTGTCCTTTGAAAATTAGGGTGTGCCTGGCCTTATCATTTGTGACAGTCTGCAGTAAATCATGTCTGTGAAGGGTTTCAGATTCCTAAACTGGCTTCCCAATAATGCATCCTATCATTACACAGAAAGTGTAGCAGCACTTCTAAGTGTCTGCAAACAAAAATTGCATTTTATTTTTTTAAAACATCTGAATTCTTGAAAATATGGAATAATTAGTAATTGAAGATTTAATGATGGCCCAGAAGAAGGACTGAAGTGTACTGCATGAAATCAGTTATTAATTTGTGCATGAATTTTGTTTTCCATACTTAATGTAGCAATTGTAGAATATTTTGCTAATTAATTATTAACACTGGTTATTTCTTATGGCAGAACTGTGAGGGAAAAACATAGCTTTCTATCAAAGCAAAAATATAAATGTCATAATTTTAATTTAAATATTATCTACTATAATGTAATCAATTTTTAAATAGTCTTAAATAGCTTCAGTATTCAAACACACAGATTTAATATGAATATGATACATAGCACTAATTAAAAATAAACAGCATTTAGAATAAAAGCTGCAGCTAATAACCAAGTGTCTTACTTGCAACAAACTGAGGAAAAACACTGTAAAATGTCAGGTTTTTATGAGGAGTGCCACATTAGTAAGTGGCATTTTATTCTGTCTTGGGTAGCAAGGGTGTGACAAATCTGTAGCCTTCTTATAAACACTGTGAATAGGATTTGAGGTTGTACCTACTAAAGGCAATGGAAAAATTGCCTTTGATTTCTGCAAGTGCTGGATTAAACCACTTAATTTCATTTACATGCTGACACAAAACTCTTTTTCTGATTTTGGCAAGGAAAGAACAAAGCTGCAGGAAAAGTTACCTTTGAACTATTAAAGTGATATACTTCTTACAGTTCTGAAAGTTCAAGGTCTTCCTATTTTAATAAGTGTAGTGTCTGTTTAAATTTTGTTCAACTTCTGTTTTACCTGGTTTAATTTCCCAAGTACTTAAGACAATTACAAAAGGTCTTCAAGCACATACACTTCCATTTGGAATTATTTTTCTGGAGGTGAAGGTTCATATCATCTATAAGTATATAAATGCAGATTAGTATGAGTCTCTCGATAAATATCTGTGTTCTCTTCTAAATACGTTTCTAACTTAAATGTGAGGTGCATCTGTCGTTTTAGTGAGGTTGAGGGTGAGAGGCATTCCTGGCCTTTAATAGCAGTAGGTTTTGCAGAGTCTGGAAAGGAAAGCTAGCATTTTAACAGTGGAGGCATTTTTGGTTATTGGTGTTTCTTATATGCATATTTACTAACAGTATTCTCTTCCTGAGGCTGTTGAAATTTTACAAGAGACAAACTTCACTAAACCTATCAAGTTTTACCTACTCTTCAATAAAACAGTACCAAGGGACCTAACACAGTTTTCGGGGGCTATATTAGAGCCCTGTGATTGGAGATAAATGGTACTTGCACCTTCTGAAAAGCAGGATTGCTGATATGATCTATATATGCAGTGTAAAGTGAATGGCGTGATCCCTAGTCTGAAATAGGAGGAAAGAACTTCAGAGGCTAACATGGAACTGGTATTCAATAGAATGGTAAGATCTTGGGTTTTATTTTTCTAAAGCAATAATAATGTTCATGGACATGTGCATATAGTTATTTTATGGGTTTTGTAGCTTTTTCCCTCTTGTGGTTCTGAAAAATATATTTTCAGTGCACATGGGATGATGGTGAATAATAGGCCCATGTATGAGTGAAATGACTACACCCCTAGTAGTGAATATCTGTACCAGTGGTTCATCAGCTTGCTTTCCCTTAAAAAATCACTTCTTACACATGCTACACTATTCATTACTGTCTGCTTAAAACTAGGCTCCTAACTGCATTGCTAGGAACAGAAATACATGGTCTGAGTTCCAAAATTGCTGAGCTCTTACAGAATTTGGTACTAATGACTCAGGAGCCCTTCTGGAAGTCCAATGCTGTTTTAGATGTTCAACCAAAGGATTTAAGAGTTTTTGTGGTGTTTCTGAACTCTTGGACAAGTTGTTACTCTTAAGTTTTTGTATGAACTTCACAGAACATCCTGAGTCAGAGGGACCCAATAGGATCATCAGAGTCCAGCTCCTGGCCCTGCACAGGACAGCCCCAAGAATCACACCATGTGCCTGAAAGTGTTGTCCAATACTTCTTGAACTCAGGCTCGGTGCTGTGACCACTTCCCTGAGGAACTGGTCACAACGCCAGCGCCCAACCACCCTCTGGGGGAAAAAAATCTTTTCCTGATATCCAGCCTAAACCTTCCCTGGCACAACTTCAGGCCATTATCTTGGGTCCTGTCACTTGTCACCACAGAGAAGAGATCAATGCCTGCCCCTCCTCTTCCTGTCACAAGGAAATTGTAGTTGCAATGAGGTCTCCCCTCAGTCTCCTCTTCTCCAGGCTGAACACATCAAGTGACCTCGGCTGCTCCTCACACGGCTTCCCCTCTAGACCTTTCACCATCCTCGTGACACTCCTTTGAACACTCTCTAATAGCTTTACATCTTTCTTACACTGCAGTGCTCAAAAGCGAGCACAGTATTCAAGGTGAGGCTTCCCCAGTGCAGATCAGAGCAGGATAATCCCCTCCTTCGACCAGCTGGGGATGCTGTGCCTGATGCCCCCCAGGATGGTTGGCCCTCCTGGCTGCCAGGGCACTGCTGACTCATATTCAACTTTCT
>JAOXXN010000395.1:39376676-39390307 GCA_026770055.1 Myrmophylax atrothorax
TTCACTGTCACCCTCTGTGCTCGACGGTGAGCCAATTGCTCACCCACCACATGATGTGTTTATCCAGCTCTAGGCTGACCACTTTGTTGAGAAGGTTCCTGTGAGCGGCCATATCAAAAGCTTGTATTTTATTGAGTGAAGGAATGATTTTTGTAAACATGACAGCCCTACTGAAGTAAGTAGAGAAGTCAGAGCAGCCAAATGTTAAACTCTTACAGAAGCAGTCTTCTCAGTCCAGTACACCATAGGTTCCCTGCCAGTAGCTCCTTCTGTTTGCTCCCCAAGCCACACACTAGTTTGTGAAAATAAGAGCTGCACTAAATGGCATGTATTTTGTTGTTGTATTTTTTGTGTGAATATAAGAGCTTGGCTTTTTTTGTTTGTTTGTTTTTTGGGTTTTTTTTGTAATTAAAGATAAGATACAGAGAAAGGACAACAAAGCAACTCAGCCTTTGTTAAGGGATAGAATACTAATGTCTTGTATTTTGGGGGGAAAAAAATGCAAGCATTTAAATTGCCATGCAGTAGATGAAATGCCCAGAAGTTATCATGCAAATAAAAAGAAAATTGGAGTGATTTCCCTTTTGTGTTCCTTTGGATGTCATAAGTTCATGTGGCAATGTGTTATAGGAAAAATGGCTCTCCAAGAAATTCAGCAGGAGTTCCTTCTGTACTTTAGGTATCCATAATGTGGGCTTTTTTATTTTCTCCCAAAATCCATGATTGGCCTAATAGCTCTGCTTTAAACAAAATAAACCCAGTTATGCTATTTAGATAATAATTCACAAGAATGAAAGAGCCTCTGAGTTGCTTATCTAAATCCAATTACTGCTGGTCAAATTCATCCCAGTACAACAGTTCCCAAGATAAAAGCATACATTACCTAAATGCCCAGAAATGCAGACTATTTTCAGTTGGGTGGACTGTGCTCTGAGCAGTGCTTGAGGCCTTGAGTGAACCTGAATTCTGTGGATATAATTATTAAACTCTGAATTTGGAAATTACATGATCACTCCATCGGTTTAAGTAAGGAAGAAAGAACTCTGTACACTGGTTACTTGAGTTTCAATTCCAAGTTTCATATCTATTTGAAGCATACAAGCAGTAACTGGGATTGGGCAAAAGCCAGTACAGTATTTTGCACGTGCCTGTGCACCCATTGCCTTGTAGATGAGGATGGCAGTGTGTGTGCAGCACCAAGTTCAGTGAGTGGCGAGAGACTCATCCTGCCCTGTCTGGCAGTCATCTTATGTTACAGGACTAGCTGTGGCCAGCCTGAAGGATGCCTTGAAGGCCAGAATATGACATACCTATCCTAGAGACTTTTAGTTTCCATAATGACATGGAAAAGCTGAAAAGTTTGAGTGTTCCCAACCAGCCTGGCCTCCCAGAAAATCTCTCCTTTAACGTGGCAGCTCCTGGCCACAGCTATCCCTCAGCCAGCTTCCTGTAGCCTGCCAGCAGTGGAGTAGGTGCCACCTGGTTCCTCTGCCTTGAGCAGCTAGTCTCCAGCTGCATCTCGCTTGCCTCCTAACCCTGTTTGTCCATTTGCCTGCCCTGCACCCCAGCTTCCCACAGGCAAAAGGAGAAATGGCTCAAATCCTTTGTGTGCTGTGAGACAGTAAATTCCTGTCTGTTTGAGGTTGCCCTGGGCAGTGGGTAAGGTTCCCACATCTTGTGAGTGGTATCACTTGCAGCTGAAGTGTTTCCTTCAGGAACTATCTCCATTTTAACAGGAGTTATCACATAACTCCCTGGAAGTGATGGGTTGAGCTTTGTCTGCAGCATAAGTGCTGATCGATCGCCTGCCTGAAATCTGGAAATGATCTATTGATACTGCAACTTTGATGTACGTTAAGGGCTCATTCTGTATTGCTTGCATTTTTCCTGAGTCTGCTGAGTAGTCTAAAAATGTGGGGAGCAATGGGATGGGGCTCTCAAGGGTGATTTTTGATACAACTCTGTAGTCAGGTCTGAACAGGGAGATTGCTTGTCTGTGCACAGCACTGTGAGCTCTTCCCTTAGTTCTGCCTTCTGTGCGACATGGTGTGAGTTACTGCTGGTTGTAAGTGAAGAGTTTTTTAGCAACCTTTGGAATTTTAATAGTGGGTATCAGATGACTTGAACAGTTTCACCCCAAACTGATATATATATATGAGAAAGTAAAAATGTATATGTTTGTAAGAAGGTATTGCCACCCCTAGTTTAATCTTGGAATTTAGGAGTCTGGACTGGGTCAGATAGGAATTTGTTTCAGCGGCTGTGGAGGTACCTGATGTTAAAACAGGGACAACACGTGATGCTGCTACTCTGGTATCCTCTGACAGTTTCTGGTAGTATGTGACTTCCAGGGCCACAAGTGTGTCTTTAGTTTTAATTTTGTGACAGATTTTCCCTCCTAGAAGGTGTATGATAGCTTTTTGTAATGGCGTGCTCTGTGAATCATCAATGTGGGCTGTGACAATGAGTTCCCCAAGTAACTCTCCATTCTGAAACCTTCAGTTTTTAAATCTTTTCATTTTCTAGGCAGTCCTGATGTATTATGAGAAACAATGAAGACTACTAGTCACTATCTCACTGCATGGGTCCTTCTTTCATGAGGTGAATTCCTAGTCTGTGCAGTTGATCCTGACATGGAAGCTCTTTGAAAATCTGACCACGGGGTTTTACATGAAAATTATTATCGTTATGGAAAAGTATTAAAAGCATATTTGGATATAAATTATTAAGTGGATTTCTAAAAGCACTTAAACAATTTTATTTGTGCTCACTATGCATTTAGATAACACTTAAAGAAGCGTGTCTAGAAATCTTTTGAATAGCAATTCCAGTTCAGATGCTCAATAGACACATTCTTGAGGTAGCCATCTCATGGATTCATTATGTTTATTTCCTTGGATAGTGTGATGAATTAGGTTATCCTTAATGATACAGCCATTATGTTGAAGGGTTGGTAATACAATATTGAGAGGACCTCAATTCTATAGTTATGCTTTTATGAACAGAATTTTTGATTCAAAATCTTTGAAAGAGTACCTCCATGAACCGTAACTCAAGAGAAAATTAAACAGTGCTCACATTTTTTCATGACAAGCAGACGAGACTTTTTGTTTTTTACATTAATGATATCGGTAGTTTTTAGAAGACAGGTGTGCAGGCTGTTGAATTTTAAAGTAGTTTCCATTTAAATTTAAGAAAACAAAAGGTCAGATCTTGTGATGTACTTTATCCTTATTTCTTTGAGCATTCCCATTGAAGAATACATTTTTTGTACTTCTGAGTGCTTCAAATCACAATTAAAAGTCTCACAAAGAGAAATCCAAACAACTTTTGAGAGATGTAGCTTAATAACACTCTCCACACATGAGAGAAAGAAAGATGACTACATTTGTAGGAAGAAAATACCTTCCTGATTTCACGCAGCACACAAACAAACATTCTTCATCAGAACTGATGTCCTGATTATTGTAGAATAATTACCTGAAATATTTTGTAAAACAGTGTCCAAATTAATTCCAATTACTTTCTTGTGGTAGCACTCAGGGTTTACAGCAGTAGATTAAATCGCCAACATATGGCTAATTGCCTATAACAGTGTTTGTTATTGTGGTGCCTCTTACCACTCTGATGTCTGTTTTTGTAAATGTGAAGGTGTGCACATAACTGTGCATGTGGGAGGAAAAGTCTGATGAACCCAACAGGATTCTGTGAGTAAAATCTCTAGGGTAACTAAGTGTTTGCAGGATCACACTATGTAGAAAATAACTCTGGGAAATCTGTAGTAAAAGCAGTGGAACCACAAATGCCTGTCTCTGCTGGCAAGAAATGTGAACTTTTAGCTCTCATGTGACTTGGATGAAACAACATATCAATTCATTAGGAGTGGCTGGACTGAAATGCAGGCTGGGTGTTAGTTTTTGTTGGCGAAAGTTTAGGTAAGGGTTGTGTTTTATTTGGGGTTGTTGTGAGTTAGCCACTGATTTTTGTTGGATTGTTTTTCCATATATCTGTCAGAGGCCTATTACTGTATAAGATAGGCATGTTTTTACATGTTTTTCATATATTTGATATTAAATCTAAATAAATCAAGTAAATGAAGATGCACCACACAGGCCATATTTCCTGCTGGGTAACTTGGCCCACTGAACAGCCATAAATCACACTGGCAGAGAATTAGGCTTTGCCTTCTTAAGGCATGCACTTTAGTATCTTGGATGCCAAAGTCAACTTCAGGTATTACCATGAAGAATTATAAAATTAAGTGGAACATAAGTGAGTATAAAGGCCCCAATTCTGGAAAACACCTGAGGTTAGAAAAGCATGTGATCTCATGGTTAACATTAAATCTGTTATGTATTTGGTTGGAGTGGAGCCAGCCATGGCAAAATAAACTCACAACTACCTGCCCATGTACCCATCATAGTGCAGTGTACAATGGATTACACCTGCCTTCAGAGCACAAAGACCTGCTGGTCTACAGAGCCAGCAAAATAAACGGGGATGGAAGGGGTGAAGGGGAGGAAGGCTTGTATGACTTCTTTTTGTTTCCGGGTAGATGGCTGAATTGAGGCTCGACTTAGTTGGCACAACTTGTTAATGCCTTTAGGTCAGTTTTCCCTCCTCCTCTTGACTGGTTTCAGACTGAAACAAAATAAAGCAAAGCATGTTTTTCCTCCCCAAAATGAAAGTCAGATGGAAACAAATGTTTTTGTGGGTTCTTAGGGAAGGGAAAAACAGTGAAATGGAAAGTCTCACTTTGCATCAGCCATGAAAACAAGAGTAAAGAAATACGGAGAGACAGTGCTCTTGATCTTAAACTGAGTGGTTACATGTCACTCACAATATGGAAACTTTAGCTGAGAACTTTTTGTCAAGCACAAAATAGACTCTAGTCTTTGCTGATATCAAAGAGTATGTTTAGGCAGGCTGTTCCCATTCTTTCCCATTGGTGCTACTGCCCCTTAATGAGATACTTAAGTGTTTTCTGGGTCCTTTACCAAAAATCAGGGGTTTGTTTTACCCTACGAGTTAGGGTACCATTCTCTTTTTATAAAGTAGTATGTTCTTTGCTGATGGAGAAATTTGTGTTCTGTGGAGAAGCCCGCCAAATGAAAGCCCAATAGATCAGAGTATAAATAATGTTTTTTAAAAAAATCTAGGAAAGGACATTCTAGAGGAAGTTCTTTTCAATAAAAACATATCAGGAGAAATAAGATTATTTTGTATGTTCTCCTGTGTCTTATATTCAGCCATAAATTCCATCTTCAGTGGTCTTTTATCAGGGTTTTGTGGTACTTGCTATCAAGTCTACATTTTAGTCCTAATCTTTGTGAGGTAAACATTGATACCTATTTTATGGTCCACTTGCTTACTATAACAAATTGTAGCTGCCCGAATTCCTTCTTCATCATGTCCAGTCTATCAAATTGCAGTGCAGTGCCATGCTATCTATGGGAGGTGATATAAATTCAAAGGGCTATTAATATTCATCTTGGAAAGAGCTGGGAGATGCACATAAACCTCAAAGCTTTTGTATATCTGAACTGAATAGAGTGTTTATACACAGGCACGGATACACACATGAACACAGTTGTGTGTACATCCATATGAAAAATGGCCATGCTTCACATTTTTGTTAACTCTGGAGGAGTGTGGTCAACCTGTATTTCAGCAATTTTTTTTTTTTAAGCAAACCTAATTAATTTAATCGAAGAAACCTCTTTACTAGTGTCAGCATTCTAAAATCCTTACTATAATTGGTGTTTATACTTTGGTAATGAATGAACCAGAGGATGGACAGGATGTAGTAAATGACCACTGCTCTTCCAGTGAACTCTAAAGGTGTGGTTTGAACTACAGTGGCAGAAAGAACCTCTCTAGGATTATCAAACAGTTTCAAAGAACACTAGATCTCTTCCTAGTATATGTGTTATATGCATGGAAAAATCACTATGTACTTGATTAAAATATAGTAACATGTATTTCTGTTTTTTATTTTCTCTGTAGGTATGGAAAAATTGTATCCACAAAGGCAATCCTTGACAAAAACACAAATCAGTGCAAAGGTACGTGCAAAGTGTCCACCCTGTGAGTTCATTAACAGTTTGAATGATTGACTGGTGGCTTGACTGCCAAACCTTTGGCTCCAACTGTGCAATCAACATAATGCACAGTATATTACAAACATATTTAATAATGCCAAAGCTTTGAGTTGTGCTTCCAGTAACATTGCTCATTAATTTTTTTCATTAACAAACAAAATGAAAATCACAAATCAGAACAAGTACTAAATTGCTTCGGCAGAAAAGTAAATTACCTTCTAACCACATAGTGTTGTCTGATTTGAATGATATCATCAGTGATGCAAATTGATCTCCTATATAAAATTGGGAAACCTTTGGGAAAAGTTTCCCAAAGAAAAACGTGGCCTAATTTTTGTATTTTTGTGAAGTCTTAATGGAATATTCTTTATGACACAAATAGATTTATAAGTTCCAATACCAAGATATAAAAATGATTCTTCTTTCAGTTTTATGTTCTTAATTTTTCTGGGAATGTATGAAAACAGTTTTTAGTGAAATATAACGTTTCATGTGTGTGCATATAGCTATATTTGCTGACATAAATATAGACTAACATGTCTAGTAGTATCTCAGGACTAGAATTGTTATTTATGAGTCTGCAGTGTCATCAAATCTGTAGGGGAGAAGCTGTGCTTAAAAATGACTCTGTCACTTTACACTAGTGGTATACAGAATCCTTTTGGAGTAATGAGATCTGCTAGAGTGGGATCTTCTGATAAGAAGCACATTCTGGGTAACATTTCTATATGAGATAATAAAAAGGAAAGGCATTGCAGTTCGGGAGTGTCTCATGAGTGGCCAAATAAGGTGTGAAGAGAAGCAGCGGAGAAGACATTTGGGGAAATTAGGAGTTGAGGCAAAATCCTGCCGTCTGTACCAAAGACAGTTTTGAAGTTTGTAGAAGTGTATGACTGCTTACCAGAAACAGCATTCATTAGCTGCTCAGGAGAAAAGTAAGTTGGGAGAATGCAGTTCTTGTCTTAGAAAACTGCACCAACCCAGTCGGTCATGGGCCATCATCATAAATTGTACTGCCATACATTTACTTTTGCCTGAATGTGTGTTTTATTTTCTTGGGACACTGTCCTGGCAGAATTCTGATAACATCACCCCGTATTTCTCTGAATATCACAGCAGGAATAAGACCTGATTATGTCTGGGGTTTGATGGATTTTTTTTTTCCTTGAGTACTTCCTTTGTCCCCATTGCCAGTGGTAAACAAGGAAAGAAATGGATCTGTTTGTGAAACACAAAATGTGAACGTAATGTAAAGAACATGAATGGTAGAATTTTGAGAAAGAAAAATGTGTGGGTTTGGTGTTCTTTACATTGTAGTTAGCTTTGAGACTATTGTAGGAGCCATATAATAGTGAGCTGGAATTTTGTAAAAATTTGCTTTCATGCTGTTGTATTACACTGTAGGGCAGAGAAATCTATTTGTATTTTCAAAGATGGATCTTTATGACATAAGTGATGCCATTAAAAGATCATAAACGTAATTGGATTTATTAACAGTATGCTTCATGGCATTAAAAGAATAGATGTTGTACTGCTTTAAATGCTGGGTACTTCCCATGAATCAGAAGTGGAAGGGACCTGAAGAGGTCAGGACCTGCCTAGGTGCAGGATGGGCTCTAACCCACTGCTGAGGGGTATTTCTTTAACCTTCGCTCAAAGGCCTCCAGTGGTGGAGATTCCTTGAGCTCCTCAGGCAATCCGTGATAACGCTCCCTCTCCTCACTATAATGAAGCATTTCCTAATGTCTAACCCAAATCTTTCTTGATGCAATTTAAGTCTATTGCTTCTTTTTTTGTCCCCAGTGGATGTGCAGAGCAGTTTATTCCTTTACTTTTGGCAGCAAACATATGTCTTTGAAGACTGCTCTGCATCTGCCTTATTTTTACCTTATACTAACCACTAGTCCTTTAACTTTTTCCTTAAAGGCAATTTATTTAAATTTCTGATTATATGGCACTTTTCTGGTCTCTCTAATTAGCGCACTCCTTACTGAAGATCTTGGAGCTGGACATAGGGTTTTAGATGCCTTAAATCTTGTAATTTTAAATAGTATGGAGAGGTTATTTCATTTGTCTGCTCTGTGATCGCATGATTCTCCTCTTTGGTGATGTTACATATAAATAACTATGTATTTTAAATATAGATACATTTGTGAGGCACAGAGTGTTGCATGAGAACAATGGTGCTGATTTCTGCTAAGAGACTTTCTGCAGCCCCCAGTTCTGTTATTCTGGCACTGCTGCCAGCCAGGCATTCCTTATTGTGTGTTCTGCTCTGTGTTGTTGATTATTCCCTCCTAAAGCTAGAACTTTTCATTTGTCTGTATTGAGTTTTATCCCATTTTTTTCTTGGCTGCTCTTTAATTTACTAAGATTTGAGAATAATCTTAATCCTCCAGAGAGCTTGCAGCACTTACCTCTTTAGTATCCTCTTCACAGTTAATAAATGGTTTCTCTAATCCACTGGACATGATAATGTGGAAAAGACTGAATAATACCAGAAGACTTTTGAGGAAACCCTCTCAGTGCACCAGTAGTGGCAACACTGAGCCATTGAGAACTTCTTTTTTAAATTGGGTCTCCTGATCAGTTTGACACCTACATCACAGCATTTTTCAGCTAGACCTTTTTACTCCCATCTGCTCAAGTTGTGAGAGAGGAGCAAGGTTTAACTAAAATATACAGTACTGAGCTATCCATAAGAGTGGTTATATACTTTTAGACAAATTGTGATATGACATTATTTGCTCTTGCTCAATCCATGCTGTGTGGTACTAATCACCTGTTACCCCTGAGGGTCTGTGAATGGATTTATATGACTACTTGTTATAAGATTTTTCGAAAAGTTGAAAATATCTTGAGTACACTGGCCTATACATCTATTCCTTAAAAACCCCACCAAAAATACCCAACAACCAAACAACAAACAGGAAAAAACCAGGCTATTTGTTTGCTCCTTTCCAGTCTTTTGGGTGTCACTCACTTTCTGCCAAGTATGAGATTATCTTGTTAAATGAACACATCCTCCTGTGATGTGTACCCAGTGAAGTAGGGTGGATGAAATTGAAGGAGATGATAGAAGTTATCACATGATTAGTGATTTTAAAATTTATTTCTGTGTCATTTGTCTGTTGACCAAGGTATAAAGTAATGCTGAAAGTAGAAAATATTTAATTTAGCAAAGAAATTATATCAAAATGCCCAAGTAACAGCAAATCTGTTACAATGAGTTACTGCTTAGCAAGAAGTATTAGGTTTCCTTTTGGAAAAATGAGGAAAACACTCTGCAGTGGACTTTTAAGTAATTCTCCAGTATTCCTCAGAGTATTAAAAAGATACCCACCACATTCCTGTCATGCTAAGGAACAGTGTTATCTGAGGATCTCTTCCTGGTATGAATGAAGCAGTCAGATCTCCAGTAAACATAGATGCTGCAAGGGAGTTCACTAGGGAAACCTTTTGATGTAACCTCTCATTTTTAGATTGCTCTTTGTTGGTGGCATAACTGCTAAGTGAGACAGAGGAGAAGTAACAATCACCCTGTAATAGAACAATATATAAAACAAAATAAGCACAGTCATGACAACATGGCCAGAAATCTCTGAACAAAGCAGAGAACAAATACATGTGGAGAATAATGAAAAACAGACACATGATTCATTCAGATGTTCAAACACAAACCCCCTAATGAACAAGTTGGAGAGTTTTGGCTGCTTTTGCTTTTTCTCTTTCCCTCCCCTCTTTCCCTCTTCCCCTTGCACATTTCCTTTCTGGGCCTACTGTATTTGCTAATTTAAAAAGTAGGGGAAATGAAATAAAAGAAACCATTCAAGAGAAGCGTTAATCTGAAACGTGTAGACTCTTCTCTTTCAGCCCTCACCCCCCACCCTCTCCAGACTGGCTCGCTTTTGATAGACCTACGTGCTTAGAGCTGAGGGAATGAGTAATGGTTGTTTCACAGTACAGTTTCCATACCTCATAGCAATGGAATACAGAACAGTTAATCTGCCAAGTACACAAGCCCATTTCTTAGCGTATGAATTACTGTCATCTGTGTCTGCCCTTGCAGACACTGTAATTGCATGCATGCAGATTTGCTTCCTGGTTTAATCAGGAGCGCGTATGATTTTGAGTATTTTGCTAGGACCTTAGAAGATGAGCACAGGGAATGGCAAGAAGTCTGAAATCCCACCTGTGGGAATTTTTTTAATAAATAAAACCTATGAATCACAGTAATGTGTAGGAGACAAACACCTCAAAGGCATATTCTTCATTTTATGTATATTTTTTTAAACCGTGGGTGACTTGATTTGTTGAATAGCAGTGTTTGTCTTAGGAGAGAAATGTTCCTAACATGATGAGGGGAACTATAGAGACTCTGTTTATAATTTTAATATTTCATTATGACATTTTTCTTGTTGAGAAATGTTAGCAATGATTTATTCATTTTTGAAATACAAAAACTGGGGATACAGATGTGCAGGCATTAGGATTGGGTTGGGTTTATGATAAAAAAAAATGCCATGAGGTCATCTGTGTTAAACCACCATACATCACATACAATTTTATTTCTCCGTTTTTCTTGCTGTTTTTAGACCAGGACTTAAAACTTACCTTGGCCTATTTTATAAATTGAAAGTTTATTTGTGTAACAAAACCGGGATAACTGGAGGCTTACTATCAGTGTTGGAGGTAATTGGAATGGCATAATAAAGTGGTGTTTCATATCCCCCAAAAGGAGCCTGTCCTGCCTTGTGTCAGTGTTGCTACTCATCTGCTTAAGTTCACCATCATCCCTAAATACTCTAATGCATTGGCGCTTAATGTGCTGAAGCCTTCTGCTCTGGTGTTCTGATCAACAAAGCTTATAAGAATATTGCAGATATCCCCTGGTATGTGTGTTAGACAGAATACTTTCATAACTTCAAATTTTAGAAGTAATTTTTTGCACATATTCTGTGAAGACTAAAGGTTATTTGCAATTACATGAAATTATGCATTTTTATTTTATTAATTCATATTCTTGTACTTAAGATGGCACAATTTGGTTGTGATTAGCAACATGAAGCAACTCTATGTAAAATAATAAGCCAGTGGGAAAGAGCTAAGCTACATAGAACGCTATTTAGTTAATAAATTTTATTTATTGGGAATAAGCTCAAATTACAATAACTGTGCTGTGAAATTTATGATTCTCAGAATTGCCATTTTGAAAGGGAAAAAAACCCAGACAAGTAGGTCTGTCTGTGCCTGATCACAGACTGTAAACTGTTCACACTAGGAGGGCATGCACAGTGTGCTTCAAGGGGAAATGGATCTCGTAGAAAGTAAATAATTCGTAAAAGAGACTTATTTAATTTTGAAACTCTAGACTTGTGTAGCAAATAAATCAGTCCTGTTTTCGATGCCAAGATAGACAATAGATGTGCTGATTTTTTGTCCTTTAGTTTTCCATGTTTGCCTTTTTTTTTGTCTTTTTTGATCCACTGTGAAGTGTTATGTAATCAGTGGCATAATAGTTCTCAAGTTATTAAGAGTGTAGCAATATGGAATATTTTAATTTGGCAGATTTTCTGACAGTGAGGTGTTTGGGAAGGCTGGACAGATGCTGAGTGTGGGCAAGCATTCAACAAGTTTTATCTATGGTTTTGTGATCCATCTCACTGCTGACCTGTAGCAATCACAACTAACCTGATCCTTCTGGTCTTGAGTCTCTTGAACAGAGTGCGCGAAATAAGCTGATAAAATTATATCTCACTGAGTCCCCATTTTAAAACAGTTAAAAGGAGAAAAGCAAACTTGCAATGGTATGATTTTGATAAAAAGAGATACATTATACAACATGAGGCTAGTTGTTAAAAATTTGTAATTTTTTGGAGATTTTTTAGGCTATTTTCTGGGTTTGTTTTTAAACTTCAGGGTTTTTTTCTTTCACTCAAATAGTTTTTATAAGTAAAAGTGGAGTTAATTTTTTTTCTGTTTAAATGGAAAGTGAAATTTCTGTGTAACCACATGAGAGCGAGTCAAGTCTTTAGAAAAAATAGGAGCCATTTAACACCCTGATGGCAGGTATGCATCAAAATAAAGTAACAACCCATGAGGTTGTTTGCTCACAAATGAAGTGTAAGTACCCACCCTAGCTTATCGAATAAAAGCTTGTTTGATCTCTGGGCTCATGAGCTCTGATGGTCTGTAAATCTGACTGTTTCAAGAAGTTACCAAAACTATACGTAGAGGAAAAAAATAGTGAATATGTATATTCAAAAATGAGTATTTAGCTGTCCCTTTGAAATTACAGATGATGTATTTATGGATGTTTAGGTGTCATAACAAAGCAATAGCCCTCAGGGGGAGTGTTGAGCGATCGATCTTCCTGGCACCTGTTGGGCTGTCCAACAGGCATTACATGTCTTAGAAAATGTGCAAGTATTTTGAAAAATCTCACTTTACTTTGGAGGCAGAGATTGTCCTGTTTGTATATTTTTGAGTGCTTTCCACGTTTGTTGAAGTGAAATAAGAAAGGATTCAGTGAATTGTGCTGAGCAAGCCATCCCAGCTGGAGGATACCAGCACTGGGCACTGCCTTGCCAAGGTGAACACTCAGAGACGTACCTGCCTCCATGTCTGCAAAATGTTGCTGCACCTCAGCAAACATTCTTGACTGCATCTAAACAGTGCTCTAAAGTCCTCTAAAAATTGCTTATTGAGTTTAAAGCCAGGTCCACTACAGAGGAATCTCCTTCCTAATTAACTCCCCAGATACTTTCTTAAACAGCTTCTTTGCAATTAAGGAAAAAATTTCCTGGGTCATTATCTTTTCATAAATGAACTCATGGCCTAGCAAATATTTTCTGTAAGGAGACCCAAGATGCTCAAGTATTCTGTGACATATCTAATCTGTGATTATTCTAAATTTACTGCTTCCAAAATCTACAGGCCCATATCACTGACAAATAATTGGTTTAACTTTGTCTGTTTCCAGAGAAATAAAAAAGTAAAATTTCCCTTTATACACAGTGATTAATGTTTTGATTCATTGGTGTGTATAAAACTTTGCCAGTAGTTTGGCATGTGCTTGAAATGCATTTTGGGACTGGGTAATGTTAGTGGGCTCTTAGTGGTCTCAGCAGACTTGGAAATATCTATTTCATAGCACAGAAATGAATGGAAGAGAATTTTTTTTTTCTCTGAACAGTGGCTCCTAATCAGCTTTGCTGAACTCTTCCTTACAATGTCTTGGCTTTTTCAACTATCTTGCTGAATCACTTTTCTTAATTTTTTTTTTTTTCTGATGCCATAATACATCATCTCACACACCAGTAAATCTGTTTGGCCTCTGGTTGCTTGAAGGCAAGTCATCTCTTCTAAAAGTGATGATTGAGAAGTTAGTTTCTCAAAAGTCTCAAGACCTTCAGCACAGCATATGACCTGTAGAAACCCCCAGGCAGAGACAAGAGGAGGACTCCTTAGTCTTGGTAGAACCACCTCTGTTAGGCATTGTGAGAGTATGCAGCATATCCAAAACAAATG
>JAOXXN010000395.1:39391607-39402868 GCA_026770055.1 Myrmophylax atrothorax
TATAGTGACAATTTGATAAGGAATCCAATTGGCAGCCTTTTATTGAATGTGGGTACCCAACAGGAACCATTCTGAATCAGATCTGTGAGTTACAGTGCGACTTCAGTTCTGTGTTATGCCAGCAGAGATGCCACCTCTTATTGCAGGTCCCTGGCTTTTGTTTAGAAGAGTAGAGCTCTCTTACCAAAGTGAATTAAGGAAGTGTTCTCTTTCTTGGGAGATAGGATACTGTCAAAATAAACCAATGATAGACCATGCCATCATTTTATTAAATCTGTCTTTCATAGTGTTTGAGGGTTTCCTGTCTGGAGATGGCATGGGATTGCTTGAGTAGGAATAGATCTGCAATACATGAGAAAAATCATAACCTCTGGCAATGAAGATGTAGCTCCCTCAATGCTGATCAAAGAACCCACCCACACCAGTTCTAGGGAAGGAACTGATAAGTATTATTAATATTGCTGCATCTACTTAGGTTATGGTAGCCATACCACGTGAAGATCTAGGTACTAATCAGTGGTACCAAAACCAATTGTACTCTGTAAAAACAAATTGAAAGACAACTTTGTTCTATGGACTTTGCAGCACAGGTCTTTGAAAAACAGCAGGGTCCACAATTAATGTAGGTACTGTGAGTAATATTATGACTTTTAAAGGAATTAAATGACATTTCTTTCAAATACTGAATTCTCTTCAAAAGAAAACCCCAAACCAGTCTTTTAGCTCTCCTGAGAATAGTCCTACATTTGGATAACATTTAGTAAGTTTTTTCAACCCAGAATGTTTTGAGAAGAGCTAAATTTATAGATGAGAAAAGTAGGAGGCCACAATAGGGATGGTAGAAATGGCTCTTCTACTTGATGAAATAGTTTTTGTGTGACTGGGTCTTTCCTAGGACCAATGATCAGCTGATCTTTTCTTCCATTAGATGGCAGTGGTGTGATATATGGTTTCTCTGGACCCCCAAACTGCAAGTTTGATCAAAAAATTACAAATGGTTCAATTTCATTAGTTTGGTTTTTGTTTTCACAGTCTCTAAGCTTTCAATGTTTTATGCACATAGAAATTTACAACTTATTTTCCAGTTTAAAACAAATGAGGACTAGGACTTCAAAAGAGGATGGGGACTTTCAAATACAATCAAGTTAAATATTTTCAGAAGATGAGAAACTGGGTAGAATGGACACTCAGTGCTCCCAATACAAGAAATGCAGGATAGGTTTAGGTTCGCTCACTCGAAATAACTACAGGAGTTCACTACTTGCTTATCTGTGGTGGAGCCAGAGCTTGTGTTGGTGTTGCCCAACAAAGAGTTTGGGAGGGAGATGCAGGTGTGAGAGGAGAGGGTGGAAGCAGTAAGGCATGTTTGGGCTGCGGGATTGCAGTCTCTGCAGCAAGTTGAACTGTCACACTTGGTGTAGGACATGGGCAGAGGCAAGACTGATGGGTCTCAAATGTAGAGGCTTTCTTTGTTTCATTGCACATAGAATATACTGTTTTATTCCAAATAAAGGAGAAAACAAGAATTTTTTAAAAAGTGTATGTTCTTTATAAAGATTTCTTTTGATTACTTTTGATATTAGTAGTGGTATTGTTTTTTATTAACTTATTAAATATAGAGCAGTAAACACTATTTATTTTTAAATTAATTGAAATGGACTTGTTGCCCTTCATGGCTTTTTATTAATTGAATATTTTTGCCAAGCTGTTTGCTTTCAGAGCAAAGGTTACAGTCAGGAGATGGGGGTCAATGGGACTTCCATTTAATGGCATGTTATCGCTACGTTAATTTTCTGCATATTCAAGCAACCAAGCATGTCATTCTGCAGAAAGTAAAGGGTTTTGTGGTCAATCTTTAATGACAAAACAGCAAGAAAAAAGTCTGAGTGACCTGGTTTGCCTGAGGTATCTTGGTTGCTCTTGTCAGTAACTTCAGGTCACAGTAAATTGCAGGGTAAATTCCACATAATTGATGGAGTGCATCTTTAGAAAAATCCCCAAAACTGAGGAAAAAAAATCTATATTCAAAATTTTAGGATTTATTTTTTGTTTATTTGTTTCACATTATTTTGGTAATTTCCTTCTTAGATAAAAATAGATTTTATTGCTAGTATAGACTGTTATTAGAGAAGAAAGTCTTGCAACAGAGATTCAATATGCATTGAGTTTTGGAGAAACATACATATTTATCAAGTTGGGTGAATTTGAGCTCTTACATCAGAAAGAATTGCATAGCTGCTGCTTGCCATGCTCTACTTTCTTAGGTTGTTACTGCAGAAGGGGTCAAATAGTTACATTTAAAGGAGAGGGGTGTATGCTCTGCAACAAATCCTCCTGAGGCTGCTGGGATTAACAAGCCTTTGCTGTGTTTTCACTAGTGCTAGTAATGAGATTGAGGTTTTGGAACTTGTAAGTATTTGAGATTGGTACCTCTGTCAAATTTGCTTGAATGGCAGTCAGTTCAAAAGTTATTGGAAAGGAGGGGCTGACAGGGAAATATATGCACATATTTCTGCTGTGTATTCTTTTCCTTGCTTTTTACTTCTTTCATAATGATTCCTGGGATTCAGTTTGCCTTTTTGAGCCAATAGGAAGCTGAAAATTTTATGGAAAGTTCAAAGGGCATCATTTTATCCTGTAAAACACGAATTTTCTCCCATGTGCATCACTACATTTATCTACATTCAATTTCTTCTTCTGGTTTATCACCCTTACTTTAATAAGGTCCTTCTGCAGTTCTTCACAGATGTCTCTCATTTTGTCTCCTAAATAATCTTGTCACCTCCCTGCTTAGCCTCTTCTTGTCATTTAGAAGGGGTTGTGCAGTATGGTTCCTGGAAAAGCTCCATGTGGAAGTCCACTGGTGCCATTCTCCTCTTGAAAGAAAGATCATGCCCTCTGCCCTCTGTTTTTATCTTTTAACCACTTGTTTATCCAAGAACTTTCGCTCTTAAGCCATGGCTGCTTAGTTTCCTAAGAAATCTTTTGTGAGGGCCTTGTCAAATGCCTTTTGGAAACCCAAGTAGACTATATTAGCCAGATCACCCTTATCCACAGGCTTGTTGACCTTTTCAAAGAACTCCAATAGGTCTGCGAGACAAACCTACAAAAGCCAGGTTAACTCTTTCCACATACTGTATTTCCATTGATTTTATTCTCCTTCTGTAATTTCTGGTAATTTGACGCCAAGTTTACAGACCTGTAGGGACCCTGATCTCACCTGTGATGTTTTCGGAACATTGCAACCACATATGCCCCCTCCTAGTCCTCAAGTACAAAGTCAGTTTTAGAAAAGAAGCTGCACACCAATTTTTAGTGTGTGTAGTCAGCTATTGCATCCTGGAGCTCTTTTCAAACGGGGAGGGTGAATACCATCTGTTAGTATTCACTTTTGTCAATTTGTCCCATAACCTTCTCTGTGGTCATTTCAAATTAAGAGTTGCACCTGTTCTCCCAGGCTTCCGAAGCAGATGCTCTCTGAAACAGCACCTAAATGGGATTTTTGCATTATATCCTATTTTGCCCGATCTGTATAAGGATAATGAAAGTCCTCTATGAGCACTCCTCTCACTGCCTTTACTGCTTTTCTGCATAGTTCTGCATTTCAGTTCTTGCAGGTTCTGTGCTAATCGCTGCCATGCTTAGTCTGATCATTTCTACGCCATCAGCACAGCCTACTCTGTCTGTGCCACGCATATTATATCTTGGTGTTACAAAGGTCTACTCCTTGCCTCACTTTCACAGTCTTTCTCAGTGTTTTCTGATTGTAGTAAGTATTTAGGTTCACTGCTCTTATTTCTTAAGGCTTAAAACACTTAGGGAGCTACTACTGTTTTAGTTGTGTTGTCAGCACCATATTGGAGTGGCTCTGTGGTTACTTTCCCATACAGCAGGTCCACTTAGGTTTTCTGGCCTATTGTTTTGTTTACAAGAGGGGTAGATCTAGTGATCACCCTCTGGTTTTCTCCCAGGTTTCCAACTCCCCCCTCTGTTTGCCTGGTGAGAGAGACTGTCATCACTCCAACCTGCTCGTTCCTTCTGGTTAGCTCTGAGTTCTAGAGGGACACTTTCAATGCAAAAAAATGAAACATCAGCAGCTTTCAGCAGGGAACATCCAGCACTGGATCACGTCCTACTTTACCACCTGAGTCCTGCCTTAAGCTGGCAGTTGCTCTAATATACTTGGACCTGCTGAACTCTCTCTGTGAATCTCTCCCTCCTCTCTCTTAGCAGGATTCAGCTTGATTGCTTGGAAGATGTGTGTGTGTGTGTGTGAGCACATGTGTGTGTCCCAAAGGTGCAGTTTCTGAATTTCTCTTCCTCATCCAGTCTCTCTCATTTTGTTGTCCTGCTCTCAGGAGCCAGAATCTCGTTCTGAAGATAGTAACTTGTCTGCACAGCACACTCATGTGTGCAGTTTTCCCTTGGGAAATACACAGAAACGATAGCTGGCATAGTAAGTTGGTTAATTCCCATTTTAACTTCTTCTCCCCTAAGTATTTTATAGGGTTGTTTCTACCACTTCTTTCTATCCAGGTGACCTATTTGACTCAATGATCTCAGTTTAGTTCTTGGAAGTGTTCAGGCTCTTCTTGCTCGAAAGAGTATAGAGGGATTGGTGAGGAGTGGAAGACATAGCATTTAAAAGAACATTCACAAAACCAGAACAAAATAGGAATGTCTGTGAAAAAAATCATTGTCTGGTATTAGGCAAGGGAAACAAATACAGTGCTAGCAGCAAGAATAAGTGAGAGTAAACAGGCTGTGATTTAATATGGGTGAGAGTTTCTGACCACCAGAGCAGACAAGCTGTGGTACAGAGGGTGGAGCAAGCTCGGTTTTTATGAGGGGAGTTGTGGCACAAGGCTACTTGAGAGTGGGGTCAGGGTTCAATGGCCAAATTTTTGTTCAAATGTATGCACTTATTTCATAGACTCCTCCCAATATTTTGAGTCTGGAATCAGGCAAATATTGTAAGATGTAGTTTGTTAGTGCATCATTTCATACAACTGCTTCAAAACCCTAAATAGGCGCGTCCCCACAAGGAGCACTGGGGAGGGAACTGGGAGGGATGATCCCTTTAGGGCTGCTGTCTTTGGGGCCATTGCGGTGAATGTGGGAACTGGGCTCTGGTGGATGCTGGCTCAGGGCTGTTCCACTCTCCCACAATAACTACTGCCCTTTAAAAAAATCTGTGCTTGGAGAATGAGTCCTTGGGCAACTCTTTGAAGAGCAAAGAGCTCTTGGGCTAAAGGAGGGGGGGGGGGGACAGTCCCACTCACCCTTAGCCAGGCTGACTGGCTGCACTGGGTGCATGGGAGTGGAGAGGGGAACCTGAAATGATGTGCTGAAATGCTTGGGAGCAGGAGCTGGAGGAGGGAAGTGTGGGTCCGTTACGGTTCATCTCCTTGCAAATTACCTGTGTGTTTGCCACTATGAGGCCTGGGAAATGTCTGCAGGTTTGCATGTTAAAGAAAAAAAAAATATATTCCAAAACAGATTTTGTCAAATTAACCTTCAAAAGCTCAAAAAAGATGAGCTTGCTGTGTTTTATGAGTGAGGATAAGGTAGAGGAATGGCTATGAAATGCTCTTCTATTATTTTAACTGGAAGTTGAGACTATCACCGAGTCATTTCATATTAATAAGGCTCATAAGAAAATAGGATTTTCAGATTACAGTTTTAAAGCCCTGTGTTCCCACTGTGTTTCAGTGGAAGCACATGTTGCCCATAGGACTAAGTGAAACCAGAAATTTAATTTGAATTTAGGCAGTCTTTACTAACACTCTGTTTCTTGGTTTGGCATTCCTGAAAAGGAGAAGAAAAGTGGAATGTAAAAGTGGAGAAACTTTACAGTCAACATTTGGTTTGCATTTACATACAACTTTTAAAAAGAATGGGAAAAAGGAAGAAAGGTACCATTATAATTACAGTGTAGGTCCACTTCAACCTCAGAAACATTAGCTGT
Organism: Myrmophylax atrothorax; assembly: GCA_026770055.1. Taxonomy (NCBI): domain Eukaryota; kingdom Metazoa; phylum Chordata; class Aves; order Passeriformes; family Thamnophilidae; genus Myrmophylax; species Myrmophylax atrothorax. Next base: position 39,397,576 of record JAOXXN010000395.1, read on the forward strand.
TCTGCAAATCTCCCATATGTCTTTTCTTCTATATGCTTCATCAATAGGTCTGCACTGTTACTTTCTCCTGGTAAATAATGATTTCAGTGGACGAAACTTTGCAATACAAAAATGTTTGAATTGGCATATAAAAAATTGTGCTTCTTTATTTATTTTACTTATTTTATAAATTAGATAGCCCCTCATATTCCTTCAGAAAACAAAACCAAGATTTAATACTATAGCTTATCTCCTCTCTAGTAGAAGTCCACATATTAATGTCTAATCTGTGCTATTCAAGACAGTGTAAGAAAGTACAAGTTAGGGTAAAGAAGGCCTGCAATTTTAAGACCTCAGTGGCCCTTTGCAGAGCAGTGTTATCAAGGGGCTTGTGATACATATCGAGATATAAGTCAATATCTGTGTATACCTGTTGAACTACTTTATCAGAAGTTAGTGGCTCAGTGCATCTCATATAACACCTCGAATCATTATAATGCAAGAAGAAACAATTGTGAGCATTTAAATGTTAAGTTATACAAGGCTCAATTCATAAGTAATAACTAAAAATGTAATTTTGGTCTGGTGATAAACTTTCCTAGAAATAGTAATTTATATATCAGTCACAAGATGGGCACTGACATTCAAAGTTGACAGCAGGGTTCAACTCATTAACGTTTCCATTTTGCATGTGTCATTTACTCTGCTTTCTGAATTTTCTGAACATAAAAAGGGCCACCTTAGGATTGTACACTTGTTATTAGATGCATACTGAAACACAGTACTGAAGAAGGCTTTGAGTTTCACTAAAATCAATCTTCTTGATGAAACAGAAACGTGTCAGATCTGAAGCATCCTGGTGCTTCAAAGTTCATTTTAGGACAAAGGATGTGTAAGCTTGCTGTTAGAGAACCCACAAATGCTACCATTTATACTGAGCCCTGCACCTTGATATTTTGCTTTATGGTACTGTTAGCAGTATCACAGGCCTGTGGATATATTTGAAAGGGATCCTCTCTCTTTTGTGATGATGTGAAGGCAGTGTTCCCAGGTGTGACATGCTTGGAATGAATTTGGTTGTTATGGCAAGATTGCACATCAAAAATATTCCCTCCACTATTTCACTGAAACCCTGACTACGTGCTTAGGATGGTGGCCTCACGGAGTACATATCTGTCACTGGGAGAGAACGTTACACTCCTGGTGTTTATGTTGGCTGGCCTGCATGCATATCCTGTTTGGATCTTTTGGATCACTTTTCAGATTTGGGGCTGAATCTTCAAATATTTGTCAACTGCACTCAGAAGTGAGACACAGAGGTGTACAATGTCTCAAAATCTATGGCACTTTTGGGAAATGCTTTTCTGCACTTGATAGGTGCTTACTTGTTCTGCTTGCACTACTACCTCTGAAGCTGCACGTGGATCAGTCCTTATGATTTGAGTACATTTAGTTCTGCAAATTCTTACTTATACGCCTGTAAGTGTGAATACTTCCTTTAGATGTTACATTAAATGGAAAGTGCAAGATGAGTAAGAACTTCTGGAAAGCTTAGAGTTAATGCAGAAGTGAAGAGGACGTTTGGCTTTTGTGAAATTCTGGGAGTAAAGGAGGTATTTTACACCAACTGGCAAAGAGCTTATAGGGCACACTTCCAAACCCTGAGAAAAAGTTTCCCACAAAGACTTTTTTTTTTTTTTAAAGTCATGGTGCAGGAATTAAGTTGGAGATATCACTGACCGAAAGGACATTTTTTCTGAATGAGCCGAGAACCAAAGGAAATGACTCCAGGGTTTGAAATCCTTTTATTTCCTCTGTGGAAGATATCTGTGCAGCTGAAACGAACCATTCTGGTTGGCTCCAAGCCAAACTTTATGGGAACTGAGATTAGGAAGTTCTATGGTCAAAATAGCCATTGAACAAATTGCTTCCAGTTTAAAGCCTCAAATTTCCTGATAAAGCTACAGCATTTAACCCTTCTTTTTCACTTGGGTGAACAGCCTGCCTGTTATTACGCAGAAACTGTTCATCCAGTTGTGGTTCCTGGAGTCCTTTCAGAATTGCCTGCAAAGCTTTTGCTGTTTCTTACTTTTATGTGAGATAGGCAAAGCAAACCCCAGAAAACAAAGTTTGAACAGGTTTGGAAGATGCTTCCCACTTAAGATAGCAGGAAGAGTGCTATAAACAAGAAATCAGATTGCCAACTGCAGCATGGAATTTTCATCTTGCAACCCTTTTTGAAGGGACGTTTTATTTTGTTTCATGGTGGGGTCAGCTGGTTTGTTTGGCCTTCGTGAACTAAATGAAGAGGGAGCAGCAAGAGCAGCCATGCCTTTGAACTGCCCTGCTGACTCCAGAAAGTGCTCAAAAGCCGTGTGCTCTGACTAGAGCACCAAGCCTGGCCTCTGAACGATACGGCATGGCAGAATACTTGATTTCAAACAACACAATTCTACATTTTCCTTATGGATTTCTTTCTCTATTGCCTTCAAACTGTTTTGCCTGTGGTAGGTAAAGGCATGCTAAGGAAGGCCTGGAAGGGTGACAAAGGGAGTCTGTGCTGGAGCTGGGAACAAAGACTGGGTGTGCTGATGTGTCCTTAGCCTGCTGTACTTGGGACTACATTGGGCCATGCACTTCTGCCAGCTACCCAAGTGCCTGTCCCCTCATGCACATGTCCATCTCTTTTCCATGGGGGCAGTGCTTCAAAGCAGACCTTGTATGATTAATGTGTTGGCTGTGTTTGGGCAGTTCTTGAAGAGGATGTTGGTAATTGTACTGTAGTCACAGAGCTGAGACAGGATGTGGCCACATCCGCTCTTTCTGTCCCTACCAGCACTGTTTTGTTCCCCAAAGTGTGTATGCCTTGGTACATACTTTGCATATCATCATATATTAGTGCCTTTGCACAACCTAAATTTAAAAGTCCTAAATCTTAGACAGGTGTTTCCATCATTTCACCTGAGAGACTAATTCCCGAAATAATAAAACTCATTATTAGTAAGGGTTTTTTTCTTTATACTCAGCCTAAATTTTGCTTTTCCTAATTTAATCCCACTACTCTTCATTATCCTTCCTCCCCTACCTCTGGGCACCACACTAATTAATTCATCTCCCTCTTTGGTTTTTGCTTCTTACCCTTCAATATTATAGTTCAATGTTAAAATGCACTTCTCTTTTCTTGTATTTACTCAGCCCGAGTGATATACTTTAGCTCCAGCATTCTTTCCTTGTCAAACTGTTTCTGCTGACCTCTATTCAATGTTATTGTTCATCAGTGAACAAACCCTCAGCTTTGTTTACAAATGGCTGGTATGAAAGTGATGAGAACAAGACACATTACCCCAGGTAAGTGTGTGAGTGACATTATAAACTGGGACTTTATATATCAGTGCCCTTAAACCATTTTTGTTTACTTTTTCTTTGGCTTTTTGTTTGGTTTGAGGGTTTTCTTTTCCAGACTGATTGTAAGTTTTATGATCAGGTTTGAAATTAAGTCACAGTCTGACACTTCTTAGGTGTACTTAGGAAGTCCTATTTAATAAATATTTAGGGCATAGGCAATTTTAACAATTTTGTGATTTTTGCAATCTGCTATATATGTAGGTGACCTGGCACGAACCTTTCAAAGGTCTCAGTTTGCTTGTCTGTTCTTTTCAATCAGCACTATTTCTGGAGTGGTTTCTAAATATTTTGAGGGCACCTTTCCTATTTGCTTTTATTCCTTTACCCTTTTCTGGTAAAATGAATAATCAGCCCCTCTCTTCCTTAACAACATTCTGTCATGTATTTGTAGACAGCTGTCACATCTGCTCTCTCTAATTTTTTTTCCCCCCTGTTATTATCTTCTATGTCCTAGATATTGTGTGCCAGTTGCTGGTAAACTTAGGGAAGTTACTAATGAAACAAATGCTTAGTCTGTCATTAGTCATCTGAACCTTGACCAAACCATCATTTCTTCTCTTCCTTCTATGGGCAGTAAATAGACAGGCTTGGACCCTACAAATGAGTCTTTTGGCCTTAAAAATAGGATTTTACACTCTAGAAGTAGGTCTTTGGATGCTCCAAATGAGACATCAAACATGTAGAATATGAAGCTTTGAGACCTAAGCAGAGAGGTTTTACCCCAGAATGCAAATTTGGGCTGTAAGAGAGAGCCTGTGATGCTCAGGAGGGACCTTATAACTATCAAAAACTACTTGAAAGGAGGTTGTACTGAGGAGGAGTCTGTCTCTTCTCCGAAGTAACAAGCAACAGGATGAGAGGAAAGGCCTGAAGTTGCACCAGAGAAGGTTTAGATTGGGTATTTGGAAAAAAAATGCTTCACTGAAAGGGTGCTTAGGCCTTGAACAGTCCTAGTTGTTCGTTTTTCCTTTAGAGATCCTACCCAGGGTTTTGTTCCCCTAATCCCTCAGAGCTGCCTTCCCACCTCTGTCAGAGCCTCGAACTCTGATTGCCTGTTGGACACGATCCCCTATTGGTCAGTTGTTGAATCCCTGTGCCTGTTATTGGTGTTGAATCCCTGCCCCTGTTCTCCACCAATGGGCATCCAGGTCCCACCCTTATTTCCAGAGAATTCCATCCCAATCCTGTAAAAGAAGGTGTTTTGCCTTAGTAAAGTGCTTCTGTTCCACTGCTCTGGGAGTCCTGTCATCTTTCCAGGAGCGACGCTGGGAGTGGGGGCCGGGATCGCTCATCCAACGGCTGCCAGCATATTACCAGTCATCTTAAAAATAAACAAAAAACCCCAACCAAACCCCAAATTAAAAAAAAACCAAAACAGGCACATATCCCAGCTAGTGAGCAAATAAATGCTGGAAAGAGCATGTCTTGTCATCTAGCAAACATAGTATATACCACTACAAAAAGTAGGAATGATGTGAGCTTTTCCTGGAAAAACATAAATCCTTTATTAGAGACAATGTCTGTTAGGTTATGCTGGACAACTTCTTCTGCAAAAAGTCCAGTAAATTATCATTTTAAAGTTACACAGGATTTAACATTTTGATAGAATGATTAACAGAAAAATTATCTGTGGTTTTCTGTCACTTGACAAAGAGGAAATGCTCTCCGCACCATGTTACCATGATTGATTAGGAGGAAAGGCCGAGCTGTATAAAAGCAGTAGTGACACTACCTGGCCTGAGGAAAATTGCTCCAGGCCAATAATAAATGCTAAGCAGGAAAATTAAGAATAATGAGCACTCCAAAAAGATACTCTGAAGTCATGCACCTTTAGTCCTTACCTTAGAGATGATGTTAAGTCCTAGTGGATGTAATAGGAGCAACTAGTAAGCTCAAACTAGAGAATTGT
>JAOXXN010000395.1:39402968-39414596 GCA_026770055.1 Myrmophylax atrothorax
ATCAGGCTGTTAGCTTGAGAGTTGGTAGTTAATAGGCACACACAATGGTTTTGCAATGACTGTTTTTAAATGGATCAGCAATAGGACTAAATTATTAATAGTCAAAACTTTTATTCCTTATAAGAGTTTAATGAATTTAAGATTCTCCTCACAGGTGGTCTATTAGTTTATTTTCATGTCCTTTCACAGAAATTGAAGCTATAGGAGGAGGGAGGGAGGGGTTGTCTTTTATCCACAATCTCAGAAGGAAGTGTTGGCAAAGCTGGGATTAAACCTTCTGAGTTTTCTTTGCTGTCTTATGTGCATCTCACAAAACTCTTTACAAGTGTCACCAGGAGGTAAAGAATTAATAAAAAAACATTGAGGCCAGAAAAAAGACTGCATTAATTGGTATAGTTAAAAAAAAACACAGAGTCTTGGCAAGTGAAATATAATTACTGAATGATAAATATATAGTCTGCATTTTAAAATACTGTGTAGTGAACCTGAGTTTAAAAATGGAGATTGCTCCCTTTTTCTGTTGCGCAGTTGTAGGAAATTGGTTCCTGGCCATGCAAGCTACTAGAGCTGCTATGACAATTCCGAGTTTATCTTCTAAAACTATGCAGCAGTATACCTCATGCAAATCATAGCTACAGTGACCCAGGTAAATAAAACTGTAATAGTGGGGATGGATACACAGCCAAAGATATGTCCCTATGCATATGCTTTGGAATTGTTAATGAGTTTTTTGTGGCCATGCATATTTGTGGTCATTCTCCATTAATATTTGTATGCAGTGAGTTTCACTGCTGTCAGTATTTACGCAAAGTACTATTTAGATTAGTGTGAGGCACATTTTAATCATGGAGGGAGGAGAGTATTCCATCAGCATTTGCTATCAGAAAGCAGGAGCCTGATCATGGTGTTTTGCTGTTTTAGGTTTAAACTCGATGACCTCAGCACTTTGTTTTTTCTAGAGAGAATCAGATAAACTACTAAATGTAATGTTATACAATGACAGGTTTTTGACAGTGAAATAAAAATCAGGCATCTGTATTTCCTTTTAAGTGATTGACTGGAATGCCAGTGTTGTTCCTGGAAAAGCCTAAATATATACCTCTATGTCAATAAGTTGATATTTAAGTAGGCTGCCTTCTTGCATAATTGTATCATTGGGTTCTGAAATAGCATTGTCATAACAAATTGCTACATATTCTTTACGAATATTATAAAGATATATATTTTCATAGCTCCTGTCATTCTAAGAAGATGTCTTTTTTTTAACCGGGCATTTCTGGAGGGCCAAGCTTGAAGAAATTTGTAGTAAAACATCTGGTGAAATATTGTTGCTTATGCTTTTACAGATACGGCAGTATATTTTTCTGATTTGTAAATCCTATGAAAAACGTTGAGTTTTCATTTAAAACTTTATTAGTAAATGGATAATTCTGTAAAGTGTTGGTTTCCTGGGTATCTTAAATTACTATATGTGACTGTTTTGCAGGTGGAAATCGGTGTAGCTGTGTAACTGTTGTGAATGAACATGGGAGCTTTAAACTCTCTTGACCTATGGCTATCTTCTTATCAGACCTATACTTCAAAAGTGCAGAGTTTGCAGCAGTTCACATCAGTCTAACTTTAGTTTTTCCCTTCTTTTTTTGTAACTCTTGATCTGATTTCCTAATCTGTTGCTGCAAGAAAAGCTAACACACACAAATCCCACAGGCATCTATGTCTGCACATTTGGCTTCTAAAGAGGTATTCCTTGATTTATAACTCTTTTCCTTAAACCACCCAGGCATAGGTAATGCCAGTGGAAATCAAGAGTCATTCTCCAATGTCATTGGTTACTACGTTTCCATGAAACTTGTTTGGTAGTGGCAAACCCCTTGATGCTCAGAGGTGTAAGATGCTGCAGAAGGACTGAGGCAGAGCTGGGGCTGCCACCTTTCATAGGAAAGGATTAGAAGTTGCAATCGGCTCTTCTCTTGACTAACTTAAATAATCGCTGTGGCCATGCTGTATTCAGTCATTTTGTGCTCTAATGCTAACACCAGTGACAGGATAGAGATGGTGTTTTATATGCACTGGGCTATGTAGTTGGGAATCTTCTAGTCACTTGCCTCCTGTGCTGTTTTTTCCAGTAATATTCTTTATGTTGAAGCTTGTTCTAAATGTCTAATGTACTGGGGAGAGGAGGATGGAATTCTCCTTGTGGCACTCTCCACGTATTGTTTTTAGTGACAAGTTGCTTAACTTCTCTCTGCTTCAGTGTTCCCTCATCTAGTATAAATGAGGATTATCTGTCTATCTTGGATTCTTCCATGGCTTGTATCGCTGAAAAATCTGACTGCCTCACAGTCATGGACGCATTTGATCTCCCAACACCCCAGGATGTGGGAGAAGTCCTGTTAATCCCATTTTACAGAATTTTAAAGAAAGTATGTGGTAGAGCACATTTTCCAGGTCAGTGTTTGTTATGAGACATTTTTCCATCTGACTATATATAATACCCAGAGAAGGTGGAGGATCCTGGAAGTTACATTTGGTTCTTTATGATCGTCCTGGGTGAAGGCGTCAGTTGGGTGGTTGACTTAGCATGTCTTAGCCAAGGTAGGCCCTGGTTACGTTATAATCAGGACAATGTTTCAGGGAATAAGCCATGACACCAGTCTGCTGGTATTTCTCAGTGAGCTGTAGGTACTCCTAGTCAGATTAGAGCTGGGTGGCCAAAGCTGCTGTTCACACAGAATGGGTCTGGTTGGAGGGGACCATTGTGGGTCATCTGGTCCAACCTCCCTGCTCAAGCAGGGTCATCCAGAGCACATTGCAGAGGATTGTGTCCTGTTGGTTCCTGAATATCTCCAGCAAAGGAGGCTCCATGATCTCTCTGGGCAATCTGTTCCAGTTCACAGTCACCCACACAATAAAGAATTTCTTCCTCATATTCAAGTGGAACTTCATCAGTTTCTGCCCTTTGCCTCTTGTCCTATGGCTTGGCACTACCAAGAAGAGCCTGGCTCCGTCCTCTTGACACTCTTCCTTCAGATATTTATACCCATTGATGAGGTCCTCTCTTGGTGATCTCTTCTCGAAACTGAACAGGCCCAGGTTCCTCAGACTTATTTCATCAGAGTGCTGTTCCAGTCCCAAGTAGCTCCAGTAACCCAGCCACTGCATTCCCTGGGGTAAGGCAGACCAAGACCCTTGAATGAACCTTTCTATCTGGAGAATGGTGCCCAGTGTAAGCATGGGAATATGACCAGCTTTTGGGAATATCTAAAATATACTCAGTCTTGTGTTTAACATGAATTTAATAATAACATATACCAAAAAGGTGGGGAAATACAACATCGACGTGTTCTACAGCACCAGAGAGGGTCACAGTATTGGTATTACAAGCTTACAGGAAAGATTGCTGTCTTTGCAGTTGAAGCTGATGTTGGTTTTTCCCCACACAACTTATCTTGGGGGTATGTGTACATGGGAATGAACTTGCCCTGGTTCTCTAGCAAGCTGTGAGTCACCTGATGGAAAGGAGCCCCAGAAAAAGCAAGGACTGTCCTGAGAAGTGTTGGAGATGCTCCCAGTTTTGTGGGGAAACAGGAGCTGAATCTATCTCAGCCTTGTACCCAGGTTTTTTCCTTTAACCAGCAGATTGCAAGGTAAATGCATTTGTTTCTCAGACACTGCAAGATAGGACAAAATTCCAGTGCTAGCTGTGATGAAATGGTTTCCCAAACTCTCTACAAAATTGCCACTGGAAAGCAGAGGTCTGAATTCAGTATCATCAATGTCTTTTATTTCATTAAAACATGGGGATAGTTCAGGACAACAGCCATCCACATTTGTTCTCCTTTTCTCCAGCTCTCTCCTCTGCCAGCTGCCTGATTAGGCAACAGGTATTGTTGCTTGGTCTTTTTGGGACACGTGTGTTTTTTGAAGATACCTGTACTTTCTTTGTGCTCTTTAGATTTGCCCACAAAACTGAAATTAGACAAATCTATTTGACTGCCTAGATTGTGCCTGCAGGGGCTATTTGCTTTGTGTTAGTGAAGAAAATTCTGGTATATGTGTTTGAATAAGCAGATTTCTTTTGTGTGCTTTTGGGGTTTTTTTAAGCCTAGAAGAGATTTTGTAATTGCCCAGCATGTAGTACCTGAGGCTTAATATCTGTTACTGTTGCATTGCCCAAAGTGCCTCCAAAAGAAAGTTCAGGGATTGCTATTTTTGTCCTTGCTCAGGGTGATGTGCACACACATCTGCTTCTCCTGTGGTGTCTGCACAGGGTGATCCCAGGGCATGGAAGGATGAATTTTTTCAAGGCCCCAATTTACTCCTAGGGCTTTTCAGTATGTGTGATGTGGGCTGGTGCTCAGCCTTCATTTCCTTCCTTCTGCTAGAGCCAAGGACAAACTACCATCTCTCAATACATTATACCTGTCAATGTTTGACATAAGCAACCAAAAAGTTGATGAATGGAATGTGAAGCAGCTGGTTTCGAGGGTGTGTTATTTTGTTATTGGTAGGCCACCATTTTTTTAACAACAAAACCTGTTTCAAAGGTGTCTTTTCAGTGGTTATTTAAGGTATTTTAAAAAAGAAAAACAAGTTCTGTCATGAACACCCACAGTGACTTGCCCTGAGAGTAACCAGTTCTGTGCAAACCTATAGATTTCTATCATTAATGACTTCTAATGAAGGTACTTGAAGGAGATTTGATACAAGCATTTCCAGTAGTTTTATAAAAACATTTTTAGGCTGCAGTAGAGCATTTTGAGGTCAGGTATCCTGTGCTCTGCTCTGAGGCATGACAGGACGCTTGTCAGTGTTTACCTGGGATTATAGCCAGAGCTCTGGGCATGAAGGATCATTGTGAGATACCGTAGAGTTTCTCTGTTGGTCTGGATCCTGCTCCTTACCCTGCAGAAGTGAATGCTTGGCCACCTTTGGGCTGCAGGGTATGCAACTCGTTCCCCTCTAACTCACACCCTCACTCGCGTCCTTTCCTCTCTGCCTGCTTTAACAGATAAGGCAGCCCACTTCAACTGAAGTTCTGCAAAATCTCATTTCCTTCATAAAAGGCCCCCTTAAATCACAGCCTGGATTTATTTTTTATACCTGGGACAGTCTTTTCAGCCATCTGCATTTGTATAAGCCTTATATTTTCTAATGATTGTATGTTATATTTTTATCTGAAATGGTGTGAAGGGCTGAAGTTGTGGGACTGATAAACACACCAGAGTAGGCTGTTCTGGACTATCAAATCTTTTTAAATATTTTTCTCTTACAAGTGGCAATAATTAATAATTAGGAAGAGGAAAATCTATTTTCTAATTATTTATTTGGCAGGAAGCTTTTTCTAGGAAGATAAGTAAATACCAAAGGGACAGTGGGTTGAAAAATATTGTGCAAAATTTATGTAAACAAATTATGTTAAAATAAACAAAAAGATCCAGAGTGTGGGCTTTTGGCTCTTGATTAATGTGCTTTTCCGGTGTTTTGCTGGACAGAATCACTCAGTTACACCATGCTGAGTATAAAACCCTTCTAAGGCTTTGTGCATCTGTTTCTGGAACTCTCTCACCTAAGATATGTTTTTATTTGAATATCCTGATGTGTATCAGTAAATGCAGTGGGCAAGTAGGTCTTGGTGTAACTTTGAGGTCATTGGAATTGTACCAGAGGAGACTTTGGTCCCAGCATCTCTTCTCTTGCAGATGGCCACCCAAGTGCAGTAGCAGTGTATTCATAAGCATGGATGTTTATTTTTATCTGTTTTTTAGGGTAAACTTAACACTTGTTGAACTCACATTGCTGTTGTGGGACAGACTGGGGCAAACACTCTGTATTCAAAAGGGGTGTAGGAAATTAATAATGATCGCATCCCTGTTCATAACGTAGCACAAACCAATTCTTATTTTGTAACATTTCAAAAGAAAGGGAGTTGTTGGTTTTGTAAAGCTCCACAACTAGTATTTGAAATGTCCATGTAGTTATGTTCCTTGGAATCATCAGACATTGAATTCATATGGAAGGATTACTGTATAGTTTTGGTTTAATCCACAGACTTTTTATTTTGTCTCTAGATTCTAGAGTGCAACAAGAACCCGTGTTGTGTCAAAAATAAACAGGATTAGACTTCAGGGAAAAAAGTGACTCCAGTGATTAAATCAGGATGCTATAATTACATATGGCAACTACATGTGTTTAGTAGGTTTTTTGTTTTGGAATCCAGAATGTGGTGGCAAGGATAACATAGTGGTTATTTATCAGTGCTAGCCCCAAATACTCTGTTACACTTACATTCCACACGAAACTAACTTTTGGATTTGCATTTTCGGCGTGTTTTGCATGTTTGTTTCAGTTCTTTAACAGTGCGGTGATTCAGCTATCCTGAAATAACACATGGATAACAGCTGTAGGAAATCATGCAAACATTTTATTAAGCACTAGACTCTGAAATTGCCTTTTTCCACTACAGATGCACTGACATCTGGGTCGTATCTTTTGGTTAGTTCCATTGTGCCTGACAGTATAACACATGAACAAACAAGAGGGAAAACAACACAGAACACACATAAGAAGGAAATAGAGAATCAGTGTTCCTTGTGTTTCAGACACTGGAATCCAGCATTTCAGATTTTCCTAATAAATCAGTCTGGAGGTCTGAATTCTAGAGGGGCTGACTACAGAAAGTCAGTATGACAGAGCTGGCTACTGCTATCATGAAGTTTTAGGGTTTATTATTTTTTACCATTCAAAATTGCAGAAGATTATGTGTAGAAGGTACAAGGAGATGTCCTCCACGGGTGTTTTATTGGGTAGTGAAAAGAAGAGGGATCAGAAACCATTCTGGAGTTTTCTGAGAGGTTTAGCACTGAGAGATGAACATAATTTCAAGGAGACTGTAACAGACAGCAACAGGAGTGCCAGCTGTGTAATGATTGACTGTCTGAATAGCCTGAAATTTATACCTATGCCTTTTTTTTTGTAAAATTGGGATTTGTATATCCACATCATACATAAGCTTTTGAACATTAATGTGTCTTTTAATTCATAGATGTTAACATAAGAAGAATGCGGCTGTTCTTAGAAGTGAAAAATACTGCGATGAAATATGCGGTCTTTCTTCAGCTGGTAGTTAAATATGTATAGCATTTCATTAGTTGCAAAACATATTTATTACTGGCTTCAAATTGTCAGTGACAGCTAGGTAGTATAAACCTGTTGTGAGAGGTATTCAGTGTAATATTAGCATAAATTCTGCAGTTTCAAGTGATATTAAAATGGGCCTATATAAAAATAATACTCAGAGATGATGGATCTGGAAGAATTTATGTAGTCCATCCACCTCATCTTAAGGCAGACTTAACAATATCTGATTTATTTCCCATAGTTATTCCTACATTCTATCCCCAGAAAGTTCCATGACTGGGTTTCCTGAACAGTCCTAGGCAATGCAGACTATACTTACCACAGGATTTTTTCTGATGTCTATTTTCCTTCCTGTGTTTTCAGCGACTGTTCCCAAATGAACATGGAAAAGTAGTTTTACCTTTACACATTGCAGCAACAGTTAATTTGCCAGATAACTTTTATTCTGTCTCTCCTCTGCCTTCTCCAGTAACTGGCCCTGATTATTTCAGTCTTTCCTCCTAGTTCATACTATCTAGACTTGTAATTATTTTTCTGTTCTACGCCGGACTTATCCAGTTAGTTGTGAAATATAGCTTTCATAAATGGGCACAAGCCTCCAAACTGAACAGTGGGGAGATTATTTTAGTAGTTGTTTGTGCCACTTTCCTGTTCACTCATTGCAGTGAGATTTGCTCTTTGGTGCTCTGACAGCATCGTTCACTTTGTTTGACACTATGAACTCTAGCATGTGTTTTTCAGAGCTGTTCCAGGCTTAGTCCCCAGCTTAGTTAAAAGTGTGTCCCTAGTATGACCTAAGCATCATACTCGATTACATTTTTTGCAAAGTCTCTTCTTACCACTTTTTTATGCTTGTTATTTATATGGCAAAGTCAAGAAAGGGAGAGAGAGAGTGAAAGCTTGTATGAGAAAGTTGCTGTAAAGCAGCAAGTCCTTGCATGCTCCTCAGAGGCTGTTCAGGTCCATGCACATCTCAGGACATTGGCAAGTTACTTACTAGGGTTATTACTTTCAGCAAAGGAACAGCAAGCTGCTTTGCATTTTTTATGGAATAAGAACTTGCCAAGAAGGTAGCAAAACAGATGATGGATGGTAATTTGTTCCTGTATTGATACTTCAGTTTCATTCTGAACTGTAAGAAAAAATAGTTTAACCACATTTTAAATACGAAGACCTTTATAAGCATACCTTATACTGTAAGGGAAAAGACTTCTAATCAAAAGTAGAAATTGTATTGTGGAATTTAAAATTGTGAATTATTTTTATGCTTTCTATTTATTAGTAGTACTTCTTGAGCCAACTGCCTTCAGAGCACTCAGAAATTTTCTGGCAGTAAGGAAATAGAATCTTTCTATTTTTAATAATTCAGTTGAAATTTTTAGTCATCCAATTGAAATTACTTGGAGAAGAATCCACAGTCCTGTATTAGAAAGTCATATCTGAGCTGAGTCTCATTTGAAGGATATTTTTTCCTTATGTGAAAAAAGAAATTCATAACCTTTTGAGAGGGGGGAGAAGAAGACATCCAATTGACTTCCCAAAAGCTGCATACAGTAAAATTGCAGGAATGGCTACAGGCAGGTCTTCCCATGCAAGACATATCTGCATGCTCTCCATATGTACAAAAGGTATTGCAAGTGAGGTAGAGCGACTTGGTTTTGAGAGCTTGATGTGACATGAAGAGTCTTCATATCTCTGCCTGAAGTTCTACTTTGGAGATTTTTCAATGAACAAATGTCTTTTGTCACTAGCAATGCCACTGGGTTCGGCTGTCTGCAAGCTTCTGCTTCTCACAACAGTTAACTCAGAAGTCCTCATGAAACTAGTTGGTTCTACACGTACTTAGCATTACATGTTGTCGGTGCACACACAGGCATTCTGGAAATGCAATTATTTTCTATCCATATGTGGGTTTAATGGGATTTCTGAACAGTTCAAGAGCTCATTTTATTCAGAGATGCTGAAAGAAACATGAACTCGTTCACACAGTGGCTCTGAATTGCTTTACCTGAGCCTTTTGCATTGGTGCACCATCTATTGATGTGCAGTATGAAGCAGTGGACAGTATCTAAGGAGAGAATAAGAATATCCTTTAATCGAGTAAAAAGTCAATAAAACACATTTTTAGAATTAGCCTGAAGGCATGAGCTATTTTTCATAAGCTTGGCTCTTTCTTTTTCAGTCCTCTTTTCTCTCCAGTCAGGTTTTGTTATTAAGTACTGTGGCTTTTTAATCAAAGCCCACAGTTAGCCGGAGTACATTTTTATGCTGGCTCTGCCCCAAGTGCAGGCTGCCGAGGCTGCACATCGCCAGAGAGCCCAGAGAAGCGTTCCTCAACTTGGACCTTTTGTCCCAGCTTACTTCCTGTTGACCGACGAGTGGCCCTTTCCCTGGCTTCTTGTCAGGTTGTTCACACAGAAGAGAGTTCAGTGTTTGCAAGGGCAGTGAAATCTTGAAGCAGATTAAAAGTAGTATGTGATTCTCTTGGAGCAAGAGTACCAGCTTTCCCTCCTCCCGCCCCCCTTTGTGGGTTTGCTAAAGGACAAAGGTCGTGAGGACGACATAGAGCGGTTTGGTATGCTGGGGTGTAATTACACTCCTGCTAGGGAAGAACAGCACAAGATATTTACTGGCTGACTGTTCTCCTTAATGGCAGTGTTGATTCTCTGATCATGTGTAAAGCCTCGTGAACACATACTGTTACTTGTCAGAATATAATTTTAATACAGTTGCTACAGCTCTGTTGCAATATGTCCAGACTAAGCACAGCACTCAGTAGCTGGAGGAAAGAACAGTATTTGGACATGTCCTTTAATGCAAAGCTCATAATATGATGTGTTCATCATATCTGTAAAATCTCATTGTCCAGCTCTTTTCCTCTGCTACATGCATGTATTAATATATTCATATATATATATGCTTGTATGACTATGCATACTGATTTTAGTGTTTCTCATAGGAATGAATATATAGCTGTAGCTACAGTGATCATACAGGGAGCCCTGGAAAAGTCATTGGTGCCCCAAAGCTTTGCTCTTTTCTCCCAGCCATGTGAGCTGGACTAGGGAAAGTCACTGCTACTCCCTATGAGCATTATAGGCTTTGCTCTGCTTTTTTAGTGCTTATGGCAGGGAGGAAAAGTATTGCATTGAAAACCTCTCTGCTTAGTCAGTCCTGTGTGCACCATTCTCCTGGCACATCAGTATGTTACTGCTGTCCTGAGCTACTGGTGAGTGATTCCTTAACTACCCACCCTGGAGGATGATTCAAGAGACTAAGATGAAGGCTTACAGGATTAAATGAAGGGAAGGAAGATATAGCTGAACATCCAAACCCCACTTTTGGAGAGCAGATTTGTGTCGCAACCTGCTGAGGGCAGTGGCGGGGTGGCATTGCTGTGTGAGTCGCCTCACTGGATACAACAGGGCATGGGACATAAATGCCTATTTATAAAGGCAAGGGCATGAGGAATTAACCCATCATTTTCCATGCCAAGATCTGAATCTACTGAATAAAGATAAATTCAGGTCCCCAAAATGTTGGAAAGCTTTGTATGTATTTGTGTGTATGATTTCAGTGATTCAAAGCTTAGATTTTTCAATAATTTTTAAGGATACATCCAGGTAAAATTCTGTAGGAAGGAGTATGCTTGTGTGAGGTTTAAATGGGAAGCTGGCTCAGAGCAATACAGAAGCAGGTTATGAGTCCTAGTGTGTATGTCTCTCTCTCATTCCTCATTTCTAGATCTGCATTACTGAGGGACTCCAGCCCATTTGACTTATGACCTAAGACAGATTTTTTTTTCCCAGCTCAGCAGAGGTGAAAAGGCTAGGGCAGTATCCCACAACCAACATAGCTTCCACATTTTTTTTCCAATCTTAAACATTTTAGTACTTGCAGATAATTTTCCACTGTTAATATATCTCCCTCCAGTGGCTGGCAGATAAGGGAAAATTGTGGGGTTAATTAAACATTTTCCAAAAATTAGCACAGGAAATCATAAACAGTTACTAATATTAAACATTTTTAAAAATTAAGGGGGAAAATGCTTATCACTTTCCTAACTGGAGACTGCAATTAGTTGTTCTTATAATTTTTCAAAATGTTGTTAATTTTTACCTTTTTTAAAAATCTGTTTAGTTACTATTTGTTCCAAAATACTTTTCCCTTTGTAAAATAATGTTAATAAATAGCTGATCTTAATATATGTGGGAAAATGATCACTCTCACAGATGTTAGGACTCAAGAATGATCTTTTTTTGGAGCCAAACCACCTATCTATGTATTTATGTCTCTGATTTTTATGTCATCTTTCTGATTTTGGCATGGGCAGCCAGAAAAATTAGCCTTCATTAGTCCATTTTTTTCCCCTCAACCTCTGAGGTTTTAGGTGCCTGAGAATCCCTGTGAAACCTAAATTTTGGTCTCCAAAGTTATGCAGCTTATAGATCACATACAGTAAAGAAGACCAAATTGTCCTAAAAATAC
>JAOXXN010000395.1:39414767-39435243 GCA_026770055.1 Myrmophylax atrothorax
TGTGAAATGGAAGACAAAAGAAGGCAATATATGAGTTCAATGGAAAATTTTTTTCTTGTCTTTGGGCAAGAGCAGTGGGCACCAGTGGTGACTGCAAACCGAGAATGCAGAGAGGCTTTTCAGAGTTTGAGTCTGAGAGGCTCTTCCATCTTTGCCCTTTTTGAAGGACTACAAAGGAAACACAATGGTATCAGAAGAGACAGCCTTTAGCCTGGCCCCAGTGGTCACCCCATTGAAAGGCCGGGATGAAATGCAGGAGGAAAGCATACTCATGCTAGTGGCGTGAGGGGCACCAAGAGCACAAAGCTGCTGACTCCCAAATGGCTGAAAGGATAAACATTCAATTTGCACACACAAAGAGAATGTTTCTTTGACAAGGCCGGTTGAATTACACCCAGGGAAAATTCTACATGCCCTGAAAATAAGAAATATAAATCAATATACTGTTTCAAAATATATTTTTATTCCCTGGTTTCAGTGATTCTGTAGATGCCTGGCTTCCAGGTCCAAGCAGCAATGATGTATTAAATAGCTATGTTTTTAAAATAGCAATCTGTTTTCTTTTTGACTTAAGTGAAATGTTGAAGAATCCACTGGCAAGTATGTTAAATTAGTTGTTTTTTATTGTATGTCATTGGTGAAAGAAGAAATATGCAATACAGATGTGTGTATGCTCAGGGAGACAACTTTAAGGTGATAGGATGTTGATCACATTGCTTGGCCTTTTGGGCCAGTTCAAAACATCTGCACAGCTCAGCTGAGTTTTGTTTTTGCTGGTTGGATAACAAAGCTGATGTGTCAATACAGAGTCTGAACTAATGAAATGACTATTTTCTTGGCTGTCATTAAAAAGCCAAGAATGTGTCTCAGTCACAAACACAGGTGTTCTTGTCTGTAAATATTTCAGTTATAAGTAGGTGTAGTTACAGGTATCCATTGCAAACAGAAGACCCTCAAACTCAACCCTTCAAATTTCTGCAACTTTTAAAAAAATATTGATAGTCTTTTTTTAAACCAGTTGTTTTATCTTTGGAAGTTGCATATATGCAAGCAGTGTCAGCTGGAACAACACTTCTGTGAATTATTTTAATTTAGAATTCAGCTTTTCCCTAGTACTTTCCTATGTCCTTTTAGAGTGCTGTTTCAGTAGGGGTTTTTTTCCCTTCAAGGTCCAACTTTTCTGTCAGCTGTATCCAATGCTCTTGGATCAAACAGGGCAAAAAATGGATTTCCCATCTGTTAAGTCTTTTTAAGGATTTCTTCACCTACTCTGCATTGGGGCGCACCCAAGGTTTTATAAAATGGAGGGGAAGAAACATTGTGCTGCTTTTTCAAATCTGAAGAAAATCTTCTGTGTGCAAAGGTGTATTTTCCAATTCTCTGTTGGTCAAGTTAAAGGTATTTTCTCTGTACCTGCATTTCTCCTGTCCTTGGTTTGGCACTGCTAACAGTGTTGTAGCCACAGAAAGAAACACCTCATCCAGACATCTGGCTGAGGGCTTAAAAGATCAGGCTGGAGCTCTGGGTCTGAATCAGCACCCAGCCTGACCTCTTCCATCCCCACTGAGGGTGTCCTGGCCCTCAGGCTGCTCCTCCTCCCTTAGCTCTGCCACAACTTCAAGCAGAAATTACAATGTGGAGGTGAAAGTTCTGTGGAAACCACGATATTGCTTTGTGTTAATTTAGATGGATTGGGATATATTTCAGAGGAGAAATATTTGTTTGGCAACTCCCCAGCCCATTCTGCTGTTTAGCCTGCAGTAGTAGCTGCCTGAGGAAGAAGATGCAGAAAAAATATGAATGCCTCAGAGAGCTGAAGTGCTGGATTACATAGCCCAGGAGAGCGACCATGCCTGTGTCCAGGACTGCTCAGAGGCTGCACTGGGTCAGAGGACAGCCCAAAGCGGTTCAAGGGAGTTTATACTCGCAGTAAAAGACTAGAAGGAATCAGAGCAGTAAGAAGTTCACTAGACTGGCCTAGAAGTTAAATTTAATTAAAATAAATAAGCATCCAGCTTTTAGACATGAATTAACAACAAGAACACAGATGAAACTGTGGGTCATTACAAGGTATTGACTTCTGTGTGGGAAGTAGAAGTCAAAACCTTGCAGGTAGGAGCATCTAGGAAGAGGTCATGGGAAGATGTGGGAAAGCCTTTGACTTAGGAATTAAATAGCTGCAGTATGTAGTATAAACACTGTAAGACATAGGGTTTATTACTGATGAGTAAAACATTGCCCTGCCACTAGATGTTGTGCACCTCCCATCCTCATCCCTCAGATAGAAGTCCCTCTAAACAGAGACAATTTGGTAGTTACTAGATGAGCATTAAGAGGAATATGCTGCCAAATGTTAACTCTAAATTAAGATGTTTGTTATATTAAATGATTATCTCTTTAGGCATATGTCCCCAAATAAATATCTGTAGACAATTTTTTTATAAATAATTCTTGCAGAAAATGCTAATGATAAAGGGACTTGTATGGAAGAGAGGACAAGGGCTCATTCCCTATAGTGATGCCTTATTTATTCTGAAGTGTATAAAAGAATGGTGTGATAATTCCTTCTCTAGATCATGAAGGCTACCTTCAAAATACAGATTTAACCAAGCCTGCCTTCCCTCCTGCTTTCCTGCCTTCCTTCCTGCCCGCCTCCCTCCCTGCCTCCCTCCTTTCCTCCCTCCCTTTCTCCTTCCCTCCTTCTTCTGAGCCTATATAAAAAGTGTGCTAATTCTTCCCTTTTATATGGAGAAATCATCATATTATCATAGATAAAGCTGTATATAAATGGATCATTAACTTGATCCATTGGAGACTTGATTTTCTTCATTTTTTTCTAAGTTGTCTTTCACATTCTTCTGTACAAAATGAATTGTTGTGTTGTGATTGATCTGTCTCTATAAACCACTGCATATTTTATAATGCCTGTGCTTTCTTTAGAGCTAAGTCATTAGGCTATCTGAGAGTACCTTGGATGAAATGTTGAAGGGAAACAGATACTTGGCCATGCACAGCCTGTATGAATGCAACATATGTTCTTCAGATGAATGTATGGCCGAGTAGCAGTTGTTATCCATTCCACCATTCTTCTCAAAACTGATCCAGTACTTTTGCAATGCCTCATGCCAGTGCTGTCAGAGACACCTCCTTTCTGATACAGAAGAGCTATCACAGATCTCCTGTGGACTTCTACCCTTACATATCATTGCCACAAGATTCTGTGATATGCCATTCCTTCATTTAATTTTCTTTCAGTAAGCAGGAAGGTAAAGATGTCCTTAGGACTGAGATAAAGTTAGTTTTTCTAACAATATCTCAGATGTGCATTAGTAAAAAACAGATTTTCTACAACTGAAGACACAAGCCCTCAGAAACAATTTTACCTTCATCACTCTAAATTAGAATAATCTCTCCTATTCTCAGTGTTCTTCAGGTATACATTCAGACCAGAGTCTGGTCAGTAAACTTCAATTTCAAATCTTTAGTGTGGTGACAATTTAGTTGCAAGTAGATAGACTCTGATTGCTCATCAAGCTTCAAGCAGAGATCCACAGTTTTCATCCCTTTTGCTATGTGCTGACAACTATATGTCGTTGTCTGGACTCAGTGATAAAAAGAATAACATGTTAAATAATATTGTTAAAAAAAGGGACAAATTTTCTGCCTCAAATGAAAATAATTTAAAGGGCATAGGAGAGCAAAACTGTCATCAAACCCAAACAAATGTAAACACAACAGTAGTGTTTTGGTAACCATTGTTATGAAGGTGCAAAGGTAAACTTGGCAGGCTAATGCAGTCTATTCAAAAGGTAAAATAACATAATATTTTATATGTATAGTTGATGCTAATGTATGATTTTTGCAATTTCAAGAATGCTTTTTATGATCAGAAAATATGTTTTGCCTGTCTTACTAGTTGCACAAGATGACTTTAAAGTGCTTCTGGTCTAGTGCAGTAACATTAGTCCTTTGTGTAGCACAGTGTCCTACAGCGAGCGTAATGACAGTGTAGTTATCATAGCTGTTAACAAATGGGGCTTAATGGTTGCTTCAGTCTTTATGGCTCAGGCGAGACCCTTTAAAAATTGTACTGTAAACTCATTAGATGTAATTTGAATTTGGAAGTTCTAGAAATAGATGCTAGTGGATAGACTTTGTTTATGGTTGTAGAGCAAAACAATTAATCCCTAGTTTATTTATCCTGGTGGGTGGCTTTTTTTGTTGATACCTCACTTATTCATGTTTGTTTCTCTGAAGACCCTTGGGGTTGGTTTTTTTCAAGAGGCATTTCTGTTTGGTTGGGGTTTTTTTAAGAGAGGCAGTAAAAAAAATCTGGTTTTTTTGTGTGTCAATCTAGGTTTGAGGAGCCTAAACCACCTGGTTTTCAGTTTTGCTCCCTGCCAGCCCTCAACTGTCCTGATAAACTGTGCTCTTTCATGGATGTGAGGCAGACTGGTGCAAACAGCTGTCTCCCTAGTGAAAAAATTGAAGCATTAAATCAGTGTTGATGTCACTATTTATTTTTTTTCCCTTGAATGCTAGTAAATAGTGGTTGAAGTTCATGTGAACAAGGATGTTTAGAACAGTATGTCTTAACTGCCTGACTCTCAACATGAGGCAATGTGTAATTCATGTAAGTCTTCTGCAGAAATTTCTGGATCTCATACCAAATGAAGTGTTGGCCTCATAGCACAGAGACCCTGATTGAAGTTCAGCTTGCATTTCCACACAGACTGGGTTTTTTTCCTGGATAGAGCTCTTTCCAATATCACAGAGCACAAGTGAATAGTTAGATGATGTTTGGCTCATCAACTGTTTAGTCTTATGATAGAGAAATAGCCATTCTGAATGGAGGTGCTCAGTGCAGTCACGCAGATTTGGTAACAACCAAAACCATCCCCTGGCCAGGCCATTAGAATGTTCTTTGGGAAGTATGCAGAGTGCTACCTAGATGAGCTGGCCATAGGCACATGAGCCAAGGGTTGTGTGTGAGCTACTAATTAGGCAAAACAAAATCAAACTCAGATTTGGAGCACTGAATGAGTGAAAGCCACCAACGTCTCCTGCTCCAACAGGGATGGATGACGCTTCCTCAAATATAATGCATCTGGAAGAGAGATTGGTAGAGGCCCTTTGAGAAAGTACGTGCAACTGGATGGCAGAGGAAGGCAACACATATGAAAACTACCAAAATCTTGTCTGAGTCTTTTTAGCTCTAAAAAAGGCAAACAAATAAATAAATGTTGCTTCTGCTCTCCTTAGCCAAGCATATTATTATGCTCCTGATGGATAAGGTCATTATTTTATTTTTCCCAGATAACGAGGGCTCATTTGGGTTAATAATATGGCAAAACAACCTGCCTGTTCTGTTCTGTTATTATTTCTGCACACCCATTGTTTTACCACATAGTACATTTTATTTGGTGTAGTGAGCCTTTCTGTTATGATACTTGCTGATATGGAACATATGATATTGTGACTAGTCCACATTTTCTGTCATATTTTGCTAGCATAACCTTGCACGTGGTATGAAAGGCTTTTACACCTGTCAGAAAGGCTTACTTAACTCATATGTTAGAGCTACTGCAAAACCCTCTTGCAGAAATGAGCTGCAAATTCAAAGCAGCATATTAAATTTTGTAATTTATTTGTTCACAGCACAGGTCAATTAATTTATTTCACAGTGATGTAATATTTAATATTTGAAAAAAATAGATAAGCATGGGTGAGAAGCTGTTCTCTGTTCAGCTAAGCAAAACAGCAAATGTTTCTCCTGTTTGCAGCAAATACAATGCGTGTCATATGCATAATATTATCCAGTGAATAATAGGCATGCTTGCTGAAATGGTTTGGACTGTATTGTTTTTCCTGTCAACAGAAGATTCCTTAACATTCCTTATTAAAAGACACAGTACAATTAAACAAACAAATAATTCTTTCCCAGACAGGAAAAATAAATAACCTTTCTGGGCCTCCCAAGCTGAAATGGTCATGCATATTTTATCCATAGTTCATTGAGACATGAAATATATCTCCCCTTTTGCTTTCTACCAGGCTTTGCACTGTGGGGCCCAAGCTTAGTGCAAGGCTTTCTTCCACACTATAATGCAAATAATCAATGTTTATCACAGTGTCCTATTTTTGTCATCTTTTAAAACAACTCTTGAAGAGGTAGTGTTATGTGCTTGGTCAGGTTTCTTTATTCCAGTTCCTCAAACCTCAACTTCTGCCAAACCCAAACACTTAAAAAGAAAATTACCAACAAGTCACAAATGATTAGGAAAATAAACTCTTGAGTCTGAGTTTTAGATAAGTTTTAAGATAAATTACAGAGATAATGACAAAAAAATCTCTGTCAAGGTCATTTTTCTATACCAATTTGTTGAGGTGAAGAGTACATGTGTTGCAGGTCTTAAATGTTTGTTTTGATGACTAGATTTTGGTTTTCTTTGAATGAATAAGTGCTTGGCAGTTTGGTCTTTTTGAATAGCCCTCTTAACATTGATGCCAGTGCCAATATATATGAATTCTGTCATGTTTTCTTCTTCTTTAGTTTACAAATTTATTTGTGATTTGTGATTTTCTCAATATTAACAGCATGTTTTTTGGGTTATCATTACTATGTATGAATTTTTGAGGCATGCCCGTGTGATAGTAGAACTGCGACTGCAATTTTGGCATTGAATGCTGAACCTTGGTCTCATGCTGAAAGGGTACACTCATTTTAGATACTATCTATTTATCCATTTTTCATATCAAAATCTGTGGCAGTGTTCTGCAGAAGACAAAAAACTTATTTTGCTCCCATGACTTTATTTTATTGCTTCACTGTGATAGCTCATATTATAGCTTGTCATTATTTTTAATAGGAATCCATGGCATATTAGATGCAGAGTTGCCACAAGTGGGCAAAGTAAACAGCAGCCTGGACCATAATGGCAGTGGCCCTGCTGTGTATGTCGACCATGGCAGAGCACTGGGAACTTACATGTTTTGGTGCTGTGGCCAACAAGGTGTTGGGATGGGCTGGAAGGTGGCTACTATTGGGATAGAGTGAAGTGCAAGGGGACTGTTTTCACATTGTCTTTCTTTTAAGACCTTTAAAACAAATAGTTCATGCGGTTCTTCTCCAGTAACAGGAACAACCCAGCTGTGATCCCTTGTGTCTGTGACAATGAAGGTCTGTTTTGCTCCCGATCAACCTTCAGATGTATCTGTTAATGTTTATGTGAGCAGTGATGGAGGCTGTCAGATGTCATCAAAAACTGATTAAGTTAATGAGCTTGTTTTGCCACTTGATGTGCTTCTCAGCAACTGTTCTGAAGGTGAAAATCTGGTAGGCACATGATCTTCTGGACTATGAAATCCTGCCTGCTTTTCCCTTATGCTAATATGGGTCATCTGTCTTGCCTGTCACCAATAATCAGAGTCATTTAGATCACCTTTGATTTACACACTGTTTTCCTGCCTTTTGCTTTGAGGACATATTTTGGAGAAATTACCATTTGGTTTGCCTGGTTCTGTTTCTGGTGCTGGTGTCCCCCTCATGCAGGCTTTCAGATGAGACTGCCTGTATACTGCTTCCAGCTGTGGCTGCTGTATTGCCTTTCAGTTGTCATATAGACAAAGTTGAGGTGTGTCATTGTTATTTCCTGAGATCTGAACTAAGCATAAGAACACTGAGGCCTGCTCTTCCAGTCAGCCTAGATTCTTCTAGTGGCATGAAATCTTCTTTTGGACCCTCCAGCCTTCTGCTAGATTTTGCTTTTCCTAAAAGTGTGAGAGTGTCAGGTTTTTCCAAGCTAGATGTGTAGTTTTACCTATCAGGGATTAGATTGCTGGTGGCATTAGTTACTCTGACATCCTGGAGAGGTGGTCTAATATATAGATACATTTCAACTCGTATGGTTGCACGGATGTGAGGAAACAGTGCTCTGGTTGTCAACTTGATCTTCTACTGAATAGGCATTTGTTATCAGTGTCTGACTTGCCTGTCATTTTATCTACTCGGTTGTCAGTATCCCCAAAATTATGCTGAAGTTTCACATTCTAAGCTGGGGAGATTTGCCAATAAAAAAATTGTAGATTTAATTGATTTCATCATCACAGTCGTCTTCTAGTTAGTAACATTATATAATTGTTATTTTCATGTGTTTTGAAACCTACCTTGGAGCAATCAGTTGCTAATAAGTTCCTACAAGATGAGAAATCTTCTTTTAGGAATCCTAATTAATGATGCTTCCTGTGAGTGGTAACCATCTTCTCTCTTCGAGTAAATTGTGGTTTTATTTTTGTTTCTCAGTAGCTTTCTGTCTGCTTATTATTATTAACTGTTGCTTATTACAGGCTTGAGGATGAGATTCTGTTTGTTGCCTCCTTTCATAACCTTGGTTTTTTGCTGTTTGCTGATGTGCTCGTGGTCCAAATGTTCCAAACTTCTATTTCAGAAATAGTTGTACATCTTCAGAGATTTTTTAAATTTTCAGCTTTCAACAAGAGTCCACACTTGCCAATATAGATCCTGTTTTTTTGGTGTGCTCTGTGCCACACGTCCATTTTTCTGTGTCCCTGACTAGTGTAATTCTGTAGACAGCCAGAAAGGTCCTTTTAAATTGGAATCTACCCCTTAGGCCTGCATAATTCAGGTGTCATGAATAGGAGTGAAAGTCTAGTAGGGCCTTACAATCTTTTTGCAACATCAAGACACAAGCCCCAAGGAAAAGATTTATTTAAATTAAGTGTATATGATATGTGTATATATGTTTGTATGTATGTGTATGTATATGCATATGCTTAGCTGAAACAAGCTCTATGCAAATGTGATGTTTCGAGATGAATTTAATCAAGAGGATTTTTGGCCATGAATACTCTAAGGTGTATTTTTGTGAGGAAAAGACCTTCTTTATTTTCTTGTGTGGAGGATGTTTTTTATTTTTAGTCTGATTAACCAGCACACCTAAATGCTGGTTTTACACTAAGTATGTTCTTAAGAACTTTTGCTTTTAGGAATCTTGGATTCCTGAAAAGAAGCTGATTAGAAGGCATTTTGAACCACAAGTTGCTTTCTGTGAAATAAGCTGACAACAAGTCTTTAACCAGTTGAAGACTGGAAGCACAAGCCTGCATAATCAGCAGTGGTCCTGACAATAAGTGAGACTGCATATTCAATCTGCCAGCTGGCATCTTCTCTTTCCCCCTGAATTTTGATTATTTTTACAACAATGACAGCAAAAGTTTGTGTTACAGTAATGGTTTGTATCTGAGAAGCTTACAGTGCTTTACAAATGCATGGTAACTGGTTAATTGGATTATTTAGTCTAATTGCCAAAAGGTGAATATACATATATCACTCCCATTTTATAGAAAAAGAAATTGAGGCAGCAAGAGGTTAAGTTATAGGAAGGTCTGCAGACTGTTTAGCATTGGTGTGGTGAAGTGAATAAAAAGGATAAGCTCAACTGGTAAACAGAAAGGGAGATAAAATAAGGTAACATTCCCTCTGGTGATCTAGGGCAATCACTGAGAAGTGTATCCTTCCTTTCCCCCTTTGGATTGTAGCCCTCTGAGCTGGACCAGCTCATCCTTCCTTTCTGAGAGGAAAGAATAACTCTCCCAAAGACAAAGCTGAGATAGAAATAGAACCCCAGAATCATTTAGGGTGGAAAAGACCTTTAAGATCATTGAATCCAACTATTAACACAGCACTTCCAAGTCCATCACTAAACTGTGTCCCCAAGTGCCACAGGTACACATCTTTCAAATACCTCCAGGGATGGTGACACAACCACTTTGCTGGGCAGCCTGTTCCAGTGCTTGACAACCCTTTCAGTGAAGGAAATCTTCCTAATATCCAATTGAAACCTCCCCAGGTGCCATTTGAAGCCATTTCCTCTTGTGCTATCTCTTGTTATTTGGGCAAAGAGACCAACACTGACTTCTGTAAAAACTCCTTTCAGTGGTTGTAGAGAGCAATAAGGTCTTCCCTGAGCCTTCCCCTTTTCTCCAGGCCAAACGACCCCAGCTCCCTCAGGCACTCCTCATAAGACTTGCACTTTAAAGACTTTTACCATAACTATTTTTACTAAGAACATGGATGTAGATGGTAAAGTTATGATGCGAGCAGGGACAAAAGAATTTTAAGAAATCCTACTTAGGCTGTGGGAGGAGCAGAAATATTTTTGGGGCACTTGCTGTGTGGTAGGCAGGGTCTGCACTGACCAGTTTCCTTGGGGCCTCAGTGCCTTCCAGCAACCACGCTGACTTGTTCAGAGCTCTTTCAGAGGTCTTTGCACGTTTCTACCCTGGGCATGTACAAATACCATCAGGCTCAGTTGCACCAAGGGCAGTAGTGACCTCCAGCAGCAAACCAGCAAACCTGGTGCTGGTTTCTCTGTGACTGTAATGCAGTCAGCTGTTATTGATCCCCTGCTGGGAAACGGGCTTTGCATGCACGGAGTTACAGCCATCGTCCTTTCCTCAATTTACTGCCCTTCCCTGGCACAGAGAGATTTGGAAATTTATGTGGGGAGTGTATGAGGCAGGTTATTGTATTTTAGATTAAAAACAGTGGAACTGTCCTTGAAAGGTACAGCCTGGGGATGTAACAATGAAAATGGGCTTAAATTGTTTTAGTTAAGAAGAGATTAAGAAAAATGCTTTGATCTCCCATGGCAATGACAAACTTCAGCAGATGTACCTGAAATCTGTAATGCTTTCTTCCGCTTCCAGTTAAGTAAAAGGCCACCAGAATCTGTAACACTTGCTTTTTTGCATTTTTATTTCAAAGAGAATCTCATTGAGGGTGAGTGAAATGCTCATTAAATTGAGCTGGCTTGGTAAAAAAAAAAAAAAATTGTTTCCACTGGCTATTTAATCTGTTGGGCATCACCCTAATCAGAGAATGATGGTTATTATAGTCTGTGTCTATGCAGTGAGTTGTTTATTCCTTGATATGTCTGCATCAATCCACATTTGGATTTGATTGATAGTGCATATATATTATGCAAATTTAAGGGAACACTTCAGGATTTATTAGGGGGCTGCATACTTGGTGGGGTATGTTGTCAGTATGGTAAATTACACCAAGTGAAAACTTTACCCCTTATTTTTATTTAAAAGTTATTATACATACATGTAATAACGTGCATGCTTTCGTGCTCTGCCTACTTTTTGTGGAAAAAGAATTAAAGAAGAAAGGATTCATTGGTTTTAATTCATTCAGCTCCTTAAAATATACATAGTAGCACATTGCTTTAAAATGACATAGAAGAGCAGAACAATTTTAGGCAAGGAAAATCATGCTTTCCAGCTCACACTTGCTTTATGTTGTATCAGTTCACTGTGGTTTGCCTGCATGACCCAGCTGCAACGAATGGAATGGAGCAAGAGCCTTTTTCCTGAGTCTTTCCTGTGTGCTAACAGGAAGAAGTAGTGGTGACAGTCATACCCTTCATCATCACTGGGAGAGAGCAGAAAGGGAAGGGAAAGAAAGACCAAGGACAAAGGAGAACAATATTTGGCCCAAATTACTTTTCCTGACCAAACACTTGGTATTTTTGTTCCAAAGGCCTCTGGCTCACAATGAAAATGAGCTAATCCCTATTAGGAAGTCTTTCTGGATTTTGACTGGGAAGTGTTTGGTGTTGAATGAACGAGCTTTGAGAAAAGCTTTTGTCCATGTTGTGTTCTCATTAAGTGTTCTCATTAGTGGAGCCTTGTGATAAAAATGGGTGCATTGCCCTAGTTTTTATTTATTAGAACTAAAATCCAATGTGCAAGTATCCCTGATTTTTTTTTTAAATTTCCTTGCCCACCTATGCTGTGCCTTTCATGAGTGCCTTGCTACCCTGTCACTTCCTCTGTGTACAATCTCAGCATGAGAGTCTCGTCCTTCCTTCCCTTCCTTTTTTCTTCCTTTGGCACATGCCACGAGCTGGCAAGATCTTGCCCCACGCTGTAAGCTTGATAAAGGCTGAATGGTGACACTTGTGGAAGGAAATGTTCACCCTGCCCAGTTTTGGAAACAAACACAAAACACTCAGTTTGAAAACTTCTTTCCTTAGACTCTGTATATACCCTGCAGAGAGAAGCTCCTTCAGAGGTGGTTCAGAAAATGCTTCCTACAAAGGAAGTACTCTCCATTTCCTGTGACATGTGAGGAACCTGGGGTTCCTGTTGTCCTAAATTAGTCAACGTTATCTGAAGCTGGCAAAGCTGAGGTTCAGAAGCTGAGCTATCCTCACTTGTGCTCTGGTGAAGAAGTTTTCTCCTGTAGGAACCATACTTTGAGAAGCAAAATAATAATCTTCTAATACATGTTGCTTTGATAAAAAAATAGTTAATTTAAGTGTGTTTAGAAACTTTCCAAGGCCCCAAGTCCACCTTGAATGTTTTTAGCTGTGTTTATAGGACGGAAGCAAGTGTTTGTGAAGCAAGTTGCAGCAGGGAATTGCTGCAGCAGGCAACCAAAGGCTATGAGAACAGCAGAGTATTGCCTTTCTCAAACTGCCCTAGAAATGTGGTGCAATCCCAAACTGCAGCACCCGTTAAGATAAGGTTGCAGTTTCTTTGTTCTGTGCCCTTGGCCCTTCCGCTGGGATCAAGCTATCCTTTGGGTTGTGGGGTGTTGATAACAAAGCCCCTCCTGAGGCAGCTAGACTGAATCTTACGAAGGTGATTACCATGTTGGACTACTAAATATGTACATGTAGCACTTTATGGGCTTGGTCTTGCTTGAGGTATAGGGCTGGACTTTTTCCCCAGATAAGTTTTCCATTTAAGTACTTAGGACTTTCTGTTTCTGATTTATCTAAAAACTCTGGCATTTTTTCTGTCTAAAAGTCTCATTAGTAGCAAGACTCTCATGATATTTTGGCAAGTCTACTCCACATTTTGGATAAAATCAGTGAGTACAGAAACATATTGGACAAGAACTTTTTTTTTTTGAAACTGAAAGAAAGCTGAAATTCCAGGCAAAGACTTGGGTTAGTTTTCTCCTTATTTTTTTCCTAATTGGTTCATTAGTTGCACTATCATTTCAAAACAGACCTGTCTGCTTTTTTTCCCCCTTTTTTCCAAAGTCCTTTTAGTTTTCCATTTTAATCGCTGAAATTAGCAGATAAAGGAAATTGGAGGCTGGAAGAGGGATGATGGAAAAAAATGACAGAAATACATGCAAGACACTAAAGGAAAGATCTGTTTGAAACATAGCAGGAAGTATGGGAGAAACAGAAAATGTGCGGAGAAAAAGCAAACAAACAGGAAATGAAAAGAGCTGCATTGCCCGAGCATGAGGTCTTCACTATTTCCTTGCCTCTGTTGGTATGCTTATGTATTTGCTGGAAGCATACAGGGTTTTATAGAAACATCTTCACTGTTGTCATCCCTGGATAGAATGATTCCTTTGGAATGATTTACAGGAGTGGAAAAGTCATTAATCAAGCTATCTTCCTAGCCTATGTGTGAGTCTTTCCCTTTTAAATTCACCTCAGAGGAGCAGGGAGAGGAGGAGCTGGAAAGTGAAGAATTTTCTTTCCATCTCAGGGCTGGAAAGAAAATTGACAAGAGCATTTGGAGAAAAAGAATCAAAAAGTGCAGCCTAACACACAACTTCCTAGAGCCAATGTATCCCCAAAAATTAGGGAGACTATGACTGTGTGTGATTTGCCAGAAGAAGTAGAGGGGGTCAATTGAAAATAAAAAAGAAATGGCTATCAACTGTTAAAAAATTATTTTCTACTTTATTTTATATATGTGAAAAAAAAGGAAAACTTAAGTGAAACAATTTTATTTGTGCTTTTTTGGATGGTATGATGGCCAGAAATTGTTGGTTTCAAGGGGGTCTGCTTCACCTCTTTGTTCTGCTATGGGAACAAGTCTCTCATACTTGTTTATGTCTCAAGACTCACGCCAGAAGTCTGCAGTTCTTGTCTTCCTGTGCAGAACCGTTTTGCTTGGCTGTGAGCATAAAAGCTCTAGGGAGGCATTGTCTATTAAGGCTAATTCTGTTTCAGCCTTATCCAATGCTTTTTGTCTTTTGTGTGGCTCTCTTGCACTGTGTAGTTTGGCTGTAGTTATAATCCCTGTGCCTCTGGCTTATGAAATGTTGTGCTGGTTCAGTTCTTTCCAGTGGCCATGTTCCATATGCTCTTTCTCAGAAGTTTGCAGAGTTTAAATGTATGTACTGATGAATGTGACCTTCTGCACAGAACCAGCTGCAGAATTTTGTGCAGCAGTCCCAGTAAATCCAGGCTGCCTCCAAGCGTGGCTGGTATTGACTGGAAGATGGGGCCAGTGAAGATCTCAAAACAAGTTGTGCAGGAACGAGGGTTTTCAAAAGCTCCTGAGCATCTCGGCACAGACAGTGCAGTGCTGTACTGAGTAAGCCTGTCCAAACTAGCACTGAAACAGTGACACTGTGGTCACTGTTACATCTTTTTACACTTGAGAAACAGGCCAAAATATCCTGGAAGCACCACGCTGTGAATGCCCTGCTCTTTGCTATAGAGCATTCTGCTTAGTTCAGCACTGGTGGGAAGGTCTCTAACGGATGCTGGTGAAATGTGCTGTGGGTGTGCCTATGCCTTTTGCGTTTCAAGAGAAGAAAATTCCACTGACTTCCAGTGGCAGTTCTAGAAAGTAGTGTTTCTGACAATCCCCTCTAACTGGCTTCTTTTGTGGTCCATACTGGTTGTTGCTGTTGCCACTGCTGAAGAATGGTGATTATGTGTTATAGTATTATGTATTATATATACTGTGTTATGTTTATATAGTATTATGTAAAGTCCTGGAGAACCCAAAGAAAACTGTGGTTCTGCATGATGTCCACACATGTAGTAAAAAACACCTTTCCCCGAGATCTTACTGCAACATGCATGTTTTTGTGATGTTCCACAGAGAAACAACATATACTGGGGGAATGATTTTATTCAAATTCTTAAGAAGATACTACGATGAAGAGCGTCAGTGCTACACACAGTATCTGGGATAATATCCAAAATGCCCAGATGTTTAGGCTTCAGTGGCTTCATTGTAAGCTATTAGATGTGGAGTTTATTTTTCGGTTGGAAGTTGACTTTTTCTCAATTTTCCTCACATGCACTGAGATGTTGACTTTCCTGAGGGAAGCTTGATTCTGTTGGTTAGCCCATTAAACAAGTGCAACGCACCTTGTGCCATGTGTATGTATTAGGGTTGAAATCACATGATTTTCTGGACTTTTAAAATTTTTTTTTTCAAAGATTTTAGTTTTCATTATCTGGGACAGCAATACCTTGATGCAATAAATTCAGATTTCCTAAGTGAGAAAATCCCTGATAGGAAGGTAAAAAGGGCATGTTAATGAGATGTAATTGCAGTGTAGACTAAAGGAGGGAAAGGCTGCCTAATACCATAGCCTGTCTCCCATCATGTCACACTGTCATATTTTGCATGAGGTCCTTCATTTGCTCCATCTGCTTGTTTCTAGATAAAGGCAAAGAAAGGCTTCTTCTTTTTCACATGCAATATTTTGTCACAGTAATCTGGGGAGAAATAAGGGAAAAAAGTAATAAAATTAAGGGACAGAATGGTATGGTTTATAGAAGGCTAAGGAGATTTTGTCTTTCCAAATGTCTTCCCTGTCTGTTGCTGGAACTGTTTTCCAGTGCAGCAGAGAGTCTTAAGGAGGGAGAGGCTGTTGTGCCCCATGACTAGATATGAGAGTGACAATCCCCATTTCCTTCAAAGGTTCCAAGCCTGGCATGTGTGGGAATCTGCACCTCTGGGGAATGATTGCTTGAATTAGACACCTGCCATCCTGAAGGTTAAGAACACAAGGGCTGTTTTATCCTTTCCCTGCCACAGACAGTGAGCAGGTCCAAGTACCCCCCACCCTTGCCCTTTAGCAGTGAAAAATACACCTGCTTTCAGGGTTGCATAACACAATATCATCTCATGTAATAGAAATATCCAAAACAGGATCTTCTGATTGCATTATACACAGAAATACATGGATATGGCATCTCTTGATTGATGCACCACCTGCCTGTGTCACCTCTGGAAGAAAGATTCCCAGGTCTGCCCAAGAAATACAAAATGGCATTTTAGCATATAAAAAGTATTAGGGAGGTGTTGGGTAGAGTAGCAAGATGCTGCCAAGTCTGCTGCTGCTGTGTCATGAAAATGAGATGGGTTGCCTTTTGTGGACACCCTTTTGGTCATGGGCCCCGAGTAACAACTGTGTGTTAATTTTTTTCAGCCAGCTAGTACCTCATCATCTTTCTCCACACACACCTCACTGCTGTCAGGGTCTGGTCATGGTGTGGGAAGTTATTTTCCTTTGCATTTGGTCATAAAACTGGCTTTGAGAGCAGCAGGCCAGCGATAAAGCAAGCAGCTTGCAAATTTTGTAGTACAACATTTATACTCTTAAGAAAGCACAGCCGTGCCTGCCAGATATTTGTGTGGCTAATTCTTGTTGTTGACAGGAAGCAGACATTCAGTCTCAAAACATTTACACATCTCTGCATTGACAACACCAACATGCATTTGGCATCTGCGTGAGAGATGCACTGCGGTGCCTTCGACTCTTCTGTCTTGCTTCTACAGTGAATGTAGGCCGAGCAAGGGACCAAAAACCTACACACACACGTGTCTGACATTCAGCACCATTTCTTGAAAGACTGAAAAACTGTTTTAGATTGCTGGTTCTTTATTTCTTAGATATGGTGTATCAATGCCCCGCTGTGCATTTCAAATGTCTTTTTCTCTTTTTGTGCATTTTGGCTTCCTAGACAAAGTATGTTTGCTGGGTCTGTGTGTCCCAGCAAAACTCCTCTCTGCTTCCTGTTCTATTTTTGTTTGTTTGCTGTACTAAGCGGATACACAGCCACTCTCTGCAAACTGAGATCATACTACAGGCAACTCTCAGTAATTTTCTATGTCATTTATAAAAATTGTGGTATTTTTAATAATAAAATATCCCTCATTGATAACAGAATATGATTGTATCTGAATTGTCCTCACTTTCATTTTTAAAAAGAATGTTTTAGCATGTAAAAATCCTCCTTCATCACATTTATCTGCTATTATTAATAATAGAGATTATTATGAAATGCATACCTTAAACTGGTTTCATTGGGTGAAAGTTGTCTCCCATTGTATATTTGGCCTTTCACTGGCAATATATATCAACTAGTTTGCTTTTTAGTTAAATCCTTAAGGGTCTTCAGAGACCCTAAACAAAATGGTTTTATGTTCAGAGGATGCCTGTAAATTTAAGAAGAGCTACTGAAGGTAGTCACCACTGATGTAGCTCCTTGTTGAATTCTTATGCTCTGAATGTAGGATTGCACATGTCAGTCAGCACCATTGGCAGCACCAGCCTATCTCTCTACTTCTAAGGCATATACCTTATTTCCCATTTCTTTTTTAATGATGTTGCTGCCAAAACTCCCTCACCAGCTGCTTGTTACACAAAGTTGGGAAGCATTATGCAATTACACAGAAAAATAATTAGGTGATCCTGAAGACTGGATTGTGAGAAACAGAGAACAAATCCAATAGTAAAATCATGTACTTAGGAAGTAGGAGAAACTGCATGGAAAGTTGGAAGTTTATCTATAGGGAAAGTATCTGACGATCATGTCAATGTCCAAGACAAAAATGTGAAGGAAACAAATATGGTACAAGGATGAATCAGGTAAGATCGTTCCAGAAGGTAAAGGGTAATATTAAAAGACTTAGGTAATTCACTATGTAACCCCATGAAGTCCTCTAGTGTAGGGTTTTCATTACCCACATTCCAGAAAGATCCAGGATGCCTTTTTCAGTCCCATATTTGTGGCGTTTTTTTCTCTCCAAGCTCTGTGAAGGCTTGCTGTAGAGGGGAATTTGGGTTTGCAAGAAGTTTTCTGCATGTTGGCATTTGTACACAGGGGATTGCTCTCCTGCTGGTTTGACCTCCTGATGCCTCACAGTCATCTTCCAGGTGGCTTCAGCATGCTGTCTGGATAGCATCTTCGTCGGGCCTTTGTGGTCTGTGACCCCCGTGTCCTGTATCAGCAGGTGATGTCAAATGAAAGCTGACACTAAATAGCTACCTTAATTTCAAGACAGGAAGCAAAATGTTTGCTTAAGATTCAAATATGTTATTCTCTTTATTCTTTTTCTTGTATTAAAGAGATAGTATATAGATAAGTATTTTCTTTTATATAGAGATATAGTGATTTATAATGATAGGAAACTTCTACTAGTTCAGAAATCCATGTTTGATTAAAAGCCAGCATTTCATCCACTTTATCTGTGTCTTCCACCTACCTAGATTGTAGAACTATCTTGAATATGGAAAAATATATTGGAGATCTTGAAAAGAGATTTTCTCATGTGATTTCTTTTTCTTCTTTTTTTTTTTTTTCTTCCTTTTCTATCTCAGCCTGGAAAACTAATAGCCATTTCTAGCTACCATAATAATACCATTTTTGAACTTCAGGCTACGGATAAATGTGGTATGACAAAAGACATACCACAGAAGATGCAACTGGTATGTAAAGAAAAAGAACACCCTGGACAATATAGGTATAAAACTGGGAGGATAGTTAAATTCTAATGGTCTGAAATCCTGCCTAAATCCCAAATCATTTGGCACTGAATGTATACAGTGTCTTTCACATGGATTTTGTTCTGACCTCTGTGTTGTGGCTTATCCTGCTCTTGCTGCCCATCTCTGCTGTGCTTCCCACTCCATGGCACAAGTGTCACACTGGTTGTGACCACCAGTCATTTCTTGAAAGCGCACAAACCTCTTGCTCAAAGGTCATCAGGATTTTAGCATTACAGTGATGGTAGTATCAGGATCCTTTTCTTAGTATCAGAATCATGAAATATTCAGAAGGTATTGTTCATCTCTGCCTAAAGCTCCAAGACATCATGAGTGTTGATGGGTTGGAATAGGAGCTCTTTGCATGTTATCCAAAGTGTTTATCATAGCAAAGGTTGATGTGCCAGAATTGGCCAACTGGCATGAAAAAACATTTCACTTTCTCAGGAGGGTGCTATCGCTTTGATGCCTTTTAGAAACTATAGTTGTTTTCTGAATTACAAGTGGTTTGCATAAAGAACAGAAATTGCTGTGCTCTTTAACATTGCTTACTGTATGACAAATATACAGTCCAATTTTTCAACTGGGATGTCTTGAAAATGAATGTGTATTTGAAATGAAAACCATTTCAGTACTTGAGCATCCTCCCTCTGGAACAGACTGGATAATAACATGTTCATCACCTTAGGTTATTTTAATATTTCCTGAAGCCTGCACAAGATGCTTTCTATTTTCTTGTCAAAACATACTGAAAAGAAAATTATTTTTAATAAAGTACAGTAATCACAGTATGATCACCAAGTGCATCTTGTCATATTGTTTCTTCCTACTTGCAAGTATTTGCAGTTACTTAATGTTAAGATTGCTGAGCAGTTCAGTGTTGGGAGGAAGAGAATGGAATACCTCATTTCAGACAAAGAGCCCTGGATGATACAGAGCATCCTCCTTTGCCTCCTAGAATAGTATCATTGTTTAAAATGAATGCTGGAAGAGTTGACTGCTGAGAGACTTCATTTTCCCCTCCCAGTATTTCATTGTTGTCTTCCATTGGTGCTGCACACTGGAAGTAAAGCACCCATTGATTCTCCCTTTTGTCTGTCCATAAATGCCTGCTGGATTGTCATGCCAGATACCAAGCCCAAAAGATGCATGACAGTATTAACATTCATTTCTAACTTGTCCATGGGAGCACTGGAGTTAGTTTCATAGTTTCTCAGGTTGTATGCTCTTTTGGTGAAGAGCTGGAGGATTACTTGCTTAGCTTTGGGTAAACTGAGGTTCAGTATTTAGAAGAGAAAATTGTTTTATACAGGCGCTGGGATCTCACAGAGGTAACGGCTGAATGGTTTTTTTCTAAACCGTTTCTGTACACCAGGTTTTTCACTCAATCGCTCAGCTCTAAAATAAGTGATGGACAAATCTCAAGAGATTTGGTTTCATATCTTACCCAAACATTATCCAAGCTAAGTAAAGCTCTGGAGTCTGCATAACTGAGCATGAAACCTCAGAAGGACAGACTTTCTCATGAGAGTGTCAGTGCTTCCTGCCGGCTGGAAATACCAAGAAAATAGTCTTTCTTGTGGTATTTTGAAACTTCAGCATCTGGACATTGCTGTAATAAGAGAGGAAAGTGACTATGAAATAAATTTTTGAAAAAGTGAACTCTTTTTCAATCTTGGGTGCGAGGGTTCCTTTCAAGTTTTTCAGTGAAGTTATTAATCTATCCTGTAACTCTGTGTCTCGAAGTAGGTGATCTAAATCTAACACTGCAAGTTCTGATTATTTTGTTCTGGGTATTGCAAAATATCATCACTTCTGAGTCACGGAGTATTTCTTCAAGGAAAGAAACAGCTATTGTCTCCTTCCCTCCCTTTTATGTAAATATGTAACTAAGCAATG
>JAOXXN010000395.1:39435343-39479700 GCA_026770055.1 Myrmophylax atrothorax
ATAGGACTAAATATCTATATTGTGATTAATTATTGCTTAAAGCAACTTTAAACAGATTTGGTATGACCATCACTTCATTTTCTAAAACCTACTATTAAATAAGTGCCTTCTGCTTTATTCAATCACTGTTTCAAGTGTGAAATGTAGCTCAGCTGCAGAGCTACAATGAAAGTCTCATGCTAAACAAGTCTAGTGAATATAATCTTAATGATTACGTTACACAACTAATATATTGATAAAAATGTTATGGTAGTAAAGAACCATAATGTGAAATCATACATTGGTTTATTTGGAAATTGTAGGTGTGAGCTACCCTTATATTGCAAAATAGAGCTATTCTTTATTTTGGATTTTGACAGTGAATCAATGGGACTTGCTGAGATTAACTTTTGAAGATCGAAAAGTGTGTTTATCTGTTGTCCTTCTGCCACTGCAAGATTTACAATATGTTCTCTTCTTTATTGAATCATATTTAGTAACTTGAGCAATGAATTTTCCCATCATTGGCTTTGTATGATTAATCCAAGTCCAGGCTGTTTAGCAAATACCAGGAAATATTTCTCAACTTCCCTCTCAGTTTATTTTCACCAACATTTTCATTCTTTGACAAGTCTTCATGAAGGTCCTCTTAGGTCTCTCTGTGCTGGTCATGAGTATTCACTCACATGTAGGCTCACAATTAAGGCCTCAGACATTTGGCATTGTTAGGGATAAACAGAATTCTGCCATTTGTGAAATCTGGATTTTTTTGGCTATGTTTGTGCTCTTTCTAGAATTTTCTCCAGTTTGCCAGTCTTTGTGGTTCTGAATTGCCAGGAATTCAGTGTAACTGTTGAGAGAGGGTAGTGAAGAGCAATATCATTTTCTTGCTAAATTTGTAATTTCTTACCCCTTTCCCCTTCACCTTTGTTACTGCAACCATATTTCACAGAGAGCTTTTGTCACTTTTGAGGTCAGCTTCTGTTCTTTCAGAGACTGTTTTTGGAAGCATTACCTTTGAGAAAAATAGACATGAATATGCATATAGATACTTATTTTATACTTATTCCCACATACCCAGATATTGTATGTTTCTTTGTACTGTTGACTTTATCTGTTGAAGATTGCAAAAATGTTTCAATTCAGTAACATTTTAAAATACATGGAAAGATCACGACAAGTTCCATACTTCATTTTTGCAAGGAAATACTGTCATTAATTACTCAAGTAATTAATAATAACCTGTATTCATATACACTCTATTTAAATCAAAGTAATTGTATGTTCAAATTAAGAATGTATTTGCAAACATATGTCCAAAAATGGTTTGTTAGTTACCTACAGTGTTGTTTTTCTCCACTTCTTTTGTTATAAAGGGGATTCAAATAATGCAAGAGGTAAACGAAATCACTGCAGGAACATAATCAAAGTGACAGTTTTGTGCTGTGTTTCCATATCAAGCTAAAGCAAA
The DNA here is from genome assembly GCA_026770055.1 of Myrmophylax atrothorax. NCBI lineage: Eukaryota > Metazoa > Chordata > Aves > Passeriformes > Thamnophilidae > Myrmophylax > Myrmophylax atrothorax. The sequence goes on from JAOXXN010000395.1 coordinate 39,436,794, forward strand.
CAAAACCAAACAAAAAAATCAGCTATATATGCATACTTAAACCATGTAGATTCATCTCTGGGGAATGATCTGAAATGAAGGGACTATCTTTTCTTTCTTACATTTAAGACTCTCCATTTCCAACTATTTTTCTAACTATATATTAGCTGTTTTAATTAAAAGATGATGATTCACTGCTTCCTAGCCACCAAGAACATTTTTCATACAGTAGAGGTTTAAAAATGGTAATAGTGTAGTCTGTTTTACTATTACTCTGAGCATTTGGAGCTGTAGGAATAATTTAGCACAATTTGAACAATGAAAGAAAAGGCTGTTTTCAGTAATTTTGTGTTCAAGGGTGATTCAACCTCTTTGCTTGCTAACTCCAATTTTCCAAGGCTTATAAGACTTTAATTTGATTCTTTATCTGAGCATAAAACAATGTCTGAAAATTGCATAGTAAATTACTGGATAATCACTTTTTGTGTGGACTACCTGATTGTCAGAATGAATACTGTCTTTTAAGAGACACTCTAAATAAGTGCTGTGCAAAAGTGAACTTTACAACTCAAATTAACTTAGGTTTTCATGAAATCCAAGTGGTTTTATCTAGACATGAAGGAGAAATGATAATGATTTTTATATATTTGCTTAGTTTTGTATGTATACTAGTGTTTGTGTAAAATCTTTGTGCTGGTGTCTTCAAATGTATTCATGTATGTTTACAGATATGCACGGAGGTGACATCATAAAGTTAAAGCAAGATATTTTTGATAAATGTATTTTATTTCATGTTTTCTCAATGCATCAAATAATATTGACTGCCGACTCTTCTCTAGGCTGATATTCCTCTCCCTCCTCTCCTTTTGAGGGTGGTTTTTAATTTCCAGTTTCTGGGCAACTGATAGAAACCTTGATGAAAAAAAGAAAGCACTTTCTTAAAATAACTCCCTTTTGTCCAAACAACCCCTACACCTCTGGAAGATCCAACCTGTATGATATGCTCTGTCTCATCTGTTCTGGATTTCAGATCTGACATATTAAATTCTAGATGGTCAGAAACAAGGACTGGGAACTTAAATTAAAAAGACATTGTATCCCCAAGGGAAGCAGAGTTCCAAGTGGTCTGGCACATCAGACCTAGAAAAAAGTGTAGGTATAATGGAATTGTTGGAATTACACATAAGCAAATTAGGGTTTATCTTTAAAAAGAAATTTCTCCCCTATTACATAATATCATCTAAAATTTATACAAATCTTGCTTCCAAAAGGAGTCATTGTGACAAAGTCAAACTCTCCAAGGTGGGAAGATGTCAGAACGGGAGTCTCTCCTTTGCTGTAGTTTCTCTCAAACTCCCATGTCAGGCCCTAGTACAGGGGGACTGGCAGGACTGGAGGTTGCATGAGGCAGCCACCAGTCAGCCTTTTCCATCTGTCAGGCAGGATTCAAAGACATTAACTTAAACAAACAAAGCATTACCACTTTTGATGAAGTGAATTTGTTGATATCAGTGGAACCAGAAGAGCTCCTCATCAGTATATTTAGGTATTTATTTGTATATAATGATATTAGTTACCCAGGCACACTAGCTGAATTAATGCACAGACTCCATGCCAGTCTCCTGGCTGGGTGGGTCATGTCTCCTCTCCATATGTGTATGTGTGTGTGGGAAGCTGGAAAATGGAGAGTACTAGTTGACTTGAACTCAAGTGATTTAAAGCAGCACCTGCTCAGAGGTGGGATGTGATGTTTGGCCTTGTGGCAGGGTGAAGTTGAGACCTCAACATCCCCAGCTTATCCTCCCTTGTCAGTCATGGCTTTTCCTTTCTGAGCCCCTCACTGGATATTACTGTCTTTGCAGAGCTCCAGCTCAGCAGCATGCCAAGGCACTCTCCTCCTCACTTCTGGGAAACCACTCTTGTTTCTGCTATTTGTTTTTGCTTTTCTTTTACCTTCCCCTGGGTCATCACGTGGGTGCGGAGCTGTGGCTGGCTGCATGTTGCCCTCTCACAACCTTTGGTGGTTCTGGGGCCATGGGCAAGCAGCAGAAAGGAGGGAGCTGCTGTGCAGACCTCAAGACACGCAGTCAGGACGGGAGGGAGGGCAGAGAGGGCTGGTGTAGATGGGGATTAGTTCAGCAGGTGTGACAGCTCCCCTTCCGATGGCGTCAGCAGTGGCAACTGCTGACGGAGCGTTTTCCATCCCAAACAGTGCCTTGGTGTGCCAGCTGTAAGTGCTGACTGGGGGACCAAGCTTCCAGGATACCCTGACACATCTCTTCCCATTAGCTTTGAGTAATTAGCTTTCAGCAGCAGTGGAGGAGCTGCCTCAATTCTCCAAAGGCAGCAGGGCCCTCACTCGTGTCACTGCACAAGCGGAGCTCCCAGGAGGCGAAGTGTAAAGCCCGTGTGTGCCAGTGGGAGCTTGCCTTTTGCTGTGTGCCACCATCCAGCACTTCACAGGAATTGTGGGAACCACAAGTGGCAGGCAGTCCCTTCAATGATTTGGCATTACCCCTAAGTACACAATCAGTCAGGGCAATTCAGAGTTTGATGTCTAAGAGCTCTACACACCTGCAATTACTTAAATCCACAAAATTGCACCCATAGGTATTTGCAGGCACAAAAATGTTGGCATAAAATTAGAGGCCATTTCCTAAAACCTGTGCCGAAATTTTGATGATCTACTATATGAGGGGTTGTTATTTTGAAATGGATTTGCGGAAGGCAATTGAAAATCTCCAGGCATCCCATCTGTGTTTAAAGTAACAACAATAACAAAACTTTAAATTAGCATAGGAGATTTAAGACATTTCAGGAAAACATTGATTAAATCTGCCAATGAAATGAACGTGTTTGGCGAGTGACCTAATTAGTGTATACTTGGTTCTTTTTCACTGCACTGCTTACCACTAATTGCTGTTCTGCTGGTCTTCTTCTGACAAGTAAGAAAAAACAAGGATGAGGGATTTGTTGAGGAAATAGTGACATTCAGTTTTAAATCATTTGAACCTGCTGCCAAGCTTAATTATGAAACTGAGAAACTGAGACCGGGAGGCCCCCAGCCATTTAGGTTATAGGAGATGGAGATGTTTAGTGTTTGCCATTGTATTTGGGTAGCACTTACTGCAGCTAGCTATAAACTTGACTTTGCTGATCCTTAGCTGTTTTCTTTCCTCCACAGGTAAAAAACCCACTGGTTTTATTCCTTAAATTTTATTATTTAGCCCTAATGGCATCAGGCCAATACAAAATTATAGGCATTGTATTTCTTAAAGGAAAGGTTTAGCAATTAATCTAGATAGTCTTGTCCTGGGTTTCTCTGTGCATGTGCTTGCATGTATGAAGTACTAATATGTCATTCTACATAAAAACCACTTGGATCCTGGAATACTTGTTATAGCATTGGAGTACTGAAGTCACCCTCAGTGTAAGTACACTTCAGCTGAGGGGCTCACGTGAGTGATAAGTTTAATTCCCATCTCTCAAAGCAGCAGGGGAGAACACAGCTTTCTCTACTTGTGTTTGGAGTTCTTAAAGGAAAATGGCAGGATGCTTCAGGAAAAAGGCGGAAATAGTTTTGGTTTTGGTTTCCTGTGGTGGTGATGGATTCTTGTGAGCGGAGTCTGAAGGTCCTGGTTTAGAAACCGAGTTCGTTTTTCATGATGTTCTGCATAAAAAGTGAAGGGGAAAAAATGTATAATCTGTTGACCAGAATGTTTACAAGGCAGTGAACACACAATAAAAATGCAGGGGAAAAAAAAAAGCTCTGGAATTTGAGGCTAGCAGAGGGAGGGGCTGGTGGGGTTTGCACTTGTTTTTAAAGGAGGAAAAAGAAATGCAGACGTTTTCTTAGAGCAACAGCATCTGATTGGCAGACCGTGATCTGAATTCCTCCCAGGGGATGATTCCAGCCATTTTCCTACTTTTTCTCAGGAAGAGCCAGGGAACATTTATCTGAGTAGGGATGAATGCTGGAGCAGCCAAACCCAGCCACTCTGCACCTGCCAGGAGCAGCCACAGCTGCCCGTTCTGCTGGAAGGGAGCACAGCCTACGCCCACTCCAGCCACAGCCTGGGCAAGAGGGAAGGACTTTCTGCACAGGGAGTTTGGGTGTTCAATGATGCAATGAGGAGCACTGGAGGGGATGTTCCAAGACCCAGGCTTTAGATTTTGTTGGGACTAAACTTGATCTACCCGGACAAGTACATAAAACCAACCAAAATAACCCCAAACAAAAGAAAACCCCAAAACCCAAACAGAAACACCAGCACTACTATGTTAATGCCTGAGACCCAAAAAATGTAGTGAGATTATAAACAAATGAAATTTGTTAGTGTAGGTCACAAACATAGTCTAGAAACATCTACGTGGAAGAATGGAAACTGTACAAAAAAGGCAGCATGCCTGGATTTTTGTTCTATAGCATTGCAGGGTTCTTGTAAGGATACTTGAATGCTGAAACAGCCTGGGAACTTGGCTTCTCTTGCAGCAGATTGATGTTCTTTGGATGGGTTTTCAGCCATGGAGTGATTTTGTCCTGATGTTCTATGTGTGGCGGAGAGATGTGTCAGGAGGGGGGAGGGCCAGAAAAAGATACTTGGAATGGAAATGAGCTTGAGGGAAGGAAAAAGAGCAGCTTTGCAGTGAGACTGGGAGTAGTAATACTAGAATGCATAATTAAGATATGTGGTTTTTGTCTCAAGGCTCTCATTGGATCTCTGATATGGTTATATAGCCCACTGAAAAAACTATTTACAAGATATTCATGGGTTTAGAAATTATGTACTGATGTTAATCTTTGATAAATTACTATGTTAGATATACCTGGTATCTATAATTCAACACCAGAGTATTCTTACATGTTCTGGTTTATATTTACAAGCAAAACTAACTTCAATGTGAATACTTACTGTGCTGTCTAGAAAGTCATATTAAAAATAATTTCCTTTCTATTACTTCATACATGAAGCCTGCACCATACACTGATGCTAAATATAAAAATCTAACTGTTATTTGGTTTTAATGCCAGTATTGAAACTTACTTTTGCACTTTCCCTCATAGTTGTTGGGCATGGAAATGGTGAGAAATAAGAACAAATTTAGTCTCCTGAGATGAGAACCTCGCTATCCTAAAAACCAATTTGCTCTCTGTTTGATCCAAGCCATTCCATGACTTCTCAAGGCATTTCAGATTTCCCACTTGGCAGTTTCTTGTCAGGATCTCTCAGCTAGGAAGATGCATGTAATTGTATCTCTGTCTTCCTCCCAGAAGCTGCTCTCCCAAAGGGCAAAGGCATTGGAGAAATCCGGGGAGGACAGTTGCCTCTTGTAGCATGTTTTTTTTGGTTCAAAGTGGCAGCAGCTTTACTGCTGCTCTGTAGTGAGGAGACAGCATGGATAACACTGCAATGGAAAATGCGATGTAGAACAAGCTGATTTAAAAATGGCATGCTCAATAGCAGTAAAAAAGGAAAAATCAAATGAGGGAATCCCAGCAGGTAAAATACCCATCACATCCCCACGCTGACCAAACTCTAATGTGCTTATTCATGGTGGTGTTTATTAGGTCTGCTGTCCCACTGTACAGTTGTTCTAGAATTTGTAGTATTGCCCTGCCAAAAACTTCTCCCCAAACAAAAAAAACACAACAGAAAAATCAGGAAATAAAAGAACAGAAATGTGCATATCTTGACTTTGCAACCAAAATAGTTCTTTTCACACTCTTTAAGTCAGCAGTTTCTTTAATAATTTTGTCTTTATTTTTCCTTCTTTCTTTTAATTTTCTTAAAACTTCACGAATGAGTTTTAAGCCAAGAGGCAAAAGCCATCTCTATGCACAAAATTCTTTCACCATTGGACTAACCCCTGCATTGGGTATTACGTGCACCCCAAAATAATAATAAAGAGATATTTGAAACTCAAGGGGCAAGATGATCACAAGCACAGACCACTCTCATACCTAGATGTGGTGCAGAAAGAAAGGCAATGAGGCCTCCCAGGAGAAGGAAGAAAGGCTGACAAAAGAAATACAAATGGATACAGCAGGAAATCATATCTGTGGTTGCCTCCTGTATGATGTGTATTGACCTAGTAAATGGAGATGTCTGCAAAGAAGCTGCTATGCTATAAATATGCTTGTGCTAATATTATTAAAGCTTCCAGGCAGTTCAGTTTCATCCATATGGCTTTCTAGGGAGATGCCAAAGATGTGGCTCCTGGCCACAGCTTGTCTGAGCAGCACATACCTACCTGCCCTGTAATTGCTTAATAAGATGTAGGTTGGGGTTTTCCCTGGATGGATTGTGAAATATATGCAGCTGCCTAAATAGGTGCTTGGTGAGATTTTTAAATCTTACTAATTCAGTTGAAATCTTTATGAGCAAGGCATTTGAATACTGTTGAAGATCAGAGACAGCTCAGTGCTTTAGAAGTTGTGAAAAGTCCATTCCTTGTCCTCCTAGCCCTACTTTGTCTTTAGGAAAATAAAAATAATTTTATAGTTGTTACTATCCAGTAGAGGCTTAACAGCATTGGTCTTGTTTGTACATACCAATCTTGCTGATTAGAGGAAGTAAATGGAGAGAGAAGAAGATAGGAAGTGACTGGCTGATTAATATACTAAACTAATGCAAATGCTGGGAGTAAGAAAGCCACTTAAAAGCAAATGATTATCCTTTATCAATCCCTAAAATCTAACCTGACTATGCTGCTGTTCAGATGATACCCTGAAGCAGTTCCTGGCAGGGATCTGCCCCTTTTTCCAACAGAAAAAGCAGTGAGATGAAAGGGATGTGGTTGAACCAAAGCTTCGACTTTACTATCTTAGCACCCTCTAGAGCTATTTGGCAGCTGCTTGTAGAGCCCACATTGCAATCTTCCTGAATTGGTCCCACCTGCTGCAAGGCTGAATTGGTTTCACCTGCTGCAAGGCTGAATTGGTTCCACCTGCTGCAAGGCTGATCTCCCTGTCCTTTCACAGGGTCCTGGCCTGAAATGGAGACTTGGTGCCCTCCTCTTCTGAACCTTAATCCTTGTATGGGTTCAAGGTACAGGAAAAGGACAGTATTTTCTCATGAAACCGGCCATTGCAAGCTGTAGCTTTGTATGCCAGGAAGAGCCATACTGCTACCTCCTTTTATGGAGGAGGTGGGGCAGGACTCCGGAGCCTCGTGAATGTGTGTGATCTTCTGCTGCCAGGGACCTTTTATCTGTTAGGACAAGTGAAGACCAGCCTACTCTCCTCCTCTGCTGCACACCTTTCTGCACTTGGAAGCTCCAGGTCATTGCATTCCCTTCAACTCTACTAGGTTCAGGAGAAAAGATGTGAGCAATAGAGGTGTGGTGGTAGTGCTGCTGAAAGGCTGGGAGAGAATGGAAAAGGTTTCCTTCTTTTTAAAAATAAAATCTTGATCTGTGCACATACATGTGGATGATACTGAAAGTCTCTGTTTGTCTATTTGTTTTTTAGGTTATGGTTTTGTAGATTTTGACAGCCCGGCAGCAGCACAGAAAGCAGTAGCATCTCTCAAAGCAAATGGCGTGCAGGCGCAGATGGCAAAGGTAAGAACAACCGTGTTATTATGGGATTATTTCAGCTGTTGGGTTAAATTTCCCAGAGTTGTTTTGTAACTGTTTTATTAAGCCGTTGGATTGCTTATTCCAATGGGTTTTTTTCATCCTTTGGCTCCAATGCCTTATTCATCCTATGGTTTTTCTGTCTTCTTGAGAACTGTGTCTCGTGTAATGGGCTTTACTCTGATCGTATCTTACTGCCCGTCTCTTTGGAGAGGGTTGTAAGATGGAGGGCCCAGAGTGGAAGAGCACTGGAAATGCTGTTTTGCTAACTGCTGGGTGAAAGAATTGCCTTTTCTTTACCTCGGTGTTGTCTTTGTTTGGTTCCTTCGCTTTGGAAAAGTTGCTCTTTTCTGATGTGTCTTGTGTGCTTCTCTGAAGGAGTGATTGACTGAGCATAAGGAAAATTTGGTTGATCTGCCTTGGTTTGGCTTCTTTTGTTTATTTATTTTGAGGACATAAATGGAAGTGCAGCAGGTTGCTGAAAGAGTGGTTTCTAAAGGTTGTCTGAAGGTGACTGGCATCTGTTCAGAGGGGTGGCAGAAGCCATAGCAAGTGCAATGAGCTCCATTACTCTGGTCCTGGAATTATCCTTTGTCCCCAGGCAAAGGGCTGAAGGGGAGACAGGGGTTATAGTAAATGACCATTGTGTGGTCCAGCTGTTGCCTTTCTGAAGGAATAGTAATGTGTCTTTGGGCTCTAGACTGTGTTGGTGAGCAAAAATAGCTGTGGCTTTGTACTTTAAAAATGTCTTGCCTGAGAATGTAATAATTAATTAATATTAATTAATTAATATTGCCTGATTTAGTCTTTATAGAAATGATGCTGTCCTAGAACCTCTAACAATAAAAACAGACAGGTAATTACAAAAAAAAAAAAGAGGCAAATGAACTGATAAACAATCACCATATTTAAAGATTCCCATTTAAAGGAATGCTGGTGATTTAAACCTTTGATTTTCAACAATATCATACTAAAAACATAGTTTGGGGAGTTTTTTGCAAGGAAAAAAAAAATCATTGCTGGTAAATGAGGTTCTTTTGCCTTCTACTGAATTACACTCCCTGTGCCTGAAAGAAATTGGATGTCATCCATGTATTTCTGTTTAACAGTGCCCCACAATGCAAGCTAGGCTGTTTTATTGGCTCTTAGTTTTTATTGACACATGGTGATAAAAAAATACTTTCTTCAAATGGGTAAAAGATGGCCATCTGAAGAATGTGAACTTCTGCTAAGGATTGTGCCATTTTATTTCCCAGATATACAGCATCTCCTTGTTAAAATGTAGGCAATTTGGTGCATTAGTCAAGCTGTGAAAAAGAAACCAAGGACAAGAGGTATGTTTTGTCCTACTGATTGATATCAAATAGCCATTTCTAGGGAGGAGTAAATCTATATAAAATATAAATCCATATAAACCTGTAAAGTTGTAGATTTAAAACTAGAGATTTAAAGATAGAATTGAAAGATAAATCTATGTTTGGTGTTGTCATGATTCAGAACAGTGAACAGTTTCAACACTTGTATGCGTGGAAACACCAAAAAAGAAGGTGACTTAAAACACTATGGTTTGGATTGTTCAATGTTTTAGGGACTGAAAGCAAAACTTGATGTTTTCAGAGTGGGAAGGGCTGTACCAGCCCTTGTTGTTTTGTTTTCTATAGAGTCTATGGCAGGAGTAGTTTTTGCCCTGCGAGGTTTTGAGGCGGCTGGTGCGTACATGTTTGTTTGCATAAGACTGGCTGTATTTTTATGATTTAGCCACGGTGCCTGGAATCTCAGATAGACTCTTTTTAGTGTGTTTGACAGTTCAAGATAAATATACAACTGACTTTTCTTATCTCTGAAAAAAATCTAAGTATTTAGAAAAATCGGGTTTCAAAGGAAATTGAGATGACTCTACACAAAGTACCTCACATTTCTGAGAAGGCAGGAGCCTGGGAAAGCAAATCTATCTGGAGAAACATGCTAGTTCTTGCACATGTTGGAAGCCAAGTTGCATAACAGGACTGAAAGACAGCATTACCTGCCAGTGTCTGAATTAACAGTGAGGGCTCAGAAGAGGTTTGAAGCAAGAGGCAGAAGAAAAATTTAGCCTTTGCTTCTGCCCATTTATCCAGAGCACTTTTGTTTCAAGAGCTGCTTTAATTAGTCGTGAATGGTGGCTCTCAAATGAAATCAAAATAAAAAGAGTAAGCCTGAAGAAATTCCCTAAACTTTTTGCATGACATACTTTTAAAAAATAGTGTTGGTGTCCTCTGTCTTTTATTCTGCATGGCAATGCAGGGGAAGTGCCCTGTGCAGAGGCCTGGGAGAAGGCAGACTGTAACCTCTGTTCAGTGAATGTCAAATATCTCAGTCCACTTGTGGTTGCTTTTCAGTAAAGGTGAAAGAGGCGTCGGCCAACTTTCACTCTGTGCTGGCCTTCTTCGTAGAGAGAGTCTGCTGAAGTGTCGGTATTGTCTGCGATGTGTTCCTGGAGAGAGCTCTTGCTCGGAAAGAGTGGTTCTTTCTCAATTTTCACACAATATAATTTTTCTCATAGAAATCCAGGAATCTTCTTTGAAAAACAAAAAGCAGAATTGAACTCCCACCCATGTTGGCTAGCAGAAGTATCTTGTGGATACTTGAGTAAAATATACTCATTTTAGCGATGCTTACATACAACCACCTCCCTGGTTTTTTACAGCATTTGGACACCATTTTGGCTGATTTTGTTTCAGAGTGCTGCCTCTGAAAGAAGGCTAAACTCTGGTGGATTGATGCTCCAAGTGCCATTACTCTTGGAAAACCTGTTCTGTTGAGGCTAATACATCCCATAAACCCCGAGGGGAAAAAAGCCCCAACTCTTAAACATGTTTGGACGTCTCTTTTTGTTCCGGTTTGAAGTAGTCATGAGAGGATGCGGCTGAGAGACAGGTGGCAGCTGGGAGATGAGGTCTCATGAGGTTCTTGTACACGTGTGTGTTGTCACCTTGCCTCTTTAGTATTTTTCTCACAGGGACCTGAAGCAGAAGCTTTGATTTCTGCCGCTGCCCTATGTTCTACAAAGTTCATCTAAGTTTTCCATCATTTTCAAAATTGCTAATTAAGAAATTAATTTATTGAGAAGAATGAATGCTTTGGAGCTGCTGAGGGATGTTTTTCTAGCTGGCCTGGCTTATTTTGCTATGTGCTTTCTTCTTGCCTTTGGATGTGCAGATTTGTTTGTATGTACATAGTGCCTGCTTGTCCAGGCTCAGAGAGTCCAGGTGGTTTTTTGGGTTTGTTTTCCTACTAAAAATGGCACAACTGATATGCCCTTGGTTAATCTCACAGGAATTATTGTTTTGTTTGTCTCTTTGTGCTAGAGACTACACAAACATGACATAGAAAAGAGAGAGTGTGTGTGTGTATGATTTATATATCGGTTTGGATTTTTCCGTATGCTCTTTCCTGTGTTATCTAGAAAAATGTTATCGACTGAATATGGAAAATTAATAAGGAGAATCTCAGTAATATGAGAGTTGGCTCAGAGAATTGGGCAAGGAAGCCTAGTACACATGAAAAATGTATCAATGTTCTAATAAAATCTGTAGCCACATCTATTCTTGGGATTTGCAATAGTTCTTCACCCAGAATTACACATTCATGAGAACGCTTCTTAATCTAGTTTATATGTAAGCTTTTAGTGATGCCAAGGAGTCTAAATCACCTGAAAAATCAATAGAAGTCTGCTGTCTAAATAAATTTGAGCATCCGAGCTTGTGTCAGACTGAAGATGAACTGTTCAATCAGTTTATACCTTCACAGACATTTTGGGTCTTCTCTACCATCTTTTATTTCCAGTTCTGGTCAGCGGTAAGATTTTATAAAGTGGAAGCTCAGGCAAAGGTAGGCTCTTGCCGAGAGTATATAACAGCTTCTTTAACATCTAACAGCCCATCAGGAGTGTTGAAACAAATGCATTCACAAAGGAAGTGTTTTCAATCCTGCTGTTATTCCAAATGCATTTATATAGATTAAAAATGTATTTGATGCTGCTTGTCTTCTCTGGCTTTTTCTTTTGAATGTATAATGCATTTAGACATCCTCAGGACCTGTGTGAAAAATGTGGACATTGAAGGAATATTTAATTAGCACTAGCAGTTGTCTAAGTCCGTTTCTTGACTACTCTGCTGCAGTAATTGCCATCCAGAGGGTACACTGAAGGAACTGGTTCTGAAAAAAGGCTGTTTCAGTAGGATCTGATGTGCTTTGCTTGACAAGGGAATTACAGAAAGTGATGTTGCTTCTTGCATGATATTTTCCTCATCTTTCCATCATACAGCAGCTTAAATACAGGGAGTAATCACCATCTAGGTGAAAGATAAAAGGAAGCTGTTTCCCACAGAAGAAAGCCAAGTGTAAGAGCCTCTGAAAACGAACAGAGAGTTGGTTGCTGTATAGTTAAATAGACAGTTTTTCTCCAAGGACCAAGGAAAAGGAAATCCCACAGAAGAATCTTATTTATTTTCCAGGCTTTTGCGTAGGTTTTAGGAATTGCTCTGGTATGAGTCAGCTGACCAAATAAGTCCATTCTGTCTGCTCATTTTTCAGCTTCATTTTCTCTTCTTTTTAAATCTCTTCCCTTTTTTCTCAATCATATACCAACGCTCTAAATTCCTGTTCCTTAAACTGGAAAAACTCTCTAGTCGGCCCAATATTTTTTAAATCGAGATTTTTAATGAGAAGGTTCAATTCTTTGTGTTTTGCAGTTTAAAAAAATCATGTAAATAACTAATAAAAATGCTGTCCTTACAAAATATGAAATATGGCCTATATACATGATACACTTAACCCCACAAGTGGTTTCTTAACTCATGATTGAAATGTCTGCAAATTTTAGTTAACCAAACTTCAAGATACTGGTTTGTTGAGTTTTTGTATAATATTGGTGGATAACAGCCTTATTGAACTGAGTTAACTTTCCTTTTGAAACCAAAGCAGGATCCTAAGAGTATTAGAGCTCAATATTGAAATTGTCAGGCTTTCTTTTAATCCTGTTCTTTGATTATCTGTTCCCCCATTCCCTGGCAAACTATTTTATGAAGTCAAATATTTGTATTGGCTATTTATTAAATATTGTTTTGTTTGCTGGTAGAGCAGGAGCTGGTGACTCTGGAAGCCTCAGCAAGCTCAGCACTGTAGGATAAGCTAAGAACATGGCCGTGCTGCTGCTGGCCACCTTCCATGTCTTTTCTGAATGAATTTCACAGCCAGCCGTGGGCTGCTGCTGCAACACTTGTCAGAGACGTTTGGCACAACTAGTGCATGTGTGTGGAGCACTTTCCAGTGAGCACTCCTTTTATCTTCCTAAAATGTTAACTATCTCTCCCTGTGCTTTTGCACAGTATGTATTGGCTGACTAATACTAATCTGAATCGATAACAGTCCTGGGTTAAATGACAATGAAAAATTATAGCTGGAAGGAAGTGAAAGGTTGTTCGGTTTAGATTTGGAAATCGCAGGCGTGTGTGTGTGTGTGTGTCTCCTTCCTTTGATTTTTTATCAAATCAACCATACCAAAAGTGTTCTGCAGAAGCACTGACCGTAAGCACCAAGCTTCATGTAGTGCCACTTGTAAAAGCTGTGCCCTCCTTGTCCTTTCTTACTCACTTACCTGTGTTCTTGTTTTGTATAAACTTTCACTTTTTTAATGAGGAATAATAGTTTCCCAGCCAGAGCTGGCCCTTAAGTGCTTGTTTTGTAAATATAGGATATTTTTCTATTCCTTAAATAATAGTGATTGATTAAGTAAGAACATTGCCAAGATGCTGAATTGTGTTTTTATATCAGGTTTTATCTCAGAATGTCTTGGGAGGATGTGCCTTTTCACACCTGAAAGTTTTTGGGGGATTTTTTTTTTCAGATGAAACATTATCTAAATTCAGGATTCAAATACCAGATGTGCTAGCAAAGTGCTAACTTTAAATTTCACAAAATCTGCAGTAGCAGATGACGGTGTCCTATGAACTTCTTAGACAATCAAGACTAAAGCCATGAGCAGCTTTGCACAAAGAGTGTTTAACTGGGGTGATAGCAAAGATACACATTAATGGAAGGAATTCCTAGCCTCACTTAGCCTGGGCAATTACATGTTTCTACCTGAGAATTATATTGTAGCCAATGTGAAATTACCTTGTGATCCTTTTCCTGCTTTTAGATGTACATTCACAAGCCGATAAAGAATGCATTAGCTCGAACCATTCCTGAAGCAAGAACATCAAGTAATCTCGAGGGTATTAAAATGCAGCAGTCCTTTCATGTTTGCATGTGTGGCTCCTAGAAACACGTAGGTCAGCCTGAAAGGGGGTGTGCACATCCACAGCTTTTGTACCACACCTGCCAAATTTATAAACAAAAATTTCTTTGGGGGTTTTCAGAACTGCTTAACTTAACATAATTCTCCTCTCTAAAAGTGAAGGGAACTTTACTATTGGCTAATTGAGAGGAATTAGGTCAGTGCTGTGTTCCTTTGTTCCCAAAAATTGTAGCTCAGCATCTTTCTTAACCACTAAGTTAGCTTAGAAAATCTTATGGCACATACAATCATGTTTATTCTCTAGCTCTCACCTTGAATAGACCTGGACATGGTATTTTTATTCCCTTTTTAAGTGCTGCTTTAGTTTCTAGATCAACTTTTTTAACACTGTAACTTCATCTCAGATTAAAACATTCCTGTGCCTTTGAAATTTAAAATATAAACAATCAGTAAATATATCCACCTCCATGCTATTAATGCCTTGCACCACAGAACAGATGCTGAAAGTGAAAAATGTAGCCAACTTTTAAGCTGAAGAATAGTGGAATTACTGGGTTCTTTTCGGGTTATGAACTTCAGCCAAACAAGAGTTGGCCTTTTTCATAAATACACATTGTTCTTGACTTTCCTCTGACTTGGAACACATTTGAATTGGTAATAATACAGCTGAAATCCACAGAGCTTTGGCACTTTAAGCCAGAGAGAAGAATGGGGCTCCCTATCTTTAGCACTCACATAGCTATACATCTTGGAAGCTCTTACGCACTCTTTGCAAACCCTTTATGTTTGCAGAACAGGAAATCTGAGTCCTGCAAATGAGTTAAACACTGGAATCAGATTAATTCTTTTTTTGCCTCCATACTCGGAAAACTCTGAACACCCCATGGAGGAGTTATCCGACCACAACTATGCAGCTTGGGAGTCTTCAGCTCAAACTGAGAGAAATTATGTTCTAAATTCAGTAAGCACATCTTTACTCATCAGGAAAAACCCATTGCACTCTGAAATGATTAAAAAAATGTGGGTTTAGAAAATATTGCTGTGGAAGAAAATAATACTGTGGTAGAAAATGGACATAGCCTTTCATTCACTGATTTATCATTTAATCATATTCTTCTGTAGCTCAGCATGAGGACGATGCTTTTGTAAGGTGAGAAACAAAAAAAAATTCATTGTCTCTAGCATGCTTCCTCAGGAGGAGGATATTCATATGATCACCAGCAGGAGGATATGTGCATGCTTTTTGGGGTACCACTTAGTCTGGACTGAGACACAGCTTCAACAAAGCAATGCAATTTGGGGGGAAATCGGGCCACTTTCAGATTATTTGGTTTGAATTGGAAAGCAAGTGTGCAAACTTCAGTAGCGTTTCTTCTGAGTTGGTGTGTGTGGCTGTGTAACAGCTCATGGGCCTGCAGGTACACAGGTGCACGCTCTGCCAGTAAACACAAATCCACTGGTAATATGCATAGATATTCCCTGTGCACATATGCATCCCCCTCTGAATATCTAAATGTTACTGTATTAGTGAATTCTCTGCTTGTTGTTTCCTTATTAATGAATGTCTCCCATTCATCCGACATGTCTGAGTGGTTTATCTGTAATCTAAATAAATTTAGGTTTAGATGCAGTTTTGTTTGCTAATGAACGATAATTTCTGTTGCTGTAAAATGAATCTCTATTTTTCCTTTGTATGAAATTATCAAATTAGGCTCTCCTCATGATGCGTGCAACAAACTGAGTCATGATGGCAGCTCGTGATATTTTTTAGTCTTTGTACTTCCCCTTTGTGCTCAGAAAGGGAGGTTATGATGACACGAAGGGTTGAATTTTATTTGCAGCCGTGTTAGACTAGCTTTGATGCAATGAAAATATATGAAAATGATATAAGAATGTAAAACTGGCCATATCAGGCCAGAGTAAAGTTCCCTCTGACGTCAAATTCTCTTTCTGATGACGTACTGTAGTACATGCCAATAGAGGGGTACAAGAACCAGGCAAGCATATGAGGATACTTTTCCAGGGTGGTCTTCTAGCCTCTAGCAATTTGCAACTTGGGATTTCCTCAGATTGTATTGCATAGTTTTTTGTAGAAATGCCTCCCCATCCCCAGATTAAGAATTTATCCTGCCTTTTTTTTTTTCCATTTAAAATTTTGGCAGCACCACATCCTGCCATAGAGCATTCTTCAGTTTATGTTCTTCAGAGAACCATGTCCTTTGCTTGCTCTGGACCTACAATATTGATTTCATTGATTGCTTGCTAATTCTTGTGTCAGAAGAGATGGAAGGCTCTTGATCCCTATGAATGTTTTTCATGCCACGTACAATTTTATAGAATGCAATCACAACTTCCTTCACTCCCTGTTCTGTTTCCAGTTTTAAGAAAGATGTGCCAGGGTGTGCATGCGTAAATAAGGATGTGGTTCTTAGAAGCAAGGAGCAGTTGCTAAGTAATGAACATGAGGCATGGTAAAGTGTTTTTGTAATATGAGAGCAGAGCTAAGAGGAAGCTCAGAGGGTCATTTTATATCAATATGCTGGACATGAGATGAATATTGCTAATGCTTTATAGTGCTGCAGCCTGGGAAATGGGAAAATGGACACACGCAGGAAAGGTACATTTGGCTGGTGTCAGGTACTTTTTAAGGCAGTCCTCATTTTGTACAAGGATAAATGCACATATTTGATTAAACCTAGGAAGATAATTTTTTAAAATAAGAACTGTCAGCTTTAGAAAAATGTACCCCAGAAATAATTCAAGTGTTAAAAAAAAAAGTAAAAGAACCGTCCTTTTAAAGCAGCAAAGGAAGAAAGTACAACCCCAAGTATGAGGATACACATGTTCAGTGTTGTGTCAAAAGGAAATATACCAACAGCAATCACATCTGTGTATAAATAAGGCTTTATAAAAGCATGCCTGAAGGTCTGGGATGATTCGATCAAACCAGCATCTGTCATATTGCTGAACAATAACTGAAACTAATATTACCAATGGATCAATGTCTGACCGATTCTGACAGCAGGCTCGAGGAGTTCGTCTTTGCCAGGAGGTACAGAAGCCCCCTGTGCATTTCATCTTGTGCCCACTGCTTGGGCATGATGTTACCAGCAATGCAGCAGCACCTGGCTTTGTATCTAAAAGGAGGAAGGGTGTAGGTAGAAGGAGTCTTTCTATGGTTTCCAAAGAAACTACACAAAGGTATGTCCTGAGGACCTGGGAGGTTTACATCTACCGAAGACATCCCTTACGCTGCAGTAATGGAGGTACAATGGTTATTTCATTTACTATGCCTCATAACTTTGCAGTCTCAAAAACCATGGAGGAAAATGAAAACTTGATGATAGCATTTTTGTACTTGTAAGAGTTGGACCTTCCCTGAGATGAACACAAAATTGGAAAATGGATATAGTATTTGATAGGAGATATTTTTCCCATGTTAAAATGGATGCAACTTTGCTTGTCTTAGTGCAAGTACGAAAGTGGAGTCTATTCAATAATTACAACTTGTCAGTCATCTGCTATCTTCATATTTTCAACAAGATTCAAAACCAAAAAGAAATAGTGAAGGAAGATGTTCATTTCCAGTCAGAAAACTTTGGAGTTGGGGTAGTTAAGGCTTGGTGCTACAAAGTTTGGCTTTGAATTCCAGAACAAGTGGACATACTTTTTTAAGAGTTGAGATTGAAGTCTGTGTCTCAGATGTCATTTCTTGATTCAGTTGTATCATTCTTGGGTTTTAAATATAGCTGATAGACAGATAAAGAAAGGGAAGACACCTTGAAGAAAGGCTTTTCCATCTTCAAAGGTATCTTTGCCACTTTGCTATCCTACTTAGTTAATTGATGGTGCTGTTCCAGTGCAGTATCACAGTTCTGTCTCTCTCTGTATGGACATAGGGAGGTTTTACTATCTTCATGCATTGCTGATAAGAATTCAAGAAATTATATGTATATTGATGTATACACATATTTATAGATGATAATTTAGAAATATTCTTGAGAAGATTTTGTAATATAATGGAATTTTAATGAGTAGGAAAAGGTATTAGAGTGGTATTTTTATAGTATGTGCTGAGGGAATGTGACTATTTGCTAGTAATTCATCTAAACAGTGGAAATAAAATACTATGTGTTTTCTAGGAATGTGCTGTAGAAATAGGAAGGAAATTGGAGGTAAATTAAATCTTGGTCACAATCAGCCAGTATTTTTCCATCTGTCAGCAAAAACCAGTTAAAAAAACCAAACAAAAAACAAAAAACCCAAAACAACAAGAAAATTGTAAAATCTGAGATGAGATTTAGTGATTTACTATCTGCTTTAACTGTGCCTATGGCTTGCAATAGAGCTACACAGCCTCAGGTTTTCCCAGATATTTCCATAACTTATTTGTCCATTTTGCATAAGAGGTTATGATGCCACCATTTATCTCAACATTTTCCTAGTCACCTATTCCAATTACAGCTTGTTATGGAAAGCCAGGACTATCATTTATATGTCTGTGTTGCTTTATTAAAGCGGTACAGCATAAAGCAGCTGTGGAATCAGTGAAGTGAAGGATTTCAGTGTCTTAGCTTCCAAAAAATCTTGCTTAAAACCTGTTTATTAGGGAAAGTTCACCACTCCTAATAGCATGAGCTAATTCACTTCAGACTGCCTTCTTGCTCCACAGCGCATTTCACAGGGTAAAATCATGGGTTTGGGAAAGGAGCTAGAGCTGATTGCAGCCAGGCTGAAATCTGGCTGCAGTGGGGTCCCGGCAGTGTTGCTGCCTTGTCCTCTCTCCTGGGGCTGCTGAGCCTATGGTAACAGAAATGTTTCCCTTTCGGAATGAAATCTCATTAGCTGAAATATCTAATGGCTCTCTTTTGTATGATCAGTCTTCTAAGTCCTCTTGAACTCAGGCTTTCTGTCTTAAAAAGGAGTGTTGGATACAGACCCTGCTTCACTGTGCTTGAAGTTCAAATAAATAGTTTCATCTTGCATGATTACCTTGTTGCATGCTATGTACTTCTCTGGAGTATATAAGCAATTTGCAGATTGGCTTACAGGAGTACACTGAAGGAGCTCTGCATTTTATGTCAGTCAGCAATTAGATTAGTTACCAGGGCACCTCTCTGCGCTCTCTAAGTGGCTATTGTACCTGGCTCCCTTTGATCGTGAGACATCTGGGAAGCCTGGTGCAGGCTTATCTAAAGGACATGGTCTGACAAAGTAGCAACTTAGGCACTTTCCTCTTGGGAGCATCATCTAGTACTTTATCCTTTATACTGGATTTTACTAAAGGTTTCTCCATTTCTTTGTTGAGAGGTCTTTTGAATGTGTCGTAGCTGAGACCTGAAACAGTTGATACTGTGATGAAAATCTCTCACAAAACACAGTACTCTCGGGTCCCCCAGTGATGATCCATAGATCAGATCAGGCATTGAATGATACTTGTAAATATTACTTATTGCTTGTATACTGGTATTTCTTTGATGTGTTGGTCTTTCAGTTACTATTCACTTAATATTTTAGAAATTTTTAGTAGTGATCTTTTCCTTCACAAGTGGTCTTCCTTCTGTAACCTCCCCTTCTGATCCCATATGAATGCTTTATTCTTTTCCACTCTTGTCGATCCACATGAAGCATTGGGAAACCAGAATGATATCCCATTTGCATCCTTCCTTTTGCTAGTGTGAACGTAATTCTTTTTAGGGTGTTCCTACACACTTATCACCATCCTGTTGCAGTTTTGGATCTGAGCTGGGTGGATGTTGCAAAAGACAGGCAGTCTCTCTTCTAGGATATTCACAGTTCTTGTGATACTCTCCTGATTGATAGCCTTTTTCTGTACCTTTTTTTACTTACAATCCATCTTTCTTGAATCTGGTTGAGTGGAGCTGTACATTATTTTCCCGAAAGAGTCTGCAGTGCTGTAATAGGTATATTTTACTACCTTTTAGTCAATTCATGAGCACTCTATAGCTGGCAGCAGAAATTCTTGGGTTTAGCAAGTGTATAAACTGCATTGTTTTGCATGTTGTACTGTCAATTCTCATTTGGTACCTTAAAGTTAAACCTCTGAATGCCTTACCAGGTTAAGACTCAAATGCAGATGTTATATTTTATAAGTGCAAGTTTTAAAAAGACACCACAAATGTTTTCAAGTGTTTACAGCTAAAGTTTTGTTCTTCAGCTTGTCTTTAGTGTGTAGATCAACTGGTTGGCTGTTGCTTAACACCATCAATGCAATAGCTCAAGTATCTTGAGTTGTGCTATGAGGGACATGCCAGTGTCCTAGAGCTTAATTTCTAGCTGTGTATAATTCCAAAAATATAGTAAGCTAAATAGGAGGTATAGAAAGTAAGTTATAATTGTGTGTTTCTAAACTTTAATTGTTTTAGAAAATACTATATTTCACAAAGAAAACTGGCTATGTGGAAATGGCAATAGAGGGTAGATGAGTTTCTAACATATTAAGTCTTGGAATTTTTGCCCTAAGGAACATGTACTTCAATAATGATATTTCACATGTTTTAAGAAATTATGATCAGGTTCCATGAAGTTAGCAGGTTTTCCTTGCCTTTAAGATTACTTTAAAAAAAACCCCAACACCCCCAAAACAGCCACCTCAAACACTCTATCATCTATGCAAATATTTCACTACTGAAATTTTTTATTACAAAGATAGAATGGTGAGAAAGAGGCACGAGTTACAGATCTGTAAGAAGCTACTGAGTATTTTACTACTTCTCCTGTCATGTATTTGGTTGTTTGTGTTGTGCTCTTGTTGTCAGAATTACTGTTCGTATAAATGTAGATAGGAACCTTGAGATATGAAAATATTTGCTAAGAGAATGATCTACTCTGTTCAAATTGGCTCTCTTAAGAGATACAGTCTTGAGATGTATCTGTCTCTTATATTTGTTTAGACAACTATGAAATGTTGCTGTCCCAATATAACTATCCAGATAACAAATACATGTGCAAATATTTTTCAGGGATCAAGTTCAGTTGTTGTAAGGCAGAATATGATTTTGGGGAGCAAAAGCTCAAATCTGGAATTTTACATGATTTAGATGACCCTCAGTCTTGGTATACTGTCACTTCTAATCATGTTTAAAAATAAAATTTCTGAGAGTTGCATAGAAGTCATTTATAGTTCTGAAATTGGTTGGTTTAAAATACAGACCTATATTTTCACCCCAAAGTTAACACATACATTCAGCTGGCAATAATGGAGTATAAAGTCTTCTCTTAGAAAGATGTGCTGGATTGTTTCAAGGTTTTAGCACCCTACATGCCCAGCTGATATTCCACCTGTGTAAAATATTGTGCTGTGTCACCTGTGCTTATTGTCTGTCTTTGCAGCAGAAATGGAATATATTAGAGTTTTTTGATCAACAAATTATCTCTGTTGATCTTTTAATTTTAATTCCATTGTTCTTAATTTTTGTTTTAGAAAAAATAATCCAAGGCAGTGTGTATTTGGCAAAACCCCCCTCAAATATTTGATACGCTTCTTCTTGGTCATCAGTAAAGTAACCACCCCCACATAAAATGCTGGCAAAACCAAAAATGACCAAGACATTTTTTTCTTTAAAAACAAGCAACAAACATTGTTCTTGTATAGACCTTGCTTTTATTTTTTCACTCTTAGTGATGCAATGCAAGATTTTATTCTGGAAGAATTTAGGGATGAGAGGTCAGATCCCGCTTTAAAACTTGACTCCCAGACAGGGGAAAATGTCCTATTAAATCATTCTTCAAAACTCTTGTGTCTGTCAGTGGGGGTCCTACGTGCATGCTGTGGACAGTTTGAAGCCTGAAGGCAAAGCTGAGATAACACAGTTGTTCCCAGAGGTCAGCTTGGCCAATCAAGATGAAACCAAAATCTAAGCATCTGGCCTTCTGGGCAACTCTCACATTATCAGCCACAGCCAGTGATGTGCTCTTTCACCTGCTGAATCCATGAACTGTCTCCTCCCTCACAAATCTGAAGAGCTGAAAGGAGGTGAAACTGAGGCACGTTGGGACCTAAATCAGGACCTAAAAAGGTTCCAGCCATTTCTTCAAAAACCTCTTTTGAAAGAGATCACATCTGATTTGTATAAGCAGTGTACAATAAGGCAAATATTTTCGCTGTTTTAAACCAGCTTAGAGTTTTCAAAACCAGTCCTAACAAAGTAAAAATCCACAATTAATCTGCTTGCTCCAAATTAGAAGTCAACAGCATCTTACACAGTGCAGAATTTAAGAAAGAAGCCTTTGTAACCAAAGTTTTCCATCCAGTGCTCTGTCAGACCATTACAGTTTGCAAAGTCTTGTGTTTTCCAAGCTGAAACTGTAGCATCAAGAGTGTTATTAACTTCTACTGCTCACTTTAAGTGTAAGGTTTTTATTTCTAGATGCCAAATGACAGATGGGATCAGAGACCAACTGTGAAAAACTCTAAAGGTTCTGACACATCAACAAATTATTTCATAGTAATAAGTCAGTGATTTTTTCATTCCTTTACTGAAGGATAAACTACCTGAAATTGTTACATGTCTTTTCAGAGAAAAATATTCATGTATATGATTTCTGAAAAGTGGTTGATATGTAACAACCTGCTTTTGGACCAAAGTCCTGCAATAAATACACGTTTAATTTTAATGGTCTGTGATGTGTAGGTCATGAACCTTGCTGAATACTGTGAATTAGTCAATAAGTAATTTAGTAAATAGGTGATTTCAGTTAAAGGTATTACATTTATTTAACAAATGTATTTTCTATTTATGGCTTTTTATTCACTCCATTCAATGCTCATTACCTGAGGATGAACACTGTGCATTGTTCTGTAGATGGTGCAAATGAAAATCCAGTGCTTGAAGTGAGTAAAATGCTTGCCATAGGAGAAAATACCAGGATGCCTTGGCCAGAAGTTGATTGGAGGCATTATGTGTCATTTCTGCTGGGGTGTGTGTGCCTGCCTGTGCCTGCCTGCCTCACACGTGCATTCAGGGAGGGAGTGATGAAAAGGTCAGATGCCTTCTATGGATATGATCTCTGGTCATCTTGCTGTGCTGATGAATTTTTGTTGATTGAATGTAAATATGCCTTAACTCTTCCACAGCATGTGCATCAAAGAGAACATTATTATAGAGAAGATAGGTATGTGTTGGTACAATGGAAGTAATACTGTCTGTGCAATAGTGTTTAGAGGTTTTGCATAGTGGCGTCTGGATATATTTGCATCTAAATGAGATGAGCATTTCTTTTCCTACAGCTTTGATTTACCTTCATCGCTACAGGGTTTATTCTTCTTGGGATTTGGGGAACTGTATTCCCATTATGCACTCCTCTTCCCTTCACATACTGTCTGCCACCTTCAGTCAGTGCTGCCAGATAATTATACGTAATAAAGATCTTTTACATCAGATCTGGTTACTGTGCTGTTAAGCCAGTTACTGGTGCTTGAAACTCAGGAGCAGCAATGAGTGATGAGTTTATTTAAGTACTACTTCCTTTGTATTTTTTTTAAGTATTGACTGTATCTGAACTTGTTTCAGCATTATTAATTTTTCTGAGAATAATTGGATGATAATGCATATTTCCAAATCTTTTGTTTTAAGATTTTTTTGATAGCGCTGATCTTCCTCTTTTTCTTTTGGCCTCTGAAGAGCCTTGGTAGCCCTTGACCAGCATCCTAAAGATCTGTGTCAAATTCCTTCCCTCAGCGAGTTTGTACATTGCAAACTATAAAAAACTTTCTGAACTATTTCGTCACTGAAACAGGGGAAGACATCATTTTTTGGTCACAGTAGTTTGGTTTGGAGTGTCTTCCAAGGAGCACTAGACACTTACCAAAGACAGAGTTCCGTCCTCCAAGGACTGTGTGATTTAAAAAGGGAAAGGCAAATACACAGGGTAGTAACAGAGTAGCTTGTGTGCTCTTCTAATGAGAGAATTAACCCCATTAACAAGAATTGTCCTCACTGTGTTCACTTTTTCTGTCCCTTTTCTCATTTCAGTAGGGGATTTCCAGTTTTTTTACCTATTTACCTGGTTTTCTATGTCTGCCTCTTATGATGTTAAGTACGTTTCCCTTTGGTGGAGCATCTCCAATATTTCCTTTTTCCTTCCCTTGCCAATTCACTGGGACAATCTTGTCCTTCTGACATTTCTAATGGGATTGGTCAAGTCCTTGGTGTAACCATGTTTTATTTCCATGAGTAATGAGATACTGCGATAGGGCATCTTGTCCTGCCCTAAACAAGATATGCCAAGTCAAACATGAAATGAAATGCCAAATGTTATGTCCTATATGTTTGTCAAGTGTGTGATCTACTTTTTAGAGACCCAACTCAGTACACTGAAATATTTTACTACTTGTGAACTTTAGCTTCTGTTAATATGATTGAAGCAAGTGGAAATGGAAATTGTCAGGGCAATTTAACAAAGCGAGCCTGTAAAACTCATTACATCCCAGGTAGTAAAATCACTTTGGAAGGCACATTCTTCAAACTTGAGCTTTATTCAGTAAACTGCATTGGTGCCTGACCTTTTAAGAGCTTTCCCTTCCTTGGAAGGGAAGAGGGGGAAAGGCCCTGTTGTTCAGAGCTACCTATCTTAAATTACAAACAGCAGCCAGACTTGCCTCTGTGCTTTAGATCACACAGAAAGACAAAGTGTGCAACCTCTCCAAACAGACAGTTAAATGGCCAGCTATTTAGATGAGTTTGATGGGTATTTCATGTAATTGTATACTCTATAAAGCAGTAAAAAAACTGTGTTGTGTGCTGGCTGTTATTTTAGCACAAAGTAAATCAAAGTACCAATCTCATGTTTGCAATTCAGCTTAATCTTTTCAAGACCTTGTGCATTTAAGAAGCTTCAGCTTGATACTAGCTAGTGGATGTTTGAGGGTTAAAGATGCTTTGGAGAAAATAACTCCTGTTAGGTGTATATCTAATTTGCTTAGCAAGTTAAAATAGCTTGTTGAGAACTCTCCAGGCCCATGGCTGTTTCTCCTGTGCTGCAGCATAAACATATCCCTAAGGGTGCCTCCCTCTGCACTGTCCCCACGCTGGTATACATGGCTGGATTTTCTTGCTCAAGTTGTGAACGAGCTGTCAATCGACTCTAGATAACTAATTAAAGCTTTTATTTTTCCTAGTTTTAAATGCTTTTCTCTTCCAATCATATGCCACAAATTTTGATTAAGTGGAATAGCTGTGAAAAGCAAATTTGTCATGGGCTGTGTCTCTACCAGTTCATTATTTCTGTGGGTTTTAATTTTCCAGCATCTCAACAATTATGAGCTGTAGGGATGGCATTTTCCAGGAGCTATCCTCTGCCTGGCTCATGAGCACAAGTCACTTTGCTCATTAGTGAGCCCACACACTCAGAGTTTAGTCCAGGAACCTTTGAAGTAAATGGAAAGCCTCCCACATATTTATTGGGTGTCAGATAGGACATTTGGTGTACATTGTGACATGAAAAGATTTTGTCTAATTACATAATAAGGCTTTTGCCTTATCTGTGCAGTGTGTGACATAGTATCACTTATGGGAAGTATGTTAGATCTGATTGTGGGAAAGTTGGAAAAGAAATAGCGTTTGCCTACTCTGCAATTTTCATGTTGTTTCATGTATTTTTTTGCCTTTGGTGCTATGCATTTTTTATTTCTCCTGCATCTGTCACCATCTTATCTAGAGGTTTCCTGAAAATCTTTAATAGAAAGTTGGTAAAAGACATAAATGAAAATACAAAGCAGTTAAGAAAGGATTGAGAGTGAGGAATGGAAACTTGAGAAAAGGGAACTTTTTGAACTGATATAAAAAAAGAAAGAAATACTTTTGGTTTACTACAGGCAGAAGAATCTGCAAATGCATAAACATTACCAAGTGCTTCATGCAGTGAGAATAGTCAGGTCCTTAGGTGACAGATAAAAAGCTATGTAAATTCAGAGCACTCCCGATAAGATTCCCCCTTGTGAAGGTAATCCACAAAAAGTTTACCAGCATAAAGAAATGATGGGAGATGGTTATACATATAGGTAATTGAACTCTGCAGTAAGGGGGTTTTTTTCTACTTAGAAGTACTGATCCTTGTATCTAAATTTTCTCACATCAAGTGGAAGCTGGTACTAACCCAGGTGTGACCCTAAGAGGATTCCTCTTTGAAAATTCTGTCTTTTCCCAGGCAGAAGAGTTCCTTGCTTTTCAACAGGTGAAATTTATTCCATTATTCCTGTACATCTGTAGCATTCCCTCTTCCCTGTTTGAATTCCTTTTCCCAGTGTGTGGGAGTGCCTGAGGTTTGCAGCATCAAAAAGAGAGCAATTATAGAAGCAACATTAATCTTTCAGGAGATGTTAGGATGTTAATGATCCACCATCCTGAGGAATAGGAATAGAGGTGAAACTTTGGTTGTAGATATATGTGGCATGTGTTATGATTTTCCCTCATAAATGCTTTCTTTTGCAAAAAACAGAAATAAGGATAGGTGGGAACATGCTCTGTTCTACCAATCAACTTGCAAACTGGCTGTTGTAACAACACTGCCTTAATATCTTTTTTTTACTGTGTAGGCATTTAAAAAACATACTTAAAATACACAGTATGTTTACTATCCATTGCCAGATAATCTGTAGCCATTGTTGAGGTGGGAAGTAGTTTTGAAGGTTTATATTTGTGTAAGAAAGATTGGTGTTCATTGGCTGGATATTATTTGACAATATAAAGTATTTGTTTAGGTAGTCAGCTTGTCTTTGTTAGTTGGAGTTGCTTATTTCACATAAAGCAGAGTTTTCCAAAAGTCTTACTCTGGAACCAGCTACAAACTTACCTGTGTTTTCTTCAGACTCCACTGTGGGGCTCATAAAAATAATCATGAATTGTTTTGTCTTGGTCAAACATTTTTAACGAGCAGCATTTGTCCTGTTATTTCTGAAATGTCAGATTTTAAGGCAAACTATTTCATCGTTGAATATAATAGTTAATGCTGTGGAAACACTCATTTGAGCAATCACTCCCTCCCTGCATGCTCCTCTACTTGAAATGCAGATGAAATGTTGAAGAGAAAAGGGGAAAAAAAAACAAGAGGAAGATACTGCATTTTGGAAACATCACTGTGGTTGGTTATTAAAACTCATACTCCATTTATATATCTTGTCACTATTTTTTCAGCTTTTGGGATGCTATGGTTAAAATTTGAATTTCTGGGTTGTTTTTTTTTGTCCATTTGCATTATTTTACGTATTCTCTCTTTAGTATCATCATCTTCTTAAGTGCTTTATTGTTGGTAGTAACTGGATTACAAGTCATTTACATTTACACGTCTGCACAGGCTTAGCAGGAAAAGCCTTCCGTCTTTGTAACACGTTCTATGGGAAACTGAAACCCAGCCTTAATTCTGAAAAGTGTTTTAAAATATGCTGCAATTCTAGTATTAATCATATATTTTTTGTTCAGGAAAAGATGAGCTTAATTATGTTTAAAATTAAATATATGAACTGCTAAGCCAGTTTTTTTTATCTGTAACTCAGCTCTCTGAGTTTCAGTTTTGTCCGAACGTGGACAGAATGAGTTCCTGGGGAAATCCTTGCAAAATCACTGCATAAACACAGCCTCCTTGCTAACCAAAAGAACTGGCACTGCCCTTGGAGCACAGGGTCATATGCAGTGAGCTTAGTCAGTGCACTGGAGAAGAGGTTTCCAATAAAGTGTGTTAGCTGGAATTGTAGTTTTGATTGGTGGCTTCCATGTCATTACATGTAAGCAAGAGATGGTCACATCCTTGCATATGTGTTTAGACTGACTGGTGTTCCTCCACAACTTGTGTGAGGGACAATGTATTGGATTGTGTGTGGTTTAATTTCCTGGAGTAACAGGAAAAGATATTTTTAAAAGAGGATGAGGAAATCACATATCCAAGGCATTTAGCATGCAGCAAAAAGTAGCACAAATTGTAACTCTTGGAACATTTTTCCAGGAAGATGGTAGGAATATTTGGAGACACAAGACTCGGACCTGTTTGTCTTCTTACAAAGTGTTTGTATCAGAAAGCATATGCAGCTGTTTGGGATATACACAAATTTGCTGATAATCTGAATCTATCAGCAGCAAACTGAAATTATGCATAAATTTACTGTCAAAATGATGAGTAGTAACAAGAAGAATATCTACGGTGTCTCTCTGACTGTCATAGATTTCCCCTGATAGATTTCCCCCCAAAATCCCCCAGATGTTGGCAGGAAGCATGTTCCCCTGTTAATTTGGGTTTATTAACAAATCGCTCATGTTTTTTATGTCACTGGATGCGTTTCTTTTGTCCTAGTGCTTATTCTTCCAAGTCACAGAGTAATTCCAGGATACAATTAATTGCCAGTAATTCTCACCAATTTTAGTGGGATTTGAAGGTTTCAGTACTTTGAAAGTTGTGTAAAGTGAAAATCTCTGTACTCTGTATGTGCGTGTGTATATGGGAGTTGTATTCGACAGTATTGAACATATTATGATTAATTCTATTGAATATAAATATGTTTTCTGTGCCATACTTGCTAATTTGAATAAACCTTCTTTCTTTTTCTCAGTATTGCTCAGAATTGTTTTTTTCTGTAATTAAGTAAAAAAGCAAGCAGCAAGAAAGGCACATTGATAAAATAAAATAATGAGCTGCGTTTTTGTAGTCCTCTGTCTTCTTTTCAGGCAGTGATGTAAGAAGGATTTATTTACATTTTAAGGTGAACTAAGGTAAGAAGTCAACATAGAGACATTAAGGAATCCTCACATCAAACACAGTGACACCTAGAAACCATACTAATACTTTCTAGGGACTTGGAGAAAAGAAAATATATTTTGCCTTACTGTAATAGCAAGCAGAGATGCCCTTCTCATTTCCTAAAAAAATTGCTAAGTTTTGAAAAAAAAAATCAGTAACAGGAAGAAGGTATTTAAAAAATTAACTTTTCCTGATTTTACAGTTAATTGATCCAATACCTATTTCTGGAGTAGCAGTATTTTGAGTAAAATATTGATCAGTATTAAGGCTAATTGGCTACGTAGTATGTCAGCGTTGTGCTTGCTGCTTTCTGATGGAGGTTTCCCTCTCTACAACACTGTGTAAGGGTTTGAGTAAGCTAGAGGAGCTTCTGCCTGGGAGGGTGTGCTTGATACAGACACTGTGAAAAGCAGGGCTTACCCTAGCACGGGCTTAAAATACTCAGCCTGTAGTTTTCTGGGAAAAAAATCTAAACTGGAACCTGTGTCATATTTTCTCTCAAAATACTATTTGTTTTCTATAAACAAAGAGCAGCTTTTGTATATGTATTTGAAATTACAAAGGGGTCTCTTGGCAAATAATTAATCTTGCTTATAATTTCTAGTCAGCATTGTAGTTTTTTTCCATAAATTAGAAGAGGAGAGTTAACCAAATGTCTCGTGTTTCCTGCGTCAGGGAGCAAGAAGAGATAATTGTCAGGGGCAAGGACCCCATATGAAACTTGTATTAATGTGTTATACCACTCATTAGTGGAGAAGGGAAGGGCAGAAACAGATGGGAACGAAAAGAATTAACTTTGTTTGCTTCATTAGAAAGATGGAAGACAGGTTTAACTTATCCCCAGCTTCCATATTTTAAATGGCTTTTCTTCTGCTCATTAGTAAATGATATGAATGCCCACATTTCTCTCATGCTTTGTTTCTTGTGAGTGTGTTTGCACACAGGTGTCAATTGAAAAGTAAGTTTCACACCACAGAGGGGCTGGCAGGGTGAGGACCATGAGGAGCGATGCTCTGGCCTGATCCAGAGCATGTCTTCTGTAAATAGCACCACTGAAAAGGCAGTTCAACTGTCTCTTCCTCCTTGAGGAAGTGCATCTAATTATTATTTTGTCAGGGGCACGGTTGTATCACCACAGTGCAAATCATGATATGGGGTGGAAGCTGAGGGACCTTCAGAGAGAGGATTCTTCTCATTCATCCCTCTGTCTGCTATTTTATTCATTCAGAGGGAGTATGTGAGTTTTCCCAGTGTGACAGGACAGACAGGGAAGGAAGGGACTGCCACTCTCCTTGCACTGTGTATTGAGGGGTGGGCTGCTTGCTCATGGGCTCAAGCAGGTGTGGAGAGACACTGGGGTACCCACACCCTGGTGCCCTACAAGGATCATGCAGATCTCCACCTGGGCTGCACTTTTGATGTCCCTCTGTCCTCCCTTGTACTTCCATAGTTTGTTCTTAACTTTTCACAACATAAAGTTCTTAATTAGACACTAAGGAGTCTGAGTCTAACTCAGCTGCTTATGAAGAGCTCTTTATGTAAGTCAAGTGTGGAGTGTGCTTCTGTTCTGTGTTCTAACACAGCCTGTCAGCTTAGGGATTTCACACACTGATATGAAAAATACTTCTCCTTATATGTATCCCAGGACTATTTGCACTTACAAAGTTCTTTAAATGTATTAAAAAAACTCCACAAGGCAAAATGTTTGTCTGTGAGAGCTTGCACTGTGCTGGTGCTTGTGGGTTTAATATATCCAGCATGCAGCTATACTGTACCAGCAGCTTTTGCTACTGAGGCATTCAGCCTTCTGTGCTAAAGGCTGGTGTGTTGCCCACTTCCTTATATGTTTCTGGATAGAGCATAATGATATTGAGGATGTGACCAAGAAAGCATGCAGCTCTAAACAGTCATGCTGTTGCTTTGCATGCCAGGCAACATGGTGTTATTGACATGAGGTCTTTCCCTTTCCCAAAATTTATCTGCCCTGTATAGATTAAAAGCTATTCTGGGAGGTTCCTTATGTTTTATTTTTAAACTGTCTGTGTAAGCCTAATGCTTGACTACCATAATAGAAGAAAATAAACAACATAATTGCTCTCAAAAAATAATGGACATTATATACTGAAAGTTGAACATGCAAATTTATAGTAGTAGTACTCCGACCTTTTAATACACTGTACAAAATTCCTCTTTAGAAAAAAATACAAAAAGAATTACTGCCTTCTGGACAGTAGCATTATGACATTCCTGTACAGTAGATTTTCCCAGTTCCCCAACTCTGTTTAAAAACCTGTACAAAGATGCATTCTCCATGGGTACTGCCAAACAGTAACACAAAATTCTGAAAACATGGGAGGACACATTTCATATAGGAACAGAAATGTTAAACATCTTGTCCCCTTAATAATCTTTTCAAGGGCCACTAAAGTGGAAATCCTCCATTGCCAGTTTAAAAATTGTTGCTTTCCAGGCTAGGGATTAGCTCAACCTTCCTGGTACATGAAGTAATAGTACTATTCATTTTTAGTTCTTATGTAATATAGAAACCCAATTCCATGAAGATAAGTGTAATGACAATGTTTGTTAAGAGAGGAATTAGTATTCTAAATGATGATGATAGAAACATAAAATGCAGAAAAGCATGAACATGGAATGGAGGGGAGGTCAGAGCTTAGAAAACAGTATTTGTATAGAGCTCAGATCAGTGGTGTTTTTTCTGTTCATATAGTTGCTGAGTTCTCTTTCCTGTTTTATTCTGTTTAGTTCTTTGGTTAGTTTTCTGTTTAAATTTCGAGTCACACAGAATCACAGAACCCATTAGGTTGGAAAAGACCTCTGAGATAAGTCAAAGTATGTGAAGAAGGACCAGATGGTTATACAGTCGGGATTGGTGGCAGAGAGAAAGCAAATGATTTTCTCATATGAACAAACCAGGTTCTAGCTGTTTGATCTCAGTAATTTTTTCCTAGATTGGAAAGACCTCTATTAAATTTCTGTTTCCCATATGGTAACTCATAGTCTGAGATCAAGTCACCTCTAAACTATCTCTTTGATGAGTTAAATAAATTGATCATCTTGGATCTCACACTGTGAAACAAATGCTTTGATCCTTTCATCATTCTTTGTGCTTTTTCCCCTGAAACTACTCTAGTTTTTCCAAATCGTTACTGTGGAAGTGAGAACTTGGACCTCACGGTTCCTGTATTGCAAGCACCAGAGCCAAGGTGTTGTAGTTACTCATCCTTTCTCTCTCTTTCATCACATTAGCCTCTTGCAGCAGTACTACACTAAGAATTCATGTTCATCTTGTCATTTAGTGTGACCTCGAGACTGTCAGAGGCACAGCTCAGGGCTGAGCTCAGCACCTAGAAAAATGCCTAGATGAAAGCCTGTATGCTTTTAAACAGCACATTGTTTGGTTATGTTGATGCATGAGAGAACACACTGATGCCAACTTCTAAATTAGTGTGATCTGGAGCTCTAGAGAGAATAAATAGTTTTGCTTTTTTCACTGAAACCAAGGAATGATTGTATATCTGGTAAGAAAAAAAGGGAAAAATTCTTTGAGTTTCAGGTAAAATGAGAAAAGGATCACGCATAGGATTGGTTTGGTTTTGTATGTTTTTTTTAAAAACCAATACAGTAATTCTAATAGCCTAATTTGGAATATTAGTTTCAAAAGTCAGAGTTTTGGCATTATTTAAAATGGTTGTTTTGCTTTCCCATGTTTATATAACAGACCTCATGTAACTGAGCATAGAGAAGGGAGAAGAAAATCCTTTGATCCTTCAGTAAAATGTTTTTATGTAAGTAGCCTTCTCGTGGTGAGCTCTGGAAGTCTGGACAGATCATTGTCCATCTGTTTTTACAACTTTCTGTGATCACCGTCCAGCAAATGCTGTTTAATCTACAGAGAATAAACACTTCCAGAGTTGACAATGTGCTTCCCAGGTGCCGAGGGGGAGGGTCACGCAGCCAGGCCATTTGCTGTAATGTAGGAGAACAGTCATCCAGAGAAAACAAATATTCACGGAGGCTGTAGGGAAGAATCCCATCTCTTTCATTTTCCTTTCTATTTAGAAACCAGAGACTCTTTTGGAAGGAAATATAAAGGTACTGGTAACTTGTCTTGTGCTGGATGGGTTAGTGCAGGAGAAGGAAAAGATGCCAAAGACCTTTAGAATCAGTAGCTCTCTTTTTTATAGATTAAAAGAGTGCAAAGGAAACATGTAATGGCTGTGCAGAAGGCTAATGAAACAAATTCCCATAACTGTGTTTCCATTTGGAGCACTGTTGATTGCTGAAAGAGGGGTCGGAGGCCCAGCACTGCAGTGTGGAAACGAGCTGCTGTGTCTGGATCATGTCATGGCAAGGAGACTTGAGTAGCTCTGAGGTGCTGCTCTCATTCCTGCTGCAACTTAACATCCCCTCCAAAATGTTGTGTAGCTAGCAGGCAACCAGTCCTCATTACTGTTCATCCCAAGGACTGTGCCTGTCTACATTCAGATTAGAAGTTCTGTACTGTTTTGCTCACCCCAAGATAAGCTTGCAGGGCTTAGGCTCCCTGGCACAGGATGTAAGTATTGTACATATGTTTTTATGTTATGGTAACAAAAAGGCATATGCCGCTGTCACTGGGGCTGCTCTAACTCTACAGCATTGCTAACGTCTTTGTATCTTGCTCTCAGCTCTATGCTTTGTGTGCTTTTGTGAGTCTATTCTCAGGATTTTCCTTCATGGAAATCCAAATAGTACTACAGAACTGATACACCAGACTTCCTGTGCTGTAATACCCGGCTTCAAGTACTCTGTGCTTCTGAAATACACAGAATACTCAGGGTTCTTTCCTTATCTTTCTTAACAGTTCTTAACTCTAAAGTATACAAAACCCTGTGTTCCTGGAGAGTTTATTGTTTATTCCCAAATGTGTTCAGGATACCTCAAGTTCAGGTCTCTTTTGTGATTTTTTTTTTTTTTTGAATTGTATGTGTCTCTCAGGTGGTGGTTAGTAAGATAGATGATATGTGTATGAACCCAATTTGGGGGCCAGACTGACTTCTCTGGCATCCTTCCATCAAGTGCATCACCTCTGTGTGGCAGGATTTCAGAAGGGGTAACAGGAGAGGGAATGAAGCAATTTGGCTTTTGACTATTTTTTCATGAACTTTTGGAAGGAGTGTGGTAGGGCTCTACTCTTGATCAGTCCCCAAGTACATAAAAATAAATCTTGTCCAAAACAGATGCCTTTCTCTAGCTGCAGTGGTTTCAAAAGTAAGTTGCCCTCTGAGCTGGGATTCCTTCTGTGTTTTTTCATCCCATATTTAAGGCTTGGTGGTTTTAAAATGTAAGTAAATGTTTCCCATCTTTGCCTCTAATCCATAAATATCACATATCATCTAAGCTTCTGAAATTATTCAGTGCAGTGAAGAAACCACATACACACCCCAACTGGTCTTCTTGTGTGGCTGAACTAGGCCAACAGCACTGCCTGCCAGCAGTATCCATGTCTGCCAAATATGAGTCTACTGGATGAGCAGCAGTAGGTTCATGAAGTATTTTGCCATTACAGGTCAAGCAATTTAATATGAATGTTGGCAGGATCAAATTGCAAGTGTTATTTAATTAGAGGCGTCCCTTCTTAGGAAATGATTTTTTAAAATGGGCTGTGGAACTAGCTCAGGACTGAAAGGTCTTGTGGCAGACTAAAAAGTTGTATAAAGTAACAGCAACCAAGATAAGATATGAAAGCTGGGAAAACTTCATCCCCTTAAAGTGGCTGAGTGACATTCAGGGTTAGTGCATTTCTATTCCAGACAGGAAAAGTCATAGCCACTCCTTCTCACTTGGGAACACCAAACAACTGGGGTTACTGGGATTCTGTTTACTAACTAAAGTGGGACATATTTTGTTTATCGTGACTTAGGGTACTTCAAACAGCATCAACTGCTTCTGTCTTGCTAATTTTCTGTAATAAGGAAGGCTATTAAAAATTTAAGAATAGTTTCTGCTCTCATTTTGTTACCTGTAAGTATTTTTCTAGCCTGTCATGATTTTCTGTTAATTAATACACCACTGTAAAGTTTAAAACCTGTAATAAACAAAAATAATTTGTGGATTGCATCACTTTAGAACAGACCTTTTGAGATTTAACTTCAACACCAAAGTCACAAGGAACCGGTTTTGGCACAAGGTTCTATGTCATCTGCAGAGGTTAAGTTCAGTGGTTCTTGGAAATCTGGGAGATGCCTGCTGAGAACTGGTTTATGTCAGGTTGACCCTACCAGCAAGAGACACTGTGAGCAAAGATATTTTAAAAGGATGCTGATGACATACTCATTTATTTACCTATCTGTTACTGATGGTACTTTGAGACATAACCTCCTTGCAGTGCCTCATTATGTTCAAGTAAGTGTAAAGGAAGGAATAGAGGAAAACAACTTTTGTCAATACATATTAGATTTAATATCTACATATGTGTAATATATATAGAGAGAGTGCTCTAAAAAGAGAGAGGACTATTAAACCATTTTTTTTCCTAGATAATTTAAAATTCTTGCTAAAATTCAAGGCTTTAGCATAGGAGATGTTGTCCCCAAAGTACTCTTAAAGCATGGCACGTAGTACTGACTATAAAAACAATATCTATTTCTGCTACTTCAGATTTTGTTCCTTCTCTCTGAACTGCTGGGGCATGGATGATGCAGTGGGTAGTACTGACCCCCAGGATTAAGAGGCAACAAATCTGGGATAGTATGGATGCTCTTCTGTGCTCTGTTGGTGGTCTACTGTGTGATACTGGTCAACTCACTTCCTCTCACCATCTTTATTACTCCCTGTAGCTTTTTTCATTTTGATACCTGTTGCTTTCAGGCACTCTCTTACTTTGTCTGTACAGAACATAGCACAGAGCAGCCCTG
Organism: Myrmophylax atrothorax; assembly: GCA_026770055.1. Classification (NCBI taxonomy): domain Eukaryota; kingdom Metazoa; phylum Chordata; class Aves; order Passeriformes; family Thamnophilidae; genus Myrmophylax; species Myrmophylax atrothorax. The sequence goes on from JAOXXN010000395.1 coordinate 39,472,296, forward strand.
TTCTTGGCTTCAGTTACTGTAGCATAAATATTAGTGAGAAAAGAGAAGCACTTTTCTCTGGTTGTTACTCAGTGCTGTTTCCATTGCACTCTGGGGATACTGTGGCCAGGCTAACATTAAATTTGGAAATGGATAGAAGGAAGAAGGTCTTTTCTCAATGTGATCCCCCCCGCTCCCTCAGGATGGTGTGGATCCTGTTGTGGGGAAGCTGAACGTTGGCTTCCTGTGTGTGATGGAGCTGGTGGCTCTGCTGGTAATACACCTGCTTAAGTGCTTTTTGCTGGATTGCAGCCCGAACAAATTGTGAATTCCTTATCCTCTCGTATCTGCATTACTGCATGCTTCAGAGCTGTAGCCAGGCATTTTAGTGTCCAGCATAACACCTTGTATTTGGCAGCTCTCCCGCTCCCTGCCGTGTGGTCTCCAGAGTGTCAGCACCTGTGCTGGGGGAGGCTCAGGAAGAAGGACCAGCCGCAAGGCAAAGCTGCTGAGCCCACCTGCGCGCCTCCCTGCCTGCCGACCCCGCGGCCACCTCCGTGTCCTGTGCTCCCCTCTAGCTTCATTTGGAGATAATGCTCAGGGAGGGCACTGCTTTTGACTTTTAAAAAGAACTGCACTTGCTCCCTATGTGAAAAGTTTTGGGCAGCGGCCAAAGGCAGGCTGCCAGGTTATTCCTACCATCCACATTGGATGCTTCTTCTGTTCCAGGGCCTATCTTCCTCCTGAAAGCTTCCGTGCCCTTCCCCAAGCCATGCTTCTGTCAACATCAAACCCTCTCAATCTGCTTGTATGCAGTCCCTACTTCTGAAGTTTTACATGGTATGATGTTATTTATTTAGACTGGTCCCAAATCCCCCCTACATTTGTGCAGCAGCCCCATAACTCCTATAGTTTTGACAGTAAGTCCTTGTAGGTGTATCTATCTCCGGGAAAGCCTTTGAGATGATTGAAGTAATTAAAATGTGAAGACCAGATGTTTCTTTACAGATTATGTTTTCAAGATCGCAATAGTTCTTTCAAAATGGAGGAGTGAAAAAAGAAACAAGAGAAAATCTCTACAGCTCTGCTTTAACAAGCAAATTTCCTGAAGAATATACGAGAAAAGTCTGGATTTTGTTAATTCTTTTTTTTTTCCTTCTTCTACACTAAAGTCTGTAAGCAGCTTGAAATGGTAATAAAACAAAGTGGACTTTCCGTTCCATTGTGCAACGCTAGCAGATTTGGTTTTCCCCAATGCACCTGCTTTGTTTCTCAACCTTTTCAGAGGGAAAAAAAAAAGGCACTTTTTTTTTTTTTCTGGAACAGTGATTTACTAGGATTTTTTCTTCTGTAATTTGCCACAATGAAAATGTTTTCTTGGATACACTTTTGAAAATCTGTCATTCCTTTCTATGAAGGCAAATAGAGATGTGGAAGAGTGGGAGGAGAAAATCCACACACATGTAAGAGCAAAAAGGAATGTTTGAGTAGGTGCAAATCCTTTATGGTGAAGCTGCCAGGAAACATACAACATTAATATAATTATGGCATGGAACTGGCAAATTGGAGAAGATATGCTCCTGCCCTCTTTAAACAAGCCACTTATACAGACAGAACGATTACTTGATAGGTTGAGGGTTTTTCTGAGTATTTAATTTTATTCTGTGGTCTGTATATTATGTTTTCTTTGTACAGTCCTTGACAAAAAAAAATCCTGTCAAAAAAGAGGTGTTTTTTTCCCAGGAGAGCATGATGATCTTTTGTGCCTTGTAGATAGCAAATATGTGGGTAAACTTTATAGGTATTGGCTTACTATCTTTATAAAATGTTAGGTACAGATGTGTTATTTATCTTAGCAATTTAAGCTGACTTTTAAAATTCAAGTACTACTAAGTGTCCTCTGAGCCAGGTCAGGACAAACTAAATCTACTTGATGTCCAAGGAATGCACTTGTCATTACTCTAGGCATCATAGATTTGCCATGGCCATGAAAAAAGTTCTTGGTTAGTGGTTACTAGGACCACATTGATGTAAGTTCTGTTTCAAAGTGAGACCTTTTTTTAATCCTTTTGGAAACCAAGATTTTGGCACTTTTGAAGACTTGCGCATTACAAAAACTATTATGTCTTCATTAATAAAACCAGATTTGGTCATTACTTTTTTTTTTATTTTTCCTCTGGAAGTCACACTAGCACTCCTACAGAAATCATGAAGGAGTTTTTAGTAAGTGGGTCAGTGAGGCCAGTGTGGTGTTTCTTAAAGTGATGCTCCCAAGCATTTGATATTTCTGTCCATAGCTGGGAACACTGATGGGCAGTGAACTCAGTGAGGACTGAAAAGTGTTTCTGTGTGTTACATTCTTGGACGTTGCTGCTAAGAACAATGCTGGAGTGACACAAGGGGATCAAAATGATTTCTCATTCTGAACTCCTCATTCACTTGTTTCATTTTTAGATCATCACAATCCTGATATATTCATTAATAGAGAGCAAAATGGGTCTGGTTTTTTTTTCAGCTGGGCACTGTTTGCTGAGCTAAGCTGAGAACTTTGCCCAAGTCCAGCATTCAGGTCATGTCTCCAGTAAGAAGCAGTATGGACTAATGGGAGCAGATCTGCAGAGACAAATGGTGCTGCAGAGCTGACATTCAGACTGTGCATTTCAGGGTGGTTTTATTTCACAGTAATTCTCATCAGATCCTGGAGGCAGCATACTTGGTAGTGGTGGAAATACATCAAGTGGAGTCCTGAACTGAACTTTTGGGTCAATTTAATATGGAAAGACCTGAGTTCCCTGTGCTCCACAACTGCTCTGTGGTATGAACCAGCATGTGTCAAATGGGAATAATTAGGAAATTTGCATAAAAGACACATTCCTGATTCAGACACAATGCTAATGTAGATGCAACTCTAGTGAGGTTCATGCCTGATTGTACTCAAGCTACTTTGCACCTCTTGGAAAATGTGAAAAAATAAGTGAGAGTAGATTAGGCTATGGGAATAATTGTACTCTGGGTAAGTGAGAATCAAGACTAGTAATTGCCTTAATTTATGTTGTAAATAACTTCATACAGCCATTATTGGAAAAAGAGCCTAGCAGAGCAAGTAGATTGCTTTATAAGGTTAAAAAGAAATACTGGATTGTCTTTTGCCCATATTGTTATCTGTTCATAACAGTGCAGACTGTTTTTTAGTTACCTGAGCACTTGAGCCTTTTGAATAAAACTCCTCTTCAATGTAGAATATTTCAACATGTACTGCCTAGAATAACAGTTATCTAAAAGCGTGGAGAGGAAAACTGTAGTGCCTGCTATCTCTTCAAATGAAGTCTGGGCTGAGGAGCCACAGAGCTCAAAGTGTGGTGCAGTACAGCCTAAGCTAAGGCACTAAGTGCTCACGTTGAATAAGATTGCAGGCTCAGGGACTCAGCCATGAGGGGGATTTAATATACATTTCCCACAGGATTGCTGTAACAATTTTTTACCTTATGTTTTAAGAATTTGGGGAGTTTTGTAAAGATAGATATGTTCAGGTACTCAAAAGCTAGATCATGAAGTGTAGTGATGTGACCTGTGCAGTGGTAGAGAAGTAGGCAGTTCAGATGCTGTTTTCTTCTGGCCTCTTTTCTTAAGTAGACTAAATTTTTTTTTTTTTTTTTTGCAAATTGCAGCTATTTATAAAAGATTTTCATCAGAACTGTCTCTCCTTAGATTTGCTATCATGGCAGTCCCCTGGCTCCCAAAAAACCATGCTCTAATCAACCTCATTGACACCTCTATAATTAAATGGAGAGACAAGAGGCTGAAGAAATAGAAAAGATGATAAAGTAAAAGGGAAGCCTTCAAAACTGTGCTCAGAAGTCTCTGGAGCCACTCCTGACAGAAGAAGATTGGCAGTTCCTAAGTTCTCAGGAGTTAAAAATGGGGAAAAAAATGGATATATGTTTGTTTTATAATGGTTGGCTGCTACATCTTTTCTTCCCCTGGTATTTTATATCAGCGCTGTAGATTACCGTGGTGGAGAATATCGCTGTAGACCTCGGTGTCATCTGGAGCTTCACAGTCCTATCTTAGAATGTAAAATATTTTGAAATGTGCAAAGCCAATCTCAATTTCCTGCTTCTCAATTGCAGTTGTGCAATTGCTCTACCTCCTTATCTCTATCAGTTTGTTCCTTCCTCCTCAGCCTCTTTAATGCCAGATGCTAAAATACTTGCTGAATAAATTTTAATTATGATTTGGAAAAGAAATGTTTTGCAAAACGTTGAGGGAGAAAAGGGGTGCCCTTTGTTAAATTTCTGGATGTTTTGAGAAGTAACCAGTCTCAGACGCTTAATGGAGGAAAGGTTAGAGCTTCTAAATATCTTTAGAGCCACTGGTTTCATTGTACATGACAGTGCTGGTGCACATGTGTTTTCATCCTTCTAGATGTCTTAACCCAAAGAAACCTTAAATAAATCAGAGTTGTAGGAAGTTCCCTATCTGCCTTAGCAGTGATATCTTACTTATTTGTAGCAGATCACTCAGAGGGAAGCTCTAAAGTCCTCTTTGTACAGAACATGTTGGGTGGTAAGGGGCAAAGAGTGCCACGGGAGGGCTGGTGCCTGCAAGTCCCCCTTTGCTGTTGCTGATGAGGCCCATGGTGTTGCTCCGGCTTCTTGTCTCTTGCTTTCCCCTGTATGTGTGTGACTGTGCCACCCTGCAGGAGCTGGGATAGCTGCATTTCCCTTTCCTACATCACTGTGCAGGTGTGCCTCAAGTGGGCTAGCCCATAAGACAACAGCTCTGCTTTGTGGCAACATATTGTGGGTTCAGAATCCTTCACTGGCACCACATGGAAGAACAGGATTGTGCCTGACTGTCTGGCCTGATTTGTTTATTTTCCTATTGTTTTTTTTTTTCTTTTTCAATGCTTTTGCTGAAAATTGGAGGTCTTCAGCAGCTCTCCTATGAGCATGCTGCCAGGGAAGGGCACAGGTGCATGGATATGGAGGATGTTGCAGGGACTGCCTGGCTTCCCCACTCTGCTCCCGCAGAACTTTTAGGTGCAACCCCATCTGTTTCTCTCAGGATAGCCCTGTAGCCTATCCTCCTGGGCCAGACATGCTGAATTGTGCTGCCCTGCCTGGGCCATGTTTGTCACTGTCAACCAAAGTCTGCTGAAACTTTGTGTGGATACATAGGCACTATCTTCCTAGCTTTACCTGAAAGTTGATATTTAGGTATTTAGGACAAGAGGACTTGTTCCTTAATTTTAAAATCATGATTTTAATAGTTTGTGCTACAGGTTGACTTCTGTTGCTTCCTGATTTTTTCCCAGTATCCTTTCCAGCCTTTAGCATCTTGGTTGCTACTAGTCTTGGGACAGGATTGTGCAATTTTTCCATATGTGACTTGAATACTCTTAGCAGGAACATGTGTTGCTGATTATCTCAGCAGGTCTAGTTTGGACTCAGCACCTGCAGCTCTCTGCCCTCTGGAAGCACAATAAACATTGGCCATTGTAAATGGCAAAAACCTTGCTTAACCCAACTAGTATTCTCTGAGGACCAAACCACTGGAGAAAGTGCAGATCTAAGCAAAAAGTGCATGCCCATGCCTTCTCCTTTAAGATTCCTTCAGACATTCTGTGGTCTCTGCCATGTCTTGAACAGCACCTGAAAATGGCTTCCTGCTCCCTTTTTCAATTCTACCAATTTTTTTTAACTGCTATTCTGCCTCTCAATCTGTAAGCTTTCAATACTTGCCCTTGTGAACTTGTGCTTGTGCTGGAGGTGAGATACAATCCCTCAAAGCTGGTCACGATCCCCCATGTATCTCAAGATGGCTGATTTGAACCTTGCCTTGTGTTAAACTTAATCAAGGCAGTCAGGAAGTAATTTTCAATAATTTACTGTGATTTTACAGTCATCATGTGTGGTGTTCTCAGCCTTATTCCCCTGTGTCTCTTTGCCCACCATGGACACAAGATTTTGCCTCCCAGAGCTGTGTGCTAATTAGCAGGGGGTTTTCCCCTCTAATGAGACCCACGTAGTGTTGTTCTGGGCTCAACCAGTGGCAAGGTTAGTGATTGCCATCCTGAGAGCTGCCAAAGGAGGTTTCAAATGAGCATGACCTAATGAATGTACAGCTCTTCTGCAGCCCATGGTTGGATTTTCAGTGTGCTGAGACAGAAAACACTTGGTTTTTATCTTCATGTGCTATGTTCATTACCTGTGTAATATTGACCATGAAGCATTTCACAGAGCTTTCAGAGAAGTAAATTTTTCCAGAACAATGAATCAAAGCTTTAGTCTGCTAAGAAACTTTAATGAGTGTATATTTGTTTACTGTGTTAAATTATTATTTGGTAATGGAAGAAAATAGGAAATGACTCAGACTGTAATAAAAAAGTTGGGTTTTTTTCTTTCCCAATTGTAGCAAATGCATTGGATAGCAGTTTGTGGTTTATAAGTAAATAAATAATGAAAGATGCTTTTCCAACTAGACCTGCTTTGTTTCATGTTGTTTCAAAATGTCAGTGCAGGATATGCATTAATGGGTAGAAGTAAATGGAGAGATGTTATAGAGGTGGAACACAGGCAAGCTTTGATAATTTAATTTTTTTTATTTTTCTTTCCTATGCTTTTTGATTTTCCCCTTTGAGAGTTCTTATCCATTCTCCTTGTTTATGAGGGGACTTTTTTTTGTCTGATTCCCTTATGTTTGCCTGCAAAACATTACCGGTAAGTAGGAACTAATTGTCTGCACTGTACAGCTCTCCTGAGACTTTGAACTCCTTGAGGTTCCCTTGGTTGTATTGGTGGTTTTCTTTCCATTTTCAGAAAATTTGACTGTGATTGCAAAGGATTTGTGTAGTAGCCAAAATGCATTTTGTATGATAACCAGAATATTAAGATCCCAAAGCAATGGAAAAGACTAAATGGTTGCAAAGGACAATGAGTGGCTACTTTCTGAGATGAAAGATATGAGTGTTATGATAAATAACATATGTCTCTATATTAGCAATTATCTCCAACTTCAGCATACTTGAAGCTAATCAGCCTGGTTGATTTATTTTGCCATGTGTTGTGTGAACAAATCCTGATTGTATATATTAATCTATGCTATGACCTGACTAGCTGCTGTATTCCTTGTTGAACTATGTTAAGTGAATTTATTTTGCATGAAGAAATTCTATTTATCAAGATCCTAAACATTCTAATACTGTGATGCCCTCATGAAGTCCTTTCAAGCGCAGTTTTCTGAATGCAGAATCAGTGAAACTTCAATTTATGTAGGCAATTTATCAATTTTCAGTATTTCTACCTTCTTCCTTCTGGACTTAAAAACTTGTACATCTCTCTTATTTTTGTGTAGAACCTTTCATCATGGGTCTCACTGGGCCATCTAACCTCACTTCGCCAGTTACAGCAGTACATAAATATGG
>JAOXXN010000395.1:39501609-39526587 GCA_026770055.1 Myrmophylax atrothorax
GGAAAGATATAGATATATATTTTCCTTCTGATAGGAACAGATATTTTAGAAAAAAGAAAGGCATCTTCTGTCTAATGCTGCAAGTGAAAAATACATTCAGCATTAACTTGGCTAGTATCCACAGGAACATCTACTGCAAATGAAGTAATAGGTGAAGATTTCAGTGACCCTTGGTGATGAGTAATTCAGTATCCACCCAGTAATGTGGCAATATAGAGGTATGTGAATGAGGCATGAGGTTGTGTCTGTCGGTAGAGTGTCTGTAAGCCCTAGAGCAAAGCAGAACAGCAGTTGGGAAACCAGAAACACCTTCCAAAAAGAACATGTGTCAGGCCCAGGGTCCCGGCCCCAGAGAATGATTCCAGATGACTTTCAAAAATGAGGTTATTGCATAACCACATAAAATGAGATGCCTGCAAATACATGTGATCACCAGAGCTGCCTGACCAGTCATTTTGAATCCCTCTCCTGCTAGAGGCAGAGAACCACTTCTAAAAGCCTTTCACCTCTCTGTAATTTTAAGTGGTAGGTAGGCAGAGTCGAGTCATGCTCTGGATTCCAGTAATAAGGAAGCAAAGTGTCACAACCTGTGTTCTCTTTTTATTCCCTCTTGTTCTGAAAACCCTGTGAGTTTATTAGCAGTGCTGTTTTGAAGGGAAAGCGAACACAGGGATCAAAACTGCCTTGTCATGTCCTTGTACGTGGTGGGAGCTGAGCTCTGCCGTGGGCTTGACAGTGAGAGCTGCTGAGCTGTAGTGGTGCCCGTTAGGCTGCAAGTGGGTTAGGAAATTCAGAGCATCAAGTGGCTTGTTGAAATTCATCCTTTCCTCCACATGAGGTACTCTCTTAGCACTTGAAGGAATAATTCATGTGCAAGACTTTTTGGCATAGGTATTGCTGTCATGGTATTAAGTAAGAGTGAATGTGTAGGTGGAGGCACTGGGGTAATAAAAAAGTTCCACAAAAAGGAGGAACAGGAATCCTTGCATGGATGTAATTTGTTAGAAGCCCAGAAATACTGTATGTGGGATAGCAATATTAGTGGCATGCAGGGGAGCTGGCTCAAGTGCAAGCAGTGCAGCTACAGTCCTGGTACTGTCTGGAAAGGGAAGAAAGCACTTTTGACTGTAAACAGAGTTGAAAATGCTTAGTGGGTAAAAATTTGAAGCATAAATAAAAATAGGCTTACGTTCAGACTTTTAGTAATAATTATATTAAAATGACACAATTCATTAAATAATGCAATACATTCACATCTCTAAATACACAGCAGCTGTTCATTTCTGTCAAACACGATTCCTTTAGGGACTGAAAAGAGAAAAGTAACATGCTGACTTGCATGGTAATGTCCTGATGAGTGCTGGGCTGCAGCCTGCCCCCAGCATATTTTAACAAAGGGTGTCTCTCTGCCAGCACCAGATCCTGAAGGTGCCACTCCAGCTGGGGAGGAGGTGCCAGCTGGGCAGAGTAGGGTGGGGAATGAGTGGATGTAACACAGGCCTCAGAATTGTCCTGCTAAGGCTTTGTAAGAACTGAGCATTAGAAGACATTTCAGGCTAAGGCTATAAGCAGATGAATTTGGCAGGCTGTACTGTGCTGGAGTTGAAGCTCATGGGAAGATTTTATTTTAAAATTGAAACTAGAAAAAAAAAGAGCTGTGAAAAAAGCCTGCCAGGTGATGGCTAGTTGAGAGATGGAATTGTCTGAACACAGTCATCCTTCTCAGGCCTTTGGTTATGGAGGTCCTATGGCCAAGCTTCTAATACATAGAATTGATGCAACATATGTATTGATGCACCAGTTAATTAGCCAGTAGTTATATTTTTATTGCTTTCTAAACAGAGAGTCTTACCTTTATGCCAAAACTGAGGTAGAGTTCAGAAGGTGTAGAAAATAGATATCTTACCAGCAAATGATAGGCACCTTTGAAGAGCCCAGCTGAGAGCAGAATTTGAGTTATTGTCATTGTTGACATTATGTGATTGTTTATGGAGGATACTGAGCTGCATGTCTCCCTGCACTACCACACTTCATTTAGAGACTTCCCTGTGCACCAAGAAATATAATTTGGACCTTACTTTCTAAGCACATTGAGAAAATCTTTGTATCTTCTACCAGTCTGTACTAAATTAAGGGATTCTACAGAAATAAAATCTATTTACAATAGAATACTCATCCTGAAGATATTTTCTGTGACTTCTGTGTCTTACTCTTTCAATCAGTTTATACAGGACATTTTACTTATGCCAAACTTATTTTTCATATTATATTGAATCCAGTATCAGGAGGTTTGTAGTCCCTCATTTATGCAAGAAGAGAATTCAGGGTTAGAGTTGGCTCTTGAAGTTTCTTTGTGCCAGCATCTGTAGAGAAAATGACAATAATCTACAAAATTAGAAGCTCAGAGCTTGTAATTTCCTTGTGAATTATTTTTTCCTTGTTCCTTTTATATCACTATACTTGTATAAACAGATCATGATAGCTTAATTTTCTTTCCTGGTAATGGATTTGGAGTATTTGTCACCTGTGTTCTCATATGATTTGTTGTGATATACTGGAAGTTTTTATCTTGGTAAGGATTTTTCTTTCTTGTGCTTCATTTGGGATTTTTTTCCCCTCTTCACTATAGTATTATTCAGGCACTAGCTTTTTATTCAGGATCATAACAGAAGTTTGATAAGAACACTCTAGAGAATGAAATTCTGACATGAGAAGAGGCTTTAAAAAGAAAATCGTGATTTTATTAACTTGTAGACTAAATTGTGTGGCCCAACATTTGAAGTTTAAAATGGCTCTATGTGTTGGTGAAATGGAGCATAAGCATAATTATATGGCATTGACAGACTTATCATTTGAATAACAAATCTTTATCTGCTGCTGCTTCATGCTGAACAGGTGAGCTCACCCATTCTTAGCATCCCCTGTATGTTAACTAATCTGTACTCGGAATGTTCACCTTTCAACTTACATCCCCAAGAGTCAGTCTCGTTATCCTATGGGACCAGGAAAGGCAGATAAACCATTAATACAGCTTGGCAAGGTTTAGCATCTCCCCTTTTTTAATTCTTAATATAACCTGTGTATTCTTTTCTTAGTCTTCTACTTATCTGTCTGCTTTGTGCCTTTACCTCACACTGACTTCACAATGTAAGGTGCAGGTGAAATTGCAATGAAGTGCACCTAAATAAATGTACAGCTTTTAAATTATGAACTACATGAAGCCAGGCATCTTAAATGCAGTGGGGAAAAAAGAAGCAAATCTGTCTACAGGTGTCTTCTGGCTTAAAGGAAAGGGGCGGGGTGGGGAGGGGTGGGGGGAACTGGGACATCTGTGTTCCCTTTTTTCATCCTCTCAGGATCACAAAGGTTGTCTTTTCTCTTTTGGTGAGATTAAGCATTTGCAGAGTTTACAGGAGTAGAGGTACTGCAGGTTAGATATTAGCATATTTCCTATGCAACAGAGTTGGCCTTGCAGTAAGATTTTAACTCTTTTTTTTTTTTTTAGATGATAAACATTGTGTGAATTTTGGGCCTCTATATCAATATTTTCCACACATTTTAACATCGGTAAACTAGTACTACAACAACTAAAAATAAATGGTTAGCATTTTATTAGTTTCACTTAGTTTTGTTTTTCCTGTAGAGTTTATTTTTTATTTCCATTGTTTCCTGACTCTTTCTGCTCACCCTGGTGCCATGGTTTTTTCTCATGTCCTTTTTGCACAGAGAATGACATGGTGCTGCGCTCCATGCTCAGACAGTTCTGGACCTTCCTCTCTGACTAAGGAGTTATTACCTTCTGCTATCTCCTATGTCTTTGCAGATGAACCTCCTCTGCTCCCCAACCTCCAGAGAATAGCTCAAGTTCTGTGATACTTTTTCAATAGGTAATACAATTCTTGCCAGTAGAGGCTGAATAGTGAAATTCAAGCAACTTCATTGAAAAATGTCCATCTAGCATCTTTCCTGCTACAAGAGTGACAGCCCTTCACATTTTCCTCTTAATTTGTACCCTTTGGTTGACTATGGTATTGATTTGTGCATTAAGGGTGATTTAATCTTTCTTCCACCCTCTTATTAAGAGGATTTGAAACCCTACCTGGAGTCTTTATTAGCTTTTGACATCACAAAGGGAAATGTCAACACATAATGAGATAAATTTCAACATCACAGAAGACTGGAATACAGCTTTCACAAAAGATGAATATGGGCAACACTTACCAAGATAAAAAAAAAGCCCAAAAGAACACTTCCTTTTCAGCATCCATCCATCTTTCTGTTTGTCTCTTGCTGCATTATAGTATTTATTAGAGTTTGTCTTGCCATACAATGGATTGCCAGAATCATGATTAAGAAGCTTATTCAAATGAATTAAAAATGTTTAAATGAAAAAGACCCAGAGAAGTAATTGCCAAAATTTAATCAAGGATTTAATTTGTAGCACAGACCAGCCAAATGGATTTTGCCGTTTTTCACTGCACTGTTTGTACAAGGAAATTAAAAAGTATAAAGAGTCAAAGACTCAGCAGTGTAACCCTTTAAGAATATTGCAGTGTGCTCACTTATTCTCATTAGCCGTATTATATCAAACTTGCTCCTGAGGGCTTGTAGCTTGCAAAGCCACACCACAGACGGTGGAAAAAAAGATGATGGCATTTTTTCCAATGTCATAAATTACTGCCAGCACACATTAGATGATTTCTCCATGCATTGCTGTAAGCAATGGTAGGTTAAATATCCCCCTTCTTAATGCCACTTAGTAATAAATGCCCTCATTTTAGCATGTCATCTTTAGCTGAACTGAAATAACTGAGACTAAGGAGCTGTCAGGGTTTGAAACAGAAACATTTCGTTTGCATTTACTGCCGAGAAATACATACATGGTACCATTATACTGTCTCTGTTTCATTGATGATAATAAGGTATCATCAAGCCTAGCATATCTGTTTGAACATGTTTTGCAGAAGTCCAGTCATTAAGTAATACGTATCCCATTTCATCCATCATTTCCACACAAAGAGCCATACAGCGCAATTGAGAGAACAATACTTTATGAGCCATGAATAGCTGGAGCAGTGATAACTTCCAAGTAGCATATAACAGACCCAGGATTGTGCTCTAAATTACAGTGCTGAAGAGGGAGGAGGAGAGATGAAAAGCCCCTGCTTGTGAGGAGGAGGCCAAGATCAAGCACGCATTTCTTTCTGCATAGCTGTAGTTTAAATAAACCTTCAGCAGAGTGCTGAATGCTCAGTCTCTTTTACAGGCAGAGGGTGAAGGTGCTGCTGCAGTGACGCGCTGCTCTGCAGAGCCTGCGGCACTGTCACAGTCAGGGGAAAGGGTTCCAGGTCATGCAGGAACTGGGAAGTCCTTTTCTTCCAGACCTGCTGACACGGCTGTCAAAGGAAGCCAAATGCAGCAAACATGCGAACCGCAAATTGTGAATGGCTTCTAGGTAGCCCAGAGGTGTTTAGTTTACAGGTTTGCTCCTAAGCCTGAAATTACATTACTGATTTTACAAATGGGAAGAAATAAAATAAAAAAAATCACATTTAGTGCAAAGCTGAAGTTAATCATACCAACTGTAATAGCACAGAATGGCAGATCAGTATGTAACACTGGGGCAGGGTGCAGTGTATTAAGACCCTTCCTGTACTGCAGGAGAGAGTCTTTGGTGTTTGTTTGAAAGTCACGTTTAAAGGAAATTGTGTGAAATCAGTGATTCTCACCCCTATGCCTATCAGAGAGACAAAGATGATGTTTACTATTTCTTCTTTATTTTACAGCTGTAGCACCTAGTGAGTATTAGTTTTATAGCAGAGAGGCAGGCTCAGTCTCCCAGCAAGTGGATTAGTATCTGACACAGTAAGACATTTCTAAAGGTAAGGAGCCTTTCTCTGACCAGGCATAAGAACTGACTGTGGCCTCCCCTGTTTCTCTGCACTTGAAATCCCTGGGAAGTCCTACTCCCTTCACATTTTTCCTATCCTGAATGTTGGAGAAGTGGGGAGGTAGAACTTCTTGAAAATAAAAACTTTCTCCACTTGATATCCTTGAGCTCATGAACTTCCCTGTCTTTTTTCTGCTCTGACTCATTTTCGGTTTGCATGGCACTTTTACACAGTTGTTCTCTTCACAGAGCGTTTTTAATTTAAGGCATCCCTGTTTGCTCAGTTAAGTGGTTAAAATTTTATTTGCACAACAGAAGAGTTACTGATAAACAAAGTTAAGACTTTGGAAAAGGAAGGAGTCCAAAATCCAGCGGTTCAGTTCCAAATATTTGAATTTTGTTCTTTATCCAATCTTCTGAGCCTTTAAAAATTGTGGCAGAGTAAATTATGCAGCTGATTCCTTTTTTTTTTTTAGCAGAACTTTAAAGGTCATTTTGTAACATGAAATCTGAGTTAAATTCATGCATTTATTTGCTTCTTGTCTGCCTTTAAGAGACATTTTAATAAACTGTAAATCATGTCAAGTTTTTGCATTTAAAAGAGTAAATAAATAGTTCTGAAAAATAAGAGCAAAAGCATTATGATATGAGACATCAGAGGCTATTATCATTCCACGTATGGAACATTATTTTTGCAATCTATTCTGAAACTAGTTTTATTTGCCGTTGAATTTCACCTATCACAGATCTTAACATTTACATTGTAAAATTGGCTGTATGTTGATACTGTTTCCAGCTGATGGAGCCCAGCTTAGGGTTTAGGTGCTTTCCTTGGTCATAAAGAAGAGCAACATGGATCACTTGTAGAGTGTACCTGAAGAATAGCTACATTTTCCTTTCATATTTTTACTGGTTTTTTGAATTGTAAAACTAGCAGATACTTTTAAAAATTATTATTTTTCCTGGTGTCCTTTTGGCTTCCTTTACTAGGATATTTCAGGAATGCAGTTGTTTGTCCAGGATTATTCTGAAGGTCTGAATTTGAAAATGAGAATAAATAAATGTGTCCCATATTTCTTCACAGAATACCCTGAGCAGAAATATTTGTGCATGAGCCATTTGTCCAATGTGGTGCAGGCTTGAGACATTGAAGAAAATCTTGGACAAATGGCCTTTCTTTTTTTTTTTTTCTCCCTTGAAAAAAATGTCACTGAACAAAACAGGCAAGTTCAGAGGAAAAGAAATCCATGGTAGTTGGTAGTCCCAGTCATTCTGCTCTTAACAGGAGAGTCACGCAAAATGAGAATGCGGGAACTTCTGCATGAATTTTGTATCCCCCAAAACACCTTTATTTTGTTGGTTATTATGGAGGTAAATGAAAATATATAGCTTTGAAAAAAAGAGGTAGTTTTTTCCCCCTTTTTTTTCATGGTGGCACCATAACAGAACACCTTTGTACAAAACCTTCTCATCTATAGCATGGCTTTAGCTTCTTAAGGGGGCCCTGCTCAGGAGCTGCCGATTTCCCATCCCTGCCAGCTCCTCAGCAGGAAATAAAACAGGGAGTTGCTGCCTTGATCCAAATAGACTCACACAGCATTTCTTCAGGGAAACAGAGCTGAAGAGGAATGTTTAGACTGATAAGCTTTTAGAAAATATTTCTGGGAGTGCACTTTTTGAACTGGTGAGCAGAGACAGTCTGTCTGTGTCGGGCACTTCTCCTCCTCCTTATCGTGGAATTTACTATTAAAAAAAAAACTACCAGCACCTCCTTGAGTTGGAGAGAACCTTTCAAAATGCCGTTTCTCAGCAGCTGACACTCTGGAGTCATGCTGGAGGTAGTAAATGAATAAAGCCACTAAAAAAAAAAAAGTGAATAAAGCTATAGCATCTCAACTATGTTGGAGAATCAATCATAGGCTTGAGCTCATTTGTTCCACTAGAGTGTGGTCTTATAAGAAGAGAACGGCTTGTTCCAGAAAAAAGTGTGAATAATGTGATAAAACAAAATGAACTGCAGAATATATTCTAGCCAGCAGCCAAGAAATTATTCACACTGACAGATATTACAGGTACAGTACATTTTCTGTCTAGAATACCACCTTCTACTTTCTCTTAGCATATGCATTGTGGTTGCTGTTTTCCTGGTAACTGTATGGGCCACAGTTTTGCTTTAGCTGTGTTAAGGAACTCGTAGATTTTTACCCCATTACTTGAAGTGGCTTCTACTGCATCCTTGTATATAGCACACAGCAGAACATAGACCTAGTTAGTATTCCTGTATTTCTTTATCCTCATCTTGTGTTTCTTTAATTTGTCATCGTAGAGTTATATAAGGTATTTGTGCTCATGCCAACTTAGTTTTGTTAGGTATTGCAGCCTTTACTACCAGGTTATGAGTATTGATATGTGCAAGACCTGCCAAAATTAGGTTACATCAAACACACAGCCCACAACAACAGGCCAAAAAATTACCTGCAAGGAGAGAAGACAAGGAGGAGTTTGAAAAGAAAAAATATCCTGAAAATGGACAGATCTATGGGAAGAAATTAAAGGCAGGGGGAGGAAGATAAACAGGGATACACACATCTATTCTTCTGCTTATGAGTGCTGTGCTTGAAAAATATCGTGTTCTTTCTACTTCCTTCTCTTATTGTATTTACAACCTGGAGCTTCTACTGTTGACACATAGACCTTCAGGGTTTTTCCCATTGGAGGTTTTTTGTGGATCCTGTGGAATATTTCTATTGTACATAAACTGCTGCTAATCTTTTATGAGAAAACATTGGAAGCCATACTTGAAAACTGTGGAGTTTGTCTAAATTGATGGGAGTTGAAGTGATTATATGAGTCTGATAGAGAAAATGTTGCAAATAGTTTTGGGGGTTTTTTTTGTTGTTTTTGTTTTTTAAGTCACGGACGTGATTACTTGTAGCACCCCCAACCAGTGATCAAGTTTGAATGAACAGGTGTCTAGAAGTCAGATCTTTGCCTTTGCCCCAAGTGTACCATAGTGGCGAAATTTTTCAGAAAGCTGGGAAAATGGATTTATACCTTTACTAAGTGTACAGAAACATTGTTACATTGATTACACATCTGCAATTTGCTTTTCACTCTTGGAAGTGAACTGGCAGGCACTGGTTTCATGTTTCATCCACAAAATGTTTTGTTTGGGTTTGTTTCCCTCTGAGCGCCTGACTGGGGAAGAATGAGGTCATGCATTTTGAAAGTACATCACTGTGTGAGGATTTTCTTTATGCATAGCTTTTTTCTGAGTCAGAAGCTTGTTCTGGCATGAGTAGCTGCTTATGCCATGTCCTATAAACTGTGTCAACTGAGGACATACCTATGAATAGTGGAAAACAGAGGGAGCATAGCAAAAAAGGACCACAGCAGCTTTAGTTGAACATATGGATAAGCCTCTGTTTAACCTCTGAAGCCTACAGAAACCAAGCCGGTGCCTTAACTCATTGCTGCTCTGTGCGTATGAAAATCAGGTTCTTCAGAGTTACCAACAAAGAGGCAGTGTGTGTTGTGTGGTTTCCTTCACACCAGCAGAGAGGCAAATGCCTTCAGCGGTACTGTCTGCAGGGCTCCCACTTCAGCCCAGTCCCCTGATCACACTGGGCTGCATGGCAGTTTGCGTGGAAATGGCAAGGTAGTTGACACATTGTG
This sequence comes from Myrmophylax atrothorax, assembly GCA_026770055.1. NCBI lineage: Eukaryota > Metazoa > Chordata > Aves > Passeriformes > Thamnophilidae > Myrmophylax > Myrmophylax atrothorax. The sequence goes on from JAOXXN010000395.1 coordinate 39,511,175, forward strand.
TCTCAATTTAAGCCCCATTACCATTCATTAGACATGCTCCTGGTTAATTATTTTAAAAAATAAATGTAAATAACAAGTGCTAATTATACCCTCGAGGCCATTGATGTGTACCATGTTGGCATTTCATGTTAGAGAGGCTGCCTGAAAATAGAATAAAGAGCAGTATAATGCAAGGAGGAGGTTTTGGGAAATACTATTGCTAACATAATATTTTATAATAGCAATTTCATAAATTATAAGTCTTAATATTTAAATAATATTCTACTGAGAATCTGTTATGCAAACCATTTACGTGATTTCTTGGCTGTTATATTTCCCTCTGCATTTGAAAGGCCTATTTAATTAAAAGTGGTTTTCAACCAGCTGTAACATCACACAGTGTTTTGGGTTGGTCTCTGTACATGTTCAATTTTGGGGTTGCATCCTGTCGCTTTTGAACATTGACAACTTTCTAGAAAAATGTTTCAATGGTCTGCACCTCCCCAGTGTCATTCCTTCTTGCTGTCTGGCCTGTGCCTTCACTGTATTCCCCAAGAAAGTTTAAAAAAACTTTCAGCCAGAAATTTCTTCTTACCTCACTGCATAGTCAAATAAAGTAGATTTTGTATGGCAAATCAGTTCGGATTGTTATCCAAATATCTTATTTTCTGGCATGAAAGTCTGAAGTGAAAAAAAAAATCAAAACTGAAAGGAAATCAACATAAGCTGTGCATTTTGGGTCAATTTGTGTTTCTTAAAGCGCTGTACTAAATGATATGCAGTGGATTTCTTTCCTTTTTCTTACAAAAGTGATCTTCCCTGTAGGTCCTGATAACCAGATGCACACTTTCAGAGTCTCCTAAAGAGTAATTTTCTGTGAAATTACATTTAGGGCCTGTTCTGAGTAAGAGCCAAGGCAGGCTTTTCTTGGATGCAAAACTTCATAACATGGAAGGGTAAAACTCCACCCTAGATCTAACTCAGGATCAAAGGAGCAGTCTGGGTTTTTCTCCAAACTTCTGGAATCAAGCCCCCAGCCTGTTGTTCCTTCTTAAGCCATGCAGCCAATTGTGTTGTCTGTGGGTGATTGCATAGCTGTCTCAACATCAGCAGAGGCTCCAGCCAGTTTGCATTGTGGCAATAGTTTTTCGTAAGTCAGAGGACAGCTGGATATTCACAGCTGACTTCTCTGCACAGAGGGTCCCTGACAGTGCTGGGCAGTTGCGCTGTCTGTACCAGGAGTCACTGGAAATGGGACTTTCTGTTTGTGGAACCTTCTGCTTCTGCCTACAAGCAAAAGTAAAAGAAAGTGAAAACTAATGTCTGCTCTTAGGGGACGCAGTGATTGTGGGGGGGAGGCAGAGAGAGGGATTGGGAATGGGAGGAGAGGGCAGGAGAGAGAGTAGGGGAGAAAGAAAAAAAAGAAAGGAAGGAAGGAAAGCTTTATGTGCTTGAGGTGTCTGTTCATGATAACGTGCAGCTTCTACATCCTGACCTGATTGCACACACAGTCCTGCAACAATATGTCGCTGCCTTCTCTTGTTGTCCCTAACTCACGTGAGGGCTTTGGTACTGATCTGTCTACTTTCTAGCTCATACTAACCCTAAAGCTGGGCAGACTGCAGTTCAAATCAGGGTGGACTTCATGGAGCTGTGTAGCTTACACTGAATATCGTCCCTGATGCTTCAAAGCTTTTTTGGGTAAATATGAGGTGTCACATCTCCTACTGATCCTACTAGAGCAGCTTCTCTTTCCCCAGTGCTGCCAGGCTCCTCGGGCAACCTGCCACCTCCCTCCACCTCTTGTTCAGCCTTGTTTTTCACAAAGACCTGGCAAAAAAAAGTCGGGAGAATTTGCAAGGCTGTCCTCTATGATTCAGCAGGTGTCAATTGTCTTTTGATTCTTGGGGTGAACATGAGGGCACCCTTCTCCCAGTGACTGTAGATAATGCCTGTTTTATCTCCTGAAGCTATCCACGTCACATCACAGACTGTCTTGGCTTCCTCGAGAGGAATTAAATAAATAAATTCTTCCCCTTCAAATCACATTGTGGCTTTCTTGTGTATAGGGTGTCAGTGATGCCAGTCGATACCTCTGTGAGATAGGCAGAGTATAAGTCTGCAAGGCAGAGTCTGAGTGCTGCCGATAGCACTTTGCCCTCTCTGGGTGTTCTGAGAGCTGGTCAGTGTGAACCACGTTTCCTTCAAGAAAGCAGACGGGAACTTTTCCTCTTGCGTTTTGTGATTGGGGTAATAACATGACAAATTGTATGCTGAGGCATATATATGTGTAAGCTGCATGGAAGCCCATTTTTCTAGTCGACTGGCCAGATTTTATATTGTCCTGTGATCTTTCCATGAAAAATAATCACAGGTCACCTTGTCTGACTCTTGACTGTATTATTGTTTGTCCTATATTCAGTAATAATATAAGGAAATACCAAGTAATTTTATCTTGCATTTGCAAGGAAAGGAATGTGGGGGCTGCTCTAGAAATTTGAAGCATTAATAAACTGCTTAAGGCATTTAAATACTTTCCTTCTGCTGCCTGTGGCATTCTTAGCCCTAAAATATGCTAATATTACAATTTGAGGAGTGGGCTATTAAGATTTGCCCCCATCACTACTTCGGATTGTCTCCGTGTTAAGGTTGAGATTGAAATTATTTAGTTTTTAAATCTGTTTTAAAACACGCACAAATGAACTTATGAGAAAATGTTGCCCTAAGCATGATTTTATGACCCATACATTTTGAATATTTAAAGCAGTACTAATAAAAATAAAGCAGTGAATATTCTCAGGGGTTTAATTTTGCTGGCGTGTGTTGATCTGATGGTTTGTGAGTTTTACTACATTTCATTAGGGAAATTTTACCAGAGAAATGGAGTTGACTATACAAAATAGTTTATCCTAAATTGGCAACATGAATCCTCAGTAGAGCTTGTTTACAAGTACTGATTCACTTGAACACTTACTTTATGTAGAAAGATTTTAGAAATAATTTTATTGCCTATAGTACTTAAGCAAGAAAGGTAGAGAAAGAATTACTGAAACAATCTTCGTTTGGGTGGGAGTCTTTCAGATCCTTACAAATTCCCTATACATTTATTTTTGTTGGGCATTACCTTCCTATCCATCCATAAAGCTTGAGATAAGTTCAATAAGCACATTTTCAGATAACTGCACAGAATTTTTATGAATATTGAAGTCTGAAATGAAATACATTCCATGAAGTCAACAGCACTGGAATTTTACTAGATCTCAGCTTAAAGGGGAAAACTCTTCTGAAATTAAAAGGTTTGAGGCAAGCACACACTCTCCTGCAAAACTTGAAAGTTCAACTAGACACACTTCTGTGGAACTAAACCCCCTCAGTGTCACCTAACTTTCTATTCATAATGCTGTAAATTAGTAATCTAGCTTGAGGAACAGCTCACACATACACTTTCAACATGCTCAGAGACAAAAAACAGATAAAGTGTTTTTAAAAGAAAATTGTCCTGGTGCTGAAAATAGTAAGGAAAAAAGTCTTTTCTTTCAAAGCAGATTTGTCTTTTCCCTGGATTTGTAATTTATACTTTTTCTCTTTTAATTTAAATTTTGTTTTCATTTTATTTGCAAGTGGTTACTGAATGCTCTCTCCCCCAAACTATACTCTAAAATTCAGCAGCAAGTTAGGTTGCTGTTGACTCTCTCTTGGAGAATACTTGCTTTATATTTCCCTTTTAAGATATTGGAGGAACTCTTTGAAGTAAAGTATTTTGTTGAAATTAAGTATTCTGTGGGGTAAAACAACGACTTCAGCCAGTGAGAGGTGAAAAGGAAAATATATGGTTCCTTTTATTCCACCAATGTATTTTTCCCTTGATATTCCAAGTGTTTTTTCTTGGTGTTTGAAGCCTGACTGCAAACAGGTTATTGGAGAAAAACATTTCTATGTTCACACAAGACTTGTCTTCTTGTTTCCAAGTCCAAAGAGATTTGAATAGACGTTTAAACAACTCCAGACATTTCAGGGCTGACTTAGCTTTAATGCTTCTGTCACATTTCTCTACCTCTTCTATTGTGTTGACTGGTATTTAAATGGTGTTATTAGAGGGTGTTATGCACTGCACTGTAGCAGTCATGTTTTACAAGTTTAATGAAGACCAGGCAGGATGTATTTCTAACGTGGCCTGTTGGATTGCAGGGAAGCTTCAATTTCTCTGAGTCTCAACACAAGATAACTTTACAATGTGCTGAAACTAAATGGTGCTTGCCAAGGTTGGACCTGCTCCTCCCAATGCCCAAGTGAGCTACAAAGCAATCCCAGTTTGTCATCTATTGCAGTTTTTTCCTTTTCTTTTTTAGAGTTTAGTTGCATTGCATTTATAATACCACGTGTCTAGTAAAGAGACATTTCCTGTTTCTTGTTTGGTAAAGGGATTTGATAAGTAAGAATAAAATAGCATTTAGGTAAATACTGGGATTAATATAAACAGGAGAAGAACAACAAACCAGAATTATTTAAACAAGAGTAATTTATGTGAGGATATCTTAGAGTATAATACCAGCAATCAGTGAAAGGGAATATTCTGTCTATATATATATGTTTCTACATCTGATGGCAGAATATCACAGCTACTTCTGGAGTTGCATTTGTAAGGTAAATAAAGGTACCAAAAAAAAAGGTATTGAGCATGCCAGCTTAGATACAAGATGAATTTGGACATTTTGGCCTGCATACTCCTCTAGTTCATCCTTCCACAAATTTGTTTTTCATACTAGAAAGTTTTGAACAGCATAAAACACAGATCACTTTGGTGATCTGAAAAGGAGAGCCCTTTGGCTGTAATGTCATTCCCACTTTAAAAAGTATGAAAGTTACAACTTTGGACTGACTTGTTTTGCCCCCTGCTAGGTGCTGAACCTGGCCAAATGCAGCTCATCAGAGTGCCTCTTACCAGATGCAGAAGAAATAGAATCAAGCATTGTAAAAGTATAGTAGGATATGTTTCTAAACAGTACAATAACACACTTCTTTGGTAGTTAGGAGGGCAATTTATTTCCATAAAATGTAACTAGAAACACTCAACATTTTAGTGATCTAATATTTGTTTTCTCCCAGAATGACTTTAAACTTTTAAATCCTAATATTATTGCCAAGGAAAAAAAAGCATTTTTCTGTAAAACTTTAAAACATCTTTAGTTGTTCTTACACTCTGCACTCCTTTTACTGGACACTTTTTAATAAGGGAAGCTTATCCGCACAGGAAAACAACAACAAATGCAGATGGTTTGATTGTTGGAACTGCTAACACATACCTAAAAGAGCAACTCCCTATTTGATGCTAAAATCTACATCCTTGCATACGCTCTAGCACTAAATGAGAAGGAGTCTATTAATATATACAAAGGCTGTGTGCATCGATGTCTATGTCTGGGAGCCGCTACCTCTCTCCACACATAACCTTTCTGAAAGTGATGGGCATCCACATTGTTCACAGATATTGGTCAACAGATGATTTTTTTGCACAAAACTGACCTTAGAACCTCACCTAATTAGTCTTCATTAACCCTGAAACATTTGGCTGAGTGTAGGGCTTGACTTACCTGTGACAAGAGGCATAGTAAGGGAGAGAGCTGTATCACTGATGTGCAAAGAAGTGCTAACAAATACAGTCTGAAGCCCAGCAGACTGTTTCAAAACGTACATAGAGTAAAATCATGGTTTGCATTTGAATGTAATTCCCATGAGGACAGTTTTGTTTTCTCCCGAGTTTTCATATTGAACTCAAACCATTAATGGTAGCACCTACAGTGCATCCGGCACTTTCAGAAGCAGTGTCCTGAAGCTGCCACACGTGTGCTGCTGTTACGAAGTTCAGCTTTATCAATACTGTTGTCTGAAACAATGGTTTTTCATAATTAATAGCTATGGGAATTTAAGTGAAGCAATGATGTTTCATTCAACTTTGAACTATGGAAACGGTGACTCTCAGTATTCTTGGTTGCGTTTTCCCCCGCTAACAACAGTGGAAGGTGGGTAAAGGCAGTGCATTGGACTCTACAGGTCTCAGCACTCTTACAATCATACCTTTGTCAGCTGTGATGTTGTTCATCTTTCAACTTCATGTTTGGAGGAGTGTTGCAAATCAGTTATTCAGCTACTCTTCTGCTGAATTACTGGTTTGTGGCCAATTGAAAATGGGCAAGTTGAAAACAGGTGCATTGTTTTCATACTGCATTAAAAAACAGCGTTTAAGCTCTGAAAGCAAGAAGTTTCTGTGGCTTCGCAGGAGGCAGTGGGAGCACACCAGTGCCACTCTCACTCAGCTGCTGACTTTGTGGAAGTATTAGGACTTCATTCTACTTTAAGGGAGACAGTGTTCTTTTCTTTTGAAAAATGTAACATATTGTCCTGGTTTCAGCAACAACATTATTCTGTCTTTATTCTTAGAGGTAAAAATCCTCCTACAAACCATTTTTGTAGAAGAGATGACTAAATAGCACTTAGGATGTTTTTAACATTGTAGCTAATGACTGAAAAAGAGTTATAACTCTGGTGAACAGTTAGTCTTCTATTCTTCCCCCAAAAAATGAATAAAGATGACCACAGCACTTGAGATAAAAAGAGTATGTCTAAAAGATTAAACATTAGTTTTAGATGGCTGGTTGTATTTATTTTGCTGAGTTTTTAGTCTGTCATTGGTACATCTGGATAATATAAGAGACTGTTTAAGGTAAGAATTTTTCTTTTTTTTATTTTCATTAGCTAAATTAATATTGTGTTTCATTATGTTGTATCCTCTCTATATGAAGTAGGGCTGCATTGTCCATTTCAGATATTAGAAATATTCTGAAACCTCATTCACTCTTTTGGAACCCAACCAGCCACAGACGTGCTAGACATTTGGCTCGTAACCATTCTAATTACAACTCCAGTTTTGTTCTTTGGTTTATTTTCTTGGGCAACAGCAGGGCCTTTGCTTCCTTTCTGAGCAAATCTGAGTTTTCTGTCTGCTGTCCTGGAGAAGATTTGGAGAAGGCAGCTGGAAGCACCAGTAATAATACAGGGGAGTGGGGAACGCAGTTGTGATGATGCTGAAGGATGTCTACAGTCTTGAAAAGATTTCTGGAGAAAGGGAGTTGCTGGTTGAATACACATCAGAGTGGGGAGATGGGTCAAACTGTCAGAGACAGAAGCCAGCTCTGGTGGCCTGTTTTATGGTGGTGGTGAATTTAATAAATATTAGTTTAATAGGCCATGCAAATAGAATCCTTATATCTATATCACATTGTTTCTGATGCGTGCCTGTTGTACTTTCCATGTGTTAAGTGTCATAATTGGAATTCGGGTGAGGAGGTGGAGTGGTAGGTGCTTTTATTAGAAGATCATGAATAAGAACTAGCAATGTCTAAAGCAAGACCTTAGTGATCTGTAGGAGACAGAGAAGAAAACAGTGCACACTCTGTTTATTGAAAGTAATCCATCAGAATAGTTTAACTTGCAGTGAGACTGATTTTCTTGAATGTCATTGTCCACCTGAGAACCAGGGAATTTGACTGTGCCAAAAAAGGAAGTATAAGTTTCGTGAACAGCTGCAGGACTGTGAATGAAATGAGACATTTAAAATATTCAGAGGTTTATGTAAACATTTTATGTATTCTATATGTAAAGCATATTTTATGGCCAAAAGCACTGAGCAAGATGGTTCTTTTTCTTCTAAGTCAAAATGGAGCACCAGCTCAGTTTAGAGAACAAAACCATTGCACCCTACAACAGTGATGTTATTTGTTGTATACATCATTCAGGCTATTAGACATGAAAAAAATTATATTTCCTTGTTCAGAAGAACACTCTCAATTCTAATTTTACTATTCTGTCTTTATTTTTGCTTTTGATTAGTGTAGCCATTTCAGCATAGCCAAAAAAAGGAGCATTTACTTTATTTGTTTTTCAATGAGTTTACAGGTTGGTGGAATGTATATGTTTGTATACAAGAGTATAGCCTTCCTCTGTTCCTGTCTTTTTCTCAAATAAAACCTAAACCATGGTGGAGTTTGTTTTAAACACACTGAAGAAAAGAAGAGGGACCTGAGAGAGGTTTTGGTGGAACATTCAGCAGCAACTGTTGCAAGAGTATCCACTGAAGTGTTTCCTGTTGACCACTACGATGCTACAAAATCTAACAGAAATTCCTTGTCCGTATAGCTAGCTGGTGTCCTAATTTCACAGCATTATGGTAGGAAGCTTCAGTTCCGCTATTCCACATGCATGTTTTGGTTCCTCCAACACTGTCTTTTATTATTGTTCGTTGAGGTCTTTTAGCCTGTAGGAAAGGCCTTTTCTCCCTCTCTCCTTTACACAAGGGAGACACTAGTAAACACACTAGAGAAACCTCTCAAAGATGTTCTTGTTGCCATTTAGCACCTAATTTTTAAGAAGTTTATAGAGATGGTGCAAGCTTCTGAGATCCTGGGTTTGTATACTATGGTAATACAAGGAGGCAGAGGGAGAGCTCAGCAGCCCAGGGATACAGGATTGCAGACCCTGCCTTGTCTTGGACTCCAGCCTCACAAAACTGCCACCACATCAGTATGTGGGGAGGTGGGGGGTTCAGTTTTTGGTGTTTTTTTCCTCCTTTAGCTTATCCTTTAGGGCTGCCCTAAAAGAGAAGCTGATGGCAATGGCAGCCTTCCTGATGAAATCTTCATTAGGGAATGGGTTGAGGTCATCCATCATTTCACAGGAATAACTGAAATGCTGTCTGGCAGCAACAGCTCTGTCTCTCTGGAGCTGGACTGAAACTGCAGCCTCAGGGAAAAATGTACTTTCATCCTTTTTACCCAACAGCTCCCCCAGCCCCCCAAGTTTCTACATAGCTCTATCAAGCAGCCAATTCACACACTGAGGGGAGGGGATGTTTTATGTGTAGTTGCACATCAAGTCTCCCGTGGCTCTTAAGCATTTAATTTTTTTTTTTCTTTAGGAAGAAAGAAAATAAAAGCTCCAGATGTTTTCAGTTTACTTTCCTGAAATGGGTGCATTTCAGAGAGCTCCTGTGCCTTCCTGGGAAACAAATAACCACCCAAGCAGTCCTCCTGTTCATCCAGTGGTCAGCTCTTGATAACTGGGGTACAGAGGGGAGTTTAGTAAAAGGAACATTACTTCCATTAATATCTTTCCTTTGTGAACAGAACTGTCTGGTGGGATTTTCAAGACTTTTTATTTGGGCAATATATGAGACCTTTGTTAAACTCAACTCCACTTTCACTGCCAACTGTCTTAGGGATCCCTGGGGCAACTCCATACACCATAGCCATCTCCACAGTATGCAGATGTGTAGTTGAAGTCAATGTATGTTCTGCTGTGTTGCAATGCACAGTAAATCCAAAGCACTGAGCTGTGAATGTGTCACCAAGATGATTTGTGAGAAAAAAATAAATCCAGCACTTGTTGTGTTGGGATTTACATGTGGACATGTCAACTGTTTGTAAAGAACAGATGGAGTATGAGGTTTCTAAACTGAGTTTATAAAATATGTGCAATTGTAATAGGCATAGATTTCTCTTCAAATAATTTCTGGATAAAATTTTTTGGAACTCACAGAGGAGAATAAGGTCAGAAGGCATGGGTAGTAGTGTTGCCATCATTGATATTGTGTACTGGGTCTCTTTTTTATTAAAAAAGGTTTGATGTGTATTGTTAATCTTTTCATCAACAACTCAAAAAATTGTTGTCTTTCAAGACTAAATAGTTGCTTCAGCACCAGAAATTTTCTGTAGGTAAAACCACTGCTTCCTGGAAAGCATTTTCATTTGGAGTAGACTGTTTTTTTCTGAGAAAGAATTCACTTGCTGTCATGCATTCTTACACAAAGTCTATAATTTCTTTCAGTTCCAGATAGCAGATTTTCCACAGCCTAACATATTTGATCTTTTGTGGAAAAAAATTTGAGGTGTTTTTTCTCAAAATTAATAACAAATAGAAATGACAGAATAAAATTGGATGCCATTTGAGTTCGTTATGGGGCCCTAATGAAGGGAAGACACACTCTGGCTTTGCCTGAATCCCTATGAAATTCAAGCTCTTTCACTGGACCGAGCAATTAATTATAGCATAGGATTTTGACTGAATGTGGTCTGCAGGGTTTTGTCTCATGTCCAGCAGTGTGCTAACTTCAACTTCAGCTGAGATATAGCCAGAGGGACACTGCAACTCTACAGTAACCTGAGTGATAAATGCTTGTCCTCTGAGAGAAAGGAACTGGGTGGTGGAGGAAGGAGGGAAAGCAAGGAACTGGGAAATGTCACTCCATGTCTAGCTTAGAAGTAAGGAGGAGGGTTGTGCCTGGTGCTGAGCCATCCCTGCACTTTTCCTTGCTCTGAGAGGTCATACAGCTGTCCTTTACTTCTCTTGCAGCTTGCCTTGCTGCATGCTGTCAAGGTGGCAAGGGGAGCTACATATACAGGAAGGAAAGAGTACTTTTGCAAAATGGTGCCTTTGGAGTTGCATTCAGCTACCCCCTGTGTCACCATGGTAGGCTTCTCATTCCTCTCCATTTTGACAGGGGAAGATGGAAAATGAACTCTGACTGGTGTCTACATTGAATGGTTGCTGTCCATGTCTGTCGCTCATCCCAACTTTGCTCAGGCAGGAAAATAGAAAGTGGTAGTGTCAGTACTAGTATGCCAGGAGGCCAAACAGTCTAAACTGGATACCATGTAGTCATAAGAAATGTTTGATTTGTATCCAAAATTAAGTTTGAAAATAAATTGACTTTTTGTTGTTGTTGTTGTTAATTATAGAAAGACAGGTCTAAAAGCTTTGCTTTTTCTCTGATTTCAAACCTGAAATGAGGATGTCTTTTTTTTTTCATTGTTACTTTTCCCTGGAAATAAGGTATGCACAGTCACTGTGAGCACACAGATTTCTGATGTGTGAATGAGTGTGACTTCACTTGTCTCTTAAGGCAGCTTTATTGGGGCTGTAAGTTTCAGCCATACTTTAGAAATACAGAGCAGATGCAGCAGTGGGATCTGCTCAGCCATGTTGTCACCTACTACACTGCCATATTGCCCCACCATGCTGAGTCCCTGCTTGCAGTGCAGGGAGAGGAAGAAAGAGTGCTTGTCCCTACAGCAGATTCAGAGTGGGTAATCCCCACAACAGAAAATGTAGCTGATGGGCCGGTGGGATGGACTGTGCTTGAAATCTCTGGCATGTAATGTGCTGATGTTCCTCTGTTTGAAGGAATCCAGAGAACGGGGCATTTGGAGGGTAAATTGCTGTTGTTACTGCTGTTGGCTTCCTGAAATAGCAGCAGGTGTGCTAGTGAGGACTCTGACACTTTCTTTTTTATCTGACTGGTTAGTAGCACTGAGCTATGAATGTACCCAGGACTTGGTGGCATGGGTGCCAGGCTGCCACATTGCTGTGACAGCATGATTATGAGCACATGCCACTGTGGCAAACGGCATCAATTCTGCAGTTTCTGCCACTTGATGTTGGGAACAAAATTGCGTGAAAACTGTAGTATGATTGAAATTGTCAGGAACATTTAAATTACAGAATCACTGTGATTCCAGGCTGTAAAATTAAATGTTACTGCTCAGTGAAGTAATTGAGTTGAAATGGCTTGCACGAGAGCACTCCAGCAACTGTCATTTGGGGAAAGTGTTGTCTGTGTGCAAGTTCCCATATTTGCTTCCTGAATGGGGAAGCCAGCATAGTGCTTCTGGGATGTCTGTCAGGAGTGATGCATCAGCCAGGCCACGGTGCTGAGCCCGACCTCACCTGAGACATGCCACAGTCACTGGGAGAGAGGGGTGTGAGGATGAACAATTTCACATGCTGAAGCCCTGCGTGTAAATGAAGTTCAGCATTTTGCGGCATCAGTGCAGATCAATGGGAATGCAAATACAGAGGTAACTCAGTGAGCCTGAGTGTCCCTGTTGCCCAGCCACCCATAGTGCAGGTGTGTCAGAGAGTGGAGCCAAGAAAGGATCCTGCACAGTTGGCTGCAATGGTATTGTTATCCCATCATTCCCTGAACACCAGAACTAACAAAGCTTGGTTTCCTGCAGATTTCTCTTGCAAAGTTGATTGATGGGGTTGTTCCAGAAGTTCACAAGATCAGAATCAAACTTTTTTCACGATGAAGGCATTTATAAGGCCTCTCTCCTATGTGAGTAATCTGCTGTCCAACAAAATGTGACCACCTACAATATTTCATACAGCTGGGGGAACTTGCTTGGTCTCTTATCATTGTTTACGATGAAAGATATAGACCTATAGCTTATCTTTGAAAACCTTTTGTTTCTATTGAGTTAGGCAGTAAGCTGCCATTATGTTAAGAAATGATGAACACAGACAAACAGCATGTTTGGACAATGTTCTCAGATGTGTGGTATGTTTTTTGGGGCTGTCCTGTGTAAGACCAGGAGATTGACTTGATGATTCTTCTGAGTCTCTTCCAACTCAGGGTATTCTATGATCTTATGTTTGCTTCACTTCCCTAGGAACTAGAATAAAGCCACTGCTTACTGCTCAGGGACAAGAATGTAGTCTCCTTTTGTTTTCTAGTTGTCTTCCAAACATGGCAGGATAAAAGAAGACAACTAAAAGTGAATGAGAATGTGTGTGTGTGCACATGTAGAGAGGAGCCACATGTTGATGGCCATTTTGATGAGGGAGACCATTCCTATGGGACTATTCCCTCATTCTCTATGGCATTCCGTTAGAAGAAAATGCTCACTCTGAGCTGCAGTGGCCTTCCACTGAAAAAGAAAATGGGAAATTAGTAGTTGTGGTTCTTAAGAGCTTAGCCAAACAGGAGAAATTCCTCCATCCAACTAATAAATGAAACAATAATTAGGTGAAAAAAGAAGCACGTAGAGCATAGTTAATTGCTCAGTTAATCATGCTACAGTGCAATTCACGAAGAGAGGAAGCCTTGAACAGACAGAAGACTGAAAGCAAGTGAGAGAAGCATAGCAGTCATTTGCACTTACATTGTGTTAGCTAAGCAGTAGGATTTTGAGAGTGGTATTTTTCTTCTTATTTCATATCCGCCCAAAGTGCTTATCTGTCTTTATCTCTGTGTATTGATTTCCTTGTGCTCCAAGCCCTAAGTAACAGTGAATCTGCCCTTCTAACTTGTGCTGATGCATTATATTGGTAACTGTCTAAAGTTAGGTTTGAAAATGAGGCATGCCGGTTCAAACTGTTTTCTCTCACCAGTGACACTGATGAGACCAAAAAGTTCTTGCTAGCCAAAGGAGAGGGAAGTGAGCAAATTCTGTCTCAAAATTGTTTGTGGAGAATTTTTCTGGTATCTTATTCCTCTTAACTAGATGGTTCTGCACTCTCAGTGAAGGAGCACTCACTGATGGAGAAGAAAACCTTTTTTGTAAAGTGCCTTGAAAGATTAAGGGTTAGACTGAAATGCTTTATGCTGCTCCAGTGATGTAAAGCAGCTGCTAAATCACTGTAACCATTCAGCTGAACTGGATTTACAATGCTTTGCATTGCTGTGAGGATGCAAGGCAGCTGGAAGGACCAGTGAATCTGTTCCTTTAAAAGAAATAAAATTCTTTGGTAATTAAAAGTAGAATACTACTTTTATCTCTTTGATGTTTGTTCCTTCCTCAACTCCCTGTTTATAAAGACCAGATTGTGCTTGTGATTATGTTTGTGGAAAAGAGTTCTCCTCAATTTGAGGAAGGGCAACAGAATTGCGTGGGAGACACATGAGGAATAGCAACCTTTAAGTGACAAACCTGTTTGAATTAGCATGAAAAATTACTTAATTCTTGCCATGGACCAAGTACACCCCTATTAAACAGGTATTCTGTTCATACTGTCTCTTGGCCAGCAGTTGATGAATATCATTTGCTATCATTAATATGCTTTTTTTACTCCATCCAATCTGTGCAACTCTATCAGCAGCCAACTTCATGATTAAAGGCCTAATTCTGCTGAATTTATTTGGAGCTCTTTGCATCTCCTGCACTGGTACAGAACATGGAGGTTGCATTCCTCTTGAGCCTTCTTGCAGGCTCTGTCCCCACAGGACAGCAGAGACTGCCTGGGTTGAACCATGCCTTTCTAAGTCAGCATACACATCTCTAGGGAGAGCTGTCGTGGTGAGAAAGTTCATCTTCTTTTTGATTTTTTTTTCCCTTTTCTTTTAATTGTTCAGTCTTCTTAGTGAGATAAATGTGCTGCATTTTGGGAGGTTTGCCAGTTGAGGAAGAGGTAAATAAATTTCTCTCCTTTTACTTATGCAGCCTGTTTAGTTACTGTAAAAAGGAGCAAACAAGCTAAGACAGGCCACATTATTTCATATGGCTATGGATGAGTGAAAATATAAACATTTTTTCTTTTTTTTTTAAATAAAAAACAATAATCTTGTTTGTTAGTGAAGCATGGTGACGGTATAACATGCAGTGAGGATAAATGAGAAAAGACAGGGCAAAGTGAGCTGCTGATTAATAGAAAAGCCAAAAAAAAATGCCAAAAGGGGAAGCAGTCGTGTTGTGTAGCTGCACAAAGGGGTTTATGTCGTGTTGTTTTGTTTTCCTGCTGGCATGGCTTTGCCCTTGGTTTGCCTGGAAGGAGAGCTGGAATGCACCGTGATGGGCTGCCCTCCGTGCCGGCAGTGCGGCGCAGGAGTGCCCAGCAGCGGGGCTGGCGTAGGGTGATTGATCCCTCCATTTAGGAGGCATAATGCCTTCTGAAGCAATAAGCAGATCAAAGACTTTAATGATTGACAGAGATTTATGCTGCTTTTGTTTTTAATTCCTTGACTCCTGACACTTTAAGATGGGACTTTATAAAAGAAGGATGCCGTATCCTGGGTTTACACCTCCTTCCATAACAGAAAGCTGAAAGAGCTGTGGAGACTGCTACCCAGATTTCAGATATATTAGTTTTTATTTAAATCTGAGGTTCAGAGGTTTGTGGGCATGCTGTTTCTGTTATTAAATCATTATGCACCTACCTGGGGGGAAAAAAAGCCAACAATCTTACCAGGAGTGCCTCTATAAACGTTTCTTACTCTCTGTAGTGTAAGGCTGGTATATTAAAAATTCTTTGAATAGCTGACCTCAACAGGTGTTTTATTTGAGCAAACAAAACAATAAATACTAATATAATCCCTGTGGAGCTGGCATTAGGCTTTGTGGGAAATGCATAATTTCCTTTACTAAATGTAGGAAGCTGCACAAATTTAATTTTTTCATTTTAGTCATTAATACCAAACCATCCTGGAGCTCTTTGCTCCTCGAGGCTGAGGTCCAAAGCCTGTTGCACACAGCTCCATGGAGGGGTTTTCTGTGGTTTGTGTTATGTTTCTCTCTCCTTTGTCAGTGCAGATGCCCTTGGGGGTATCTGCCAGCCAGGGCTCAGCATGAGCATCCCAGCAGCCCTTTTGCCCTGGGAGAGGGTGT
>JAOXXN010000395.1:39526687-39542946 GCA_026770055.1 Myrmophylax atrothorax
TGAACCAGGTTTTTGTCATGTGCTTCTCCCTTGAAACCACCCTTTAATAACATTATGGGAAATTTCCTACAGATTCTCATTATTAACATGTAACTGCCATACCACTGAAGGCCTTAGTGTATGGGGAATGCACCAGCTGCTGACAACAATGCTCACAGAGAAACAGAGAGCAATCTCTGCTCTGAGTGGTGCCGGATATGCTGCAATGCTCCGCTCGCAGCCAGCTCTGCTTTCCGTCCCTGCAGTACAGTATAAAGCAATTATTATACTTTTGGCTTCTTGCTTCTGGAAGGCCTCGCAATTTAAGGGCTGGTTTGTTTGTTTGTTAGTTTTAATCTAAACCATATGTAGGTTGCAGTTTTAGTGGCTGTATTTGACATGTTCTGGAAGGATGATGTCAGCTTAAAAGATGTGCTTTGCTGAAAACATTTTGTCATTTCTCCATGGGGCAGAAGTTGTGTTGTTGTCCTGGGGTCCCCTAAACCACTGCCACTGCCGGCCAGGGGATAGAAGGGCCAGGCAGGAGCCAGTGTCACCATGTACAGTCTTGGAAGTTTTTAACTCAGCCTCCATTTTAATGGCAAACAAAGGGAAGTCCCGAAGAAACTTTATATCTGAAATGTATCTTAATTTTGCTATTTTCTGTGTACTACATGAAACAGTGGTGGCTGTTTTATTTTCATTTTCCTTTATCTATGAGCAAATGCCACTGTTTTATTAGTAAACGCTGCTTTTAGTAAATTAATAAAAGGTGATGTAAAGGCTGATGTAAAGGGATGTAATCTCCAGGTTAGGTGAATGAGCAACCTCATCCAGGATGGCAAGTGCTGTCTTTTTATGCTTACTATAAAGCCTGAGGTCCTACCCATTAAGAGATGATGGCTGAACTGTGGAAGCCGTTAGAAAAGCCCATCACTATAATAATATGATAAAATATCATTCTCATAAAGTTCATGAATTTAGGTCCACATTTTAAGCATCATTTACTGTTAGCTTCTCTATTAACTATTTATGTATCTTCAGGAAGGAAGTGCTCTTGTAGTAGTTCTCAGGGGATTTGAACTATGCTTAAATTCCAACTTGCAAGCTCTGTTCAGCTTGATAGGAACAGAAATCTGTTCCTAGCTTTGAACATATTTTCATAATAAGACTTTGATTTCATTTGGTTCTCTTCATATTGATAAACTAAACAATTTGTTTAAAGCCATGTGAACATGGGAGTCTAGTAGTCCAAGTATAGCTACAATTTGGACACGTTAAAAAATGGAAAAAAATACTACGTTATCGTTTCTTAGTAATAGAGTAGGCACAAGCATAAAAGAGTCAAACCCCAAACCTAAACTCAGAGGACTGTATTTTCAAAAGTAATTTAAAAGAGCATTTAGTACATGCTTTCCTGATGTTGGTTAAAAACCTTCCTTACTTTTAGGCATTCTTTTAGTTTGAGTTTCATGATGTGCACTCTTTCATTGTTTCTATAGCCTTTCATCTTGGGTTTTGCAAACAAGTATTGTACTTTAGCTTGTGCATAATCCATCCCATTCGGCACAATTTGGTGTTGACCCTGCTTGGCTAAGTTAATATTTACTCTCTTTTTTTTTTATTGTCAGTTCATACTTGAGTAATTGAGAAACTGCTTCCACGAAGTTGAACCAAAACTTACCT
This sequence comes from Myrmophylax atrothorax, assembly GCA_026770055.1. NCBI lineage: Eukaryota > Metazoa > Chordata > Aves > Passeriformes > Thamnophilidae > Myrmophylax > Myrmophylax atrothorax. The sequence goes on from JAOXXN010000395.1 coordinate 39,528,353, forward strand.
ACTTTGTATCAAAAATGTAGACAGTCTTTTGCTTCCAGATTTACTTATGCATATAGTAATTAGAGCAAAAGATAAGGAAAGATATTTTGGTTCTGTGGTTCTGTTGCTGCTAGAACTTTTCTAATGGCTAGTGTAAGTTAGATCAGCAAAATTGTTGGCTGATTATATACTTGAAACAGCTGAAACTGAAATGTTTTTATACATTCACTTCTTGCTTTGTTTTGTTTTCTTTCTTTGCTGAGGATTTTTGTTGTTTTGTTTTTGGTTGGAAGGTTTTTGGGGGGTTGTCGGGGACTTTTTTTCTGCTATCTATTTTAGAAATGCAGGTTCTGGAGTTGCATGTCTTTCCAGTCCATATCTGCACATTAGATGTTGCTTACAAAAATGAGCTGTTCATTTGCCCCACTCTGAGCCTTAGACTTGTCCTCTTAATGTCATCTGGCAAGGAAAGGCCAGATGCTCAAAACCGTAGGAGATTGCAAGGGATAATACCGAGATCTGAATGAGGATGAGGTATCAAGGGATGGTACCATTGTCAACTGCCACAAGCGATTTCTGGGATCAAGCTGGAACTCCCTTTGGAGTAAAAGCAAGCGCAACCCAAATGCTTTGGCAAAAATTCTTGGTCTGACATTAGATAGCAAGCTTAAATTTAGTCTAGTAATTTAGAATGTCTCTCTCCTCTCATTTCCATCTGTAGGCACTGCAAAGAATAACTTTCAAAATCAGACACAATCCTTAGGCCTGCAATCCACACAGTCTTTGCCTGTTCATATGGATTTTGGCACCAGGTTCAGGTGCTAAAGCAAAGCTGTTTTGAATTAGGATAACTGAGGTCCCTTATGACAATAGCTTAAGATAAAACATCTCTTAAATGTCACTTACATATGCTGGAGGGAAACCATATGTGATGAGGTACCTACTCCCAACTCTCCTCTTTTCTGCCACTGTGTCCCTGTGAAAGTGAAAGGTCTGTCATCTTCTGCAGGGCCTGAGGGGCTTGTTCTCCTGCACTAGTGTTCAGTTTAGCCAGATACTCCAAATACTGCACGTAAATATTAATATTTCATTTGTGAGCCTTAAGGTTTAGTAAATGCTTTTCTTACCACAATGTGCAGTCTAAACTATGCCTGGAAAATATTCAGATGGTTTTTGGTTTGTTGTTTGGTTTTGTTTTTTTTTTTTCCTGGAAAGAACATCAGACATTAAGGGTCAAAGCATAATTAACAAAGAAAGTAATTCAAACTGTTCTTAAAAGTCAGTTTGAAAAATAGAAAAGATTTCCTGCTTGAAGGTACTGTGTTTAAAATCAGGGAAGTCTTTTTCCCTTTATTTGCAGAGCCAGAGGGGGATACACGCAGCCAGGTGCATAATGCACATCCAAACCTCCATGGTGTGGGCATGCACACTTCTAAGCACGTCCCTATGCCTTTCTGAACAGTTCAGTCATTAGGAAGTAGCTTTAAGTACTACCATGTGCCTTCTACTCCAAATGCCCAGTATTATTCAACTGCAATGATTTTGGGTACAAATAGAAAGTTTTGATTTGTAGTTTTAAAAGAATCCTGGGAAAATCTCTCTAAGCCAGATCTTCTCTCCAGAGGGGTGGCTACAGTGTAAAGATACTGGGCTATTCTCTAGAATGACTAAGATTACCATAACTCTTGAGGTGAACTCAATCACACTGCAGAAGGAGAGATGCATAGTTGTACAGCTTGGATGTAAGCATGGTTCTGTTATTGTCCAACAGAACAAAACCTTAGTCTGATTGCAATAGAAGGTTGCCATTCTATTTTATGTTTGCAAAATGCAAGATAGCAAAGTTCAATCACTCTGAATTATAGGACAAGGAAAGCCCTAAATTCTCTGTATAACACAACTTTTACAGCATGACTTGAAGGTGGAAAGTTGAGCTCTGTTGGACTCAGAAAGGAATTCCACAGTGACCCCTTCCCTTCTGTGGTAATGATATGATCCAATAGAAAGAGTAAGATGGATGCAGGAGGGAAAGTCAAAACACTTCAAGGATAAAAAGTTGTTCACAATGTCTTTTTCGTCTGGGCACTCTTTTCCTATTCAGATGGAAAAATCTGCTATCAAAGTTATGTGCTGAAGAGCTTAGAGGTCTCCCTTTCTTCTTTTTGTTGACTCCATGCAAGTATCAATCAGTTTCAACCCCAAACAACCAGCCAGCTGAAACTGGTACAGCCCTTTCCTTACTGGGCCTGTTTTCAGGGAAATAGTTGGGATGTGCCACTGCTGTGTTTCTTGCAGTGTTTGATGTGGAGACAGTTCCCTCCTTTGCCCACCCTGCTGATGGCCATGCACCAGCGGCAACTGGTCCCAAGTTTCTGTGCCTGGGAAGCAGTTGAGAAATGTGATCCTGGTAGGGATATGGGGGGTACACTTGTGTGTGCTCCTGTGTCAGTCAGCAAGAAACTTGCTCTCCTCACTTGGTATGAGTTGGGTAGTCCCAGATGAACACACGGAGTCAAACCCATGTGCCAATCATGTTGTGTTCTGTCAAGAACCATAGGGCTTGAGTAGTACTCTTCAGCTAAGCTTTGAAAGCTGTATTTTTTGTTGCCGGTAACAAAACCACCTCGGCTTGTACACTATCAAAACATCTTTTGCTTTAACCACTTGCCTTGTTTTTGTCATTCTGTGTAATCTTCCCTCATAATATTGCTTTCTTTGAGTTTGTTTGATGTAGATGGGAACACCCACACAGAACCCCACCCCCTTTTTTCCTGTAATTAATTCTGTGATCTTTAATGTGAATATTTGTTGTTGAATCTTTCAAACCCATTTCTGAAATACATAATCATCTTCATCAGTTTGGCATTGTACTTTCCTAAGTTCCTCTCAAAAACATTCAGAGGAGGAAAGGGAACAATTTCCCCCTCTCAGGGAGACAATCCATTTATTGCTTTGGGGAATAGTTAGGAGTAAACAGATAGAGTTTGCTCATAGAATTTAACAAGCTAAATAATAGTCCCAAGACTGTTTCTTTTAGTTTTGTCCAGCACCAAGCTTATGATGAATCTTGTGAAATCTCTAGAGTAGTCGCTATTGCTGTAGTTCTTACTCACACTTAATTTTTGGTCAATTACTGACTTTTTTTTTTTTCTGTTTTTCAAATACCAAAAGGAACTGCAGTAGGTGGCCCAATGGAAACTTATAAACAAATCCTTCAGCTGAAGAAATCAGACTGGTGCACATTGGTGTTGATAAGACTTAGGTTTCTTTGCCCTAGGTTGGGGAGACCTGTAGATATGAGAGGTGCAGTAGTGACCCTCTGACTGAGGAGGAGGCAGAACATGCCATTATCAGATCAAAGAGAAGGATTGTTTTTCGGTGCCGTTTGCAATCTCTGGATATACAAAGTGGCTGGCTGAGAAGGGTTGGGCACTGCTTATTCTGATGCAGTAGGAAAGGGTGTAATTTTGCATAATCTCAGAAAGTTGCTGCGTTCTGATCATCAGCACCAACACCATGAGTCTGCTGGAGGATGTACAGGAAACGTATATGAGGCATCCACAAGTGTGCTGAGGACTCTGGTTGTTTGTTTTGGTACCATTTTGGAAGCCCAAAGTCAGCCCCTTAGTGATCAGGACAGGAGGACATTTTTGGAAGGCAGAGTGACCATATCCCACTAGTGTTAGTGGAAACACCCTACGAAATGCTGAGTCCTGTGTTTGAGGTTCAGAAAAAATGACACCAAAGGAAACAAAGTCTGCTTGTCAGAGTTTGGTGGGTGGCTTGGGAGAAAACCATGGATTGTTTTCTGCCTCTGAAGATGGTTTGTTTTCTGTCGATGGAGAAAATTAAATTGTATTCTAACAAAGTTGCAGTGATAGCTGAGGTTTTTGTGCTGGGGGAGGGTTAGTACAGTATGCATGTACATGCTTTTCTGTTCAGAATATTAGTGTTATTGTGGCTTTTTGTTTCTTCCTTTCAATGAAGGAGGTTGACAGAAAGGTTAGATACCAGTTCTGCCTCAGTGATTCATTAAAGCAGAGCTGGAGGAACGGAAGTCGCCCTGTTCAAAGGTGTGGGGAGTGTTTTATTGTTCTGCGAGGTGCTGTGAATGCCAACAATTTCGCAGCTGTGAAAAGGGCTCTTAATGAGTTTCAGCATTTTAATGTACTTCAAGTTCCCAATTGTACAAATTTAAGAAGCTTAGCAATTCAGTATCTTCTGAATAATAGCATTTATTTTATACTCTAAATACACTAGGGGAAGTCTCAACAATATTGCAGGAAGTCTTGGTAATATTGTGGCTCCTTCCCGATGTAATAGCTTTAGAGAACCTAATTGAGTTGAACAGTGGAATTGGTCCTTTAAAAAACATGCACACACAATTTTTGATTAATGAGCCCCATAATAAATCATTAATCTTTTTTGGCTCAAAAATTGTCTGAATAGTTTTCAAAGTAGAAGAAGTTGTGTATATTTTCCTAAATTGTCTTTGTGATACAGTGCTTGCATTTCAAATCTATCATCTTAAGTTTAAAGAAAAAATAACCTAACATAATTTAATTTTAGAAAAACAAGTCCAAATTCTAAACTACTTGGATACCAGGACGCATGTGAAAAAACATCTAGATAGGAGTAATTCCTCTTAGAATAATAAAAGCACTGTAAAATGACCATGTAATAAGTGTTCTTCTTCCTGAAGGATCCCAAAGTGCTTTTACACATTTTCTATAGTCAATGTGGGTCATTCACCCATCACTTGAATGAAACCAGTCTTTATTGGCTGTGCTAAACAACACTTTTTATAGGAAGGAAATCACAAATAACTCTTGCATTTGAAACTGGGGAGAATTTGAGGTAGGAAGATTATAATTGACCAACTTGGAACCAGGCCAGAAGGCTGTGATTAATATACCCAGGCTGTTCTTTAATTGTCCCACAGTGGTCAGGGCCTTGGTTTCAAGAGGGCTTTTTCTCTGAATAGTATTTCTTTTCTTCATGTTAATTTTGGAGCTTTTTAGAATGGATAGCAGATTTAGCAGAATTGAACAGTGGGGAAATTCCTTACTTATATGGGGATCAGCAACATTGGGATAGTGCAACACAATTTTCTAGGTGTATCTCAAGTGACAGAAGCTGGTCGTGTATTTTGTTTTTTCTTATTTCACTGCCTGACCTTTGGTTTGGTTAACTCCTTCAAAATATTTTCCCCACATTTGACTATTTTGAACTCTTTACATATTATAATTTCAGGTCTTAAAATTAATAGAATAAATGCAAATAGCTCTAGTCCTTAACTATGCACTGTCTCTGAGAATTGCTGGATCTTTTGAAACAGTGTAATACCTCAAGAACCTGTGAAAGGCAGCCTAGCAGGTTAAGTTGATTGATCCATTAAAATAGGGTCATATAACTCGAAACTATTGCCCCTGAAAAGCAAACAAGGTGCAGAGGTTGTTCCTGTTTTTCTCAGCAGAGCCAGCCTCTGTTGCTCCCTGATGTGGTAAGGCTGGGAAATCTCTGAGTGTCAGATCCCATCCTGAGGCTGCTGGATGTGCTATCCATCTGTGACAGTCATTGATCTGCAGGTCCACAACTGAGTCAACATCAGGCTGAGACATTACTCAGTGGGATCCAGTGGATGTTTATTTTTCTCTTGGAGCACCTAAGTGGTTTTAGGGGGTTTTATGTAGATGTGACCATGTCCATATTTTAGAACACAGACATGGCTTTTTGTGAGTAGGTTTTTTTGTTGTTGTTGTTGTTGTTGTTTGTTTGTTGGGGTTTTTTTGCAAGTGGCCTATAGAATACATGTAACATTAGCCCGATCTGTTGACAAAGTTGAGCTGAGCACAGATTTCTTAGCGCTGCATAATACCAGGTTTGGTCCCTTAGGTTTAAAGTGTTTACGGGGCTAGTAAAGAAAGCTCACACATCCACAGCTGTATGTTTTACCATGTGCCACCAGGAATTGCTAGAGTCATGATGGAAACTTCACAATCAAATCCTGGAATTTCATAGGCGTTCACTTAAAGGCATTGTACATGGTACCTTTCAGTCCTACCTCCTTTAGAAATAACTGCATTTTACCTCCCCCAAAAATGGTTGAAGTTGGGTCATTTTTTGCTTATGTCATCAACTGCTGATATCCACCTCTGATTAAACACTCCTAATTTGCATGATAAAATGGCTCTCTCTCGTTCTACTTTGTGTAATATTAGAGAGCTGAGAGTTCAATATGTTCAGCTTGTAAGCCTTCAGCTTTTCTTTTCACTAAACCCACTCTGAAAAACAAGTTATGAATACAGCACTTGGAAGAGGTAATCCAGAAGCCTAAAGTGTTTAGTAGTTTGAGTTTCTTTCTTTAATGCTTTTTCGTTATAAAAAAGATTCTAAAACTGGAACAAAGTCATAGAATCATAGAATGGCTTGGATTGGAAGAAACCTTAAAGATCATCTAGTTCCAAGCCCTCTGCCCATAGGCTTTCACTAGATCAAGTTGCTCAGGGCCCAACCAACCTGGCCTTGAACACTTCCAGAGATAGGGTATCCACAGGTTCTCTGGGCAACTTGTTCCAGTGCCTCAGCACCCTCACAGTAAAGAATTTCTTCCTTATATCTAACCTAAACTTAGTCTCTTTCAGTTTGAAGCTATTCTCCCTTTTCCTGATGACTGAGTCAATTTAAGGACCAACACAAGAGCCAGGCCCAGCTTTCAGCGTCCTGGGAGGAGACCCGTACTACTACTTTACACTCTGCTGCAGATTTCCCTTTGCCTTTAGTTCTCAGCCATCCACTACATCCAAAATGCCTAATTGTAATTCGTTTCCAGTCTGAGACTCAAGTCTGTGTATCTTCTCTCTCAGTTTTATTACTGCAGAAGGCTCTTAGAGTTGTTTATGATTTATAAGTCAGAAAGAGAATAATAACATCCTTTATTTGTTGGATTGATGCAGCCATCAATTTTTATATGGATGGTTTATACACAAATACAAATAAATGTAAAATATGGTTACATGCAGATATATTTAATTGCACACAAACATACCACCAGCCAAACCCATTAAGTGACTGTGTATGGGGGTACCTCCTTTGCATACACAGTCACTCTCACATAAGAGGCATAATTGCAAATGTGCCTCCTTTTTTGGAAGTCTGGATATAGTCTTATATGTTTTTACACTTAGGCATCTGTTTAGCCAGATCTTCAAAACTGAAGGCATACTTAAGCTGGAATGCACTTTTATGTGTGTATTTTGTTGTTACATGTGTAACATAGCACTGTTCTTATGTACTTAAATATGTCATTCCACCATTGATGAGAGAGAGATTGGGAGAGAGACTATTGCAAGAGCATGTAGTGACAGACAAAGCGGGAATGGCTTCAAACTGGAAGCGAGTAGGTTTAGGTTAGATATTAGGAAAAAATTCTTTAGATATATTCTTTAGATAATGCTTTAGATTAGATATTGGGAAGAAACTCTTTACAGTGATGGTGGTGAGGCACTGGAATAGGTTGCCCAGAGGAGCTGTGGATGCTGCATACCTGAAGTGTTCAAGGCTTGCTTGGATGGAGCTCTGAACAACCTGGTCTAGTGAAAGGTGTTCCTGCCTATTGCAGAGGCTTGGAACTAGATGATTTTCAATGTCCTTCCAGTCCGGGTCGTTGTGTGATTCCCATCCATGTACACACACACAGGCTCACACATATACATATATACATTAACCACAGCTGAAACACTGATGTAAGAACAGGTAAGTGTGAGCCTCAGAGAGCTTAATATTGGAATGCTAGTGCATTTTCTTACAGGCCAGTTAATTCAGCTTCCTTGACATGACCAGTCACAGCCAGCCAAATCAAGACTTCTGGAAACAGAGGGGGAAAAGAGCGTTACAGGGCTTGGACCATTTCCTTATTCCTTTCCTCTGCATCACAGCGACTGGTCATGTGTACTCAGGCTCAAGTATTGTGCTCTATCTTGATTTCAATTTGTGCTATCTTTCAATCTCTGCTGTACTACTCTCTTATATCATCTTGTGCCATCCATGTGCAGTTTGCCTCCTGGTCTCTTGGTTACAAAGGCAACGAACTGCACGAGCTCCACACAGCAACACCTCTGAGCTTGTCCTTGCCACTCTGTGAATAGCCCTGTGCTGCAAAGCTCCAGCCCAGCCACCCCAGTCCTGCTGCATCTCACCAGCTGACTGCAGACAACTGTCTGTTATTTCAATTTGAATGCCAGACATCTTTGCTTAATGGCCTCCTCAAAGCTCTTAATTTCTGCCACAAGAACAGCACATTTGCCCTATCACATCAGTGTCTAGAGCAGAGGGTTTATAACTCTGCGTTGATCCTTCATAGATGAATAGAACTGGCCATGTTGTCCACCTTGCTATACCTGTTCTAATTTTGGAGTGGTTTTCTGTTTCCTTCCGCAGATAATTGCTGACATTGCCTTTTTTTCTCTGTGAATATACAACTTGAAACATTCATTGGCTTGGAAAACTTCAGTCAGCATTTACTGCTCAGAAAACTGCATTCTTCTAGCTGATAGTAAAGGGGGAAGGAACTAATGAAAGGTTTGTAGGAAAACTCATTAAGAACTTGTACTTTCCTTGGGCTTGGGAAGTAAGAGAGTTCATAGACTCCTTTTTGATTCACTGCCCCCTCAGTCCCACCCTCCATCTTGCACTATGTTCTTTGGAGATAGAAAAGTACTGTAAAATTCCCTCTCTGTTTCCATGAATTGGCAAGAGAAGAATCATGTTTGTTGTACTTCTTTCTCTATCCTTCATTTGCGTGCCCAGTACTGTAGGGGTATAGTAGTGTCTACTACTGTCTCCTGACTTCTGCAGACCTCTAGGTAGTGCATTGAGCCACTCAGATCCCTATTTTCTGCCTACACAAAGCATAATACACACTGAAATAGTGTTTTCTTCCCCAGTCGTGCTGGGTTTTTGAGGGAGGGAAGGGAAGCTTTGACACTTAGCTCTTCTCCCAAGCAGGCTATGAGGAGTGCCACAGGTGTCTGGCCCCTCTTCCTTATATCATCCATCTGGAGACTTCTGCTTCTTTTCCAATGGCCATCATGGATTATTGATTTGTTTCATGTCATTGCTTTGCTTTTCTTGTTCATTAGTTGTAGCCTCTGCAGCTCCCTTGGAGCTGGTCACAGGCCCAGGTTAGCAGAGGCCAGAGCAGGCTGGGAAGTGGTCCTGCACATCCCAGTCCCTGCTTCACTCTACCTGCTGTAGGCTCTGCTTTTTGGCATTGACTGCTGTGGACCAGTGGACTTGTTTGGCAGAAGAAAACCTAGTGGGGCAGTGCTAAGCCTGCTAAGACTGTAGCCTGGACAGCATAGGACCATGCCTGATTGATCTGGCAAAGAGGCAGGAATTTAGCCCTATCATTAACCCTTTCACTTTGCTTTCCTGATAGCCACAAATCTCAACTTCATTTACCAGGGCAATCCCATCATACTGAGCACAACTTGCTCTGATGGGTGCTAAGGAGAGCACAGGGAACTCAGCTGCTAATGTGCCTGGCATTCAGCAGTGTTAATCACAGCAATTCAACCCTGCCTTTTTGTTCTATTTTAGTATCTTATGTTTTAAATAAATCAAAGTTTCATTTTCTTCCCTTACTCATAGTATTGCCTCATTTTCATCTATGGGAGTAGAAATTGAGTATTTCAAGGCCTTTTTGTTAACTCTCAGCTGTGAACTGCTGACTCAGCATTGAAAATTCACACAGGAAAAATGTGGTAATGATGAGTCTGCCGTGCTTCTTAGTGATAACCATCCCTTGTCACATTTGAAACGGGACTTGGTTGCCTTTTTATATCTGATGCATTTAGATATCGTATAAGTATTTCTGCAGGGTATATTTTGTGAGTTGAGCCTAATCTTAAATGGAAATGGTATTTTTGTCTGTGCTAAATACAGGTTTCTCAAAATAAAACTGTCAAGGCAGTGTTTTATGGTGGATATTGGTTTCCTTAAGCAGTGTCTATGTAGATTTTTTCTTTAGGATTCTGTAGTAGTTAAAAGAATCCAGACTCCCTGAAAATTGATGCATCCTTGAGGACTAGTAGGTTTCTATTTCTGTCATGTGCATCAAGATGGATAACTGTTCTCTAGCAGTTTGTATGGACTCAGGCTAAGTAGGCCTCACCCTGTATCCCAACAGGAATTCCCAGACAAGAGAATTCTGACTTCATTTGTGGTTTATAGGAAGTAACGCAAAACATGACAAAAAAAAAAACCTTCCATTTTCTTCTCAAGCAATCACATGGGATCTGTGTGCTGCCTGAATTCACTTTTGGGTCAGTAGGTCAAATATTAAAAAGCATTATACTGTTCCAAAAAGTCCTCTTAAACCTTCTAATGCTTTTCTAGTGTTGATAATTTACTACTGTTAATAGCTATGGTCTCTTTCTAGTCCGAGTGTAGACAGTTAAATGCTAAGTCTTTGAATTTTACATGAAGAAATCTGAGCTTCCTGACTTAGCCCCAATCTAGAGAAGCTTCTGAAGAGAAACACATTAGTTCCTATTGATCTATGAATAAATGCAATGTTGATTATAATTTAACCCCATGTGTAAATTCGTGTTGGCTTTAGTTTTACTGGCAGCTTTGAAATGACGTATTAAAGGCAAACAATAAATGCATGATAATCATCAGAAGAAATGCATCCACCGGGTTATTTGCATCTTTATTAATCTGAATGTAGTTTTGAAAATATTTTCCAAGCACAGATACTGATACTGCCAAGTAAAAACAAAGAAAATTTTGCAGTATAATTCAGTTAGGATCAGTCCCTGACAGAGCAAATGCTCTGCTCTTAGGCAGAACAGCTGCCAGAAATAGGGATCAGGAAGCCCTAAAGCCACCCTGGCCAAGTACAGGTTATGTGTGCATGAAAACATCTGTAATGTGTGCTTCTGCTTCATTATGACATCCTATGGCCACTGGGAGATCCGACAGCAAAGCCCTCACCTGTGTCATGCTGCTGTTATTTTAGGAAGTCCCATTGCTTCCTTTGCTGAGCTTGAGGAGGAGCGTGCAACCTCTGCCCTAACACCTGGTACGGGCTCCACAAACTACATAGGAGTTGATCTAAATGCTTTATATCTACAGTTTGAGGAATCCAAGTTTGTCTTCTACAATGCCAGATTCAGTCTGCCCTGAGTAAGTGATATTGTATCCTGAGGCAGATTAGGGAGAAAACCATTTGTTTCCAAAGCCATTTACAATACTTTTGATCCAGTGTTACTGTCATGAGAACAGATAGATTCTGCTTGAAACTTTCAGGGAAGGAAGCACAGCCCAATCACCTCCAGGACTCACCAGACTTGAGAGTTGCCACCTTGAAAAATGTAGACTAAAAAACCAAGATCTGGAAATTCTTTAATAATTTTAACCATTTGTTCTAGTATGTGCATTGCTTTGCACACAAAGCCAGCTTTTCAGGATCTGTTATCATAACTTCTGAGGTTTCAGCTTATGCAAAGTCAAACTGCAGAATTCTGGAAAGACTTTTATATTGTCTGAGTTCCATCTTGAAATGCTTGGTGTTTCCGTTAGGTGTTTGGGAGTATTACGATTTTAAGTAGAGCAACAAATAATTATAGGTTTCTTTTTTAGATATTATTACAATCAGAAATTTTTGCACGGAGAATTTTACAGATATTTTAAAAAAATCAACTAATTATTGTCACTGGCACTGCACCTATTTTTAAAGAATTGAAGTAAGCAATGCAACTAAATACTTACTATTTGTTATATCACGTTTTTCAAAATGAGAAATAATCCCAAGAATCCATGAAAATCAGATGCTCTAGTGTGTATTTTTAAGTTATTTTTTTAAGAGCACTTTAAGTTAAGCTGTTAATTTAGTGTTATTGATTTAGTGTATGTGGCAATTTAGGTTGAATTAGTTTTCTTTCCTCCATTATTGATAATGGAAAGTTTAAACTGTGGCCTGATTTCATGCTATGTCCTCTGTAAAACACATAATGTCCTTTGTGACCTCTTTGTTCTCTGCTGCACATGCACAAATGCCCCCTTTCTGTGGGACAGGATCATTTAAAACACAATTCACTGAGAATGCAAATAGTAGGAGTTAAATCACAAGATTTGTTGACTCTTTGCAGGGGAAAAGGACTTGACTCCTGCCTAAATATGAGTAAGAGAATCCAGCAAGATATACATCAATCAGCATGTCATTAACCCAGTACAGCATAAAGCAAACAAACATACTTGAGGCAATATTGTCTAATGGGCAATGGGACACTGTGTCTTAAGTTCACTGGGTCTCCATCGATTGACAAGTTGAAATAAATAGGTAAGGTGTTCAGTTTAGATTGCTGCTCATATGGCAAATTAGCCCATTGCTTCCAGATGCCATCAGTGAGGTTTTGCTTTGGGGTTCACAGCTGGCTTTTTCAGAAATTGTTATAAACAACCATCAGATCATCTGAGGTCATTAATTGATTCTTACTTACTGTCAATAAAAGAGTGTGAAAGAGAATATGGAGACAACTAAACATATTCAAAGCTAGAGTGACACAAGGGTTTTTACAGAGGTTGATCTGCCTTTTTGCACTGTGCAAGTTGGAATCTGTGGAAATTTGTTTCCAGGAAAACTCAGAAGTAAGGAGTTTTTAAAATCTTACCTTGCAATAGCAGAACTATGAATAATAGGTTCTTATATCAGTCTGTGATAGTTCTGGTTATGATTGTATTTTGTGGAAATGAAAAGGGTCACTGTATCTTATAGAATGTTCTGAAGGCAGCAACCATAGTGACTCAAGCCCATATCTCCCACACAAGGCAAAGGGCAAATCAAATCACCATTGGCAGGTGAAAGGCATGATGGAAGGTGCTGCAGCATCTCTGCACTGGACAGACCAATAATAATTCAGTTCCAGCAATATTTAGCTTTAGCAAATGCTGTGCTGTCCATGAACAAACTTAATTAAAAGAACGCTGAGTCCAGCTTACACAGCAGGCACAGCACTGTGATAGTTTGCACAGTGAGAAGAAATCCTGGGCATATATAAACTGTGAACTCTTTTAAAGTTCATGGTTTTAATTAAAACAGTATGTATAAATAATACTCCACTGTGCAGCTGATACAGGTATTTGTGACAAATAACTTCCTACAATAGTTTGTTCTTTTTCTCTTTATAGGCCATGTGTTTTAGGAATTTGCTTGTTTGCAATTTTTGGACAAAATTTGGTAAAGCAAATTTTAGCCTGTGTCTTGTTTAAGAAGTAACTGCAAAGAGTGTTTCATTGATGGCACAGTGATGCTGGGTACCCGTTACAGCTCCCTTTCCTGCTTAGATGATCCCAGGAAAAGGATTTCTAATGGCAAGTGTTCTTTTTTTGGGTCATTGTAAAGCTTAGAAGTGCTTAAATTTACTTATACAAATAACAGTAAAATACTTTTGTAAATCATTGGGGAAATTCTTTTCTTTGGAATAGCACTTCTGAGTGTTTTCTGTGTTCATGTGTAGAACCACTGTGTCTTTTCAGAAGTGTCCTTGTTAACAGGCTTTTTAGAGGACTTGGTGACAACAGGCTTATACAGAAAATGGATACTGCAGATTTAGTTTTAGCTACATTTGTAATGTTTGATGTGTTTGGCTTAATTATTGCTGTATAGTGGTTGCATAATTATTCTGAGGCCAAATCTCCTGCAGCTCTTTGGAAACACCACACTGCTAATATATTTTGAACCATCATAATGGTAAAGTCAGGTAGGGCTGCGTACAGAAGAAGATAATTTATGAAACATGTAGTCAGCACTCAATCTAAAAAGGCACAGTGACTACTGTGAAGTTGATCTGTCAGGGTGAGAGAGAGATTTAACATCTCAGGGTGTTAAATCTTTACGTATTGGAGCCTTTGGAAGGCCATCAAACAACATACAGATTCTTTTGAAGGTACCTAAGAAAAAATTCTTTGAATGTCCTCTATTCTTCAGTATTTTCCCTGTGAAACCTTGAGTGTTTAGACAGTCTTGGTTGAGGAGATAACTCATGCTTCCCACACTGTTCAATACAAAAATTTTAAAGTGGAAAAGGCATAGTACCAGGCTGACTAGAGATAAGCCTGGGGGCACCTCACCAAGGTTTGAGGGACAGTGTGCTAGGGAGTTCTGGTGTCTCAGTGGAGGTAGGGAATGGAGATCCATTCAATAGCAAGAATGCAAGGATTATTGATTTGTTAGAAACCATGGAAACACCTGAGAATGGTGACATCATAATTAGGGCTTCTCCCCCCAAAAATACGTTAGGATTAATAAACCCAACTGGAACTTAATCGGGCTACTGCCATAAAAGACAATAAAAATTTCTTCTATAAATACATCATTAACAAAATGAGTGATAAGGAGAATTTCCATACCTGAAATGATCATAAGAAGTACTAGCAGGACTCTGACTCAACTGGCTTAGAAGTAGAAAAGTTTGCTGGAAAGGGAAAAAGATAAAATCCAGAATATACAGAAAAATAGGTATAACGCAATAACAATTTCTTTTAGCCTTAATATAATCAAAATGACATTGTTTTGTGTACATAAAATCCATTTTGTTTGAATAAGCCTG
>JAOXXN010000395.1:39564178-39637608 GCA_026770055.1 Myrmophylax atrothorax
AGGAATTGTGTCTTAAGTGATTATCTCTTCCCCCCCCCATCCCCCCTTAACTTCCATTAAAATATTTCCTTTTTTTTTTTTGCTTTCATTACATTCCTCCTTATTCATTGCCTGGTTCTTTGTGCAGAAGATGCACTAAATACTCTAATTAAAAGAGAGCCATCTGCACAGCTACTGTGTACAGTAATTGAATGCTGCACTGCATGTATAAATTTTAGTCAGATCACCTTCATGAAAGAATATAAAGCTTTTAGTGCAAGCTGCAAGACTCCATTTTATGATTTCTTTTCCGAAAGTAGTCACTGACAATTTTTATCACAACCAGCTAATGAATTCCGCCACCAACTTTGTGAAGTGAAACCGACTCAGGCTGCATAGAACAATGGGCAAAGCAACACGGGCAGAGAACTTGGCATGCCTTTCTGTATGCACACATGGAGCCCCAGTAGTAATCTGGTTAATATCATGCAACACCCATGTGAATAGCAAGGAATCACTAAGCCCACCTTCATCATGATAACCCCTGCATGCTCCATGGTTGCATTCTCAGTTGTCACAGAGAGGACACATCATTAGATCCAGAAATAAGGTAGAATATTCTTCCAGAGCCTACTTGAGGCAAAAAAGGCTACATGGTAAAGAATGAAAGGTAGAAATCAAAAGTAATCTTTTTTTTTTCTTTTTTTCAATTTTTAAACTATTCAAGAATATCCTGGGTGTTCAGCTGAGCAATGTGCAGCATGAAAATAGTAGTCTTGATAAGATAGCATGAATACTTAGTTCTGGTCCAAGTGATACACTGAAATTGGAATTTAATGGCTGTAACTTTTGATGCTTTCTTAAAGGACATGAATCAGCTCTTAGTTTCTTGAAGAAAGTGTCCATGTGGAAAGATTGTCTACTATGTTTTTCTTGTGATTGTTGTTATCAGATGGCATTTAATTGCAACGATTATTTGGGAAGTGACTATTTTAAGAGTTTCAATTTACCTGAGCACTATTCAGGTGCAGATATAGCCTAAGTCATCTTGGGGCCAAGTTACTGAACCAGTAACTGAACTCACTCAACAATGCACTGAGTAAGATCCCAATTTTTTCTCAAAAATTGGGAGACAGATTTCATAGCTTAAAACACAGAAAATTAGAAATTGTCATAGGGTATTTGATCTAAACTAAACAGACTATTTGTGCCTGTTATTAGAGTAGGGCACTCTTTAAATCCATAATTATGATTCGCTGTATTCAACCTTAGCAATTGAGTTCATTCAAGGGATCATATTCATTTACTTTTGATCCAGTGCAAGAAAATACTCAGTCTTAGTTTCTTCTTCTTGACATAGATTCCTGTTAAGGCCTGTCCTCAGTTTATGCATCTGTGCTATGAACCTGTGTTTAACACTCTCAGCAAAGATAGGAGTGTCTTGGTTTATTCCCCTCTTGGCAGTTGCTTATCTTATTGCATGGAGCAGGAAGGAAAGTCAAGTCTCCTAGTATACTTGGAAAATCACAGTCAGAGTCTGAAAACGATCCTCTCAACATCTCAGTAATTGGCATAGAAGGAGAATCATCTCTAGTTATTGCTATGACCTCTTTATGGATATCAGTTAAAAATGAGGAACTGGAGAACATTAGCAGAAGTATGTCAGCTATCTGTTACTAACCTCTGCTTCTCAGAGAGCTGCTCTTGCTTAGAGAGAAAATTAATCAATCCTTTTAGGATTAAATTACATTGATTTTGGATTTTCAGATGGATTTCTTTCAGGTATAGCTGTGAACTGGGAGAGTTTTGTATTTTTGTCTATATCTCCTCTCATTCAAACTCTAATGTTCTGGTTCAGGTTTACTGCCTAATAGAAGGTTACATAAGGCCCATCAAGAAAGAGATCAACCTGCTGCAGGCCATTTTGTACTGGCCTGAGGCAGTGGGATTGTGGATCAGGCAAATCGTTTTGGCAGCTTGCTTCAATCCGTACTGTCCTCCCCAGCTGGATTCCCCGAGATGTGATCCTGGTGATGTGTCACCATACATCCTATGGGGTGTATGTTTGTGTATGGTTACAGGGTAAAATGTTCCTGTGTTCCAGGGGCAGTTTGATGTCATGACGGAAGAAGGACTGGAATAGGCAGCTTTCACACGATGCTGAACAACCCATCAGACAGACTGGGCACCATGGCTCTGGCTTCCATGCCAGAATAAATATGCACCTGCCCAAGGAGTTACCTCAAACATTAATTTTGGATACAGAGGTCTTTTTCAACTGTTTTTTCTTGGTAAATAAGATGTAAATGTAATTGGAGATTTTTGTTATTGTTGTTGTTGTAAGTAAGAAAGAGGTTACAGGAGAGTAACTGTTGTGTACCTGGATGTTTGAGTCCAGCCAAGAGTCACACATCTAAGCTGACCCAGGCAAACAATACAGCAGGAAAGCAGTGTTACATCAAGGAAAGGAGAGCACAAGGGCACTCTGGAGGCTCTATATTCTGTATGTTCTCAAGGCAAAAGTATATCCATCCCTGTTTGATTTTCTGACTTCAGTTACTGTCTGTTGTCTTTTAAAAACCGGAGAACTGAGCACTTGCAGCTCCAGACCACTCTGCTTCAAGCCAGTGACAATGTAAAGGTTATTTTCTGACTCTTGAAATATTTTGCTGGTCAGCTGTATAATGCCTAGATAAATTGAGCAGCACTGTGTCTGTGTTAGTGAATTATTCTCATTAAGGGTCTTTCTCCATCCGAGTCCTTGGCTTCATTCCATTCCAAAAGGAATTGCTTCACTGTCCTGCTTGCTCAACTAACAAGCATTTCATGATGTTCAGGCTTAGACGTACAGTACAAAATAATTGGTTGTCCCATAAATAATTAGTTAATACCTTTGAATTTCTTTCAGACTGAAAAAGTACAGTTGTCTCCAGAAATCTGCAAAATCTCAGTGCTTGGCTGATTCCACATGAACTTCATAAATATTCCGAGTAGCTTTGAGTGATTATTATTTCAGTGGGTTTATTTGTGAAGTTTTTTTATTTTCCCTTTCTTAGCACTACTTTTCTGAGATAAATAGACCAAGGCCTACTGGGTATATTTTCTCCCTACAGAGAGTGCAGCCCCATGTGAAACTTATTGTACAGGCCCCATATTGCTACTCTGAAAGAGAAGTCAGCAAACGAATGCATCAGGCTGTAGCACTGTACGTCTCCATCGAGATGTGAAGAGCACTGCTAATGATGAAGGTAGCTTGCTCTCACTCTTTCAGTGCTGCATTTATTTTTATTCTCCTATTGGAACATGAGAAATCCTGCTAATCTGTGACATTTTGCGATCATTGAATTCAAGTAAAAATTCCTAGCTTGTCTGTCAGTAACAAATTGATTTCTCTTTGGATGGGCAAGCTTAGGGTATGTTATTTGCACAGACTTTTTGTTCATCTCCCAGTACCCTTGGATGTCTTTAGATAACTTCATTTTATTTCTGAGTAAATACAAAGATTTAACAAATTCTTAGTTTTCTCTCTGGAATTTCACAGGAACATGCCTCACTTGCAGTAATTATCCTCTGCTGATGCATCCATTATGCTCCCTCACAGCATTTTCTAGTCATTATAGTACTTCCTAAATTTCATTTGCTTTGTAAATACTTTGGGCTGTCAGAGGACATTGGGACAGTTCCTATTTCAGGGATAATTTAAAACAATTGGTACACATGAATGCTATAATACATGGTCAAGAATCTTCTTCTTCTGTTCTGAGGGGCTTTTGGTGCTAATTCTAATGCCAGATTGCAAATATCTGACAAAAAGAAAGAAGAGGAAAGTAGAACCCCACAAGTAACAAGTCACAGTAGCATTTTGATACTTCTACTAAAGCAAAAATTTTTAAAGGGAAAGAAATATGCAACAATACAGATGTATTTGCAAATACCTCATATCTTGCTTTAATTGTTAATGGCTGTGCTTTTTTTTTTTCTTGAAAGGGTCCCAAACATTGCATTTTTGTGAACTGATTTCACCAGGAGGAGTGGATATTTTCTGCCTCTCTCCTTAGTTTTAATATTTCTCTTAGGCCCTCTCTTAGATTCTTCCACCACAGAGAGTAAATTCAACTAGTTAATCTTTGCTTCAGAGTAGACATAGAACTTGGAATACTCTATTTAGAGCAACATGTTTTCTAGGAAATTATGGCTGAAACAGTCATGAGAAAGCAGTATTTCAGTTGAGGGTTAGCTGTGAACTGGACCTTAATTTCCACTGTTTTTCTCTTAGTGGATGAGATGCCGTAAATTGTTTTTGAGTGAATTAACTTAAAATGTTGTTTGATAACTTTTCCCCCCTTGTCTCTTAGTGCTTTACCTTTTTATTTAATTATCTGTTCATATATATGAATAAAACTGAAAAACTCTTCCAAATCTATATTCTTGGAGCAGTACCTGGCTGTCTGTATATTTGTATATGTTTTTTACCTTTTAAACTAGATAAAACAGCAGCCAAAACTATAAACTAGGTATTGGATTGTAGTTGCCTTAAAACATTTCTTGAATGCTACAGAGAACTTAGAATGAAGGGCATTCTGCTGTTTTTGGTTCTGGTAATACTCAGTGAAGTTCATTTCAAAAGGGTGTTATCTTTTATCCATTGTTATCCTCAAAAATTATCATTATCCCAAAATCCTAAATTCTCTTGCTTGTATTCTCAGTTCCTTTCATATATATGATATTAGTTATCTAAATATTTTATACTGTCTACCTTCTAAGAATTCAGGTTTGTTTTTTCATTATTGTCTTCTAACTGCTCTCTATAAATTCTTCCCTACTGTATCAGAAAATATGATTCAGGTAAAGACTGTAAAAAAACCCCTGTTAACAGATTTTCCATTTATTTGTCCTGTTTCCAGTTAGTGGCTGTCATTTTTTATGGAATTGCTGTTATCTTTCACTTTCTGTGTTCCATTAATGCACATGTTCAGCTCTGTTAGTGGAAATTTCTTTTATGACTCAAACCCTCTGAACATTCTTTTAACTTCTGTTGGTTCCCAGTCTTCATCTTTGACAGACAGTTAGTCTTTAACTCCTTCTGTCATTGTCCTGCTTGAGTCTTGGTGATGATCATGAGGTCAGTGTAACTGTCAGTGCAGAATGGGCTCTGTGGACCTATTTCCTGGGTCATGTTGGGTGTTAAGTGGTGCTTCAGTGGCGTGCAGAGCTCTCAGAAGAGAGTGTCCCCAGTTCTTCAGACATCACATAATGGTTAAGGTCACATAGACTTTGCAGAAAAGTCATAAAGATGGACTTCTAACAAAGAAACTGCAGAATGGGTGCTGAATTAGTGGAGAAATAAAAATCATTTGGCATAGAAAGCAACTGCCTAGTTAGATCTCTGTGGCTTTGGTTTGTGGTTCGTGCAGGCTTCTGTGATGTGACCACCCTCATTGCTGCTCCACGTTCTGCTCTTCATTCTGGAGCCACAGCTGTCACACACCACCAGCTCAGGCTCCTGCCTTTGCCCTCCTTACAGTACTTGGCTAATCCAGCCTGTACCAACTCTGCAGGAAAAGATTTTCCATAGGTTGTGACTTTAGCTGAATCAAGTTTTTCTTGGAATTGCAAAGTTTCTTTGGTTTCAAAGACAGCCTTTAAAAGTCTAATCATATTTGTTTTTCTTCATGGCATTCTTGAGAATTTCAAATGTGAAGTGTGTCATTTTGTATCACTGAATAAGGCAGGTTTCTCTGTCTTCCGCTCCTTTTTTTTATTTCTTTAGAATTATGTTTATGTAACCTTCAGTTGAACTTGATGTGCTGACGTTTGCATAGATGCTTCTGGTTTCATAGCACACATTTCTATGTCGTGCTGCAAAGATCCATTCCAAATTTCCTAGATTTCTTGGATCTTGAAGACTGTATTATTTGTATTCTTCAAAGGCAAGGGATATTTTTCTAAAAGAAAAAAAAATCCTGTCTACTCAAGATTTTCTCTTGTTTCCATTTAGCTCCAAAAAAGACTCCTTTTGGTTAGATGGATACAGAATTGGATGTTTACCCAGTAAACCCCAATAGCTGGTATGTGCTTATTTCTAAGAGGAACTAGTTGAGCTAATTTGTACTTCAGCTGTTCTGTGTCTCAGTACTAAATCATGTAGTTTGAGCTCATGAGGGAAGTTGTGTAAGACAGAGTGTTGACATCTTCTAAAGCCTGCTTTTTGCAGAAATATGTGAAGTTGTTGATGATGGGGACAGTCTCAAAATCTAATATACTACATATTTCTGTTGTGTTTCATTTGAGCTTGTACTGGTCAGTATGTTCCTTGGAAAAGAACTGTATCTTTTTGAGTTTTTAAAAAAAACATACATGGAAATACTGAGTTTTGTAATCTGGCTGTATAATTAAAGAGAAAGACTTTCATAGGATTGGGGGGTTTTATTACTTTGTAACTAGAAGTAAAAAACACATGAGATCAGTTTATTTGTAGTTCAGGTCATGGTGTATAAAGTAGCATTACTGCAGTTTGGATTAAGCTTGGTTTAAAAGAATGAAAGTTATACAACAATATGGCATATAAATGAGAAAAGATAATTCCTTGTTTCTTCCTGTCATAGTATCACCAGTCATATCTTTCCTAAGATTTCCAGAAGTCTGCTGCATAAACAGAGAATTGCATTCCTTTCTCAGTCGTTATATCTAGTGGCAATGAACTGTTCCACAGTTCATGGAAGTTAATTCTAATATATATTTTCTTTGAACTCAAAATGCATTTTTCTGCTGCTAAGAGTGACTACATAAATCTTTTAATTCAGAAAATCCATTCCCTTCATATGTAATAGCAGATATATTTACTTATGAACAAAAACTTCTCTTCTATATGTTAGTGCTGCATAATCAGCACAGCTGAGAGCATGTGTGGTGAATTCTGTCTTGCCTCATACATCAGCAGGAGAAGTGTCGACAAGTTTCTGGTCCAGGGACAGTACTGTTCCTTGGATGCACTTGTAAGATTCAAGACAAGACAGACAAGTTGCACAGGTGTTATGGCAGGCAAAATTTATGAGCCAGAAAGACTCACAGCCTGAATTTCAGATTGTTTAGGTCTAAAGGGCTGGCAATTTCAAACAAAGCAAAACAAACAAATAAAAAGATGAAAATCAGAGCATGAAACAATGTGGAACATTGTAAAATCATTTATATGTGATTTGAATTTCAGGGAGGAATTCTGCTTTTGCGTCAGCTGTGGCCAGCAGTGGCACAACTCCTCCTGTTTCTTCCTCTCCTGCATTACTTTATTAGTCCCTTCAGGACACTTTAAATGATGGAGTACATCTGCTTTGCAGCCCCTACTGCTGCAGTATAGTGTTGTCACACCTGAGCCAGCTAGCTTAAAACTCATTTAAAAAGGCAACTTGAGCAAGGCTGAGCACAGACTAACCACTTGAGCTCATAGTATGTTATGCTCAACAATAATAATATTCAGAATTTTACATGATTTTTTTTTTAACTGAGGAAAATTATTTCCCCTTCAGTCCTTTAATAGAAAAATGCTTCATTTCCTCCTCCCTCACACTTTTCCACTTGCTTTCACATTAAACATTTTTAAACTGAAGCATAGACAAGTTTATATCAGAAGTTTCAGTCTGAACCTTTGCCCTGTAAATTCCAACTAACCTGAACAAAAAAGTTTTATTGAAGCTTAACAATGTACAAATAGATATTTTTTGACACACTTTTTGGCCTCCATCTTTCAGCCAGAAGTGGAAACCTCTGTGATAGGACTTTTATAATGTCCCAGTAAAACTCCAGTATTGATTTTTCACATGTTTTGGAACACCACTGTAAATCAATAAACATCCAGGCAATGTCCCTTCCAGCACTCGTGGGTGGCCATAGCCTCGTGGAAGCTCTCAGGTGGGTTTGCTCCTTCAGGGCCGGAGCAGTAAAAATGTGTTTCTACTGATAGAGCTTGTGAAGAATTTGGTGGCTTGAAAGAGAGGAAATACATCCCAACTTTGGAGTACTTTTATGAACTAAAGCCAGTCTTCAGGTGCTTGGTGGGTCCTTAAGTGTTTGGGGAAGACAAATTGATGCTCATGCCTTTAGGAATGACTCTGTAGTGAGAAAGGGATTGGCCTGAGAGAGGGAAGGCACATATAAGGGGGGAATTGTACACAGAGTCTGTCTCCCTTCCTAGTCTTGCCTTTCTGCCACGCTCCCTCCCCTCCATCCGTCCCTCCAAAAGTAAACCTGTCTCTGCCACCAGAGGAGCCTCCTGGACTCTTCTGTAGGCCTTCCCCCTGAGCATGAAATGGCATGAAGTGTCTGAAGTAGCATGTGAAGAGTCTTTCCCTTTGTGATTCAGGCAGACAAATTAAGATGAGTGGTATCACAACAGCAGTTTCCATATGTTTTGAATACCAGAAGCCTCTTGCATAATTGAAGCCTCTCTCTCCCCTTTCCATATGTTTTGAAAACCAGGAGGCTCTTGTGTGCTTGGAGTCTCTGTCTCCCCCCTCTCCTCCTCGAATGGTAGTGCAAAACAGGGAAAAGCAGTTCAGTCTGAAAGCACTGGGAAAGCAGGAGGGTGGCATTCTGTTTGATTTGGGTTTTGTTTGTGACAACAGCAATGTCATTATGCTGGTCAGCAGTCCTTAGCAGTTGTAAAAGCCCTGATTCTTAACCATTTCTCTTAGCTTTTCTTGTTTGAATGGCAGCATTTGATCACAGGATCATAGAAAGGTCTTTCCCAGGTTCAATCACAGGAACTTGAAAGAGGAGCAAAGCAGCCTACATTTTGCTAGGACTGCCTCACTCTCTCTGATGTGTGTCTGCAATTTAACTTCTACAATGTAAGAGACATCAAGAGGGAGGGGAAAGGTGATGGATATCTCATTTTATATTTGTCTTTTTTGTTAAAGCTCATTAAAACTGCATTTTATAAGATGCAGCTTTCCCCCTACCACCCAAGATATAATCCTCTAGTATATAGTATTTTTAGAATTGCTGCTGTTCAGCAAAGTAAAAGAAACCAAAAAATGAGAGAGAAAAGGAGTAATTTAACTTTTAGATTGCACAGATATGGTATGAGAAAATACTCTTCAAAGGCCAAGTTTGACAAGCCTTACTTCACATAAGACTTTTACATTTCAAAAAATGCAAATTTTAATCACAAAAAAAATTCCCCCCAAAACAACTAACAAAACATATCCCAGTTGTCATGGCTGGCTCTTCAGTTACAGTGTTGTAATACTAAATACAGTTAGCATCTTTCTCAGTTAGGTTACTGATTACACTGTTAATTTACTGATTCTGAGCCTTTTTGTCCTGACTTTTTCCATCCCTTTCCCTTTTTCTCTTAATTTTCTTTCTTCCTTTCCCCCTTCTCTTTGCTTCTTCCCCTCCTTCTCCCTCCATTCTCCTTTCAGTAAATACCATAACTTTGTGATCATGTGTGAAGTTTTGTAGTTCAGAGCTGTCACTATAAAAATTTGAAATATATATGCAAATTAGGAAGAGATGATCCAGCAGCCTACTAACTGTATTCTTGTCTGCACTGCCCCCTCCAATCTCACCCACTGTATCAGCACCATGAGTGAGCACTTGTCCTTCAAAATGCTCTCCTTCAAGTTCTCCATCAATTGAGTTTTACATTACAATGTCATGAAAGCCTCAGCATTTAGGATTTTCAAAAGAAGCCTGGTAGCATAGGAGTAAATATATTGTGAGTCTGTATTTCACTGATGTAGGAGTTGATGCCATTGGTTATTTTCATTTCTAATTTATCTTATTTCAGACCAGCCCCAAGGGTGGCTCTAATAGAAACCATGCAAAAGTGAGCTAGATTCTTTAAAAGCAGAGAGTATTATTCTTAAATGTGAGCAGCAGAACCAAGAAACTTGCCTTAGCCTTAGGAGGCTCTAATTCCAACAGGGATGGTGTATGGGGGGTGCAAGCTTAGGCTGAGCAGTTCCTTTTCCATATGAGTTATCTTTATTTCAGCATAATGCATTTAATGTAAGAAGGAATAGTCATTACAAATCTTATATGCATTTTTTTTAATTGAGGTGTTGGTAGAATTTTTTTCATTTATACATGTTTTACCTGCCTGTAATTTCAACTAAATACAGTTGAGCATCTCATGACCTGGGTTTTTGGTTTTAGCATTGTATACTAAAAGTTTCATCCAAAGTGGGATTTAATTTTAATGCTAAAAAAATAAAAGGTATAGGTGGGACAGTTATACTTCAAGATGATAGATACTGAATATATAGGAGTTGGAGTGTGTCTGAAAGTTAATTTTAAAGATTTAGCTTCCCCCCCCCCCCCCAAGACATTGGTTGTTTGCTGTCTTTGGAAAAGTAAAACATGTTCAGCACTCCTAAAAACGTACATAAGGAGAGGTCTTTCTCGGGATTCTGCTGTGCTGATCATTTTGTGTGATCATTGATTCCAAAAGGCTTTTCAGGATGCCAGAGCAGTGACATAAAGGAGGCTTCTTTTGTAAGTGTGCTCCATGCTACACCTCTGGTATCTGTTCCTAATTTAAAATTGTTGGCATTTTTTGAAGTAGTTTGAGTGAGAGGTATCTCAGTCCCGTTAATTCACATGGATACTTAGGTACTGAAGTATTTTAGGTTTAATTGGAATTATTGACCATTAATCAACATTAATATAACCAAGCATTTGAAAATTAATAGACAATCAGATTGTCAGACCTGGGAAATAAAGCTGTTTCTGTATCCAACAAAACCAGCTTGGAAGCTGAAAGCTTCTATTTGTTCCACAAGAAAGATCAGCTCAGGATCAGGAAAAGATCCTCCCTTCCTTGAAGGAGAGAGTTTCAAAAAGATGCTAATTATATTGATTTTGATAGTGGTTTTTGTTCAACAGATGTTCTTTCCTAGGAAATGCATGAGGACCACCAACATACTTCAAACAGACCCCCAGAAAAGAGCAGTCACCACATAATGGTTTTCAGTCACCACTGATGGGTCCGAATCAATGGCTAATTTGTTATCTAATTACCATTTCTCATGCATCAGATCCTGTACCTAGCAGTGAACATGAGAACCTTTTTGCCTGATTGCTGCACATCTTCTAATAACAAACACAAACTTAATTCTATTTATTTTCATGTATCTAGCCCTCTGCAGGGGAAAAACAATACAGGCAGAGACTAGAGGTGACTGCTGTGCAAGATTGCCATTGTAATTAGGCCTTTTTCCAGGAACACAGCCGTTCCCAGGCAGTCCAGTCTCAATCTGAAACCTCTAATAGTGCCCTAAGGAGGTATCATGAAAGGTTTTAAGCCAGCACAAATACACTTAATAAAACAAAATGTGGCTCTCAGAACTTATACACACTAGTTAAGAATTCAGAGGATCTCAGTCACCTAACACAGCTGATGGGTTACGGATAGGGATCTATCTGCAGTTTGTGTATACCATCTGAGCAGGATGTGGCACGGAGAGATCAGTCAGGAGAAGAGACGACACCGAGTTCATTCAGATGTCAGTCTTTCTACCAGACTATGAGCAGAGAGATCTTTGTTAGGTACCACAGTGCAAGCTCCACAGAGCATGCTTTCTGTGAGGGAGGAGCAGCTGTTAGAAATAACCTATGTTTGGTCTTTGGTTTAATCCTCATTTTGTTAGTTTTCAGTGTTTCTTAAGCTGCTACTTTCTTGGTAAGAACCAGTTTAACCTTCACGAGCAACTACTCCGAGAAAAGCTGACTGCATCTGACTTTCCTTGCCTCTGAGCACCTTGGAGAGTGTATCTTGGTTAATAAAATGGTTGTCCATCACTCTGTCCTAGCAGGCTTAGTGCAGTGTCTTCCCTGCAGCTAGCATTGCCTTGCTGTCACCATCTCTTTCATACCAACATTTCAAAAATTTCCTCCATGGGTTTTGAGCAGTCTCAGCTGCACTGAACTTCTTGTAAATACAGGCCAACATCTACATGTCCTGTGCCTGCAGCACTAGATCAGACACCATCTGCATCTTGTCACTTACCCTCTCCTGAAGGAAGGGTTTTCCTGCATGATGACACAGCACAGATTCCTCCACTCCTGGTAGGCTGACTGGGCACCAATGATGTGGACCTAGAGCCTGTCTGTTGCTGTCCTTTTCCCAATGCAGAGTCAAAATTGCTTAATGTTTTAGCCTGTGACAGATTAGACAGGAGAAACCTTGTTGTCTGATAACCTCTTTTGATAACAATTTTGTATCATTGGAGCTAAATCCATATGACAGCTACTCATCTTGCTTAGTCTATTTTGCTTGCCCTCTTTGATCTCTGACACCTGTGAAATGTGTTGACTTGAATATGCCTTGCATTGTTGGGTTTTGTGGATGAGGATCCAACTAACAACCTGGGAAAATTAGGGTTGTGGTCCTACTTGTTGTGCCACAATTGTTGGCAATCCCATTTTCCATCCAAGCTGATTCTCATAGGATTGTGTGTATGTGTACAAATATATGTTTGGTTGGTTTTTTTTCCCCCTGAAATCTTATTATGGACTTTATCGAGAAGGGTTTCTTAGCAAATATTTAAATAACCCTTACTCAAATTTTGAAAACGTGAGATTTTTCTTTTACCTGAACAACAATGGTCTCCCAAATCTGAACCTTATATGCAAAGAGTAAAAGAGCAGCTCTATGAGAGAGCAAATTTCGTTTTCTAACATCTGCCAAGGTCTTGAAGAATGATTTGTATCTTTTTCTTAAAGTCAAATGAAAGTTAATATTTTGGATATATCAAAATCAATTTGTCTGAATTGCTTTCAGCAAGCTAAGAACTCCCCTGAATCACCAAATTTGTAGAAGCATATTGACATCCAGTTACATTAAAAACAGTTCTGTTCTTTTTATATTTTGAATGCTTTGGACATTTTTGTTTGTTCAATATGCTTATCTATTTCCATTCCACTCAACATCCCTAACATCTGATCATTTTACAAACAAGTTAACTCACAGGATACTAGAGAGAAAAATCTTTGTTAGGGCAGGTGAGACCAAGGAAGGGAAGATATTATGTAAGAAGTTTGGAGTGCTAAGAAAACAAGAATATTTAATGCATAGCTTTTTCATGCATATTTTCAATAGTGGATCTCAAAGAAATCTGGGTTTTAGTCCTACATCTTAGTTCAAACTTATTAACCCTTCTTAATGTTCAGTTTTATGGTTTTGATGAATTTTATTTTGGTTTTAGTGATTATAAATCTGTTTTCCTAGGTAATCTATTGTAAGGAATTAAGTTTCTTCATATTTTACCACTGTGTGCTGATTTTTGAGACCACTGCTGCCTGCATCTTCCATCTGGATACTGCTTTAATTTGTTGGCATGGGCTTTTTTGCTAAAATACCTGTCTCTTGGAATTGCATCTCAGCTGAGCTGGATGGGGAATTGAGCCATGAATGTTAACATTCACTTGCCTCAGTTTGGTTTTATGGGCTTCTGCAATCGAGCTTGGCTCTTAGAAAAGAACTTGTGTTCCTTTCTAAGAGGATATCCTCTTTCTCTTGTGACACTTTAAAGGTCTGTCCCTAATATCTGCCAAAACCAAAATAACAGTTCCTTAGGTATTTCCTGTTTTCTCTTGTTAAGAATTCAAAAGTATCTATCAACATAAAACAGTTCCTCCTCTTCCATGCTAGCTTTTAAGAGTTGTGTCACTCTTTAAAACAGCCAGTTCTCAGCACATTCCCTTGAATTCCACAATCTGATAGATTTTTCTTTTACTATCTGGTCTTTAATTTCATTATTTTTGCTGTGTATTGAAATTTTTTCTCTGCTTGTTGCCTGCTTGGAAATCTCAAGGGTCTGTTACAGACAAAAACAGTCTTTAGGATGCTCAGTCTCCTCCTTTGCCAAAATTAGAAACACACTTAAGGCTTTTGTCACATTCTGGTTTTAATTTCCTGATTGAAGGCCTTTCCCTCCTTTTTTTCCCAATGCACTTTTTTTTTTTTTAACCCCATTTGCCTTAAAATTTCTTGCTTTTTCCATGCACAGTGAGGTGAAAGTTCTGAGAATACCTTGGGGCGTATGAGCTCATGGGAGGAGGATTCTCAGGAACAGGCACTTAGTGGCATCATCACTGTTTTCCCATGGTTCTTACTGTTTGGTTGAGAGAACAGACTCTAATGTACTCTATTTATAGTCTTTGTTATGCTTATTGGTTTTTTCACTGTATAAAAATAAAAAGGGGCAAGTTTGGAATCTCTGAGCACTACATTGTCTTCAGTGTCAGTTTAACAGCCCACAGAAAGCATTTTTTCCTCTGAGACTCTAACTGCTTGCCAGAGTCCAATAGTCTTTGAGCAGGTTCTTCCAGATATTTCACACAAGAAGAGTTCAGTGTTCTAATACTGCATTTGTTTAAAGATATTTGACATTCTGTGGGATTGTGATTTAGAAAAGCAATACAGCAATAAGCTGAAACTACAATACAATCATGATATAGCAATTGTTATATACAGCAGAATCACAATAGAAACATGATTCCTAGGCCAATATCTGTATGCTGAGTGCTCCCAGTCACTGCAAAGGAACATGGGGCTTGAAGCCAACTCAAACCTGTATGTTATACTTTAAATGGGCCTGAAATTTGTACACACCTCCTCCATGCTGGTCTGGCTGGTTCAGGAGGGCAGTCACACCTTTTGGATTAACTCAAGGCACTCCATTTACACAAGCAGGTGATCCACTCAACTGATACTGCTCTTTATCTAAAACAAAGGCCTCTTTACCTTGCAGGTGTCCTTTGTATTGTGTCCAGTTCAGCTTTCTTTATAAGGCCACAGCCACCCTGTGTTTTCTTCACTGAACTTCATGACCACATACCTCACCTGTGCCCATCTCCTCTTCCAAGGAGGATGAGCTGTGGGCCAGTGATTTTCTACTGCCATCTCAGACCAGCACTAGTGATCATTGGCACTGCACAGTGAACTTAATCCATTCATCACATATATGACCAGCCCTATTGCCTGGGCACAGTGAGGATGGGAACATATGCCTGTAGGGAATTCTGGTGAGCCCACCTCCCTAAGTTCATTTCTGTCTCTTTGCTTCATGAGTTTCACCTCATTGTCATTTACACAAGCACTGGTGATGTGCCAAAGGTGGTGTCTCGGATGTCCCCTTTCTTAATCTGTTGCCTTTTCTTGCCAAGCAAAGTGATCCAGTCCATGGCTCAGTGAAGTGCCTTTGGCATGTCACTGAAAGAACAGCAGCTTCTGCTTGCCTCAGTTCTCTTTCTTCCAGGTATCCTTGGAGACATGGAACATTAGAAGAATGTTCTGATGGTCACTGAGGTGTTTGCTCCTGCAGATGGCCACTAAACCAGCCTTTTGATATCATGAGTCACCTCACTGCCTTACTTCCTGACTCCCATAGAACTCAACTCACCAACCTCCTTGTCCTTGTAGGGCCAAGGAAACTTAGCAGCTGCCAGTCCTGACCAACAGACTATAGCCTATCCAGCAGGTCTGAGGCAGCAGGACTGTTTATTGTTTTAATCCCAAATTTAGGTATTTGAAGATACTTGATGTTTCATGGGATTTTGATTTGGAAGACTCATACAGTGGTATGTGGAAATCACAACATGAGTATAATACGGTAATTGTAATACACAATAATAAATCACAGTACAAACCTGATTCCAAATACCAGTGTTTATATGCTCCACCATTCCAAAGAGGGAGGTTGTGTCTTCTTTAGAGAAGTCCCAAACATAGATTGAATAAAAAGCAGCCTGGAAATCTTTAGATGGCCTGCATTCTGAGTCAATCTTACTATTTGTTTTGTAACAGATTCCATTCTGCTGCTTATTTTGCAAGAATGAATGTTGTAATTTATTCTTCCCCATCCTAAGTCATGGGTCTCATTTTAGCCACTGCTTATGAAGGAAAAATCACTAAAATCAAGTTGTTGGGGGAAGAGGAGAGCCTGCATAATGCCAGGAGTTATTTGGAGTTTCACAGTCAAGGACTCTAGGGTAATTGTGTGTGACATTTCAGATCTGAGATCTGTCTGCTTCAGGAAGGGGGACAGCTCACTTGAAACATTTCCCAGCATCAAGGTTTTTACTGGCTCCATCAGGCGTTTCAGGTTTAAATGGCAATTCAGTCAGATGTATCTTGTGCCATCAGCATGTGGATGCCAGCTCAGCCATGCAGGAACAAGGTGGCTTCATGTGCGCTGGTGGGAAGTTATACCAGGATGTAAGGCTGCATGTGATTATTAATAGAGTATTAAATACTATATATAGTGTTGGAGGGTTTTAGGAGTTATGACTGATGTAAGGCAAAATGAAAGACACTTAAGTTAATTTTCAATTTTCCCTGCTAAGAAAAAGGGAGGGGAAGCAGCCTGGATAAGATGTGGATAATGCAAATCGTATATACATGAAGCTATCCTAACCTTTGATATACTTGTAAACAGTTTCTGTAGGGAGCAGGAGCAGCTTTTAAGAAGCAGCAGCCAAAATGTGGAGAGCAGTGAGCATTGTGCATCCCATTTTCTGTGCCATGGTGTTGGAGCCAGGGGTGTCTGATGAAATCTCACAATGAAACATGTGAATGCTTTGAGCAGTTGAATACAGTTCAGCAAAGCAGAGCTGAACTAATGTGGACTGCCTGTTTGCCAGTAAACAGATAATTGCACTCTCTTGTTTAATTGAATTTTC
Organism: Myrmophylax atrothorax; assembly: GCA_026770055.1. Taxonomy (NCBI): domain Eukaryota; kingdom Metazoa; phylum Chordata; class Aves; order Passeriformes; family Thamnophilidae; genus Myrmophylax; species Myrmophylax atrothorax. The sequence goes on from JAOXXN010000395.1 coordinate 39,580,841, forward strand.
ATGAAAGTAAAATAGATTTTGGTAAAGTCCACCATGAAAATATGTCCTACTTATGGATCTTGTATATAGGATATCAAGATATAGGGGAGAGAGAGGGTATCTATCAGTTATACAGATAAGGCTTGAGGTTATATTGTTACAAAAATGATAGAATTTCCACATATAATTCAATTTAGATGTTTTTACCCAGAAGGTTTCCCATTGCTGCTACTGTTATCAGTAGCAAACTCTTCATAGATGGATTAGAGTCAGGGAACATTATTAGGCCACAAAAAGTTCTTTTGTTTTTGCAGAACAACCTTGCAGCTGTATCATTCATACATGGTTGGTTTGCATTTCTTGGCTACCAGCCATTCTAAATGGTAAAGAGCATAGTACTGGACAATGTGAGGTTTTTTGGTTTTATTTTAAAAAGGAAAAAATCAAAGAATCCTTCTGATTCTTGTTCTTTCTCACGAAGCTATCATTTCAAAGGCTCGGCATGTGAGTTATGTCATCATAACCTCCTCTGTTCTTCTTTATTTGCCTCATGAACAATTTTCTCATGGAGGAGAGGCTGGTTATTCTCAAGAATATTCTTACTCTCTGCAAATAGTAAAATTTTTCTGATTCCCTGAGGTTCTGTGGGCAAGATTAATAATACCAGTTTGTTGCTTCATTCACAGTCACTTTCCATTGGGCATTACAACCTCGCTATTATTTCCAACTTGGGATTTGACCCCAGACTGCAAAGTCAGAAGCTTAGTACTTGCTTTTTCTCTATATGCTGTACAGACTGCAGTGAGGAATCAAGCAGACATATGTGACTCCCTCATAGCTCTTCCCAATGAAAGCTAAAGAGCCTGGACAGAGAACCTCTTGGCTGGTTTTCAGATGTCCTTTTGGATTAGATACATAAATTTAAATACTTAAAGGTAGTTTTCAAAGGTAAAGACCACTGAAAATTTTGCTGCCTAAGAGAAACCTCTGAAAATCATGTTCTAGGTGAGAAAAGAAACACTTTTAAGAACAGAAATATGAGATGCAAGGAAATTCTCAAAATTTTCAATTTCCTTCACTTGGCAAGAAGATGATAAAATGTAGCTGGAGTTTCTAGAATTATTACTGACTTTATTTAATATAGGTAAAAGCTGGGGTCCAGATTTTTTTTGGACCAGTGGACAGCCTTGGTCTTCTATCAGTTGGTAAATATTTTTGAAGGTTATCGTCTCACTGCCTTTTAAATTAGAAATACAATCCTCCAAGTTTGCTGTGAAGGCAAACTTCGGTCTCATTGGTCTGTAAGAGGTGTTATGCCATGATTTGAAAACACACTGTCTGTAAGACATTCCTAGAATAACTAGATTATTTTAATGGTTGTTCACAGAGTCCTGATTTGCATTCTAGGAGCATATTTTCTTTAATAAAACCCTGTCCTTGTAAGGAAGTAATCCATCCCCCAAGTCAATTTTAAAGTTTCTTGTTCAATTTAAATATTTCATTACATTAATTTTTCAAAACAACAAAACAAACATTCATCAAGTGAAACTAAGCATGTCACTCTTGAATCTGTACATCTGTTGCTCTCCTACTGCTTTTCTGCATAATTCATTTTAATACATTTAAAGTGTACATCTCATTAAAATTCCTTATGCAAGTTTATGTACATGATTTGTACCTAAAAATGAAAAAAGGTAGGAAAGAATTTCATGGCAAGGAAGTTCATTAACATGACTGTTTCTCTTTTTTTCCTTAGTTTTTTTGTCTATTTAATGTATACCTGTGGACTGCCTTTAACCACCTACCTAAGCATATACTGTCATCTGTCTCTCTGAGTCTCTCTGACTCATCTCTTTAGTGCCATTAGAAATTTCCTCTAGGATATTTTCTCTTACTCGTGATGTCTTTGTTTCTCTTTATGTGCATACATCCCTTTTCTTCATCCTCTTCTCATCACTTCACATAATTTGTGTACACAATGTGTTTTGTGCATCAGTCCTGTGATCAGTCAAGAGAATATCCATCATTTGCTCAGATGCCTGAAAGAGTTCTTGTGGGCTGGCTGGAGTGCTAGAAAGGATTTTGATCTTCATATTTTATTACATTTGTGGTTTCTTTTCCTCCATCAGTCCCTTCAACCATTTTACTGTTTGATTTTGTTTCATTTATTTTAGCATTGTGGAGGTGTTTGTATTTCTTAAACCAGATGTAGAAAACAAGTCAGTCTGGTAGCTTGAGGTGGCAACCTTTAGAAGTTGATGATTTCTTATTTCAGTGACTGCTGGAATTTGTTCCTGAAATTCCTCGTGGGTGTTTAAGATTATGTGTGATTGTTAAAAGCAATCATAAAGTGTTATCATAACACTTGAAGAATCTTAAAAATAACTTGTAACTGCATAAGAGAACTCCAAATGCTTTGTCAGGAAAAGGAAGTCCATATTTAAAAAGAAAAAATATAAAATGATAATTGAAGGGCTTATCTTCAAGCTTCATTCTTGGGCAATACGTGACATTTTAGGTAGGGTGGCTTATGGTTTCTTTGGAATTTTGCCTTTAGCTTTTGACATGTATTGCTTAGAAACCTCATGTGAGAGGTATACATTAAATGAAATTCCCAAGTTAAATACATAGCAATTGTCTGCTTGAATAACCTTTGTCTTCTTAGAAATAAGAGTTGAAATACAATTGATGGAAAAGTTTATTCAGAATTTACATGGGAAGTTCCTCTTTGCCTCTTGCATGTGATACAGTGTCAGTCAGTGAGGAAGAGACTGAAAGCCATATATGAGCCCTTTAAAAAGATTGTCAGTGCATTCAGTCACTTTGGTTTCCTTGAAATTGAGTAACAGAAAGTGTAGCTGGGAAGGGAAAATTGAGAGAGTTCCCTTCAGAGGAGAAGTTATTTCATTCTATTCCAATCACCTAGTCCCAAATAAGCAGCACAAGTTTGGATTCAGCAGTGTTGTATGTAGGTTATGAACTGTGGGAAATGAGCTCAGCCCTGGGAGGTGGTGGGTCTCTTCAGTAGGAGGAAAGCACAATTTTCAGGTGCAGACAGTTGTGAGATTAATTCATCCACGTTCAACATCAAGGGAGAAAGAGTTTCATGTGGTCTCTGTTGCCCCTGTACAGGTACATGTTGCTGAACTTTAGAGTAATGTACTCTGTAACTTGTACTCTTATGGGATTTAATCTGATGTATTATCTAGTCCAGACTTTTTCATAAATACAGTAAACATTGCATGCAATAGCAATAGAAAAGGTAAATATTGGAAGCAGACTTTGAGGAGAGTGGACTGCAATAATTTATCTTCAAAAGGTCTTAGTGTTAGGAATGACTGAGGTGAAATTCCTTGTTTGTGCTTTTCCTTTGTGGTCGCATATGCAACAGGGTTTTGCATGAAGGATGAATACCATACCATTTGTTTCAAGGTGTTTCAGCTACTGGAAGGCTGTGAAATTTAGAAGAGCAGAGTTAGGTTCACAGGTTGATTTTTGCCAAGTCGTGCTAGGTAATTTTATTGTATCCCAGTGAAATTGGGAGTGACAATCCTGCAATGTGTACTCAGGATGTCAAGGCAAGTAACGTTTTCTTACCATCCGTTTATTTCACAAATGTCTACAGTTCATTTTCTTGAACTTTCTTAGTATGTATTGGATATAGAGCATTGTCTGTGACAGGGCATTGGTCTCACCATGTCATTTCTGGTTTACCCCAGCAAGCACCATCTTCTGTCTGGCTGCTTTGCTCCTTTCACTGTTCCTTTTTGGCTTGCATGGCACTGCATACAATGAAATTGGGACAACAAATACCTAACCCATTTGTTATTATTTTTATAAGCAAGAAGACTAAACAAAAAATGTTCCTTATTCCAAACTGCTAATTGAAGTCCTAATAGTCTAGGAATCCAAGTGATTTTGTACTCCCCCCCCCCCCCTCACTACTCATATTCCCATTTGTTCTGTTGCACCAACTTTATTTGATTTCATCTTAAACTATCTAATGCTTTAATCTCTTGATGTCAGAGACTGGATTTGTCTGTGTCTTGGAAAGCTCCCAGAAAAATTAGGCTGGGAACCATCAAGTAGCCACTGCAGTGCAAGAAATAGTTGATTAGGCTATGGTCAAGTCAATGGCTTACTCCTGATCAAGAGAGAATGTCATGTCACCTTATATTAAACTTCAATAATGTGTAGCATACTTTAGTCAATAAAGAGCATTTTGCTATTCCTGCCCATTGGAAATAATACGTGATGCTGCAAGTATTGATCAAAGAGTTCTACTCTGTTAATCCCTCTGCTTGTGGCAGTGTTAAATATTTACAGATTCTCCCTTAGTCTCCTGAAAAGTGTTTTAGCCCTGCAGAGGATGCTCAGCCTTTCTGCTTTATACATGTTTTACAAGAATGTTACTCCTTTTACCTATTTTCCTCAAGCACGCATGCATGACAAAGCATTAAACTATGCTTGCAGCAGTTTTAAAGCTTTATTGCATAAGCATGTTGTGAATGTATACATTGATTGGGATGGTGTTCTAATTCAGAATTAAAAAGGAGGATGCCTCAGAGAGAAAATCCATCAGTGCCTCATCTCCAAGTGACTGAGTTACGTTAAGGGCAAGGATAGGCTAACACTGAGCAGCATGTAGCTGTATCATGAGATAGCAGATAACAAAAAAGACATATTCATTTCAGGTTTATTTATGCAAATTATCTGAAAATTAAAAGAGTACTAAAAAAAAAAGTTATTTCCCTGCTAACTGCTCATTTATTGTGTCTCTATTCTTATCAAGAAGTCTTAGACGTTTGTAGCAGAAGATACAATGAATCATGTAGGCTTTCTAGCTCCTGTACTTTTTTCATTGACCTCATGTAAATGTAATCATTTATCCTCTATTTTTTATACTAATGTATCGAAGGCAGGCTTGATATTGTCAGGCATGCAATGGAATACGCTCCAGGAAACCTTCCTTCCAGTGGTGAGGTGACAAATGAAAAAGAAAATAAAAATGGATTTTGCAATTTAAAACATAGTGTGCTCAGGGAAGAATGCACAGCCACCTATAATGTGATATGATTCATTTCTATATATGCAGGAAAGGATTTTACAGAAAAGCTTTATGGGAGATGTACATGATATTTAAAGTAACATGAGGCCTATTCTACATAATGGTGCTTGCTTTATCTATCACAAGCTAGAAGAAAGGTTTAAATCTTTGTGTTTGCCCTCTTATCCTTCAGTAAGATGTCACATTATGCCTCATTCCATTACCTATTTAATCATCCCTTAGACCTGATTATGTGTTTGGAGGGAAAGGTTGGCAGAGAGAGTGAAACAAAATGCACACATGTTTCTCACACTAAATCTCTGAAGATCTTGTTCATACTATGCGAAGAAATTGCATTTTTAGATATCCTCAAAGCTGGTGTGAAAGAAGTCAGTGCTTTTTGTTGAAAATTTTACATGACTTTGAAGGATTTTCTCTTTTTCTAGATGATCAATGGTGAGTGGATTTTAGTGGTTTGAGCTGCTGTGATGCTAATTAAAGATAAAATATCCAGTGTTTCAGATCCTTAAAGTGTTCAGTCTTAAATCCCAACATGTTTGTTAGAAGGGACAGGGTACTTTTAAAAAGCTGATCTTACTTTAGGTGATTTTTTCAGGATGAAACTGTATCAAAATATGGCCATTACTGGGGACAGGGCTTGGGGGAGGACAGGGCTTGGGGGACTTCAGTGCCTGTTGGTGCCACAGAGTGGCAAAGAATGACTGCAGCTGCCCCTGCCTTTCCTCATGTCTAAGGATATGAAGTTGTTCATATTTAGGGCCAGCACAGAGATTACATTTTATTTCTTCTGTCAGATCTCAACAGTTTAAGAAATTTGGTTTCTCTTAGCAGTATTCAAGGTAATGTTTTTCAAATACCAATTATTTTAGCTTACTTCAGTTCCTCTATATGAGGAAAACATCTCAGTTTCCTCAGTAAACATACAGTGAGGCAATGGGCCGGAGAGCTTGATACCTTTTGTGCTCAGCATCGTGCTTAGGTGAGTTGACTTCACCTTCCAAAGATGACTCCTCTTTCTGGGCCATGCCAGGGGAACTGAAGCCCCTAAATTTTGCCCACTGAATGCAGAGACAGTTGCTGTGTAGTCAGTGTGAAAGCCTCCCAACATGAATCTCTGAGGCCTGGACAGAAACAGAGCCCAGATCTCCGTCTTTTTAAACCTTAGTCTTAATTTTGAGACCAGAACATATGTTTGTAATCCTCCTAATCTATACTGACTGGCCCTTAAAACAGAGTATAAATCTTGGGATTACTGAGAACTGATTTTGGTGTAGGTCCTTGGGTCCTATGTTTTTGGAGCATTTCTGTTATCTCACTGATTTCTATTGGTGTGTTTTCACTTGTGGCAGACGGCTATATCTGAAAATACGATTTATTGCTTTGTATTACATTTTTGAGCTGATTTTTCATCATCTATGTGTAAATTAATTGTGCTGCCAAATTTGGGAATTGAACTCACAAGTCTGGCCTAGCAGCTCTGATCAGGTGTATCCTCAGGTGAGTTGACTGAATCATTAATTGTTCAAGGCCAGACTGGATGGGGCTTTGCACAAACTGGTCCAGTGCAAGTGTCCCTACCCCCATGGCAGGGCGGTTGGAACTAAATGATCTTTAGGGTCCCTTCCAACCAAGGGCATGCTACAATTCTATGATAGACTAATGACTCCTCACTCTCCATGCAGGGTAGGGAGCTACAGGAGATGCAACCACTTCTTGTATCCTCAAAACCACTCATGGAAATACATGGATATTCATGAGTGCGGAAAGCTGTCTCTGCTCTGCATTTTTCTATACAAAGGAGTTGAACTATTTCCTAATACTCCAGATCATGATACAAGGGGGCTCACTGCTGTACTGTGCTGGATGTTCCAGGTTTTCACTTTTCATGCCTTATATGCTCAAACAGCAAAGTGCTGATTGCTGTGCTAGTAACCTGGTTGAGATAGAAATACGGCACAACCCTTAGGATCAGCTAAACCTGTTCTGGAAAATACATGTATAAATGCACTTATTTTCATTGTTTCATTGATATGTTTTCTAAATTTTAGCAGTTTGTCAGTAACATGGGATTACTTTTAGGGTTTTAGTGGACTGATGAAACAGTTACAATCTGGAGCCCTGTGGTGGAACTGAACTGGTTACAGAAGGCACCCTGTAGTGGATGGCAGCTGGCCTGTTCTTCGGGAGCAGAACAGGGAATGATTCCTCATTCTGGAGGGAGAGGAGTCCTTTATTAAAAAAAAAATAATCTTAAAAATGTGAGGAATGTGTTAAATCATAAAATTAAATAAAAAGTAGAGCTGAGTGGATGTACACTGCAGTGGAATGGACTAACAATTTATGGAAGTGTGCTGCAGAGCATAAAATATGAGAGCATGTTATTTTTTTAGTTTGGGAATACTTGTATAATCAGCACTGTGTGATGAAGAGCTTTAAATTTTGTAGGTATATGCTTAGCAGAGTGTATTTGTTGGAATATTTGTCCTTCATGGCAAAAAGCTCTTTTGTGCCTTATAAGCCCATGTGGCCCGACAGAGGTAGTTTTGTGTCGATGCTGAGTGATTGCATGCTTTCTGGGTCATTCACGTTAACATTCTGATTATGGTGGTGAGTTACAAGGGATGAGCTGAAAAGACTGTGATGTTACACTGGAATGTACTAGCTCAGACAAAGAAAAAAGACATTTCTCTAACTGCAAAGTTTTGAGACAAAGTGAATCACATAAACAGATAATCTTTAAAGCAAACTTTCTGCTCTGTGTTCTGGTGGTGTTTTCAGCTGATGTCCTAATCTTGGTGTCCTTCAGAGTTTGCTCAGTGTTTTCAGCAGCTGTGATCCTGGGAAGTCTGTATGGAATACTAGGATGGGCTCAGCGATGGTAAGGTTTGAATCCTTTTGAGAGCTCAGTTTCCCTGATAATTCTGTCATGTATTGGGAAAATACACTTGATCCTGAAGAGAAAGCAAATGGAAATTGTGAGGAAGAGGGGGGCGTAATCCTGCATGGATGAAAGCATTTTGCATTATAACCGGCTCTGTTCTGCCACTTAACCACCACCAGGAGACAAAAGACAAGAGTAAGTACTCTGCTGTTAAGCCTAAGTGTTATATCTTGATTCTTTTCTGCCAAAACCACTTCAGAGTAAGTGCACAGCCGTACATTAGGCTCGAGAATCCCACTCAGTTTGAAATTTTTACACCTCAGTGCATCTATCTGCTGACTCTGGGTCTGCGCTGGATGGCAATAGTCACTTCTCTTTGTTGGACAGTGTACAGAGCTGCATGATCTGCCTCTAAATAAAATTAATTCAGTGTTCCTTTAAAAGCAATGACAGGTAAAACCCCAGACCTTTGGCTTTCAATGAATTGTATAAAACCTGAAATAAATCTTCTACCAGTCACACAGGGCAAACTCACCTTCCTTGAACTTGATTTTTAAGACTTATCTGCCTCAGAGATCTCGTTTCTCATTCCCTGCCCCTTCTGTGCATAGAAGTTTCATTGATCTCAACAGGATTTCTGTACACTAGGCACTGTCAGGAGATATAGCAGAGACCTGTGGTGCAGATAAGAGATGCACAATGCTGATTGGAAAGAAAATACGCAGCAGAAAATTACCCACCAAGAAAGTGTAGTTAGCTTTTTACATGGAGAGTGGCATTGAGCTGAATTTGTGTTTCCTACCATTCACACTGAGCGTAATTTATGTTTCATACCATTTTCAAACTTCATTTGTCTGTACCTCTGTGAATGCTCCAGGTCCTCCTCTGCTGCCTTCAGGTATTGACTCCCTGTTTAAACAATTGCTAAAATAGGTATCTGTGGCTATGAAGTGTACATATATACAGTACAGTCTATGAAATTCTGTAAGGAAGAGGAAAGGGGCATTTTGTATGTGTTTTAATAGTTATGAGAAGTATTTCTTTTGGATTGACCTGCAGCTACTGTGTACAGTTGCATTTCCCCAGCAGTGCTGTGTGGAAGCTTGGAGGATTAGCTTTGCAGCAGTCCAAGTAGGGAGACATCATTATGTCCCCCATAAGAAGAAAGCATAAAAATATAAGAACAGGGCTGTCTAGTTTGCAAACTTGAAAAGAATAGATGGCTCTCTGTTATTATTTCAGCCAAATAGTTCCTCTCACACTCTACAATACCTAAACATTTTTGATCTGATTATTTTACCTTCAAAGGTCAGATTTAGGGGAGAAGCAATTCTCCTTCCATTGCCCTTGTTCACATACAGAATATGTTAATAAAGGAAGGTTAGAGGAGCTGTTAGGGATCTCTTCCTTGTTTTGGTGTTAGTCTCCCACTCTTCTTTCATATAGACTTTAGCTCTCATTAAGCTCTTTTTTAAAAAAATTTAAATTGTTTTTATCTCATGTTGCCAACAAATCAATCAGAGGAGCCATCCCTATGAATACAGAACATCTATAGAGGCCAACATTGATTTCTCCTCAGCTGCTTCTTATTATAAAGTTCCCTGGTGTGAAGAAGACACTAAATAGAAGCTAATAAACATTACATGTCTCATACATTTTCACATTCTGTCAAATACAGTTTGGGGATTTTTTTTTTCATTCAGAATTTAGCTTTTATTTCTTGAAAAAGGTAAAAAAGCATTTCCCCAATTCTTTTTTCTCCAGTGCTGGAGGGTAGAAACTTGCACAGGTATTGGGAGTCATATTCACCCTGATCAACAGTGTGTGGTTTCCTTGCAATGATCACTTGCATGGTAGAAGTATTTATATTTCCTGCTGTGTAAATTGGTGTTACTAGTTAAGTCTGGGAGACAGGAATTTCTCAACTACCAAGAAGTCACCGGCTAGCCAATCTGATTAGTAAAGAAAGACAGACAAGCTATTTTAATAGGATTTTTAGATTTTCCAGAAAAAAAAAATTGCAGAAACAAAAATAGACCACTGAGAAATGTGCCACTTTTTCTTATTAACACCTTGTAGGCTGTTGTGCATACATTTGTGAAATACCATTACATCAATGGCCAGTGTTGTCAAAGGCAGCTGCATCAAGATAAGGAAACCCAGGATAAGTAGACCTGACTTTCCCTTGTTGACACAGAAGGTGGACTACTCCTCTTATGTCACAGTAAAAAGGTGTCCCAAGTCAAACTTCAAACAAGCCAACTAACACTTTCCCCGAGGGGTGCTCTTTGGTTGGGTGTTCTGCATGTGCTGAGTATTACTAGGTGTTGTACGGTTTAAGCATCTGCTACCACTCCCACAGTTCCATTTTCCCCTCACCTCCTCTGACAGCTGGAGGCCAGAGAGCCCTGTAATGGCTGAGGAGCCCCAATGGGCACAGCTTTCTCACCTGGTTCAAATTTTGTGGAAACTGGAAAAAAAATCCCTGTCCTGTCCCTGTTGGCTCACAATCTTTGCCCACTGTGGATGAAATGCTTTCTGCAACTTACTGTCCAGCCTCTTTTTTAATTCAAAGAAGGGTCAGAGCAGGCTTGTGGATGTGATGAGTTTTCACACAATGAATCACGTTGAAAGGGACCACAGTGGGTCATCTGGTCCAACCTCCCTGCTAAAGCAGGGTCATCCTAGAGCCCCTTGCACAGGCTTGCTTCCAGAAGGTTCTTGAATATCTGCAGTGAGGCAGATTCTACAACCTCTCTGGGCAATCTGTTCCAGTTCATGGTCACCCACACAGTAAAGAGGTTATTCCTCACTTTCAGGTGGACCTTCCTGTGCATCAGTTTCTCCCAGCTGCCTTTTGTCCTATTGCTTGACACCACCAAGATGAGCCTGGATCCATCCTCTTGGCACCCTCCCTTCAGATACTTGTAGACATTGATGAGGTTCCCTCTCAATTGTCCCTTCTCAAGGCTGTACACACCCAGCTCCCTCAGTCTTTCCTTGTAAGAGAAATGCTCCAGTCCCTTGATCATCTTTATGCTCCAGTGGACCTCCTCCAGAAGTTCCACGTCTCTCTTGTACCAAGAAGCCCAGAATTGGACACAGCACTTCAGATGCTGCCTCAAACAGGTCCCTTCACTTTTGTTCCTGTCTCAGCTCTTATGCTGAATGTAGTTGGTTGTGTTGGTTATACACCAGAATTAAGCCTACTGGGTCTAGAAATCTGTTTGGGAGTTTTAAGAGGGTTTTTTTTGTTTGTTTTCTTTTTTTACTCCACCTTAATGCTATCAAGAGGCTGCTTCTCTAAACAGGTTCACTTGTAGGCTATTTGCTTCTTTTAATCCCTGTATATGGTGTTTTGTCATGATTAAGAGAACCTAAGCATTCTTCAAATGTCTACAGCTTTGGAATTTAAATTGCTTCTTGTAGAAACAAATCAAACTTGCATTGCAGACCTAAAAAAAATACATTAATATATATTAACCTGAAAGTTCATGGTGGAGTAAATTGAGAGATTCAGCAATTCTTTCAGCGGTGCCATATCCACAGACATTTAAATTCATTTTAATTTTAAATTGAGTTTCTTTCTGAATTCCAGGGCAGATCCGCAATCATCTCTCTTTCTCAGCACTTTTAATGAAAGTATCTGCTATGCTGGACTGATGGGATATGCAAGGAAGTGAATGGTTAAGAGAAGTAAGGGATTGAAGATGATATTTGAGCCCAGGATGTGGATCAAATATAAGTGGTTTTTGTAGGTAGAGAAAATGGGGCAATGGTAATTTCTGTCATTATTTTTGTCTTTCACCCATCTATAGGGTGAGCACAGAAAGTCAGAAAGAAAGAAACACTGGAGTCTTAAACTCTTCAATAGGTTCCCTTTTTTGTTTTGCACAACAAAGGCTGAAAGGAATCCTTCTCCCTGAACTCTCATTCACATTTGTCCATTGCTGTGTCAGAAATAAGACCTGTTAAGCTAAAGCACAAATTAATCTAACAGTAACACAACATAGACAAAGAAGGGAATGCCCTTGTGCATAAGCTGTTTTACTTGATACTAAAGCGAGCTGATACACATACACGCTCTCTCACCAACACATATGCACACATACATTTAATGTGTAAAATCAAGGTTCATTTTTCTTTTACCTTTGGAAAAGGAGTTCTATTTACAGTAGGGCCACTTGACATCATACTGCAGTGTAAGATGCCCCCCTTTGCATTGATATAAATCAATTATATCAACTTCTGCTGTGTCATCAACAAGCAGACAAGAAACTTCACTTTTTTTGAGTCAGAAACACCAACTTCTGAATGTAAAGTACTATTGCCTGCTTTTTTAGCTGATTTTATAATTTAACTGTCCTTTTTTTTTCTTTTCTACATATTTTTACAAGATCAGTATATCATATTAAGCATATTGCTGTCTTTATAGTACTGGCCGACAAAAATATTAGAAAAGATCAAATCTCACTCCATTTTGGTAAGCACTTCAATGAGCAGCAATTCTAATCTTCAGGCTCAAGAGACTGAATTTAGCCACCAGAAGCTGGATGTAGAAGCTTACATCTTACTACATCATCTGGTCTCCTCTCACAGTTAACGGAAGAAAATAGACATTTTCAATTCGTGTTTCATCTTGTCCTGAAATTGGTTATATGTCCCAAGTCGCAAGACTGCTCTTTTATCTCTTAATTGATTATAGAGGAATCTCTGGAGGAACAGCTCACATGTAGAGGCCTATAATGCCCATATCTGTTTTAAGGTGAAACAATTCCTCCAGAAAAGTGGAAGTTCAGTACTATAGAGGATCTTGCCTAGAAACAATAGAGCTGATGCCAAAGGGTTTCTTCATTCTTAGTGTGGTTCCACCATTTGCTCTGTGTATGCTTAGTTCTTTCTGCTGCATTTTTTCTGCCTCAGGGGAGAGGACACATACTCTAAGCAGGGTCTTCACCCAGCGAGTGCAAAACTTCATTGGAAACATGATATTACAAGGGCAAAAATATAAGTTGTCCCTAATAAAACCTGCTGCTTTTGGTTTATTTAAGCACACTCTGGCAGAAGCAGGTAGCCACCATCTCTGTAGCATTAGGTGTTGCTTAGACAAATCATCCTAAGAAGCATCCCTCATGAACTCTGCTTCATAGAAAATTAACTCTGATTGTAACTACAGTAAGTATTGGGCTGGTGGTTTAAGTGTTATTCTCTTCAACAAAAATTTCGTTCTGATTGCACAGAGCAAGAAAAAGAGCAGTGTAGGTTTTGACAGGTTTCTTAAAAAGTGATTTGGAAAGGTGTTAACCTGTCCATGAGAGAGAAAAGCAACTTGCTCAATGTTAAAACTAAATACTGAATGCAACAGAATACAAGAAATTACTTGAACTGTGGATGCTACAACACAATCTTTTATTATGGCCTTAGCTGTAATGCCTCTCTCTTACAGTTCATTTTGGCAGAGATGAGACTCCCCCATGTCCTCCCTCAGAAAGCCAGCTTGCAGATGAGCATGCTGAGCATGGTCTAGTATATCACAAGTTATAATAAAATATGCAGTAACACAGCATGCTTGGCTTGAAGTTGGTAGGTTTTGTGTAATAAACATTCTTTATATTGTTCTGTGAACACAAAAACCTTGGACTGAGTCGTTATGTACCACTATGGTAAAGGTGATTGATTCACCAGATCTTCTGCTGCAGGTAGTGCCTGTTACCAGTGTCAAATCAATAAAGTCTGGGTTACCCCACTTACAGAAAGCAGGGTAAAGGAATATATAGGGTTATTATAACATATGCAAGTTTCCTTCATGTAAGTAGGAAACCAAAATAGCATTTAGCAGCTTGGCCTAAAATGTGAAAGACGAGCAGATCTCAGCCTCACTTTTAAAGAAACTGATTTTTAAACTACTAACATTAAACGTATAGGCTTCAAAGAATTTTGGATCTAGCCTAGCCTCATCATTGTCTCACAATTCTCAAATGCATGCTACAAGCAGAAATAAACACCTACATAGAATTTCTTGGTGTTAATATCTTTGCAAATTTAGCAGTCATGCTGCAGTCTGGTAAGATGTGTCAATTTAGAGGAGTTAACAGGAAAAGAGGAAGAAATGTATATATGGGATACATGTTATTTTCAATTCATTTATGTGCAAATGTGCTATTCAAAGGCTGTATGTGTTTCTCATTATATTATCTCTCTAATTTAGAGTGTGTACTCTTTGTGGCATTGGTATTATCTTCGTATTTTCCAAGGTAGTATGCATGCACTGCTACCCCCACTTCTAGTGATAATTGAATAATCACCAAGTGAGTCTTTTCTCGTTTCTGTGACTTTTGCTATACAGATATGGCACAGGTGGTAGTTGGCTACTGAATCTTTTTAAATGTTGATGGTGTTTGGATATATAGATGTGGAATTTAAGTGAGTGCAATGAATGTGTGTGCAACCCTTTGCTATTGTTGTTTCCAGAGCAACACAGAAATAGTTCTTTGTTCAATTTGAATTTTAGAGTTAGTCTCAAAGTGCTAAAAAATGGAAAAAGCATTCTGTGAAATATTTTCTAACCTATTTTTTTATATTTTATATGGTCAGTTAAAACATAGATTCAGTGTTTTCACAGCCACAAAACTATAGCATAATATATTGCAGGTATGTAAAAATGAATTGCTGTGATGAAAAAAAAAATGGGAATACCTAAAAGAGCTACCTTGGGTGAAAATGATAAGAGAAAGAATTCACCAAAAAAGTGTCACCAGCAACAATGCTGAACTCCAGCTACTTTGATCCAATTTTCATTTTGTCACTCAAAGCAGGAGAAGTTGAAGTCAAAGTTAAGTATCTCTAGACACGGGCACAGGTTGCAGAATTCAGGAGTTGTCAGCCACTAAAAGAAGTGCTGATATTTTTCCCCTTTAAAAATGAGAAGGAAATTTTTAAGTTGAAATAACAAAGAAAATTGAGAACAAGGGCAGAAAATTTGAAAACAAACAGAAAACTTGGAACCAAACAAAAATACAGTATTTTATTTTATTCCAAGTATTTGTTTTTCTGTCTAAAGGGATAGCATAGCATAGCATTTCTCTCCTGAATGAAAATCAAACAAAAAAGTCCTGCATAATGACCAAGCAATGAAAGCTCAGATATTGCAGTGGTCCTGAATGTGAGTTTTAACTAACATTCATTCGTAGCACCTTTTTCTTGGTCCATTTTTCCTGTAATTATTTTACTTGTTCTGTGTTGCATATATCTAGAATGTGGAAGCATCTCTAAGTCCGTTTTCACAGTTCTTCTCCTGATGGTCCATCCTTAAAACTCTTTGCAAAGTCTCTAGCTACCACCAGAAAACTGATGACTGATGTTATTTGTGCAAAAAGAACAATGCCAAATATTGACTTATGTGCCTTTTGTTTCTAGTTTTGTACTTCAGTAGTAAATGCTTTGTTTGTCACTTGTGGGGAACCCAATACAATTGGCTCCCTTGCATTCCAATAATAATGGTGAGGGTGCTGATAGGATGTTCAGCCCAGTATGCCAGAGTATTATAGGAATAGAATGGTCCATTTATGCCTTTAGGGTAAGAGGGGTTTTGTCATTATTGTTTTTCCTTTGCACTATTCTGCGAGTGGAATCAGAGTTATTGAAACATGAAGGTATTTTTAGTCAAGGTTTTTACTTTTGACTCATTCGGTGTTGTAAGACTCAAGTCAGTCACTTAGGTCATCAAGAATTAGGTGTAATGGAAAACACAATGTCACCAACTGTGGAGTCAGTCAGTGTAATAGGGAAAACTGGACTGGTGGGGAATTAGAGCAGATTACCAAGTGAGAGCTGATATGAAATGCACTAGAGCAAGGTTGTAAGGATAAAGGATCAATTTGTGAACTTGCCATGTGATAGGTTACTGAAGAGGCCAGAATTTTCAAATAACTCACTCAGCAGAGCTGGAGGAGGGAGTCAGCAGAGAGTATTGAGATGAGTATTTCAATTTTTTGTTTTATGCTTTGAGTTTTGTAAAATGTATGCATTTTCATGGTTCTCCAAAAATGGGAACTTTTATTGTATCTAGATCTGTATTTCTCTCCCAACTATGTCTAAACTGACATATGCACATTTCAGAGAGCATGTACTTTGGAAATGAGAGCAATACTGGCAATTGTCCTAAAGTTTATTCTCGATTCCATGCTTATTCTGAGTCCTGTATTTGTATCCTTACTAAACAAGGAGGAAAAAATTGAAATGGCAACTATTTGAGATGAAGAACAGTGAAACTGTTGTACAAGTTACCTTCCACACACTTTCTTTTTTAAATACAAGTTGTAAATGAAGTAGCAGATGACATTATGTAAATTCATTTTTCTATCAGCGATTTCAGCCACATAATGAAAATATAGTCAGAATAGTGCTTGGTGGATTTGCATAATTGCACATCTGAAAGACTTAAGTGGTAATAACCATTGTTAAATTACTTTGTAATTTTTTTATTATTATTTCAAACTAAAGTTTCAAAAACTACTAATTGAAGGGAATTAACTAAGCATGACTATTAAAAACAAACACAACTCATTGTTAATTTGATCTTAAAACTGAAATTTATGATTTTCCTTGTTTGATTTTGCTGTCTTCTTGCTTGTCAACCTTATCTTAAGGAGTTCCTGGGGCCATTGTTCTCGTGTTCATATTGATCATCAGAAAAGCCATATAAACTCTTATGAGATGATCTGATGAGATCCAGCTTTCAAAAAAATAATTTTTAGCCATGTGTTTTGATGGGATTGGAAATGAAGATTGCATTGCAGTGATTTTGCAGCAAGATGGTTACTAGAAAATTGCACAAACCTGTGGGTTTCTCTCATACAGACTGAGTGGGAGTGCTTTTCATCGTGTGATTGTCCTGCATATCTGAACATATATTTTGTTCAATATGCCTCATTAATTTTGAAGAAACTGGTTAGACTGTAGCAAAAAAAGAAGGTAGGTTTAAAGGAAGGAGCCATGCTTGGTGTCACCATGCCTGAATTGTCTGCCACAGTAAATTGGAACACCCTTCCCTGAGGTGGACCCCGTGTAATTTTCCTCTTCTTGTTTATTGCAATAATGCAACAGAGGCAAGTACTGAGAATGTTGCTACTGGTGGGTCATTGACTTCCATGTCATGAAAGTCCATTCATATAAATGAATGCAGTCCACTGCAAATGATAGTGTTCAGATAGCTCAGAAACTATAGCAATTGCATTACATATAGAGAGGTCTTACAAATAAACCTCCTGCATGTCATGCTAACAAAGGTAGTAGGTGTTACATTTGAAAAAGAGAAGACCAAGAGAGAGAAGATTAATAATGGGGAAAAAGTAGATAAATTTTAAGCTACTTGAAAAGCACATTTGCAGCAGGGTTTTCTTTCTCAAAAAGTTTTAATTCAAAATCTGCAGTTTTCTTTCTGACAGAAATTTTCCTTTTTGGATATAACTTGTATCTGTACTATAGAATGCTTCACACAGACAGTAGAGAAGAACTGTGGCTGTTCCATCACACGGCAAAAATTTGCTTTCTGAAAGCTGGATTCCTTCAGAGCCTCAGGTAAAGACAGGAACTGTGTATGTGCATGAGTGTGTGCAAAAGAGGGGAAATCATTCCATATCCTCCTACTAGCACTTATTATTTTAAAAAATGAGTGGCTAAAGGTAAAGCAGAAGATTGCAAAAGTTGTAGAACAAGAAGTGCTGTGTTGAAATGTGCACTCTGCGTGATTCTATTTAATTATTCCGATCACACAGTATAGGTTATGTATTTATGAAATATCCCAGCAGACATGCCAATCGAGTTAAACCCATTAACAGTGAATCTTGCAAGAATCCCTACAGCTTCCCATCACTCAGTACCAGGCATTAAGATTGAATATAGGCATCAACATAGAAGATTACAGTCTCTGTAGAACTGACACCGGAGAATGGAGACAGGCAAGTCATCATCAGGCACAGAATTCTTCTGCTCCGAATAATTGCCTATTTGCTCTGCATTCGAGCTCTATTCCTTGGCCTTAGATCTCCTGCACATCTAGTTAGAACTTGCAGAATTAATATCAGGTTTCCTATCACCTCACTCATTACTTTTGTCAGTGGAATTCAAGGAGAAGAGTCAAAAACATGTTTTTAGAGGCTATTTCTTAAGGACTTCTGTTTTTTTCTTTTTTTGTTTAAATAGAAACCTGTCTGTTAGCATGTCAGGTTATTTCTTTAGACTGCACTGGAAAGGACATCCAAATAAATTGCGATTTTACAATACAGGTATTGTTGCTTGAAGATCATTATTGCGTTATCCTTTTTACCCAGAGCCACAACTTCAAAAAAACCCAAACCACTTCAGAATGGGAAAAAAAGGTTAAATAGCAGACTGGATATCTTCTCTTTAGACTCCCCCTTATGAAGACTTATTTTCTGAGTCTTACAACATGAGAGAAATCGTTTGAATAGTGTAGCAATAAAAATATGCATTTGATTTGTTTAATGTAATGCCAGAAAATCTTGGTAGGTCTTTGTAAAGAATGATTATATACAGATCTCATATTGAGAATCTTCAATGGAAAAAAAAAAAGTCTGCCTCCTAGTCATGTAGGATTCAGTGAAAGGACACAAAAGGCAATTATCCTTTAAACTTTTAAGTAGTTTTCTTTAGAAAGATGACATGCATTTTAATGCATTTATAAATGGAGTGATGGGTGGACCTGGAGTGCCATAACACCAAAATTCACAAGGTCTTGCTGACTTCAATGGACTTATGCTGGCTGAGGAAAACAAGAAAAAGAGCAGTTTAATTCTTCATAAAGATGAAGTCTGAGTAAATCAGTACAATCCCAAGGATACACTCAGAACAATTGCCAATACAACCTACTTTATTCCAAAGAGTGTAAATGCTATTATAGCAAATAAATTGCTTGATTTTGTTAGGCACTGCCACTGCAATTAGTGAGTACACTGGAATTCTTACTATTTCTCTTTCCTCAGCATTGAGATTTTTTTCTTTTTTTTTTTGCACACTCTTATCTGTAGCTCAAGTTTTAGCTGTTATTTCCTTTTTCTCTGCTATAAAAAATGTAAAAGATATAATTTTCGTTTCTTACTGTCTTTGTGATCTGCTTAATCATTAATTAGCTAATAAATCCTTGCAGTAGAGTAACAATACAGCTAATAGTTTGACAGAAAAATATGTGTTCTTATGCTGAACTCTCTTGTTTTGTCCTCACTCAACTGTTTTCACATGGCAGATCTTTTTAAAGGTTAACACACACAAAATAATTATTAAATTCCACCATAATTTTGGAACCTTCTTGGAGAAAATGTGCTTGAAGGAGTTCAACATGAAAGAGAAAAGTTAAAAATATGAGTTGATTTTGCTTCTCTGCTGTCATTGATCTTGGCTTTGTAGTTGTTTTAAAATACCACTCCGTATGTTATTAAAGTGAGGAAGTTTCAGATAATGCAAAAATCTTCTGGAAAACAGATTTTTATATCAGAACTTGAAATAAAATGAAAAGTAATGAGAAAAGAAATCAGGTTAAAAGGCCAGAAAACCCATTAGAAACTGTATGTTTGTGTATTATCTAGCAAATCAAATGTCAGGGGAAGACATTTCTGAAATAATTATCAATCATTTAAAACGAAAAGGAAGCAAACAACAGAAACCTTCATTTTTATATTTCAGAGGCTAAATCCAGGCTGCTAAATCCATCAACAAAGCAATTACATGGAATTATTCTGATTTTAAAAGATGTTGAATAGTCACAGCTTCCCTTGCAGTCATGCTGTCAGCAGCTTTGCTACCCAAACATCATTTTCTGCTCAGAGATAGAACACTGATGTTGAAGTGAGGGGTTCAATTTCCCACACAAAGAAGATGCCACTGAAATTGTGTTCCCCAGAGTTGTCAGCCATAGTGAGACCTGAGAATGGACCGGGGCCTTGCCAACAGAAAACTTTGCAAAAAGAATATTAAATGTGAAGCAGCAAGGCAATAAACACAGAGAAGAAAATGACCGTTGTGTTTTCCCTTCAAGTTTTTCTTGTGTAGGCATTCAGATTTCTGCATGCTATTCTCTGTGGCCTTAGTGTCTTGAACTGTTTCTTTACCTGTACCTTACTCTGTTTGCCATAGGGACATAGCAGGAAAATTCCAGAGGTTTGTGACGGTAGATAAATTTTGGACAGTTAAGCTGTTCTTGAAATCAGGCTACAAACTTCTTGAAAGTAAACAGGGATAAGTCAATATTTAAATAAATAAAATTTTATTAACTACAGACTTACTTCTGTCTGTCTTCACAATAGCATCATCTTTGACTTCATATGAAGGTGACAGGGACCTGAGTACAACGTAGTAGGTGACATTGCCCTCTATGGATATAGACAGTAGTGTGAGCCTAGAATAGCTAAATATTACAGTGAATAATAAGTGTTTGTTTGAAACTTTAGGTAATGCCCTTTGACTGTTCTGATATTTTATATTTGATAACTTCCTACAGATGCATATGTATGCATATGTGTTATGTGCAGAGACACAAATATGCAGCGAGAATTGTCTGTGTGCACATTTCTAATTGCATCCAGTCCTAGTTATCATTACAGACTCAGTTTTCATGAGAAGTGTAGATCAAGCTGTCTTCTGATGAACCATTTTAGTGAGCTGATGGGGGCATGGCAAACTTGGATCGGTAAAAGAGATTTTTCCTAAAATAAAGAAGGAAATGGGGCTGAGAAAATAGCACAGCTAGGCCAGAACTATTTGAGAACGGTTATCTTGTGAATAAACCTGCATAGGAACTATGGAGATCTGTGCTGAGTGTGTGACAGTGGACAACTTGCATTATCCCCATGCTGGATCTCATCTCTTTGTGAAACAAAGGAAATACTTCACTACCTACTGGGAGAATGAAGTCATTAGTACTTGCAAGGTGTTTGCAAACAAAGTCTATGATTAGCACCATAAAAAATCCTATCTTAAGTGTGTAAAAAGCAGCAGCAGAAGTTATCTTAAGGGAGCATGACATGACACAACTTGAGAACTATATAGACATGCTCGTACCCTAATCCTGCAGCACTGGTACATGTTGCATAATGCAAATATGAGATAATAAAAGCAAGCTAGTTTGATCTAAGTTGACCATTTGAAATAACTATTTTTCTTCCAGTGTTGTAAAGCAAGTCCTCCTGGTGCAAACATGCAATGTTATTCTGGTTTACACATAGGTACCTTAAAAGCAAAAGCTTTTGTCCTAATGCACTTTCATCTTTGTTTATCCAGGACAAAAGCAGTGTGTTGCAAACAAGTTGGACTGAACCCTGGGTCACCGTGATTGCATCTGATGTCACACATGCTTGTATTTCAATCCAGATTAATCTGTTCTGTCCAAGATAGTTAAAACCCCCTTGCAAATACCATACAGCCAACCAGGAAGTTTCCAGGAAATCTTGTATGACTGTCCCACTGAATGCACAATTTGATAGATCCACATTAACCATATGGCACATCCAAGCAGTCCACTTCTCACAGCACCTCAGAGGTGGAAATAAAGAAATCTTACATTTTCCATCTCCTCCTTCACCAACAAGTCCATGCCGGCCTATTCAGTGCAACTTCCTCCACCCTTGGCATGGAATCTCAGTACCAGTGTTAGAAACTTGTCCTTCTCAATTTGAAGCAGAGTTTTAGAGTTTGAGGCTTTATCCTCCCCACGGTAACAACCCAAGAAGTGGAACTGTACTCAGTAGGAGTAACAAATGTAGTTTAATGACAGCTTTTTTAACTATTGATTTTGACTCCTTTTAGGATCAACAGTCAAATACAATCCTGATGCTGAATAAAATCTAGGGTTCTCATTCCTGTCCTCAAGAATTCTATTGAAGGTGTAAATAAAGCACTTTCTACCATGGTTTTTCATTACAATCAAGTCTCATAAGGCAGTACAGTATTCTACTGTTGTGTTAATTTGGTGACCTTGATACTGACATCAGTCTGTTGTGGTTCTTTAGCTGGAAATCATACTGCAGATCCTAGCTGAAATATTTGCAGAACATTTAATCATTGGGGTACTCATGTTTTCACTAGTCAGTCTTTATCTGACCCTTCATTTAAACCTCTCTGTTCCTCTACTGACCATACTCAGTACTGGGATTTTTTCCTCTGTCTCTGGGTCGGTAGCAATAAGCATTCTTGAAAAGTTGTTCTCCCTCTCACTTCAGTCTGTTTGTCTCTCATCAGGTTGCAAGGCTCAGTACTAAGTTGCCTTCTTGCAGCAGGAGCAAGCCATGAGGTCTCTGCTAAACCTGCCACACTCCTCAAAGTAGAAAAGTTATTGTCCTTTATTGTTACTCTACTGTATTGACTTCAATTTTCATTAGCCACCAGTTTTAGACTGTGTTCTCTGTCTCCAGTGGAATACTACATTGCAAGCAATAAAGGTGGCA
Organism: Myrmophylax atrothorax; assembly: GCA_026770055.1. Classification (NCBI taxonomy): domain Eukaryota; kingdom Metazoa; phylum Chordata; class Aves; order Passeriformes; family Thamnophilidae; genus Myrmophylax; species Myrmophylax atrothorax. Next base: position 39,603,225 of record JAOXXN010000395.1, read on the forward strand.
AAAAGAAAAAAAAGGGGGGGAAACTGGGAGCCAGATTAGCATCTCTGTTAAAAGCAGAGTGAAAAATATGATCATGTTTTCAATGGGCTCTTCTTAAGCTGATGGAAATTGCAACCCAGAGGTCATACACTTACTCAGTGGCAGCAGAATGTTGTCACTCCCTGCTGGCTGATTCATGAAATAATTTGCTCTGAAGAAAATTGCTGTTTCACATCAGCTGGAAGCGCCTTTTATCAGACCAGACTTTGATACTGCTGTTGAGTTGTAATCATGCTTTGAATAGTTGCACACAGACTCATCATTCCAGCATGGCTGCACCCACATGCCTGTAAGCCAAGGAAAGATCCCACTCAAATGGGATCCTCAAACTTTAAAGAATGGTTGGATTGGGGTGTAAGAGACTATTACTGTTTCTCATAATGTAATTTATGTGGAAGAGAGGTCCTTGCTTTTTCATCTTTCATGTAGGCAACTCTAATTGTCTTTCCCATAGCCTGTGTTGGGTCATCTATAGAGTTTTGAGATAAGCTTCTAAACTGATTTTGATAAGAGCCTTGCTATTTTCGTGTCGAGGAGACCCAACAGTCTCCCCAGTTTCATTAGCGATTTAATGCCATACAGTTGCTCTGAGACAAGCCACAGTGGGTTTCTCACAGTGTAACAGAACAGGTCTTCATTCTCTGATTTCAGATAAAACTACATTTTTTATAAAATTCTGTCATTCTGTTTGCTATAGGCAGTGACATTTCAGCAGTTAGAATTATTTTTTTTTTTGCTGCAGTCTTGGCAGTTGTGAAGCCCCCTCTTGTCATCCAGAAATGGAGAAGGACATGAGTTGCATTTGCTTTTCTGTCACACTAGAACATTTTCAAGGGCAATTCAGAAGTAGTTCTCTCCCTTCTTTTCCTGTTTTTCCCTTAATTTTCTTAAATTTTTTTTTGCAGATTTCTATACCTTTTTTTCTTTTCACCTATTCTTTTTTGTTGTGCTTGGCTTGCTCCTGTTCTGATAATTCCAGTATTGTTAACTGAAGGAGTAGAGGAGTGATTTTTGCCTTTGCCCATCTTAGCATTGGAATCCTATTCTTTTTGTAATTTTTGGGTGCATGGCAAAGTAGAATCTAGTATGACCTTCATACAACCCCTGAGACAGGTGTTACACAGAGTTAAAGATTAGCCTATCACTCAGTCTCTAATCATGTAAGTTTGCTTCCTTGTCTACCTTCAGCTGAGAGCTCTGCATTTGAAAGTTTCAGAAGGGTTTAGTGTTACCTATTTAATATTCTAGGATATTGTCTCAGAAGATAATAAAAGATTTTTAAGCTGCAAGGGATAGAATTTTTCTTATGTCATAGCACCTTAGATTTAGTGTTGGTATCATCAACACGTTTTTGAAAAGAGCTAAGAAGTACGTGTAAGATCTTCCATTGTCTTGGGAAAAGATTATAATTTCATTTTGTCTTTCACTTGCATAAAGTGTCATCATAAATAGGCGGTTTAGTGGAAAATTCCCAGTGAAACTGCTATGCAGTTTTCTGTCATGGAAATTACAGGTGTCTTTAATCTGCAGCAAAGCCTCCATGTCCTGGCAGGAGCTTCAGGTGGTCACCTGCTGCAGGGCCTTGCTACCCTCTTGCCCTTCAAGGAAATGGGAGTTACCGAGCATTTTTTTTTTTCATGGCCTTATTTTCCTTTTCTATCACATATTTGCCAGTGCTCCATTTGCTCCCTACCTGAAGTCATGTGGAGAGGAAAGCAGTTGATATTCAGCCCAATAGCATCCAAAAATATCTGTCTTTCATATTGATGGCTTGGAAGTTGCCACGAGCAGCAGCCAGTGCACCACATTGGAGCTGTGAGGGTTATTGGTCTGTCCCATGGGTGCTGCATCATCTGCAGTCCATGTTCTGAGCTGCTGCTTGCCCCTTCTGCTGGGGAGAACAAGGTAAGGGGCATCAGCATCCTTACTCCTGTGTTGTTTCTAAGGTATTCCCTCCCTCTCTTCAGGCCCATTTGCAGAAGATGGTGAGAGCACGCAGTGAGGTTTTGTGGTACGCAGAAGGATCTTGTCTCTGGGCCTGTAGCAGTAAGCATTCTCAAAAAGATGTTCTCCCTCTCACTTCAGTCTGCTTGTCTCTCATTCAGTTGCAAGGTTCAGGACTAAGTTACCTTCTCGTGGCTGTGGTGGAGAATATCCAAATCATGCGAAATGCAAGGTTTTTAGCATGATGTGGATATTCTCTACCACAGCAAAATTAACTCCTGCCTGTGAGAACCAGTCAGTCACTGTTTTGTAAATGCTTTCTGCTGTGTAACCTACCTATGCTCAGACCCAGTTCTGACACAGTCAGGGTCAAATGCATTTTTTGAAGTTGCTCCTGCACTGAAGTGAGGAAGCTGGCAATGCTGTCTGGCAACTCCTAGCAAACTCACTCATTTTAGGGCATTCACCTTATATCTGTGAATGCAAAGAATAAAACAAAAGAAGAGCAATAAGAATAATAATAATTTTCCCTTTGGCTTTTCCTTCTGCCTCACAGTAGTGGCAAAATTATATGGCTCATCTATGTCTTAGATTGTAAGTGGCTGAAGTTTTTGTTGCTGCATCCAGTAGTCATTATTAGAATGTGTGTTAATTACAACTGATTTAATTAAAAATATTTTCATTAGGCAGTATGAGAAAAAAATCTGAATATTTTGAAACTGATTAGAAGATTGATAGCTGGTTAAAATTTAGCTTTGTTATTCCATTTACACAGAAATATTTCATGCATCCACAGCAGTCAGTGCTCTTAGGTATTTACTGTTTCAAGTCTGATATCAAAAAGGCTACATTACTGCTTTGACCACACAGAGAGTATCTTTACTTAAACCAAATATTTTTTCCCATTGTGTATATTTTCTGCTGCTACTCTTTAACAGGCCATGAGTAGATCTGCAAATAATGTTAGCATTATATATATATATATATATATATGAATAACCACTTTTTTATTGCTGTGACTATTCACAAAGACTCAACAGAGGTGTCTTTCCCTAACTTGGGGGGCAGGGGGCGGGAAATTGCTTAGACACGGATGTGTGAATTAAATAAGCTAAGGGTCATAACTGAAGCTTTTTTTTCTTCTGTCATGCAGTAGAACACTGGGTTGCATAAGCTTTTCTGGACATTAATGGTATACATGTGCTGGAGTGTGAGCAGCAAATGCCAAAACTCAACCTTAATAATAAAAAAAATAAATGTCTGTGTACAGCCATTATCATTATGTTGGTCAAGAGAAATCATTGTATTGACATGAGACATTTGGTCTGGTTTCCTTCTTTATATTGAAAACATATGTTTGAAGAGGGTTTTTTTTCTCTAGTGTTAGTCACACAGAAGGATGATGTGATGGTAAAGTTCTACTTTAGCTAAATAAATGCATCATAAAAACTAATAAATAGTTGATAAAATAAATTAAATAAATTCCATACTACATATTAAAGAAATGCTTAAACAGTCACATGAAATAACCTTTTGAAAGAACCAGAATTAATTCTTTGTACTGCATAAATTCTGACAATTTTATCTCTGGACTGTCAGTAAAAGTGAGTTTTTCTTAGTGGGAATAATAGCAAAGCCTCTGTGATCAATAGTATTTGTTTATGAGAATAGTAAAAATAGATTTTATAGCAGAAGCACAGAGCTATTGTTTTCAGAAGCAGCTTTGTATAAAAGCTTTGCATTTGTTCTTTCCTCCCGAGACTACTAAAGAGAACACTAAAAAGTAAAATGAGTGACCACAGAAGCAAGTAGGGTCACCCATTACCAGGGATTCATTTTATTTCCATTAGAGAGGAACTAGAAAGCATCTCACACTATTTGTACCTGATTTTCCATTATAAATTACGGTACATGAGATCATTTAAAAATTGCTGAGCCTTTCAGATGAAGTTGACTCTGATGATGTTTCTTTAATAATTGAACAGTAAGAAATACAAGATCTCCATTTTCATCCAAACAAAATACCTTCTGAGATGGGAGAGGACAAAAAGGTATATGAAATACAATCTTCCTAAAAGCTCATAGGGCAGTCTCAGGGGGATTTAAAAAGTGGGTTTGGATTCATGTTTAGAGGGTGAGGTTTTCACAGTCAACTTCTACCTGCAGAGTGGAGTCCTGCGACCACTTGCTGAGCTGGTGTGTGTTGGTACAGGAGCATTCAGGTGTTACACCAGCATAAAGTAAGTGCACTAAAGTCAGGTTGCTACTTTTTAAAAGTTACGATACAACTCAGACCTCTCCTCTAGTTCACTGCCTCAATGTATGAACTTTTAGCTTTAATGCTTCTCTGGGATGAGAGGCAACACAGAATGACAGCAGAACCTCACTGTTTTTGTTTTTTTTTTTTTCCTGAAAACTGGTTCTGCTGGCAGGCTAACCATTGTCTTGACTTTCTTTGCTATTGGAAGGGATTACAACTATAACCTTGAAGACCCAATAAAACACCAGCCCCTGAAATTTGTGACTGGTTGCATGGGGGAAAAAAAAAAGCTGGAAGTGAAAACAATGTTTGTAAGAGATATTCCAGCACAACTGCTGTCATATTTAATTCCAGTTCAAGTCATAGGCTAGGAGCCTGTGCCGCAATCTATTCAAGATATTAAAAGTGTTCTCATCAACTTGGATATTGTTCACCTGATCCCTCCTAGTTCCTTGTCACACATGGCAGAAGTGTGGAAAGTCATGCAGGATCTAAAAATTCACGATGAAAAACAGCAAAATGTTTTAAAATGCTTTCAGGAGTATATTTCAAGCTTGACATTTTTTCCATTTCATTTGGAGGAATCAGCTCCTGCCAAACTTATAGTCCAGTGAGCTTCCAAAGCAGTAAGTCAATAGCATAGCAATGGTACAAGCAACTTTTTTTCTCTTTCCATTTTTTAATTGTAGAAGTCAGAATCCCAGACAGCAATTAATATTTTCAAAATCTATAGAAAAACATGAAAAATATGGTTTCTGGAGTTTGTTTGGTTTGCTGCTCACACTTTTCAGCTATTGTCGATGGGAAGAAGCTCTTGATGGGGGACCTTTGTATTATCGTAAATCTTTATTCCATGCATTATTTACATAGTTTTGAGAAGAGCTACGTGGACTCTTCTTTCTTCAGTGTCTTGCTTAGTTACTCTGGCATGACAGAATTACAGGGAAGCTGTGACACATAAGTTCCACACAAAAATTCTTTAAATGTGGAAAGGTAAGTTGATTTCTTAAACATTCAGTTTTTTACAGTGCTGATTGAGCAAGTCAGAGGCCTTGCCTATTTAACAAAAAAGCCATTTCACATCTACTTTTTTCAATCTTATTTATTATCTATCTCACAGATAATACATGAAATGCTTTCAATTGCTTGGAACAAATAATTCTCTTCAAAATATGATACCATCTCAATTTTTTAGTACATGGCTTTGCAAGTGAGGCATGACTCCAAGGAATTCTGTCAGTCTTTTTTGGAGGAGATATTAACCGAGCCAAATTTTATGTTTTGTAATTAGAATTGGCACAGAGACTGTTCTGAATTTCAGTTGATTACAGATCCTGTCCAAAAACCATGGAAAACACTGGCCTCAGCATAGGTGTATGAAATTATTTCTGCAAACTGATGAACATACCCACTTGGTTTGTTTGCACAGTTGTTTGGTAAGGGGATCTCCTCTTCTGATGTAAAGGCTGTTGGAGAAATTTTAAAACTGCAAAATAATTCACTCCTTCAATTTCCTTTTCATACAGTAGTTAAAGGTTGGGAAGAGCTGTCATAGGACTGGGTGCAGAATGAACTACAGCTGCTATTTTTCAGCATTATGCTGGGGACCTCCAACAGGGCAGATGTTTGCCTTACATTTTTTGCTTCGGTGTCCTTTTCTGTTATGTAAAGCTGTTTCCCCAACTTCTACGATTATATCATGAAAGCAATATATTGTAGAAACTAAAATACAATGGTAATTCATTGCTTTGCTTTCATAATCAGCTGTACTAGTCCAATGAATATCATGTAGTTCAGTTTAAATGTAAACCTACTGGATAAATCTACGAAGATGGTGGAGGGCTGGGAGGGGAAGCCATATGAGGAGCAGCTGAGTTCACTTGGCTTGTTCAGCCTGGAGAAGAGACCTCATTACAGTCTACAAATTCCTCGTGAGGGAATGTGGAGGGGTAGGTGCTGAGCTCTCCTCTGTGGTGACCAGTGACAGGACCCAAAGGAATGGCCTGAAGTTGTGCCAGGGGAGGTTTAGGCTGGATATTAGGAAAAGATTTTTCTTGCAGAGGGTGGTTGGGCTCTGGAATAGGCCACAACACCAAGCCTGGCAAAGTTCAAGAAGCATTTGGACAATGCTCTCAGGCATGTGGTGTGATTCTTAGAGTGTCCTGTGCAGGGTCAGGGATTGGACTCAGTGATTCTTGTGGGTCTCTTCCAACTCAGGATATTCTATGATTCTGTGAAATATGCTGTATATTGCTTGACCTGTGTTAAAACCACTGGCTCTTGTATATGTTAGGGTCTGTCCTGTGACATCATATTCTGTATCATGGACTTCTGGGACAAAATGTATTATTCTGTCTTTCAACAACTCCATGTGGGATAGGATGAAGTGCTTATTTGCTTCTTTACTTACGGTTTCATTACTCAGCTAACGCTTTGTCCTTGCATGTCCCTTTGTCCTTTGGTGTCACATACCATCTTTTGTGATTCTTCATCTTCATTTCCCAGGAGCAGAATAGCTATGGTTTTATTTTATAATCTTCCTTAAAGTTTGAGGTTTGTTTATTTATCACTTTGGGGTAATCAAGTATTGCATGATAGAACCTTCCTAGAAGCTAGTGGACTCACTAGAGCAGAGAGTCACTCTATTATGGCATCCTAGAACTTTTACATTTTCCAAGCTAACTAAAGCAAAATTCATTTTGTAAATAAAGTCTTCAGGATCTGTGAAGACCAGAGTCCTGCTGGGTACATCCCTCTGAGCTCAGGTATAGAATCAGAACTTTAATTTGCTCTGTCCTGCCTTGCTCTAGAGCTTTTGTGTCTCTCATGTCTTCCTCCGAAATAGTGTATAAGTGGACAGTTCTCCTTACAAAATGGCCTTAGTGTTACCATAGGGTGAAGTTTTTCTTAAAGACTATAAATGACTGATCCATAGCAGACAAAGAGGTTGGCTCTTGCATAGGTGTATCAATCAGATGCTCTGTGCGATTTGTACATGAAAATGTAATCAAAATAGTTAAAATTTGGAAGGCAGTTAGGAAGAGAAATGGTTATCAGAGCTTGATCAGTTTGGATGCTTGTTGCAACTGTGAACTCAATTATTACTGTGCTCAGTTTTCTATTGTGGAGGAGGATTTGCCAAGGCTGAAAAAGAAATTAATCCAACTTTCTCATTAAAACCTACTTTGAAAAAGGTCATTGACTGTGCACTGACCATTCACTGACATACCAATGATTTTCTCATCATTTTTCTTCACATTGACAAAATAGAGATGGCTAAAGATCCCCATGAATGTTCACAATGCACATGTAACTAGGCTATCTACTGAATATGCTACTTTCATTTTTGCAAAAGATGAGAAGGGATTAAGCACTTCCTGACATGTTGAAAAATACTCTGTTTTCAAAATATTCGTAGTAAAAGCAGATATAATGCATAAAAGTGTTCTTGTTACTGCTTTTAAAATATGTAATTCTTGCCATTGCTGGACAGATGATGGTATTTGACTGAATCAGAAGCTGTGAAGCACAAACTTTTCTCATAACTCATAAGACAGTAAAAGTTTCAGAGCACCTGAAATAATGAAAAAGATTCACCAAATGCAAATGACAGCTTTCATCTTCCTTTATGAAGCACATGCTCATGAATATATACATTTTCTGCATATGTAGAAGCTCAAGTATATCTGCCTTCCAGTGAATGAAAAAATAAGGAAATTATGTATTCAGAATTAGTTGGAAGTTTGCTTTTTTTTGATGTTGCTGTTTGTTTGGGTTAGTTTTGTTGTTTTAGTTTGGTTTTTTGTTTTGTTTTGTTTTTTTAATTCTCCAGTTTAATTGAAGTTCACTTCCTGAGTTGGAACATTTCTTAGAGGCTGCCAGATTTGAGAAGGGGTACTGTTATCCCCATCTCCTTCCTTCTAAAGGTTTTGTGCTGTTTTAAATACCAGTGTTGCTTCTGGTGATATTAACAGCCTTTTGGCAGTTCTGTGCTGTTTGTCGGCACAATCTGTCCATCTAAAGCAGCAGAGCCTGAGAAGCTGATCTCCTGAGGGAACTCCAACAATATCGACAGCCGTGATTGACATCAAACCAGTCTCTCTCTTTCACCTCCACTGAACTCTTAGACTAAATTCAGGGCCTGACTGAAGAGAGATAGGGTTTTAGCCATTGACTTCCATGGGAACAGAATCTAAACACTAGCAACTACTGCCCTCTCCTAAGACAGCCCTGAATATCTTGGCAAATGCTGTTTAGAAGCACTATCAATTTGATCCCACTTCTTTCTCAGGACTCGAAGCCAAGTTCAGGGCTATTTATGTCTTATTAACTAGAGCAGGCTTTGGATGGGAACTACAGCAAGCATTTAAATCTTCTCCTTGAAAAATGGGTTATGGCTTAATGAGCCTTGTTCAGGTAAAAGCTGTTATTCATTCTTGATATTTGTGTTTGTTACTGTCAGGTAGAAGTCAAAGAAAGAGCAGTGCCTTCTATCTTGAAGAGTTTATCAGGATGGAATAGCCAGAAATTTGTTTCAAGTGAATCAATTCTCACTTTTCTGACATGAAAATAGCAACAGTAGATTTTCCAGATATGCCTCAAAATACCACATATGCTCAAAACTTAGAGGATGTCAAGAACCATATAAAAAGATATGCCTATCGCTTCAAAATGTGAACAGCTACAGATATCCAAATTACATTTTCTATTAAGTCAGCAGTACAAAAGGTTAGAAAAGAGGCAGGGACATAGGCATTTATTTTCAGTCAGTGTGTTTGTACAGAGGAAAAGGAGAAAAATAAAAATGCAGTCCATAACTTGAAGAGTGTTTCTGTGGAATGTAGAAGAAAAAAACCAAAGAAGTTTAAAATATTTCCCTTTTTCCTTCCTCTCCTTCTGAGGAATCTGCAATCTATCAGTATTATTCATCTAATGTAGATATTGCTTAATAGTTCCTAAATATTTTCCTTTTGAATTGATAACCATAGTACATAGTTATTTTTCTTGTCTGAAGTAAATTTATTATTTTTAAAGCACTTTTAAAATTTAATTAAACCATTTAAAAAGAATTCTACTTAGAAATAGTTTTGCTTGCATGGTGGAATGGGATGTGCTCTTTCTAGTATTTTCTGTTGCTATGTATTTGATTAGTAAGAATGATGGTACTAATGTTAAATATTTCTGTATCTGGTCTTGCAAAAACTAGAGGACCTTTCCTACAAAGTATTTTGAGAGGAATGAAGTAAACCAGAAGTGTAAGTTCTTCTGTGTACTTAGGGCAACATCTTTGAACTCCCAAGATTCTATTACACTCTACCTTATGTCCTGAAAGAAGAGCACTACTAATATATATATATATATATACACACACACACACACACACACACATACACAAACATATATATATGTGTGTGTATATATGTATTTAGCTTGGTTACCATAGTTGTTTCCAGGTGTAAGCCATTAGGACATACACCACGTCAGAGTTATGAAGATAATTTTCTGTCTTGCTTGATGCTACTTGCCTGAGTTTAGGGAAAAAAACAAACAAACAAAACAAAAACAAAAACCCAAAAACTTCTTATCTGGGCTCTGTCTTCCTGTCAGAACATTTTATTTTGAACTTTTTGCATATTTTAATGTTGATTAACACAGACTGACTTTTTCCAGAATTCTCCTGTTTGCTTTAGAGGAATATAACCTTCCATGCAAAAACTTGCCTGTGCAGAGCATGTACCAGTGCCTTCTTCCATCTGCTTTCCAAACTCCTGAGAAGTCTATACAATGTTTTTCACACATTTTCTAGATGGGGCTAGTAAAGTTATTTGACAGTTCTATTCAATCTCAACCAACTTTAGGAAGCCACTAATTAACAAATACGAGGTTGTCAGATGGTAATGCTGAATAGTGGGAATTCCGGAAATGGCAACAGCTTCCTATTTGTGGTTGGATAATATAGAGAGAAGATGTGTAGTAAAAGATGTGATTTCATAGCCTGTTCAGCCACATCATAGTGTATGGGCTAACACCACATGTGTACATTAGCAGATGACCCTGCATGTGTAAATATCCAATGTGCGGATGGTTTTTACATGGTCCTCCTAATGGCATCATATGTTGCTTGGTAGTTGTTCAGTGCTTAAAACAAAAAGCTTTTGAAGCTTCAGATGTGATGTTTAATAGGTCTTTCTTTAATGCTGGCTTAGCACCTGCTCCTCCCTCACAGTCACATCAAAGTGAGCTCTGTGTAACCACTCTGAAATCATGCAGCGTCGCACTGTGGAGTAACACTGGTGAAAGTCAGGGCAATCAGCCCTGTGAAATCTCCCCATCTGCAGAAAAAATCTCCATAGCCACCTGGATTCTTTTAAACCTTTGTTATTTTAAATTTAAGATGGTTGGTCGAGCATTGCTTCTACCACAATCTGATACAGTAATCGAAGTTGGAGGTGGGGAAGGACCTCTGGGGTCACACAGTCAAGCTTTCTGCCAATAGTGGATTGTTCTCTGCAGTTCAGTTTCTAGTGACCTTGGAAATTACTAGCCTGGTAAAATGGTAATGAAAAAACAAATCTGTTATAGTTTCAGAAGTAGCCAAAGTGATGCTGTTCCAATGAGAAATTGTGGGGTTTATGTGAGATTCTCTAGGTGCGCTACCTCTTGGTTGCACTTTGGGAGTGGTCACAATTTTAATCTGTGCTTTCTGACTCATTTTGAACTGGCAGTAACTAGGCAGTTGGGGAGATTATGTTGTTTTATTACATTTATGCCTTAACCAAATCATAAATTTTACTTCAATAAATAAGTCAACAATTTGATTAACCCCCCTATCACAATGTTTTCTTCATGTCTCTACAGTTTTATTCTTTCAACATTTCTAGCCTCTGAGAAACAGGAAATGAGGAGGAAAACCCTCAGATTTCTTGGTTTTTTTATCACCAAACCCCATGGTTAATTAATTACAGACTTATCATGCCTGGGAAACAAAAAATTGCTGAAAAGATTCAGATGTGACACATAATTTTTAGATTTATTTCAACCAAGCTAATATTAGTTTACTTCTCTGTTGACATACACTTAACAAGTGAGTAGAATTGGCCCCTCTTTTAAGGATGAAGCAGCAAAGACAAGCTCCCACCAACCTGCTAATTACAGTTTTGGCTAAAAAGTATTTTAGGAGGCTGTTACAAACTGGGTAGATGGGAAATGATCCCAAGACATGAAGTTTCCTTCCTGTTGTACCCATTTGATCTGTGGTATTTTCTTCACTAAGGGACCCTATTGTGAGCTGCCTTTTTGGGTGTGCAGCACTGTGATTATCCTTTCTTTCTTGGGCCCCCCCTCACCCCTCTATTGTATTGACACACACCAGATCTCACTTGGAGAGGAAAAGGGTTTTCTGAGCTGCTAACTTGCTTAAAAGAGTTAAGAGGAAAAGAAAGCTAATTGGACTGTGTTGGGCAAAATCTCTATTCTATTCTGTTTATTCAGATTTTTAATGGATTGGGTGCTGAGAAACACTGAAATAGTGAGAACACTTATTCCTTAAACAGGTTCTTGCAAAGTTTTTACAATAAAACCAGAAAGCTGCTTTGGTAAAGCAGTGTTTATCCTTGCACTAATGCTGGTCATGAGTACGTGTCTAACTTAGCTGGAACTAATGCCTGACTATACTGTTCCACTACAGCAACTTAACATTTTGCGTAGGCTGATTATTTTTTCAACAATATTTTCTAAATTCTTTTAAGGGCTGCCAGTATATATTTTTTGAAGCTTAGTTAATAAGAACAGCTGCCACTGGAGTCAAGGCTAAAAGAGGCAAAAAATATCTGCAGAAGGCAAGATTTTACTTCAAAAGATCAGTATTACAAAGCACTACTGTTGCTGGTATAATCACTTTCTTTGGGGGGGATGCTAATATAGACTGGGTTTCTTGTCTTCACAGCCCCCACTGAGCCTTTGCTGTGCAAATTTGCTGATGGAGGGCAAAAGAAGCGCCAGAATCAAAGCAAATACACACAGAATGGAAGGCCGTGGCCCAGAGAAGGAGAGGTAAGTGCCACGCGGCAATTATTTTCCTGGGGGTTGGCAGGAGTCAGCTGCAGACCTGGAGGTCTACCTTTCAGGGCTACCAGGAAATCAGATTGCACACAAAATACAATAGTTTCATACAGAAAAAGCTCTGTGAGCAGTGGGGAGATGGAGGTTTATGATAATGTGTGGAGTGTAAAGTTACAGGAAAGGAGAATTTCCGAGCTTGGGGTGGAACTGTGGGCAGCCAGGTCCCACCATGAGCGCTCTGTCAGCAGCCGGACCTGAGCTGGCTATTCTCTTACTGCCATCAGCACCCATGGTGTGGCTTTTACAAAGCAATTTACACTGAAGCAACTCAACAGTGTAGTTTTCTCCCTTTATTTCCTGGTGATAAAATGGGGGAATAGGTGGGCTGTTCCAAAAAGGAGAGATGCACTTAGACATTCAGATGTTCAGTCCTTGTAAAAGTTTTCTGAAAGCTTATCTGAGCTCTTTGTTCTGCTCAAGGCAAAATGGTTTACAGTAGACTCAGCTACATCATGTGTACAAAGTTTTAAAGTAAAATAATCTAATGGTTGCATTCTGCTCTGCTGCAAATAGTTTGTTAATGGAGTTTCTTTTCTATATTCTTGTATGTGAAGTGACTCCAAATGTAGGTGAAAGAAGAAAGAAAATCATTTGATTCTTCGGGAGTTTGTTTACTAGTTTTGAATGTTACTGTAAGATAAACACTCTTGAATAAGTAAGATAGATCTGGTCATACAACCTTCTTATGGGTGGTGATAGCTATGAAGGCCCAAGGACTTACAAGTACCTCTGTCCGAAATGACTATTCTTTGTATTTTTTATTGAGGCTTTAAGGAAAAAGGTATGTTGATCAATTGTGACCTACTAGAATACAAGTTGGTGGCAGGAGGTGGTTTCCTGTGGGGTTTTTTGGTAGTTGTTTTTGTTTGTTTGATGAGGTTTTTTCTGTTTTGATGTATCTGTTTCAATATTGCAAAGCAAATTAAAGGAAAAAATGGTATTTCTAAGTTACATGAGGATTACTAGGCAATTTCTGCTTTTTTGTAATGACTTATTTTGCTAGCTAATACTTTTCAGACCGCTAGTTTATGACATATATATTGTAGCATGAGTGGTGAGCTCCTAAAACAATCATAAGGGCCATTAGAAAGTGTGGAAATTTCTCCTACTATCAAGGTGATTATTGTACACTATTCCTACAGCAGTGATCCATTTTTAGCTCTGTGAGCTGAAAATCCCAGTGTGGCAGACATATTTGCTATAGGAGACTGCAGAAGGCTCCAAAGGTTCATTGCAGTTCCTTACTCTATGTCTCAAAAAAATGGGGTGTCTTCTCAGGAGCCACTATGGTTTGTCATATAAGGATCTACTGAGGAGCACGTGACCGAGAAGTACTTCAAGCAGTAGACTCAGCTCAAGGTATACAGACCTTGAAAAAACAAAGGTCTATATATAGGAGACAGTAATAAACCCTGCACAATGTCAGCAATCCATATTTTAAGGATCTTTAAATCCCTGTTTAAATAGTAAATACCATCATAGCTATTATATCCACTCTTCTGTACTTCTTTCAGTTCAAATCAATTAAAAAGATAGCATAAAGTTCAAGCCAGCAAGCCACCATTATGCCCGTGGCCTCGGGGCAGCAGCTTATTTTATCTGCAGTAGTTCATTTGCTGCTGGTGGAGTGGTGCCTATTAAACACAGTGATGTCCTGGTGACCGAGAGACACAGTATGGTTGGTGTGTTTATAGTATCAACATTTAAAAATTAATTTTCAATGCTGGGAGATACCAATCCTTATTGTTGATTGCAGTCAACTACAGAGCTGTTATGGTATAATCTACAAATGTGGAAAGATTGTAAAGATGCAAACTCCGAAATATTTCAGGCTAGTTTTTCTCAGACTTCTTCTGTTTACTAACATCTGGTTAATCCTTTGTTGCACATTGGATATTTACTACTCAGAGCATCAAAGACAAGGCTGCATGTTCTCTTTTAGGATTATTTATTCACTGGATTTCTTCTGCACTGTTGTTAATTTTCTTATTTCCAATGTAAAGTTTTTCTGTATAATTAATCTTGTATTCTATATGCAGTAGGGTTTTTCTAACTCTTTATCCTTCAATGATCTTACTCTAAGCATGATGTATCACTCAGGCATTCTCTATGTGGCAGCATTTGGGTAACCTTCCTACGATTACTCCTGTCAGCTTTAATTTCTTTTAAAAAGGACAGTAGTGAGCAATAATTGAACTATGACAAGTGTCATGGTTCTGATTACAAATGGTATCACTCACCTCTATTTTTCTTGGTTTCTTCCCTAATGTAAATTATTGAAATAGCATCCAAGAGTTATTCCCTTAATATTTCCACCCTGGCCAAATCCTGTGGTATGTAGATCAAGATGCATTTTGGCTATTGTTCACATAAGCTTTTACATTCTTGAATACTTACGTGAAGAGCATTCTTAAAACATCTGTGGTTTAACCAGCATTGAGTGTGCATGAGGATTATTTCTGAGAAGGGCAGATCCCAGAGAAATTACACCACCCGTTCTGTCACTGGCCTCAAACTTGAGCTTGCAAAGTAGAGACAGACAGCTGTGCCCATTGCTCTGCTGTAGGGAGGGCATGGCAGGAGATTTAGTGGGGAGAAGCAGGTTTGCTGCAGTGTTACCTCTCTGGTCATGCTGTTCTTAGAGGTTTTGCTCTCTTTTATGAAGAGCTTCTGTAGAATTTTATAAGACAAGATTACTTTTTTTTTTGGTAAAGTTTTCAGGTCATGCTGCAGAATGCAATAGTAAATCTTATTCCTGCTGTACATTTTTGTAGATTGCTTCATAGCCACACACAAATACTTTAACTGGCTGTTAAACTGGGTTCCCTTTTAAAGTCAAATCTTTAGGAACACACTGTATTTCTCTAGGGCTTTTTTGGGGGTAGGAGTGGATGGGTTTGGTGCTTGGTTTACTTGGCCACTTGTAACCAGGGAAGAATGCCAGATCTTGAATAGCACTTTCTAGTCCTTGCCATTCTACTCTTGTTTGAAGTCCCAGGAAATGTTCAGCAGATTTACTGAGAGATTTAACTGAGGATTTGTGATGGCTGAGCAGTTCTGGATTAAGGAGCCAAGAGCTTAGATTAGTGATGGCTTTGTACAAGGCCGTCAAATTAAGCATCTAACATAGAGGTACAATAAATGTACAGCAAAACCTGCAAATGCTGGAAATATTTGCAGTGGAATTCTGACCTAAAATCTCACACAATTTCTGCACAAATGTCATTAATTTCTTTTTCAGGCTAGTTTCTTCTGTGTCACACTGGTTTAATTCAGCACTCTGTTTTGAAACTTGCCCTGACAAGATCAGATTGAGATGGTGATAGAGCATAATCATATTCAAATTCTGTCCATAAAATATTTGATTTAATTTCCTTCCAAATTGCAATTGAAAGGTCTAGATGTGGGTGACATATCTCCTGAAAAATGTTCATTAGATGAAAATGCAGTCAGGGAATTAAGTGTAGCCGCAAACTGAGATCAGATTGAATTAAAAACTGTAGCATAAATATTGCAACATAATCTTCTATTGCAGATCTACTGAAACTTTGGTTTGGTTATTCAGAAATAAAGTTTTTTGATACATGTATTAAAGAGAGAGTTTATTTTAAAATTATCCAATAGAAAGGGAGAAATCTGCCAAAAGTTTATTATTGTTTACAGTTCTAGAAATTGTAACCTTTCTGTATCTGGTCAGCCCAAAGTGATTAAGGTTTTTTAACAGCCATAATATTTTGAAGTCCTTGGTATTTCATTTGCAAGTTTCTATAAAATTTAGACCATTAACACATTTGTGTTGTCTTTCTTGTAAGAGAATATCAGCATTACAGGGTTGGTGCATATATCACAACAATGAGATGCATCACTGAATGCAACTCCCTTGACATTGAATTTGGTCTGATGTCTATAATGATATGTAATAATTGCAATCAATAACTCTTTTATTGATTGCTTTTTTGCTTCTGTAATTTGGATTGCATTTTTTGTTTCTAAATAGCCAAGGAGTTACCCTGCTTTCCTCCCCTTACTCCTCTTCCTCCTTTCCCTATTTCTCCTTTGTTTTCTTTCAAGACCAGTTGCTGGAATATCTAAAGAATTAAACATGTTTTTAATTCTTTCTAAAAAAAAAAAAAAAAAAAAAGATGATGACCTAGTAGTTTGGGAATGTTGCTTTTGTTGCCAGTTACTCTTCTTATCTGCTCCTCATTACAACTTTGCTTAATGCAAACAGTAATTTAGAGAGAAAAACATAAAATAATTAATTTAAGAGACTTCCTGAATTTTGTAAAGTCAATACCAGTGAAGGAGAGAAGCAGTTGTTCCTGGTGCCAGCTGTCCCCTTTACCAGCAGCCTGGATTTGGAAATGATTAGTAGTTTGTGCCTGGGCCATTTATAACTCAGTCATAGATTGCTTATATGCTTCCAAGGAGATAGGTACTATTTAGTTGTGTCCCATAATCCTCATGTCTAGGGCTGATGTTTTTTATACCTAGATAAATAACTTTTCTTTGCTGTGAGAGGCAATTTCCAGTTCTGTCCAGATAAGCAGTAGTACCCTCATATGTTAGCCACCCTTGAAGACACTCTCTATATATTTAGTGTGCATGTAAATTAAACATTGGCGCTTCACATGCTTATTTTCAACAAAGACTTAGTTTAATAAAGAGAGGAGTTGAACTTGAAGAGAAGCCTACAGAGAGGGAGAAAGAGAAAGGCAAAAGATAACTGACCAATAAGCAGAGAGATGCAGAGCCAAGAGTTAAAATTTCTTCAGGACACGAGATGCTCTCACTGTAGGCAACACTTTGAAAAGGTGCCTTAGTGGCACAAAACCCAAATACCAGTTTAAATGGTTGGATTTTGAGATTATAAAGCACATAGAGATATTTTTAACTAATGATATATGAAATCAATGTCACTGAAATCAGATTTTCAAAAGGGCCTCGTTTTATTCTTAATAAAGCCCATAGTTTGATTAAAATAGGATCAGTACTGTACCTGTTCTCAGAGATGAGTTTTGTTAGTTTTCATTTAGGCTTTGAATTTCCCTCTGTGGTGAAAAATGTCATGCCATTTGCCCTGGAGATTTTCCTGTAGTTGGGTTTTCCTCCAAATTCTGCTGCTACAACAGTGTTTTCTTAGGCAGAAGAAACAGATGTTGGAGAGAGGAGGAAAGGACATACCTTTTTCTGCTGTATCCCCAGCAGATATCTGGTGGGCTGTCATTTTCAACAGTGCTGCAAGCCATCCCTGGAAGTCTTCCCAACTCACTGTAGCACACACATCTAGTGTGCAGTTGTGACTGTAATCCACAGCTGATATAACACTGGAACAGACTGATGGCAAAATGGATGTGCTATATCCCCAAAAGCAGATGGTTCATAGACCTGAAGATGACAAGGTTAAATGTATGAGCTGGCTGTGGAAACAGAATAATTATGTTGTATTATATATGTCTTCTTTTCTTTTTCTCTTCAACATTTATAGACTTCAGCACTTATGTTTTAATTAATCAGATAAATGGAAGTGGGAACAAAGTGTCTCAACCCCAAGAACAGAAGCTGTGTAGGTCCAACTTCCATTCCAGTTCTGTAGGGCAAAAGGGGTTTTTTTCATTCATTTAGGTGTATGAACTTGTCATTGTGTCTATCAGTGCGGCCTCTGACCTTCTGAGGTTCATGAATCACTTCTCAAATCTGACATCAGTGTTACATATTTTTCTCTCTACGACCACTTTTTTTTTTTTGTCAGAACTTGCAGCAGCTTAAAGAGAACACATTACTGGGAAGTGCTCCATTTCTTTCATATGCATCTATATAGCTAAGAGGTGTCACATTTAAATTCCAAATTTATTCTTCTCTAAAAAGTAAAGGTAGGGAGGTTTATTCAGAATAAAATTCAGAAGTATTTCCAATAATGTGGAATATTTCTGACAGATCTGTTTAAATAATCAAAGGCAGGAATGCTGCCAAGTTAACGTTACTTCTGACTGAGCTTATTTTATTAAATCAGTATTTTAAATTAATCTCATTTGAGTTGATGATTTCTTCCCCCTACTCTCTCTTCTTTCTTCAAAGTGTTTCAGTAAGAGTATCTGCTGTCAGAGCACAACAGATCCTTGTGTTGTGATTCCTGGCAGATATTAGCAATGGTAACAGAACAAGTACAGGAATTTGAGTGTTGAAATTTCAATTGATTCCACTGTGGTAGCCAAGAGCACATCCATTCCCTTGGGATGGCAGTGCTCCAGTGTGAAAAGATGAAGGTATGAGTCAGAGGAGATGGGGAAGAGAGACTTATCTTCTGGTCTTACTCCCACACCAGTTCACCACAGAAATCCTTTAAGTCTGTGTAGAAATTCCATGGAAATGTCCCACAGGACTGGTAATTCCACACAATTGCTAGAGGGGCTCCCTCCTGTTGGCAATCACCCTGGGGCTCAGCTGGGCTGAGTCTGTCAGGTTCTCTCCCATCTCCAGTGTAGGGCTGCCACTCCCAAACAGCCATGAGATGACATTTCCAAGTTATACCTCACCTTTCCAAATCTCACCTTAAGGAGGAGAATTCCAAGGGGCTTTCTTCTTGTAAAACCCACCACATCCATGGATTTAATTTCTTTTGAATGTGTAGAGCTCTTCATTTTTTTTCCAATTGGACTTTGACCTTGTGCACAGTATGAAAATCTGTGGTGGCAGCAGCCTTGCCTTGCACAGGTGCTCAAGCACTAGGCATGGGCTGGCCAGGGCAGGTTCAAGGAGATAATGGGGGAGTCTCAGGTCTGAGGAAGAGACAGAACACATCTCTGCAGCAGGTCAATATGGTGAATTTTTCCCCACAGTGATGGAAATACATGTACACTGAGAGTAGGTGGTGATGTGATGGTGAAGTTGTTCATGTAAGCTGCTTCCCAGCAACGCAGAACAGACTGGGATGCACAGAAGATGCACACTAAAAAAATGGTCATTTGTAGCTATTTATGTTTGCTGGAAGACAGATAATACACTGATAAATGTTGTGCTTGTGAGACATCACAGAGGTTTGGAAGAGAAATAATAAACACACTTTATTTCACATGATATTGAAGATATGAACATTTTTTTAATAATCACTCCACAACTTAATCATTTCTTTGAGAGATTTACAAATCCAATTTACATAAGAAATGCAAATGTGATGGTCTAAGAGTCTTTTTAATGTGCTCATTTATGTTCAAATCATAACAAAAAGAGGGTGGAAAAAACCCCCAGGAACAGAATACCTTGTCTTTGTCTGTGGAAATTTTTTCACTGTAAAGAGTTGAACAAACACCTTCAAACTTCTTGCGGGAACCCTTGCTCTCCGGAGGCTTCTTCATATTTCCTGCTTTTTATTGAAGGAAAGAGCTAAAATTTAAAGAAAGGTGCAGACTGAGTCTCTTGTTCTTAGAATCTGTTGCCTGATGTCAATATTTAGAAAAATGCACAAAAAAATAGCAAAAATTTTAATTCCTTTGTCTGAAATTCAGTCACTGTGTTAAAAATACAGGATGAGTAAACTCATATGGTGTAAGTAGTCTCTTTAAAAAAATTGGTATTTTAAACAAGCAGGTTTTATTTCTGTGTCACCTGACTTTCTGAACAGACCAGTAGTCATTAAGAATAATCTTTATTTCCATTATGTATGGAACTGATAGCAGCTATCCCTTTTTTTGATTACTTTAAAGGATCACATATTGAAATATTGAGATGCAGGATTTTCATTCAATAGCTCAGTGTATGTCCATTATCTGGCTGAGTGACATAAAAATTCTGTGGTTCACCTGTTCCTTCATAAAAGATTTATCTGACAAATTCTTTCCTAAAGCAGCATTCCATCATCAGTACCACTCTCTCAGGTGCCATTTCATCAGGAAGTCTCACTATCAGAAGAAGGAATAAGACCCTGTCCTTTCACTGAAACATGAGCAAAACAGTGGATGCAAAAAAGCTCCAGAAGACACAGCACAACAGAGGGCTACTGTAGAGGCATCAGCCTGTGCCTTCATATAGTGCAGCCTGATGGCTGTATTCAATTCTGATTTTGACAGAATAAGCTGGACCTCTATCACATGGAAACCTCAGTCCAACCCTGACCAAAACCCAGTATTTGGTATTTTTGGAATTCCTGTTTGTGTGCTATGTAGGAAAATGCAGATCATTTTCCAATAAGTTATTATTGCTCATCAGTTTTTATTCCTGATGAATGAGGATGCTTCAGACCATAAATCTTTGACTGGTCCAGTCTAACTGTTGCCACTCCTGGGCTTCTAGCCAGCATAATTTTGTAGAGAGGAATTGCACAACTTGATGAGAAAGAAGTAAATAGTCCTGTGTTAGCAGCTATTTGAAATAGCAGCTGTTTAAGGCTCTTCAGAAAGGGGGGCTATTAGCAATATTGCTGGGCCCACTGTAGGTGGTTACCATATGCACATGTACCATATGCACGTACTGCCACACACTGTGTCCTATTTGTCTAATGGGAAACTTTTCATTTACTGGCAAATGTGATGGTGATATTTATAGTGGTCACTGCTGAAGTACTTGAACAGATTCTGGTAATTGTCTCCATGCAGTAAGGATTTGGAACATGGATAAGGAGATGAGTGTCTAGTCTAGCCTTTCATATTTTGTACTTGCCAGGCACACAACTATTCTCAACCCCAGTGCTATGTAATGGGCCTGATGCTACTATGCAGGGAATGGAGCGTGTGGAGCTTGTCTGCAGGCAGCCACACACAGGTCTGGGGGTGATGGGTTTGGAGGGCAAGCCGAGGGTCCATGCAATGACCATGTACTCAAATACCCTGGAGAAAAGCAACATAGCTGAAAGTGGCATAAATGTGTGTTTGCAGGTCTCACATGGACAGTGAGCATTGTTTGGGCTGCAGGAAAGGAGCTGCTGCAGTTTGTCCTTTTTGCACCCTCATTCTTATTTATGTCAAAGAAACTAAAAAACACCAATTGTTCATTTTCCCTTTTTCTCACAGAACTAACCTCCGGTTGCCATTTTGTCCTGAGGTCACTAATGCAAGCTGTGGGATATAGTGAGCTCTGATCCAGGCAACTCTAAGGATTAGATGTAGAAACTCCCTAATTTAGAAAGTTTGGATCTGCCCTTTCCCAAGAAATTAGAAGTGGTTTTTTCCTTAGTCTTGAGTAGATGTGTAATGAAACATGGAAATGTCAACACCTCGATTTATAGAAAATATCTTGAGTTATTTTTAAAGGTTTGGTGGTTTGTTTTTCTTTTCTTTTTTTTTCTTTAAATTGTTGGAGCTAATTTTTCTGTCCCTCTAGGGCTTGTACATACTATTTAGGTTATCTTTACCAGTGCAGGAATATAAAAACAGAGTAATAACAAATTTTATAAGTGTTGAAAAGAGAACAAGACAGTATTTTTCCTCAAAAATACATTGCATTCAATAAAGGTTTATAATTTTAAAGTTAAATTTCCTCTCATTTTCAATTATACATTTTTCTATTAGTAATTAATGCAACCTTACCAAAGAATATATGCTGAGAATGTATAAGGATATAAAAACAAGTTAAGTAAGAGCTGATGATTTTCTAAGCTAATTTATTTTTTACATGAAAATTAGTTGTGGTTGAGGTCACCCTAAGTTAATTTCTTTGACATTTTAAACTTGCAGAAGTAGCCATTTTATTTTTCTTTGCATGAAATGAATACTTTTTTTAAAAAATAGCCACATGGACTTGGACTTAGTCTGAATTATCCTTTACTTGGGAGAGACTACGTATGCTATTAAAATAGTGGCATTTTCACAAATCAAAGCGTTTGCCCTAGCATCTGCTTAAAAGAATAATGAGAAAATTATACAAATTTAATAAAGACACGACTCTTTTCTTTGGTGGCAAAAGGTAGCGTGAAGCCTGGCCTTTCAGATCAGAAATGATTTTTAGGCTCTGGAAACTCAGACCAGCCCCTCTAAGAGCACTGTGCAGCTGCTGGGCTAACCTGGCTCCTCCAGGAGTGCTGCCCACTCTCTGCCTGCTCCTCACCAGAGCATTTACCCTGGCTGCTCACTTGCCTGCATGGGAAGCAGCCAAGCCTAAACACTTTCCTGACCTGTCTGAGCAGCCATCTGGAAGGGGGCAGATGTCATTATTCAAAAGTACTTTAGTAGATGGGTTTAGGGGCATTAAAAGCTCCCAGCAGGAGCCCAGACCTTGCCACGTGGTTGGTAAAGCATCTGTCCTTGAAGAAAATAGTGCCTGTCTCAGGCAACAAGCATCCCATACGTATGGCAAACTAATAGACATACGGTGCCTTGGGCTAGGGTGGTGCCATGGCATTTTTTTCAGCTGCTCCCAATGGGAGAGCAACACCTGGAGAAATGGGGTTCCTCTCCCCTATGCTTCTAGCCCTATACAAAGGGCAGTTTCTTCCCATCTCATGATAGTGTCTTACACTGGAAAGTATTTCACAAA
This sequence comes from Myrmophylax atrothorax, assembly GCA_026770055.1. Taxonomy (NCBI): domain Eukaryota; kingdom Metazoa; phylum Chordata; class Aves; order Passeriformes; family Thamnophilidae; genus Myrmophylax; species Myrmophylax atrothorax. The sequence goes on from JAOXXN010000395.1 coordinate 39,626,056, forward strand.
GAGAGGGAAAAAAGTAGATAAGGCAAAAATGGAAAGCAAATGCAGTATGTGGGAGGAGAGATTGTCAGTTCTACAACTTAAAGTAAATGCTGTGAGAAAAAACGGTCCTTCCCGCATGACCCTGACTGCTGTCTTGGAGGGTAAGGTGGACTGGTAAATTCTGTCTCCAGCCCTGCTCTCTCACTTTCTTGTGGTACCTGTGGATATGTCTGATAATGGTGGCAGTGATGACAGTTGTTAACTGGACAATGTTTTGACACTGCCAAATCCTTTTGCACAGGTCACCCTCTGCCTGGTGGTAAATGGCAGCTGAAAAGCTCTGTGTAACACATTAACAAATTCTTTTGCTGTCCAGACTTCTGAAGTATTTTAAAAACCTTGCTTAAAAGCTCAAGCTTTTTTGCTTCACAGCCCACTTTTTGTTTGTTGTCTCATGGTAATGAATTAACTGTAAGTATGAGTGGCACCCCAGGGAAAGGATGGGCTGGGGTCATGCTGCCTGTGACCTTTGTAGGAAAGATGAGATTCCTGCCTGAGAAGCTCTCATGAAGTTGGCTTTGGAATGTTTACCAACTACCTGTCTCACAGCCAACAGCAGGATTTGTCCCCATCTTGTTATAGTGATTAATCGGCTGTAAACGCATTGATTTCAGAGGAGTTATTAAGTGATACTGGTGCAACAAAACCACCATTCGCCCTAAATGTTATGGACAGATGACAACCAACAGACTGAACAGATCTGTTTCTCAGTGATCTCTCAGGCAGGGGAGGTAGCCAATCTGTCCGTGCTGCTTTGGGCCATCTGAGCTTCCCTTGAGAATTTAGATTTCCATTTAAGTTGCATTCAGTTTTTATTCATGTTGGCTTAGAATATGTTTCATGTCGTGGGGTTTTTGCTGCAGTAATAGTAAAAATCTGTTTTTTCTTCCCTGACTATGTGCAGGCTGGCATGGCTTTGACTTACGATCCAACAGCTGCTATTCAGAATGGGTAAGGAATGCATGTTTTCGTATGCCTTTTTAAAAATTATTTTGAATGTCATCTATTTTCTCTTATCACGGTGAAACTTTTTCAGAAGCAAATTCGCCCAGCCATATTTTGTCTGAAGCATGTAATTCTATATTGTCAAGTTCTTTTTTAGCTTCCCTTTTCTTTTTATGCCCTCGTGTTTGCAGTACCCATTTGAATGGGAAGTTGTTCTTCCTAATAATTTCCATCTCTATTTGTCAAAAGTTAGTGGTTGTTTTTTTTAATCTCCCTCTGTCATGAAGTAGAAACCAGTAACATTTCCCTCTACTGACTTTACTTTTGTTAAAATAATCACTGAAGATTCCAACGCATTTTGGATAATAGAGCTATTACTTCATCTGGGGTTGTCTCTGCAGGCTGGCTGGCTTCCATGGCATTGTCTGAATAAAAGTGCCAGATAGGGAAAAGGCCTTACATTAGTGTTTAAGCAGAAAGGATTTAGGGGTAAAATTCTGAGCAATGCTCTTCTTCATTTCTCAGCTACCATTTCCTGACACAAGGAATTGCAACTTTTTCTGAAATTTAGCAGAGAAATTACATCATCACATTATTTACCTGCATGATTGCATTTCTAATTATTTCATGAGCTAGAAAAAGATATCCTTGAAATCTGGCTCTACTTTCAGATAGGTTAACAACAATTTAAAGAGAAGCAGGAGGTTTGGCCCTGAACTCTTTGACAGTCACTCTTTGATCAGAGAGATGTTTGATATCATGATTAAATTCCATGCATATTCCCATCTGTGTTCTCCAGCTGAATGGGAGAATTTATTGATGTAGATGAGAATGGCTTTATTTGTTGGATATTTTTAGGGCACTGCTAGTTGAAGCATGTAGGAAAAAAATAACATTTCCACTAGTTAAAAAACCCCAAAAATCAATAGTAATGGTCTATTTTGCTTAATTGCCCTTTGCAAGCAACAGTTTTGTAGCATTCAGGATATTCCCATGTTGTGGAGGAAGAGGCCAAATTCAGAAGAAAAGATTCTTTGGAGGTGTGATTTCAGAATCCCCTGCTTCTGTTTCCCTGTTCTGACCTGCAAATGAGTCTTTGTCCTCTATTGTCATACTTTTCAGCTGTTAAAACATTATGGTCTATAAATAAAACCATCACTGGTTTATAATCCACCAACATTTCACACAGACAACTGGCTTTTATTTCAAATAAATTCCTGCATGTCAGTTATGTGGATGTTTTGGAAACTGTAATTTGAATGTTCCTTTGAAACTATTTTAACTCAAGAATAATTTTTTGATGTTATGAAAATTATCTCAGTATCAGACATTATTTGTAGTATTTGGAGTACTAATGGTGTTCAGGTGGTCAGGCTGCTCAGGTGGTTTGGTCACTCAGTTGTTTGGACTTGCTGTCACTGAGCATTGGGAAAAGAAATTATACCCAATGGAGAATTTCAGCTCTGCTGTGTTTTAAATATTCTTTCACTTGTAAAGCAAGAAATAAACTACAGTACCAGATATCTCTCTAAGAGTGACAATTAATTACTGCTTTGACATATTTCTTCTTTCTAGACTGTCAAAATATTTTCAGTTTCATTAGGACTAAACGATCATTCAAAATGTTCTTGTGGTGAGATCTTGATTGTATGCAGTATCATGAGGAGAAGCTCTTACTATGCAGAAAAATCAATTTGTCCAGCAAAAATTATGCAATTGTTTTTCTGTCCTTTGGTTGTGTCTCTAAAATGCTGTAACCTAAGGATCATCAGGACCCTTTGGTTACACTGGATTTTTTTTATCTGCCCAGGCATTCACATAGTAGTCTTTACATCTGGAATTATAATTTTTTACTATTTCATAAACCTCTTTATTTGTGAGTACAATAAAAATCTTGCTCATGGGGTTAATTTGAGTTAAGTACAGGAGAACATCTCTGTTTTTTGTTTGTGACATCTGTAAATATTGCTCACTGACATAAGACACAGGCATCACAGCAGGTTGTGCCATGGTACAAGAGACTTAAAGGCTCTTAAGCACTTCAGTAATCAGTGTAGGGTCTTTAGGCAAACACCTTGATATTCCTCATGGTGAGGACAGTCTGGAAGTGACCACAAAGCTGCTGCTTACAGCCCACCTGTGTTGGTGTTTGTGCCCACACCCACCCTGTACATAAGATAATGCATAATACTTTGGCAGTAAGGTGGGTCAGGCTGTTAAGGTTTGCATGGAGCAATGTTACCCAAGGATCTGTAAAGAAAGACTGCTCCCTTGCAGCAGGCCTGGTCTATGCAGCAGTCAGGTGGGGCAAGTGTTGGCCTGCTGTGATCAACAGGAGTTGCTCAGACCTGTGGGTGCCGACCAGCATTGAGCTGAGTGAACTGAGGCTGGGGATGGGAAATGTAACAGGTAACCAAATCAAGGTGATGATTCAGAATAGTTACAAATTGCCAATAAAACTGAAGAAGGAAGGTTAACTGCACATGCTGACATCTACTTTATGGTTCTTTATTGGGTTGATAGATGCATTTTGATGCGTGTAAGTTGTGAAGTCCACACAGGATTATATGGAGGATGGAGGTCTACTAAAGAGATGTATCTCAGCAGGTGTCGTAGGGTGGTATTTAAAATTTGCAGTTCCTTAAGAGATGTGGATTATATTTGGGGTTGAGTTGGGCCATAATCAAACCCCGGGGAAGAATCTGTACTCTTGTTTCTAAATGAAAAGTTAGGTCCTCATTGTTCATGCTGTAGTACTATCACTTTTATTACCATATAACTGCATATTTGCCTTGAAAATCTATAGCAGGAATAAAACAAAGGAGAGTGTGAGAGAGGATTTCACTAAAAATAACTAAGATTTTTTTTCCCCACTAAGAAATAGATAATTTTCTTCAGAGTCTATTACATTGTAAAGCTTGATTCGCCATTTCATTATATTGTTTTTATGCCCATGTAGCTCTGTTTAAGCATCCGGTGGAGTTACATCAGTATAAAACTGGTATAATGGAGTGGAGAATCCAGCCTGTAGTGTACCATAGCATTGCAGTATGAGTTACTGTAGCTATGGTAAGCATACACTTCAGGAGATAAGCTCTTTTCACCTGGCAATCTTTCTCTGCTTTTTTTGTTTTGTTTTATAATCAGCCTTTTCTGAATTGCATTTACAAAGGTACTCAGGTTTTATTTTGGGGAGCAGTGTGCCTGTTGTAATATGCTATTTATTTTTCAATTTGTGATATTAACATTGTTTTAGTAGTGTTATGCACTCATACTAAGAACAAGATAGAGCTCTTGTACTTGCACTGTAAGGGTGTTCATTTAAAATGTTCCGGAGGCTGGAGTCCTCCTGGCCATGTCTAAGACTGCCGTGTACTGTAACAGTTTAATATCCGATATCTGAGGGACTATACTGTGCATTTGCATTTGCTGGCCAATGGGCACAATATTCAGATAGGTCTTTTCCAACTCAAACATCTGACTGTGTGGCTTATTGCAATAGAAAATTGTTGCCTTGATAATGCTTGGTAATACTCTTACATTATGTGAGCCCCAGGATACTATTTATGAATCTAACTTTTTCAGTACTGCCCGCAGGCATGAGGCATGAGCAAATGGTGTTTATTGCAGTGCAAATAGGATCTTGCTCTTGTGCAGTTTCTATGTGGAAGCTTGCACATTCCCCCATAGAATGGGAACCATATGGATTTTTTTTTCCTACTTTTTGGCAGGGAAATAGCAACCAGACACTGCAGATAATGCAGTCCCCAAATGTGAAGGGAGGGTTGATGTAGCAGGGGAATATGTGCTTTGTCTATTAAGCAACAGAAACTTGCTGTTAAAAGGCTGCCTCTGTGTGTCTGATGATGTGCTGGAAACATGGTTCTTTTTAACATCTCTTAAAAATGTTTTCTTTTGAGCCCATTATAAACCCCTCTGAAGGAGCATTGAGGAGCATCTTTTTGCCTCCTAGTGATGAGTTTCCCCTGTGTTTATGGAATCTGGGCATGCTGAAAAAGTCTATTTTTAACAGAAGGGCAATGTCCATTTTGCCTTGCCCTTGCCACCTGCATGCTTGTACTTCTAGCATTGCAATTGCAGCTGAGGAGCAGGGTCGTTGCCTTGGGTCTACAAAAAACCCACGGACCAGTGTAAGGATGCAAACTACATTTGTGGAAAATGCAGCTGATCCTTTTGGAGAGCTCTCCTTAGAGCTCACAGGTCAACTACCACAAAGCATATCATTCAAAACTCTGTACTAGATACTGTGCATTTTAATGCCAGGAAACTTGGAGACATAATTTATTATATCTAAAATGAGTCAAAGCCAGTATAACACATATCTCTTTCCACTCCTCTTTCTGATGTAGATATTCTGATGATGGAGAATTCTGTATTCCCTTGAATGAACTTACAGCATGCATCTTCCACCTCATTTAACCTCTCCCTGAGCCTAAAGAAAAAAAAAAGACAAAGCCTAAGACTGAATATAGCAAGGTCAGCAGCTGCAGATACTGTTGGCATGCTGTAGGGTTTACACCAGAACAGGCCACTCTTGCATTTTTGTTCCCCCTGTGTTTTATTAGATCCCCAGCATGTCACTTATTCCAATTACATGTTAGGACATTAGCCTATTTGTATGTAAAGGGAATTTAAGGAGATGCCTCTGTGTCCCATGGGTGAGGGTGTCCCATGGGCCCTGTCATGGCAGTGTGTAGCTCCAGCACTGTGGTAGGTTGAGCATCCCATACCTGAGGGTGGCTCCACTTGGGTCTGTCAACAGCAAAGACACCCCTATCCTCACCATACCACCATGTGTGGCAGAGGTATCCACACCCTTTAATTTTAGATCCCTTTGGCCACAAGGGACACTGTGGAAAGAAGACAAGTCCTTTTCTCTTGATGTAAGATATTCCTGCTTGCAAAATATTTGCCCTACAGCCTGTCACAATGATTCAAATTGTTAAACTTGATTTATTATTACTATTAAAATTAAAATACATGAACTTGATTTTCTCACATTGTTCTTTGCAGAATCAGATTTTTTTCCTTTCTCTTTGTTGATGCCCTGGTGCACTAATTTTCACAACATTGCAGAGTGTCCTGATAGGATGTTTTATTTGATGCTTATTTGAGAGCATTCCAAATGACGACAGATAAATGGTATTGGCAGGGATGTTGGAAGGGCTGTATTTTTCACATTACCATAGTGTATATTCTACAAGCTTATGTACTATTCAGATAATTGCATCTCTAAGCTGAAACTGAAATGGAGAGCTGTCTGTCAAGTTCTTGGCTTAGCACACGTTTTCTGTAAATTTGTTGGGTTTTTCTGGGATTTATTGCAGAATTTATTCTAAAGAGTCAGCATTACTTCCAAATGGAAAGTTGTTTCTTCCCTATATTTGTCTTTGTCCAAGCAGTTCATATGTTGCATGGGTATGAACCCAGCATCAGTGCTAGGCTGATGAATGGAATAAAAAAAGAATTTAAAAAGTGTGGGGGTTTGGGGTTATATTATCTTTTTCTTTAAGAGGTTTATAGGTATTTCTATACATGATACATTTTACCCACAGAGTAAATTCTGTCAGTGTGCCATTGACTGTTTTCATTTGCTGCAAACAGCATTGCTTTCATCCACTTAGCAACAGCATAGCCCAAGTGATTTCTGGTTAACACTGACCTGGGAGAAGACCCCTGTAAAGGACATCAATAACATGCATCATACTAATGCCATAGATGAACCTGGCTAGTGGTGTGAAAATCCTTTCTCCCCCAGTGTTGTGTGAACCTAATATTTGATATAAGCAGTGGGGTACAAATGCCGCTAAGTTCTCATAATAGGATATATATAAAATCAGGGAAAGGCACAGTTTTAAAATAGTCTCTGTGCAAGCATTGTAAAGGCAGATAAATGGTCCTAAAATAGCATTATATTTCTATTAAACAAAAAATCACTCAGACGCCACCTGCTGCTTTTGGCATTTTAAAATCTGATTTGGAATAGAAAGAACAAATGATTGCTTCTCTGTCTCACTCTCCCCTCTTAACTTCGAATGTTTCCACCCAACCTTCAAAGAGAGCAGCCTGTTTTTCCAAGGCTATTGGTTGAAGTTGGTGGTTATTTAAGCCTACATCCAGAATGAACGCATTCAGTCTGAACTAGACTGATTAGTACTAAATCTGTAATGTCAGGGCGATCAGGAAATAGAGTGCTTGTTAAAACACCAATAATGTATTTTTTTTAAGCTACTGTTATCTCAGTATTAAGCTATTGTCTCAGAGTGAGAAGGGAAAAAATACAGGAAGAAAGGAAATGTAATCCACTTCACTGTGCAGAATCTTCTATTACACCATGTTGTGTGCTATGTGAGAAGGATCTGTGTGAGGTTTAAATCAGACAAGAGAGCACTGCTCATGAGTGTTTCTCTTCAAGTCCAAAATACCAGCTTTTTGACAACTGTAAGACTACAAACATTCTATTTTTTTTTAGTGGTTTTATTGTTCTGGCTTGCAGTTAAAAGTGGAAAAAGGGCAAATGCAAAAATCTTCACAAGCACACAGATGTGAAATACTTACACAGTCCAGCAATAGTGATATTTTTGAAGTTATATTTTTATCAATAATCATTAACCCACAGGGAAGGAGAAAGAATATAACATTTATTGCCATCAAGGAAGAGATAGTGCAACTTCTGTTCATAGTATGCATCAGTGGAAATAAAACCAACTAAATTTCAGATTTTCAGTACTGCCTGGGGCATTTAGCCTCATAATTCCTCATACATTTCACCAGAAGAAGGGCTTTTTTCTCTCTGCCTAGATGAATATGAAAATTTCAGTCAGAGTTTTTGTAGCCACCCCTTAATAAAATAACTCAGGCATGTATGTAGGATGTGTTATTCTCAGCACTGAAGCATTAAGATCTGAAAAGAAAACAGTACAGCATGTAAAAATGAAATCAGTAATATTGTCTTCGATATCATGTAAGAAATTTCCTTTCAATAGCTAGCACTCTGGAAAATCAGCTGTCTTTGCATTTCAGATAATTACTTCTTGTATCATGAAATTCTATATTTGTGCTAGTTGAAGTGAAAAAAATATGCTTTGTGTAAATATTCTTCCTCCTTTCCATTTTCAAGTTCTGCTCACTGTAGCCATCACATCTCCTTTATTGTGGTTTTGGAAATAGATGGGCATAATTACCTGTGTAGACTCTTTTTGTCTTTGCCTGAGAGGCAGTGAATTAGTCAGGGCCTAAGCAGTCAAAAGGTTCAAAAAGTCTCTCTTTTCTTCTTTGTTTCAGATTTTACTCCTCACCGTACAGTATTCCAACAAACCGCATGATTCCACAGACATCAATCACGCCATTCATTGCTGCTTCCCCTGTCTCTACATATCAGGTACGTCAGAGCTGCACTTGCCTACTGTGCTGCCCAGTTAATGGTGTTTGGATGTGGATGGAGGCAGAGTATATACCATCAAAAATTGTGTGGGTGCTTGCACTCTTGAATCACACTTTAAACAAAGGGCTTCCTAGTAATATTCAGGTATCATTTGGTATAGAGTTCTAAGTGTTTCCTGCATTCTTTATAGTAGTAGTGAAAGTCACTGTAATGTTTTATTTCAATCAGCTTCTCTAGTAAACAACAATTTGCTTAATTTTTGGTTGACAACACCAGAAGCTTATCATTCTTACTGAAGTGTTTTCTCATTTGGCTCCTCTTCATTAGCCAAAATTCTTTGAACTGTGTTTTTTTTATAATTTATGTTGACTGTATTGTATTTTGAATTTTTGACCTCAGCTGTATTTGTTTCAGTAACAGCATCCTTTAAAAGTGCTCATTTTTTCCCGATAATCCCTGACCAAAAAAAATGACTTGAGGATAACTGCCTTTACATCATTCTTTAGTCTGCTACACACCTTGCCATTCAGAATTTCTCTTTTCAACATATCCCTCCCAGATTTCCACTGGGAAATTATTGTCTTGCTTTGACTTTCTGAGATGGAAGTCAAAACCAGGTTGTATAGTTTTATTATTAGCCATTCTCTGGAAACGTATCCCTTCACAAGAGCTGGTCATTGGCTACATCTTTTCCAATTTTAGTTATTTCTCTCCTATGGCATCAATGCTCTTCCAGTCCTGGGTCTTACCTGAAATAAACTATCCAAACTTGCAAAGCTGCAGGGTGGGTTGTTCTTAGTGTTTGAGTTGGTTTGTTGAGGGTGGGAGTTTTGAGATGGTATGGTACCGCCTACAGGTAATTCTGGGAAATTACTGTGCTTCAAAGGTACATGATTTTTCTCGTTTTCTTTGACTTTTGTGTTACTTTTTTTTAGATGGCTATGTAACAATTGCCAAACAAAAGGTTTTTTGATGGGTTAAATTCAGTAAATTTCAGTAAATGGCAATATCAAAGTGTCAGTGCCAGAGAAATTTAAGTGCAGCTCACATGCACTTTTCTTGGTAGCAAAGCTGGCTTAAGAGCCATACTTCCTCGCTCTTATTCAGGCAACTGCATTCAGGCCACCCAACCACTTCTGCCCATCACTGCTCCACAGTTCACATTTGCTCCCTTCTCCCATTCTGATTTGAACCATTGCATCCAGTTGTGTTTGAAGCATTCGCACCGAAACCGTTCCTTTTTGGTTTTTAACCCATATCATTCTCCTTAGGTAGTTTGCAGTGTAAGCCCAAACACATTTGTCCTGGCACAGAGAAGGAACTGGAAGGATGCAAGAGTGGGAGCAATGGGCAGAAAGCTGTGACAGCTCCAGTGTACTTTAATTCATGGGGATTCCCAACATAATATGTTGTAGTAGAGGTGTGTTTGAATCTCCATGTGCTGGCTTTGGTTCTAAAGATGTTTTGCAGAACTTGCTTTTCAAAAATAAAAAAATACACTTTGATAAATGTATACAAATGTTGAAGCCCACAATTATAGAATTAATACTCACCACTTTCTTCGTGAACAAAATCACAGAGCATCTGGAGAACTGGGACCTTGTAGCTTTCTACTTGTTATCCCTGTTTGTGCTCTGTCTGAGGTGGTACATGCCCCTTTCTGTGAGCTCAGGGATAGCAAGTGGGGTACCCACTGACAGCTGTAGCACAGCTACTTTTTTTATCTACTCGTTGTGTGTTGTGGTGCCCAGACTGATGCAAAAGAAAACTAAGATACACAATTGATAGAGCTGAGTCTGAGTTATTGATAACTTGTGGGCCATTCACATGTAGCACTAGAGGAAGTTATGGCTCAGAGATGCCACCACAAATATGCAAACACTCTGTAAGGAGTTTAATTGTTAATAAAATTGTTATATTCTTGAAATCTGTTACATGTCAGTTGTAAGACAGGAGAAAAAAGAAGGACTTTGGTGAGCTATAGGGAGTTCTGGTGGAAATAGACACCAAGATGCCCAAGCTAAGAATAATCCTGGAGGGGCAAAGACTTCTTAAGCCAGCTTTGCCATGAGAGCTTTCAATTAGAATAGGTTTCAAAAACTCTGAATTCTGCAGTCCTTTACCAATAACAGAATAAGTCGTTCTGAGATCTCTGAAAGTGTTATACCTCTAAAAGTTCACACAGATACTTTTGAAAATAAACTTTGAAGACTTTATGTCTCCTGCGCTGTCGGTTGGATGATGTGTTCATGATTATATTGATAGATGAAAGCAAATAATGCAAATGAAAAAATACAGGACAACATGGATTGTTGAAGACTGCTTTATGAGATAAAATGGTGTGGATCCTGGAAGTGGTGCAATCATTCAGACTTTTGACTTTGGTAGAAAATATTATGAAATTTGAAAGCTTTGTTCTTTGTCAATAACTTTATGAAGTATAAATTAGTTCTGTGTTGAGTTACATGGCTTAAGTCTTTTGTCAATATTAGCACCATAGCTGTAATAGAGAGAATATTTTCAAGTAAATCTCTGAGTGAAGTTTTCAACTTTTCTGTGCTAATTAAAAGTATTTGATACGCAGGTCCAGAGTACTTCATGGATGCCTCATCCGCCATATGTTATGCAACCAACAGTAAGTGGATACTTGGTTATATCCAGCTAAAAGTGCTTACATTGTAGCTTCACTCTGCTTGTCCAGCCGTGTTAAAGTCCTGGGTCATGTGCGAGCAGCCAGCTGCTCCCTGTGACAAGAGCCCTCTGCTGAAAAGGTTCTGTTCCTTTAAGGAGCTCTAGTTGATTTAGTGGAAAGGGGAGGATGGATAATATGTTAGCTAATTGCACTGATTGTAAGAGAGGAAGGAGTTCTAAAGTGTTGCTTCTGAAGCTCTGCTTTGTGGTCTGCATTCCTGTACACTTTGAATTGCCAGGATCAAGACGTTATGCTTCCCTTATATGCTTATCCATCAAAAAAGTCCTTTGTAGTTTTATATAAAGGGTCCTCAGTGCCTCACTTATGCATTTCAACAGTGGGAAAGGGTGAAGCACATCTTTCTTAGACAGTCTCTACCAAATCTGAATCTGCCTTATGATTTGAACAGTCAACTTTTTTTTTTCCTCCCTGAGTACATTGTCTCTCTTTCAATTTATAGCTACTACTTAAT
>JAOXXN010000395.1:39640497-39660901 GCA_026770055.1 Myrmophylax atrothorax
ACATCTTTGTACTTGCACAACCTTCAGATTTTGGAAAACAGGATTCCTGAATCATGTGGACATGATGAAAAATTTACCTTGAAGCTCGCATGTGACTCAGACACTTCTGAAAGATGTACCCTTTTTAGACTGAACCTTCACCATTTTTCCCCTATTGACTGCACTGTGTCCAAGTAAGAATAACTAAGCTTTGCCAGTTTTGTTGCTTTGACATGTGCCCTGGTCACTCCTTAGCTGTAATGGAAGACAAGCTCTGAAAGAGCTATAGCAGTGTGGGTTTGAATTAAAATTGGCATAACATATAATGCACTGATGGCAGTCTGGGCTCCATTTAGTTAACTAGAGCTTTGAAAGTACAGTGCTCACTCTTCCCTACTTGAAACAAGTCTTGTATTTCATTACTGCCTCAGGATAAGGATAGATGAATAGCAATGACAGAGTCAAAACATAAATAGGATAAGAGTTATTCTGGGGATTATAACATTTGCCATATTATTGTGTTTTTTCCTGTAGTCCCTGAAGGCTATCTGACAGTTCAGGGGATACTCTAAAAGAACATGTTTATAGTAAATTCACATATAGACAATCTCATTTTTACTAACAAACACATTTGAGGAAAATATTTTTATTGAAATATTTATTATAAAAAATACATGTACTCTTCCTCTTTAAAGGCAATTTTTTTTTTAGTGAACCAACAGAAGTGTCTTACCCTAATACTCACTGTATATGTTGGTTTTACACTTAACCTCTTTTATTTGCAAGTAAATCTGTGTGACCGTAAGTAATCACTGGGTATGCACAGATAGATGTTCTTGTCAGTCTGGAATAGTTTCTACACAATAGCTGGAGGAGTATGCCAGTGGCAACATGAAGGGTGCAAGCAGAGTAGCATATGGAAAAAGCTATCATTGATAATGATAAAGTGTGTTGGGAAGAACTTCTCTTCTGGACATTTCTCAAGCCCTAACAGCCCTTTTAGAAAGGTCAATGTCTTAAAAAACACCCTTATTATTTTTTTTGTCTTCCTTCCTGTGGCCCATGACTGAATGTAATCTGTCTTTAAAAGCAACAACAAAAACGTTTCTTATTTCATATGCAGTGTAAAACCCCTACTTTGGTGAGAAGCGAGGCTGAGTAAGGACTCCAAATTCATGCCTTTTGATTGTTGTGCATGAATGTAGCATAAAAGGTACAAATTGTTCAACTGAAACATATCAGTTTTCATTTTCTCACTAGCAACTCTGCTGTTTTGGATAATACCCAAAATACCACAGCAGTTTCAGTGTTTTGATTTCCACACTCTGGAACAAAGAAGTTCCTTGTGCTCCAATCCTCATCCCTCTCCCAAGAGAGCTTTCTCTACCTCACATTTATTGCTCTACCTTTTTAGTAAGCAGAGCCAGGAGTCAATCTGGAGTTTGCCTGTTTGAATGTAAGGAAATAAAGGATGTCCTCTGCAGACAGTTGAGTCCTGCCTCCAAGATGAAATGTGAGAACTTGGCTAGCTGGTATGAAAAGTAAACAGGAAATAATCCTTAGAAACTGGAATCTCCAGCTAGTCTTTTAACTTTTAGCTGTGTGTTTTAAGAGATCCTTTGAACATGAACTTATGTGAACTTTTAAGGCTAAAGTGTTTAGAGGTTGAAATAACTAACCAAATACCAGTGCCAAAGTTCTGCTGAACAATTTTAATTCCAGTGTTTCCCGAGGCAGAAAATCGAGGACTGCCAATTCTATAATTGATAATCAAGACAGTAATTGGCAATGTTCCTTTGGGGCAGGCAGGCTCACATGAGGTCAGTTCTGCCTCCCAGTCACCCAGAATCCACTGTATATACATGTTGCCTCTGTGCTACAAAATGAGTAGTTTCAGACTCTGCTGACCTTCTTTAGTGCCAGTTGGTGTTGTGTTGAGGGGAGTACCCAGGACAGAAAAGCAGTGCCCAAGCCCAACCAACTTAGGCCTCTGAAAAAAAAAAAAGCTGTAAACAATTCACCCAAGTTACATCTCCTCCTCAAGTGTAGCAGTTTGTACATTTGATTATACAGTGTTCCTGGAATTATATCAAGGTATTGCTGCAGTCACTCAAATTATTATGAATGCCAGAAAAAGATCTAGTTAAGTTAGATTTCCAACCTTTCTTGACACTCTACTAGAGCCCCCTAGTGAAAATGAGCATGTTTTGTGATGGCAGCAAGACACAGCACATATGGATTCACTTAGAAAACATGGATGGGAGAACCACAAATGTTTCCAGTAGGCAAGCCTGAGCATTTGAGGAACTTGTGCTGTGCTGTTTTATCCTAAAAAAAACTTAAAGAGCTCTAGTAAAATTTTCTTTCAAACATTCTACAGATAGTGTGAACACTAAATGGATAAAACATCAGTGGAAGATTTTTTGTTTAAAGACATTTACAGCCGTGGAAAAAACATACATCTATGTTTCATAAAAATCTATAAACATAAATGGAAAAGATATTTGGAAAAGAAGGTGTCTGACACTAAATTTGAAAGGTACTCCAGAGACTTTGAAGTCAGGAAATTCTGGTTGAGGTTATAGAATATTGATTTCTTTTTCACAGAAAAGATGCAACCTTACCCATCAACCTTCATTGTCAAGAAAAATCCTAACACAACAGCTATTTAAAAGCAGTTTTATCAAAAGGGACTATTTTTTTAAAGAGAGTTATTAATCAATAGACATTAGAGTACCTTCTGTGGAAGAATGTAGTGCATTTTTAAAAAAATCAATCTCTAATTTTGTACAAAGCCTGCATTCTACTTTAACTTTTCCAACTGCATGTACATCACCTAAGAATATTACTAATACTTGATTATATATAACATATCTAGCTTCTCTGTTTCATGCAGATTTGCATTTATGTCAAGTTTTAATTTTGCACAAAGTCAAAACCTTAACAAACTGTAAAATTCATGTCATGATTGCCATTTTAAGCAAAACCTCCTCATTTGTTGAGCACTGGTCAGGTTAGGAATTGTCATGGCAGTAAATTAATAAGTAGGCAGAATGTGATAGGATCAGGAGATTGATGGACTGCATAAGCACATGGTATTAATGATAAGCCAAGAGTTAGATTAATGAATGTTTAGTAAGTAATGGGCTCAGCAGAGAGGTGAATTAGGTAAGCATGTGATTTGTCAGATGACTTCTTAGTTTAGCTCACCATCAAATACTTTACCCTGTGTATTGCATTGAGGTTCTGCATGAGTATGTGTGCTGTGAACATGCTGAGGCAGGTGACAAGTATATTACAGCCCTCTCAAACTTCCCCTCATTGTGGACCCTCTCATTTTTTGCCTAGTATTGTCCATTGTCTTGCAGTTGATGTTAATTTTGTCCATCTTATGCAGGGACCACTCTGCTGTGCTGGCTTAAGCAAATCAGATGATTTGCATGTAGTGAGTGGGCACAAGCCTGCTTGTGACAAATTTTCAGCATGCAAATTCTGTGATGGTAGAAGAGAAAGGCAAAAATTGTCGTCTACCACGAGCAGCACAAAGCTTTGAACACGCTCAGTAGTCTGGGAGCACAGAGGTTTCATGCTCATTGGTGAAAAGGCTGGGAATGATCTGTGAGTGCCTTTCCCATGATGGAGATGTGCTTCTTATTTCCATGGTGCTGTTAAGAATACAGGATGTTACTACAGGACAGTTCTCCAGCAAAAAGGGACCTGGATCTCCTTTCTGCTTCCCAAAGCCTGTCCCCGTGCTGCAGAAAATCAGCATTTCCATTACAGATGAAGCATTGGCAGTTTTGGAGAAGAACACATCCCTATGAACCCAGAAGAGCGTTATTGAGGAAAGTCTTAAAACAAGAGTGTAAACAAGAGTTGTAAAACAGGGCAGTGTTGTGCCAGGGCAGTGGAACTACAATAACTCCAAAATAGGAGTTATAAATACTAGCACAACCTGTGAAAGTTGTAAATTCCTGATAGTGGAGGATCAAGTCAAGTTTTAGGCTATTGGCAAGATGTCATTTTATATACAGCTGATTAGGAAGGGAGTTATGTAAAAATCAAGGTATAATATTGCAAAGTTAATTATTGTATTATTATTTAAAATATGGTATTCATATGTGGGTTTGTCCCAGAGGTTTCAATTGGTATAGGAAGGAAATTCCAACTGGAAATCATGCAAACTTGTTCAGCTGTAAATGTATTTTACAGCTATATTTATCCTACTGTAGCTCCTTTTTGACCTGAGCCTGCCTTTCCTTGCCCTGGTTTCAAAGAATACACATAGGCTTAGAGCACTTAGTGACAGATACTTTCTCATCTGCCACCAACCAATTTTTGACCTTGGAGAAAACAGTTCAGTTTTGCCTTTTTTATTTTTTTAAATCCCAATCTATTCAAATTATAAAACTGTCATACTGCTAAATAATTTTTTAATAGATGTTTGTGAAAAGTCTGGCAGAACAAGGGCCCGTCTTGGCTGGTGTCTCCAAACACATCCTCACAATGATATAACTAGGGTCTAGGCTTTTCATGTTAAATATTAAAATAAACCTGTCCTAGCTACAAAGGGAAATATTGGATCTGATTTTTACCGTTATAAATCAAGAGTTAACTTCACTTGAGCAAATTGAATTGCATAGGTGTGAAACAGTGAGAATTAGAAGAGAATCATGCCTGCAGCAATAAGTTGATGAAGGAGACTCTGGCACCTTCTTAATCCTTAGAAGAAAAGCACTTCCATAAATTACCATTATGTTATGCAAACTGTATTCAAGGACAAATTTACATAAGTAGGGAAAACTAGCAAATCTATATATTACTTATGATTGCATCATGATTTATCTAGTGAAGGAGTTGTGTAAAAAAATTATAATTATGTACTCTAAGGACTTAGTGGCCAATTTATAAGACTCAAAATTCCTGTATCCGGGAACCATGCTATATAATCCCTTGCAAAACCTGATTAAATAGTTTGATTTTATGCCTCTTGATAATCCTATCAGGAGGTTTCCAAATACCTTTGCTCTGAGGCTTAGCACTGTTTTTAATTTCCAACCTAATGGTTCTCCTATTCATTTTGCCTCCATCTGTTCTTGGTCAAACATTCTTCTCTACCTGCAGTAACTCTTGTCCCTTCTTAATGTTCACCACATTAATTTATAGACAAGAATTTTACCTGCATTTTCATTTTCTAGGCTAACTGTTAACATCACAGTATTTTTAATAACTTAGGGATTTTATACCTCTGGCTGCAAAAATGACCCTTCTTTGGATCTATTCCACTTTGAATTCATTTTTGTGGGACAGCCAATGCTCACAGTTTTCCAACCTTCTGTGCAAATAGCATTAATATTTCCTTCTCTTCTCTGGGACAACTTTGCTGCATTGTGAAATAACATCTTTTTCCCTTGTGCTCATGGCTGGGACTGCAGTCATCCTGTAATTCACTGATATACCTAGATTTTCTCCTTCTTCCTGGTTTCCAGCAGATGCTCCTACATGATAAAGGAAACCACATATTAGCCTGATTGTCTTCATGAATGTGCACCTTGCTCTGTATCATCCAGTCCTTCCTGCATGGTGGTTTGATCTGCCACTTTATTAAATGTGCCTTACAACTTTGCAATTTCCCCAAATCTTATTATTCAAGAGCATTATTAAAAACATTGGATAAGAACTATCCTTATGGAGATTTTAGTGACCCTCCCACTGAAGCACTATGGTCTGTCTTTTCACACAATCTGTTATCATTTCCTCTTTAGTTAATCCTTTATCATTCCTAAAGTTTAGTAATTTCTGGTGTAGCTCTGCTTGAAATACTTTATTGACCTTCAGAGAGTTTAGATCTGCTGCATATCCTTTGTCTAGAAAATAGGTCATTTTATTTTAAAAAATGAGGTTAGCTAGCTCTGTCTTTGATTTATCTATGTTCTACCTTCATTAATATCCTTTAGTCCTGGCCACTGGACCTGCACTTACATGTGCCAGCTCTGCAATAGAGATGGTCCAGTCCTGGTTCCTCATTTCACCTTGAGTTCAGTGATTTCTCTGGGATTTTCATCTCCTTTGGCTGTATTCATTTTTCTGCCCAAATGCTCATTCTCAGAAAGTTGCCTTTGCTGTCTGATGGCTATGTGGGAAATTGAGAGTGTCCTTATCCTGCTGGGGCTACTTCTGAAGTACATTCAGTGTGTTCCCTATTCTCACTGTATGGGGAGCTGAACTCTGGGTTCTCTCCTTGTTTTTCACTTCCATATATAAGAAACCTTTTGGCCAGTGTTTGAATATCATTTGCAAAGTCTCAGATAGACTTTTAGCAAATCTTACTTCTGGCCTCCAGACAGCTAATTTATGCCCAGTAGCTTTTTTATGCCCTTTTCTTTCCCCTCACTTCTGTGTTCCTTCCTGATACATTTATTGAGGTGTCTGAGTGTCTGACTAATTAACACCTCCTTGACTGTAACTGCTGAAGCATCTCAATATAATTACTTCTAAATTATTTTTGCACAGACAGTGCTAACAGTTTATTTTTTATATCAATGTATAAATGTACACTGTGATTTGACATTAGAAACATCCAAGATATCATAAGTAATAACTTATTATTGAATGTATTCAAGTCTAACAGTATTTGCCATTCATTTTTTACTCTCATAGATAAAACACTTTCTTTTCTGTTCAAATGTCTTTAGAAAAAATACAATATTGACCTAAGCTTTGCATTACAGAGACAAATCATGTATATGTATCCTAAACTGATTTCAGTCCCACTGAAGTGGGACTGAATTAATTGCTTAATTACAGTTTTTGGGTTGTAACCCTGTGGCCTTGTTTTACTCTCAAACCGGTGTAAATTAGGAGTAAATCCATTCTAAATCCGTGCATTAAACAGTGTTTGCCATAAAGCCTCTTGTTGTGAATCAGTGGTATCTGCAAGCATGTTGAGAGCATGGTTTCAACCTCTTTCTTACATGATTGAAAAAACAAATAGTGAAATGCAATAGCATAAACATTGAACATTCTTTGGCTGTTTCATAGTGGATTGATGAAGAATGAATTGTGTAACACAGTGACAGATCAACAGTCTGAAGAATTTTGAAGGAGTGCCAAGTTGTTATTTAGTGAAACCACTACCTTTGGTTTACCTGCCAAAGGGAGGCACTTCCAGCAGGGTAGGTTCTTTTATCAAATGGCCTATTGTTAAAAAGAAGGTGGAAATTAGGGGCTGAAATTTCACTTCTTACCACAGTTTAAATGCCTTTTTGTTATTTCTTGTTGCTGACTACAGCTTCTTGTTAAAGGATGTCTACTTAACAGCGTTTCATATTCTGTGTCTTTTAAATAAGCTACCTGAGAGGTTTTTTAATGTCACTGCAGGCCTTGCTGCCCAGGTGAGCCTGTCTGTAACATCCATCCCAAATCCCAGGTGCAGCCTTTCACCACTGTGCTTTTCTGAGTTGCCAGTTGAGTGGAACCTTTTCTCTATGCATCACAAACCACACACACATCCCAAAGCAGGAAGACAGTTGGGTTCCTCATTATCAGATGGCTACTTCTGCCTCCTAAAAAACTGTAAACTCATGGAGAAAAACATGTGCAAAGTCCTCATCTGCGGCTCACTCCAGGATGACTTGGATGATTACTTCAACTCCAAGCTGGGAATCACAGGATTGACACACTGCTACTGATCTCTGTGGTGGGACAAGAGGGCTGCATGTGATTCACACAGCCCACAGCCTGCTTTCAAATAGCCTTTGTACTTTTCCAGTACGGCAATCTGTAAATCATTATGCGCCCCCTCTTTGCCCAATCCACACAGGATGTGAGTCTGTGTCAACTCCCAGCTTGATAGCCTTCCTCTTTAGCACTATCAATGAAAAACTCCTGCTTGCAGCTTTGGAAATTACTGCCTGCCTCTAGCCAGCAGGGTGGGTGTCACCTTCACAGATGTCCCACATGTGACAGGGTTGAGGCTAGAGGCATATTTTCTGTAGGCAGGTAGGGAAGAAACCTGCCATTATAAAGCTGGTTCACCCACACTGCCACAGCTACTGCTACCCAGAGTTCCAGTAGGCCAGTAGAACAAGCAGCGTTTCAGGAAGTGTGGTTATATGCATTCCACCACAGACATTTCTTCCTGCTGGCAGGCCATGTCATTTCTGTGGAAAGGAGAGCATTGCTCTAGATGTACTTATTTTAAATGAGGAGGAAGTGTTTGATGCAATGATAATTTGCTGGTGCTTGTCACAGGTCTTACTTCAGGAGAGGAAGGGGTGGACTTTGTCAGGAGTGTTTTGAGTGTTTCTGATAGACAGGCAGATGCAGCACCCCATCTCCCTGATTTGTGTCTATGGAAGTGGCAAAGCTTGTATTAGCTCCCTTGCTAACTCCCGCTCCAAGTTCAGCAAGCAAAGCCACCCATCATGACAGCTAAAGCTGTGACAGGCCACAGCTTCCTCCAGGAACAGCACAGGAATAAGAATTTGAAGGGAGAGACTTGAGCAATTTCCCTGGTTGCATGCTGCCTTCTATGGATAGTAACACCATGTTCACATCTTCAACCTCCACTTGATACCCAATTTTATAACATTTCAGCCTAAATCTTCACAGATGTTCAACACCTTGGACATGACAGCTTTACCAGGAGGTGACTAAAGAGCCAATTTTAGGCAGTTGGTTAGAGCGTGGTGTGGGAGGGAAATGGTCTTTGAAAGGTAGTCTTGGTACAGTTGCTGCTGCCAAGAGAGTGTTTTGGCTCAGTGCTCATATTTGTGTCACACAGCAAACCTACCTTCAATCCATGCCAGTGTTCATGGTAAAGGCAGGTGTGACTTTCCTGGAGTAGGTTCCAGGACCTCCATATTAGTTTTGTCATTTCCTTTGTTTTGCCTCCACTTTCCAGGGTGGCAAAGCAAGACTATTTATCCTTGGGTGACAAAGTTCAGGTTTGGCTATAACACTGGAAAACATTTTGCTGGCCTGCACAGGTGATATGCACATCTTTGAGATTCCAGATTTTGTACTCCCGTGGATGGTGACCTCAGATGTTTTCACAGGGGTAATATAAATGGATCAATATGCATAACTGCCATTCAATCAGGGAAAAAAAATAAAAATTGGATGTGTTTGTGATGCAAGCCAGGTGAGCTTATTACAAAGATTCTTTAATAGAGCTTGAGAAGATTTGAGTACCATAATCTAAGAGATTTTTCTCACAAGGGAACTCAGTGTTCAGTTGTGCAAATTCATTTTTCCTAGACTTTTATATGTCATTCAAATCTTTCAGATAAAAATCAATGACACAGGTCATGACTCAGTGTGGGCTATGGTGATTAGCAGGAATCTCTTTGTGGTGTTATTTGCTTGCCTCCACAATATGAAATGCATTTGAATCCCCTCTGAACTTCTTTTCATCATTTTGTTCAACAGACAAGTAAAGGGGCAGGTAGAAGCATGCCATGAGTGCTGTTGTGTCAAGTGAAGAATGAGACTGTGTCATACTCTTTCCTTTCATCTTCTTGGCCAAGCTGGGACAATATGTAGCTGGGTATTATGCGATATTTATTCTTCTCACAGTATAAAAAGCTATATTAATTCTTTTGTGCTAGTAAAATTCTTGTGGATGAATACAAGGGATGGAACTCTTTGAAATGAATAATTCCAATATCCACTGTAAGTCGTAGAAGCATCACAGGCATTACTTTTGTATGTTATATGTGCTAATAGTTCTACTCAAATGTGGTGGTTTCACTCAGAGAAGTATTTTCTCTATGACAAAGAACACTATCTATCATTCTGACATGATCCAAAGTGGAAGCCCAAGACATACAAGCCAACAACAGCCAAATCAGCAGAAGTCCAGAATGTGTAACAAAGACTAAAAATCCTAGAAGAGTCAGGCACCCATTTTTAACCGCAGGTATCACTGGTTAATGAGTTGCGGGGAAGTCAGTGCACACTGATGTGGAATTGTTTAGCTTTGCTGTGAGCAAGTCCATTTTGCTGACATCTGAGTTAGGAACTACAGAGAACGTCACGAGCTGCAGCCAGCTGTTCAAGTCATCTGCATGATCTGCTTAGACCTTGAAGCACATGACCCATAGATACACTCAAATAGCAAGTTTATAGCAAATACACCTGATCAGAAGTGAAAAGATGAATCACCATCTCGAAAATATAGGCCAGTTGCCAGCAAGTTTTAAATTTTTTGCTGCAGAGTTAAGGGACTTGGAATGCAACTTCCTAAAAGTGATGAATCAGTTCTGATGACTGATATAAGGCTACAATTCTCCTGAAAGTTTTAAAAGGCTTCTGAAATGTTTCTGAAATATTCTAGTAATTGGAGTTGTAAAATATTAAAAATCCTGCCAAGCTGTCTAATCAAATACAACCAGTTGCTCCTCAAATCTGAAATTAACTACTTGGTTTGACATATTGTGAGCCCTCTTACACAGGTGGATAATTCTAGCTCCACAAGGAGTTTTGGTCACCTAGTTTCTCAGTTCAGTGGATCTGCAATTGAATCATTTCCTCTTAATGAGTGACTTGACTAAGTGGTTTGAAAGTAATTAGCAAACACAGTAGACCCAATATTGAAGTGTATGATCACATCTCATTGGGAACTACTTATTTCCTGTGGGAAACTGCAGTCGACTTCTCAACAAATTCAGAAGGCAACTTGTTGCTCTTTCTTCTAAGGAAGCTAATCAAGGCATGGTTGCACCATTCCAGGCATGTTTTGACTTGTGATGAAGTGTTCCCAGCTGATTTTAAAGGCATTTTCAGAAAGTCTATTCTTTATTACTATTGGATATTTTATTTGGTCACTTTTAAGAAACCAGTAATTGTCTTCTTACAGACACAGACTATTTTTTATCCACAAATACCTTTTAATCTTGGTGCACAGCTGTTAATGGGATATGCTTCCACTCTAGAGCAATTCAGATTGATTTTATTTCTACTTCAGAAATATATTACAGTAGAGCCACAGTATATAAAAGTGCTCAATGTGTTGAGATGAACTAGCCTCATGATATTTGCAGCTTCTAATGGGAGCTCAGTACATTTAGGGAAGCAGTGGTGATTGATTGCCTGGTGCCCAGGCTAACTCATATGGCACTGAGTTAGTCAGAAGCTCTCAGACCCATCAAAATCACACCTGAAATTGCTCCTGTGCTTCTTAATGTTGACTGGGCAGTTCATATGATAAAATCAACATGTTTTGGAAGAGACTTCCAGAGCTGAGTGAATCTTCCTTCACATCAGTTGCATTCTTTCCAGAAAGGCTTCCTGCCTGGAGTAGCGCAACTCCTCCACTGGAAATTTTTTTAAAGGATGTTCTCAGGTCTGTTTATTTTTCATGGACTTGAATGCGGTCACTGAGATCCTGTGAGGTAAGAAGAATGGAATGAAAGTGGTCGCAGATGACACTTGAGCTATTTCCACAGCTGGGTGCACACCCGCCAGAGTAGGCGGTCCTCTGCAGATGAATTAGTTCGTTGAAGTACATGATACAAAACATCTGTTACAATGAGAACAAACAAAAAAAATGTGCCTTTGAAGATTGTGATTTGTTGGGAGCTGCTTGCAAGGGTGCTGAATGAGGCAGTTGTTAGAAACATATTCAGGCTTGCCCTTGTGTGAACTAAAGCAAAACTACACAGTAAAAATACCTAAATTCAATTAAGCAAAAGACCTTTTTTTCCCAAATATTTTTGTGCTGATTCCTCATACAGCAATGGGGAGGGAGAGAACCCTTCTGTACCAAATGTTTTTTATACCCTAAACCACTTTTAATACAATAGTATAGCTCCAGCTGAGTGGCTGTAAAAACTTAGAAGCTACACAAGTATAGTAACTGTTATTCTGTCAGTTGTTCCCTGCGCTGCTTTATTACCAGATGTCTTGAAGTGCAATAGATGTTTTTCATTGTCACTGCCACCTGATGACAAATAAAACCTTCAAAATGCTTTTGCTTGAAGGAGTAGCTCACAGCTCCTAGCCAGAAGTAGACCTTTCACATCACCTTAATGAGCTGAAGTGATCCAAACATTCCCACCTCATTTTACTCTTATGAGGCAGTTATTTTGGCTGCCTTTGATTTTTTGTACTCACAGTTGAGTTGACGAGGAAGTAGGAATATTGGGTATTTATGGAGTAAATAAATGTGCTGGGTGCATAAAGACTGAAGAAAAATCAATCAAAGCCAGGTGCTTTTCAGTTATTATAGGCCAGTATTGTTCTCATAGACAGTTTAAAGAAAGTGCAATTCTCCTAACACCATATGTTAGCCATGGTAAGGATGATGCAGGTTAGCATGGTAAGGGTGATGCAGGCATACCAGAGCACTGGTTCCCCTCTTTTTTTTTTTTGTTTTCCTAAAGTGAACATGCTGTCACACAGATTTGATGGATGAGAATCACATCCTATATGCATAATAGGAAAAGGCTGTACAACCACAACATGCTCGCAAAGAGGTTTGCTGTCCAGTCTGTGTGTGCCCATTAGGTAGGCAAGAGTAGTAAAAAAAAGGAGTAAATAGATGGCAGTCCTTTAGATCAAACAAGTACCAGGGATATGTGATTTTGGACCTGGAAATCCTTTCGTGCTTCTGCTGGTGGCCTGCTGTGTCTGCACAAGGCAGCTGCATTTGTTTTAAAGACTCATCAACTGAAACAGGAGCTTCTGTGGGTCTTGTGGGTGTCAGATGGGCCACTGGGAGAGGGCCTATTTCCTAGTTTTGCATCTATGATCCAGTGGTGGGTGTCAGGAGAGGTGAGAAGCTGCAGAGGAAACAAAGTTAAATAAGATTCTTGTTTAGTTCAATTGATTCTAGTTTATGATTTCCTGATGAGCAGGGTGTCTGATTGTATATGTAGTCATAATTTATTATAGCTGTGCAAGACAATTATGTTAATCTTACTTTTATTTCCTAATATTCTTTGATCTCATACACATCAAAGATGTAAAATTTGAGTCTTGTTGGTAATTAGCTAGAAAGCAAATATGTTGTCTGTCAGTACAGAGGATACAAAGCACAAGAAATTGTCCTGGGGGAGTCTAGATTCTAGACTAATTTTTTTTTCTTCTCATCAGATTTTTATTTCCCTTTCATCAGTTCCCTCAGCCATTAAATAAATGTACTGGAAGTAAACTTTGCCATTGTGAAATTCATTCAGCTTATTAAACCACCTAGTCGCTCAGTATGGATCCTCAATTGAGGAAAAGCTGTTTGGTACATCAAACAAAAATGAACATCAGTGTTTCCCAAACTTGGAACTACCCCTTGCGGTCTGTATTGACAAAGGTTTCACGCTTGCTTGCTGTTAGTTTTAAGAATGCCCAGGCTAATGCTGTGCACTGCTCTGATTTGATTCACCCATTACAGTCCAAAGACTTTGATTCCTAACTTGTGATTAGGTCACAAGTCAAGAAGTCACAAGTCTCTGGTCAAGAACAGCAAATGAGGATATGCTAAATTATTTGGCTCTGCATTTGCTCTTCAAAGCTGTCATTCTGGAAAGAGAAAACATACAGGGATTATTTTACAATTTCTGCAGTGAGTCTCTGCATCAGTACTTTATGCCTACAGCTGGTGGATTTATACATCGTAGTTTATTCTGGGGATTGACCCCTCCTTCCACTTTTGTTCATGAATTGCAAAGAGATCATTATCTTCGTAAATTTGTTTACAGTCCAAAACTTCCATATGAATAATTTATGGCAAAATTTCAGCCTAAGGATTCTTTTCAGTGTGCATAACAAGTATTTATTAGATGATTTCATTCTGGAATTTGTTATTAGACTTGCTTCTTTCCTGTTCAGAGGTTGGTTGTCCTTATCTTTATTAATTACTTCAGCTTCTAGACAAGATGACTGTCTTGCCATAACATAAAATTTTGTTTCTTGATTAAACAAGTCTGCATGCAGCATAGGACCACAAAATTTACAACTGGGTTATTGAGGAAAAAAATCACTGAATTACAATCTGAATTTGAAAACAAGAGCAGAGTCGTCTCTGCTAGGGATAATTAATTAATGAAAATCTGTCTGTGGTATGAAAATCTATTGGAGAGTAATGTACAATTTGGTGTCTGAGGATTAAAACAAAGTGAAATACTGGTAGCATTCAAGTTCATGACAAAATTAATTAATTTTAGTGGGACCAGGATTTCAGGCCAAACTTTTCAAATTCATTAAGATCTGTATGTTACCATGATTGTTGGATTATAGAAGTTTGAAACATTGAGTTGCAAACAGCTTCTGCTGAAAACTTGTCCTCATCTAGTTCTGATTCTTATGTTTCAAGCTGTGCATTTCTGCATTATTTCCCTGCATTTATCATTTGCAGTGACACTCAGCTAAAACACCACAAAAGAGGGTCCTTCATGATACTGCAGTTCCTCGATAGTACCAGAAAACACCACAAGAAATACTAGCAGAAAACCATTTCATGTACTTTTCAGTCCCACAAATGGATTTTCTGTGTGCCTGCAAAAGTGACTGTAGAACAGCAACAAGGCTGCCAAGAGGTTGGTCTCTACTGGAGTTTATCGGAACATCTGCTGTTAGTTATGATGCATCTTTTCATGTCAAAGACAAAGCAAGAGTTTGTTTTTTGAAGGAAGGAGATTCACACACAATGAAGATTCACAAGCATGCAGTGCACAGAACCCAGGCTTCAAGTCCCCATCACTCTGGAATTAATTAGAGTGCTCTTTTTCTATCCACACAGCTCTCAACAAAAGATGGGAGTATTAGCCATTTGCCTATCATTTCATTCCTATTTATCTTCCTTTAGATATTTCTTGTTTCCTTTTCCTCTGAGGCTACCCTTTGCCTCTGGCTAGGACTGACAAGACTATTACATATATAATACTCTGTGGATAATAAAATTTGGCTTTGTGGGCAGAATCAAATAATAACTCTAAAACTTGTCTTCAAGTGAAAATGTGCAGAGAGAGAGGGTAGTGACATGGAAGAAGTTGGGAAAATGTTTTGACACCGCTCCCGGAGAGAATTTAGTGAGTGGGGAGAGGGTGAGAAGAAGAACAAAGACAAAATATCTATAATCTTCCTGTTTTCATTTCTGGGTTATTGAACTAATTTTAAGGGGTTTTTTTTCCCTTCAAATTTAGATAAATTCTGAAATTACTTGTCATTTTGAAATATACTCATGCTTTTGGTCACAATTATGTGCCAAGTGTGACCTGGATTCACAAGAAGTTTTATTATTCCTCAAAGTGTTTTTTTCCAAATAGTTTACTGTTCATCTCAGCAATATGTGTATCCTGTTCAGCTGGCCTTTTTCTCTCTGGCTGGTACTATGATTTCTTCCTCCAAAGCATAGATATCTTTGTACCATCACATAAAAGACATCTTACTGAATTCATGGCAGACTCTGCTGCCTGATTACTGCCTCCCAAAAGGCTGATCATTCAGTTTGGGTCAAAGACTCACTCTGATACATTCACCATAGTAGTGACCCACCAGCTTAGTCTTCTCTGGCTACAGAGCAAGGTGCTCTATGTTGTCAGACATTTTCAGAGCAGTATTTGATAGTGAGCAGTTCCCATGAGCTACCTTGTAGCCTGAAGAATTGACTTCAGGTAGAGTTAAGAAAAACACCTTGAAAAATACTTGAACTGCTCTTTCTTGGCTCATCCTTAGGACCTCTGAACTTAGTGCTGAATGGTAGTTTGATTTCTAGATGCCAGAGCAAATAAAACAAACATATTTTTTTTTTTCCTGAGAAAACTGAGTACCTCTACAATGTTGAAATAGCTAAAAGAAATTCAGGAAAGCTGCCCAAAAAAGCCATCTTTGATTTCAACCTAAAATTCTGCAAATCAGATGATGTGTGGAAACCACACAGCCATAAAGATCTTTGTCATGTGTCAGGATCTGACTGCTTGCTGTGCATTCACCTGGGCTAGTACACAGTGACTTGGAGGAAATGGTGGTGTACAAAAAAAGCTGTAATAAAGCAAGATTCTTTTAGACATTACTGCAGCATGTATGGATAAGTGTAAACCAGAGACACTTCTCTAATTCATTACAATAAATTAATTTATAGAAAACTGAAGCAGCAAACTTGGAATTCATTTTCCCATGCTGCTTTGGCTACCTTGTTTTGTGCTAAAAGACTGCACTCAAGCAGGCAGCCTGATTCTGAGAAGTGCAGACCTGTCTGTATTCATCTGCTTATGAAAAAAACTGACTACTATTTTTTGGTTGAAATGGATTATAATTTGATGCAAACAGCAAGAGGTTGCCATGTATGAATGTAGAGAGGTAATAATAAAGTATTTGGTCATTCTAGACATTACCAAAACTGAGGAGCTAAGAAAGTACTTTACCATTTGCTTTCTGCCTTCATTTAACCGGTATCACCAGACTTCCTCTGAAACTGGTAGCGTGATGGAATGGATGTGGCCCATTCACTAATGTGGTAAAAGGACTCTTTCAGGATCAGTCCTTGGTGGTTAACATCTTTCTGAAAAAATTGAGTGCCCTGAAAAGACACAGTAGTCATAGGCTGTTGATGAGCACCCTGTGTAGACTGGGCAGTGTGTGAGGCAATGACCATGCAAGTCTCTCCCCTCTGTGACATCAGTGCCCTTCACCTTGGAGCTGACCTGTGGGGATGCAGTTCCACCGGTTGCAGTGAAGTGTGTTTGTGGTGAGATGTGGTGTGTCTGTGGGTAGCTGATGCCTGGACACAACTGAACAGCTGTATCTTGATAATGACTTTCAGTCCCAGCAGCAGTGACCAAACCTGGTGACCCAGCATTGAGACTCCCTATTCTATTACCGTTCCTCTGAGCCACTCTCTTCCTCCCCCATGTACTTTCAACATATTTAACATGTTACAGCTGTGCTCACTGCTATACAATAGTTGAGGGCTGCCAGCATTTCCAGTATGAACTCACATTTTAAGAATAATAACTCAGTTGTAAAAATGTGCTCCAGGCTGAAACTTTATAAGGAAGATTTCTGCCCATGAGTGACCTTATCTTGGGGGAAAAAAAAAAGAAAAGAAAAAAGAGACTAAAATATATCAATTTAGTCATTCTTAATCAGTACAGATATATTAAAAAGAAAGTAAGTAATCTTTGATGGATCAGTTAGGATCAGTTACTTACTCTTTCTTTTTACCTTAGTAATAGCCAAAATCTGAACCTTTTTGAACTTTCATGTCTACTTTTTAGACTAGTTGAAGCTCTTGCACACTGAATTTTTACTTACAAGAATCAGTTTTAAAGTGCTTTTCCTCAAAATTTTTGTTTTCTTTTAAACGATAATGTAGTGTGGAGCAAAGTAGACTTAAGTTAGCCATTTCCTGGTATTTACTTCAAATCTGCTCAGCATGAATCAAGAGGTAAAATATATCCTTTTTTTGATTAGTTTGGACTGGAGTGTGTGATCAAAACTACCTGTTCTCTTTGGGCCTGCAATGATGATGACCCAAGATGCATGATCAGTCTGAATGCTCATGGACTTGGAAAAGTTCATGTGAAGATCCAGACCCATTCCAGAACCTTGATAACTGACCAGCTCCTGAGTCCTGTATGTATCACACAGTTTTTAAAACACTTCGAGATCTTTGATAGAAGGAAGACACATAAATGTCTAAAGGTTGTTCTAATACAGAGACTGGTTTCACTGGAAGAACTTTAAAGCAAATGCAAAATTAAAATATCAGATTTGTAGTTATAAAATCTATTCACTCTCCATAGAGTCCTTTTTTCTAACTGTTGTCACAAAAGTGATGACTTGAATTTCATTTCATCTGTATCAGTTGTACCTTCACTAATTTAGATGTGGCTGCCTTTGAAGGATGTGCTCTGTGTGCTTGCTGAAGTGGCTGTTACTGGCTTCTTGTGGTCCTGTCTATCAGTGACAGAGGTTTTAGGCAAGGACATTTTTGCAGCCATAGTTTCTCCAGACTGTTCCTATATTATAAGTTCAAAACAATGTAAAAACTGCACTGGTGTCATTGGGGGTCATCATCCAAGGGTGGGAGAATTGTCCAGGTGCAGCAAAGCCAGGTGCTGATGGCAGTTGGCTTGTTCAGAGTTGAGTCCAAGCCGGAACTGGTCTGGTTAGAGCTAGAAAAATCAGTTAAAATTTGTAAAGGTGTGAGTGAGAGATAGTCTTACATTACTTTTAATGATTGAATATAAGGTAAAAAGGCAGTATTGAAAATATGTGCCTTGCTCTTGGTTTTGAGGTCTGTCACAAAGCTGGTACTGCCAAGTAATCAGTTTTCACCAGTTATAGGACAAATCCCAGGACAGAATGGAGTGGATTTCTTCCATAGCTTCCCCTGAGCAGTCCAGAAAATGAAGTGCAATTTGGGACCTGGGGCAGGATATTTTGGCTGTGAACGTTTTGGGGCTTAAATGAAAGGAAAGGTAGCTGGAATAGTTTTCTTTCCATTTGGATGTGGAAAAGGGAGTTGTTTAACATAACAGATTAGAAATCTAACAGAACATGAAAAAGAGACAGATTTCTGTATTTGTCCTCTCCTAATAAAGGCCCATTTTTAGATTTCAAATCTGGATCACAGTGATCTAGACCTGAACAGATACAAAACATGAACAGAGGCTTAGTACAGGATTTCCTAGCAAGTCCTCTTCAAGCCCCAAATCTAATGGAATGGAAGCATATCTTTAGAAAAATATCCTTACCCAGCCAGAGTTTCATGTCTGACATCTCTTACTATCTGTCTGTCCTAATAGGTAGGATAAGAAAGATTCCTGAGAAGATTATGTGATTCTTACTGCCCCTCATCAGCTTTCCAGACTTTTAAATTTGAAAAATGGAAAGAGGAGAGAAAGGACATAATTTTCAGACTCTCCATACCTTTAATCTTTCTCTGTGCAGAACTGCACAAAAAGGAGTTTAGACATAGGCAGCAGATGGCCATGCTCCATAGTGCATTCTCGTGAAGGATGGATGTTGGATTTGTAGCTGAATTCAAGAGTGATACAGCAACATCAACCTCAGCAATTCGAGGTGGTTTCCTACACAAACCATGCAGCTGGGCACATGGATTGCATGGTAGCCCCTGCATCAGCATGGCTCTGAGGGTGCAGGGCCCAGCCAAAGAGCTCTGATGTTCAAGAGTTGCCTTTGGCTTGACACTGCATGGGCTGACATGAAATCCTTGAGCAACTGTATGAAACCTTCTCACTTATATTGCCCATCACTAATAAATCCTGGTTTACAAGAGCTATCTGGTCTTGGAGTTGCAGGGAGGCATCCTGATACTTATCCATTCCTTGACTATTCTTCCTCTTTTCCTCTCAAGTATTTGGCCTCTCACAAAGTAGCACTCTGCTGTCTGCCACCCTGGCAGCTCAGTGTGCCTCCTGGGTGACTGAGTGATACCATCTCACTTTTTTGAAAGCTGAGGGTATTTCAGGTATTTCCATCTTAGTCTGGTTGTATTAAGTCCTTGTAGTGGACAGCCATATCGTTTTCTTCTGGCTGTAGTTGTGTAGGGTGTAATTTTTGTCATCTTACCTCTAATATAACTTTGATAAATAGGGTTATATTACCAACCTGCTTTTCTGTCTGGTTTGTTTGGGTTTTTTTTCCCTTGTGTTGGTAGCCACATTTCCTCCAGCATTTCTGATGTCTCCCAGTGTCACTGTTTGTCCTTCTAATGAGTAAAACTTTTCCTCCAGCACAGCTGCAAGATTGTAGCTCACATAGTGTGAGTCCCTCCAGGTTTTGGGCAGGAAATGAAACACAGCACATCTGTTAGAGATCACAGCTGCTGCCCTGTTACTGGCCATTGTCATTTTGAGGCTAGAAGTGCATGTAGAAGAAATGTCACAGACATTTGCTCCTCAAACCCAGTTAACCACTCTTTCTGCCTGGCAAATGACCTATGTGCTAAATCTCAATAGAAAAGCGGAGAACAGCACAGTGTATCAGACATTTGGTCTGATCAAAGCTCAGTTGTCATTCCTTCATGAAGCACATAGAGAGCTGGGACTGCCTCAGCTTGCCTTAAAGCTTGAGACCCAGGGACAGCCAAGGTCCTGCCACATAGGACAGGCCATTCATGCTTTCATGCCACCAGCCTGATCTGCACCTCTGCATCCCTACATCCAAGCAAATGTTTGGAAGCAAATCATCCTGTTAAGCATTTTTCATGTCTTTAGAGCAAGTTTCCCGAGTGAAATAAAATAAGTATTGTCAGCCAATACCAGAAATTCTTACTCATCGCTTATGAAATGTTGCTCATGAACAAGAAGTTTAAAAACCTGTCACTGTTGCTTTTAGTTACTTTTGCCATAGTAAATCCTGGACTGAGAGTTTCAAATGTAAAAAAAAAAAAATTTACACATATTGAAAAAATGTTGTGCCCTTAGTGTATGTAATATAAATGGCATTATCATTTGTCTTT
>JAOXXN010000395.1:39661001-39687754 GCA_026770055.1 Myrmophylax atrothorax
CCCCCCCCCCCCCCCCCGGTATATGTAAATGTAAAATCAGACTACTGAAAATACAAATGTGGAATCCTTTCTGAAAGTTTCATTTGAACCCAGTAAGGCAAGGAAGTGAAAATTTAAGCTAAAGACTGGTGCTGGGTCATATTTTAATTGTATGTTTGATAATTTCTATTTCGCACCCTGTTAAAACTCTGATGTGCCACAAGTCAGTTTTCACAACTGGTTTTAGGCAAGAAGGGAGGGAATACAACTGAATTGTTCGAAATATTATTTGGATTTGGCTTTAATAGATGAAACTCCATTCTAATGTTAAGAAAAACTAGTCCACAGAAAAGAGATACCTGATTCACATTTACTAGGATGGCACATCAGCCACTGGGAGACAGTAAAGGAAAGATTTCATCCACATCAGAAAATATATATAAGAATATAAACAGAATGGAATTGCCAAGCACAACCCTCTAGCATATGTCACATACTACTTAGGTTTAGATCAGGAGTTCTGTGGTACTGTGTGATATAACACATTTATTAACTGGTACAATATAGTTGCAGGTACTGCTTTATTTGTGCACACACTTACTAATATAAAACTCTTCCTATTGAATCTACTGTGTTTTCTTTATCTCTTGATGTTCCCATTTCTATATCCTTTTAATCTGCATTTATATGTGTAGGCTAGTATCTCTATAATATCAAAAGCTATATTTCAGACTCGGAGACAGGAGATATAGTTAAAGGCACAGTGGGAAAGAAACCATCAAAAACCTTGGCTATTGTTTAAGAAAGGTGGTGCATACACAAGGGTCACCTTTGTTCTTTATTTACCACACTATATTTGGATTCTTATTCCTTTAAGACCAGTTACTTCTGGGCAGTAACTCTTTTGGACCTATGATATATACTTTCAGCTGAGAAAATGAGAAAGGGAAAGCAAATATGTCTGTTGCTCCAAGGAGATTCAAGTTATGAAGGAGTTGTCAGATAAGAATTTGAATTTATGCCCAAGATTAGAAATATTACAATGTGAACTTGTGGTTTAATACTCAGCACAGAAGCAGGACTCCGAGTTGATGAAGGTCTATGCCAGGGTTTGCCTGTTCCAAAGTTAAAAGTGTTGTAACTCAGTACAGGGGGTTTGGCCTTCCTGCTAACTTTACCCCATTTTTATCAAGCATTTAAATTCAATAATGTAATGAAATGAAACCAAATCCTAAGATTTGCAGAATATATGTTATTAGCTGATGTTTGCTGGTCTTTTTTACTGTACTTGAACAATGATTTAATATCTGATCAGCTAGCAAATGCCAAGGCAATTGCTAACTTTTCATTGAGAAAGTAGGTTTTCCTTTATTTTGGAATATGAGCAAGTGTTTCCAGCAGAATTGATGACAGAGGGCAGAGACGATTTAAAAACCACCTTTAATCTTCCTGTAAGTGTCATGGAAGTTTTGGCCATTTACCATTCAGTTCAGTGTAGTTCTCTAGGCTCACTGTTCTGACAAGGGGACCCCATTTTTTCTGCTGCCTGTTAGAGGCAGCCTAAGGAAATGAGACAAATCAGTCTAGATAGAACAGTAAATCAATAAAAATATGGTCATCATTTGTTCACTATGCAGAGAGAGTATATTTAGCTGCAAAAAGAAGTATGCGTGTTGAGTTTTTTCCTATTAATTCTCGATAGACATGTCTGTCTGGTAAGTATAAGGAAAGTCATCTTTTCACTCAGTTTAATAAAACCTCAAGAAACAACATGTTCTTCATAACATTAAGACATTCACTTGGTAGTAGGGTAATAAATTTTCAGCTGGAATGACCTGGTGCTTATATGTCTGTACAACATAGTAAGTATGCTTGGTGATGTTTATTGGCTTTACATTGGCCAGTATTTCCAAAGTAGAATTTGTAAGTATTGTTAACTTGTTAAAACTGCCTAAGTAAAGGAAAGGTAAACTGCAAAAAAGCAGATGTTTACTGTAAGCTTTAAAAACTATTTATTCAGCTGGTATTTGCCCCTTAGGTATAATATCCGTATTAGAACACTGGAATAAAATAAAACCCTTTAATACAGTCCATTATTGTACAAAGCCATGACTAATTAATCCATCCTCCCACTGGCCCTGAAATGCATCTCTCAACTAGTGAACTCTCCGTTCCTAAGGACTCCTCATACGCTCTTTATTTCTGATGGCACTTTCCCACCCTTCACACATGGAAGGTGGCATGTGTCATTGTACCAACACAGTCTTTATTTCTGCTGATGCCTTTTGATATTGGCAAGTGTTTAAAGATAGTTTGCTTAATACAAAAAACAAACTGTTTGCAGTGTAATCCTGTAATTTCAGTTTGTTGTCATAGACAGAGTGTATAGTGTTTGCAGTTAATAGTCAGGCTTCTTTCTTTGAAAGGCATAGACTGTATTCTGAAATATATACACTCACTTTCTTATAGGAAAGGTATGTTCACAAAGCTTAAAGCATTATAAAACAGCATGGTCTTTCAAATAGAGTGAAGAGGAATTAAAGTCGAAATGTCAGCATATCTTGGAGGTATCACAGTGTTGCAAAAATAATGCATTTTTCTGTGTATCAGTAATTCCTTACCATTTGCCCTGTTAATTTCCTTTAAAGCCACTATAGAATTGACAGAATTGTATGACAAGTCATATGCCAAGAATATCTTGACAAATTTAAAAGTCATTATAGCAACCAGTTTCTTGCAGGAATTATGAAAAAAAAAATCATACTGAGACAACAGGGCAGACCTAAATAATTAGCAGACCAACTACTTGTTTTGGCAAAGATGGTGGCAAAAAACTCATCATAATTTTATCTGCAGGTTTTTTCAACTAAGCTGTGCCTTAAGTAGTATTATGCAATGTTAAGATGTCTCTGTATATGAACTCAGTAAAATCAGACATCCAAACAGATGAAGACAAAACACATGTTTGCTGTAGCCTTTGCCAGTAGCCAACTGGATGTTTATCAGCAAATATCTACTGTAGGCTGAAAAGAATCAAATTGCTATTAACGTGATGGTAACATGTAATGCAAGACATTGTCTTTTACAGCTAAATAAATTGAATATGAACGGACTTGACAGTATGTATCATGAATCGCATTATGGTCTGAAGACTGGGTGTCACCCTAACAACCAGATAATATTTCCTTAATTAAGTATAATTTTTTCCTGCGTGATAATGAGAAGATTCTGCAAACTCTGGTGAAATAATGACCTGGCAAATGCATGTAATTCTCTGCTCTAGGTAACTGTCAATTTCAAGCATGTTAAGCTGTCTTAGGAAAGCTGCAAATACTTGATTTGTTTTCCCAACTTCTTTTCCTATGGTATTAAATGGTATATATTTAGGGACTAGGATATATTTATTTTCAATTTAAAAATTATGTTTACTGTCTCTGAGCAATGTATTTGTTGCTGATATATTTTCTCTCCAGTCCATATTTTTATAAATAGTCTATTTGCAATACTTGTCTTGCTTACTTATTTGCTGAAAGACATGTGGTACCAGGTTTTTCCACTGTGTGTCTGGCACTTGTGTTTGCTACACTAAATCATAAGACTTCCTTCACTGCTTCCCGTTCTTCATTTCCAGGTTCCTGAATTTATACACAGGGATAGCTATCAGTCTGTCCCATCTGTAATCACAGCAAGGTCCTCCAACCATACCTTTGCAATAAGCATGTTTGCAAGAAAGAGAGCTTGGTATTTTAAGGCTTTGGGACATCCTAAATAAATTGCAGCCACTATTGCTGGCAGTGTGGTGCTGCATGAAGCTGTTGTGCATGTGTGACTTTCTGCTTACCCCATCATACAAAGAATCATGGAATAGTTTTTGTTGAAAGGGCCCTTTAAATGTCATCTCATCCAACTCCACTGCAATGATGTGTCTCCTCTCTGGTTCCTACAGCAGGTGGTCCAACCTCCCTGCTCAAGCAGGGTCATCCTAGAGCACATTGCACAGAATTGCATCCACAGGGTTCTGAATATCTGCAGTGAGGGAGACTCCACAACCTCTCTGAGCAATCTGTCCCAGTGCAGTCACCTCCACAATAAAGAAATTCTTCCTCATATTCAGGTGGAACTTCCTGTGCATCATTTTCTGCCCGTTGACTCTTGTTCTATTGCTTGGCACCACCAAGAAGAGCCCAGATTCCTCCTCTTGACACCCTCCTTCCAGATGCTTCTATACATTGATGCCCTCTGGTCATCTTTATGGCTCTCCTTGGAAACCTCTCAAACAAGTCCACATTCTCCGTATACTGGAGCCCCGTTTCTCTGGGTGGGGTCTCACAAGAGCAGAGGAGAAGTGGAGAATCATCTTCCTTGACTTCACAAGTGGCAGCTCAACTGCTCTGTCACAGAAAGAAAACCTGAGGCAATTCTCCATCTTTAAGCCAAAGAAGCAAACTGCTCATAGCAGGAACTGAGAAATGTTTATATTTTAGCAAATTTATCTTGAGCACTTATGGTTTGGTACAGTAAAAATGCTAATCATTCTGATCATAAAGTGTATGATTTTTTTACCATAATCAAAAAGTGCAGGTGAAGTCCAAACCCTCAGACCTCATTTGGCTGCATCCCAGGCCACTGATTTTGAACACACAGGAAGAACATCGTTCTCCTTATGCATGATGCTTCTTCACACTTTTGCACCGGATCTGCTATGCAGGACTGCTGAATGGGCTGAAAGGGTGTATGCCCCACAGATTTGCTTTTAGACCCTTTCAGCAAAAGGGAAGACTTCCCTATGGTAGTTCATTAAAGGAGTTAATCTGTGTAAATCATTGCAAATTAATATAGCCAAGAAAGTGGCAAGTGTTTGCAGGTATTGCAGGTTTGATATGCGCACACCAATCAGCTTGGTTTATAAGCATTTCTTTGGAATCATGACAGATACTCTGTGAAGGCTAGCTTCTGTAATTTGTCAGATTTCTCTAGGGACTCTTGTCAATGCAAGAAATGTAATCTACTATGGGACATAAAACAAGCATGTTTATATTTCATATGCCAAGGGTATTACAAAAAGGACATGCAAGTAATGAGTTTGCAGAGACTAGAGACTCTATGCTTCTCAGATAGGATGTGCACAGAAAAAAAATGGCTGGGAGGTGAGGAAAAGATTGAATAGGTATTTCCTCAGATTTTTGTTTAAATTTATTTTTTTAATTTGTGACTGAAAAATTGAAATCTTTAGCTTCTAATCAGATGCTTGGTAATGCAGTAACATAGCCCTATGGCTACATGTGAGACAGACAAGAAGAGGTTTGCTGTGGTTTTTGGAACTAGTTTGTTTTAAATTCCTGTTTATATGTGGCTTTTGTCAGTAATCTCAAAGGAAAAAAAAGTCAGTTTTCTTAAACAAATACATTGATCTGCATCTTCTGCACTTTGTAGCAGATATAATGTGATAGTGCAAATTTTTTATGTGTGCATGCAGACATGCATATGCACTAAGTAAAGCTATTATTTCTTATGAAGAAATAGCTGGAGATATCTCCTTATTTCACTATCTGCAAGAAAAGAGCAGACCGCTCCTTCTGCCTGACTTTCTCTAACCATAGCAAGTTATAACTAGGAAATAGCAGTTTACACCATAGAACTGAAGAGAATCAACACTTAACTAAGACATGAGTTTGCTAGCATGGGACCTTGGGGAGTGGGAGAGCAAAAACCAAGGAGTAGGAATGGCAAAGAAGCTCTCTCTCCAAAGCTCTTCTGGTGTGTCTTTTGTTTCATTTTTTGTTCAAAGTCATGTTTTTACTTTAGTTCATATGCTCTTTGTTATTAATGTCTTTGTTTTTCATGCAGAGAAGAAAAATGCTTTTAAACACTGTGTATGTGTTTTAAGTGAGTGTCACTACCAAACTCACTGTCAATAGCTAGTCTTACTTAATCAGCTATAAAATGTTATGAGTAAGGGTTCTTAATTGAGAGTGGAAAAATCCATGATAATTACCATAATGGGTTGAAGATCTCTGAGACTGAAGGTTTTAGAAGTCAGAGAAAATTGGGGACATATGTGTTCTGTCTGTAAGATTGTTCTATGTAGGATAGGGAAAAATGGAAATGACAGGCATTTTGCAGTGTACAGTAGCAGTCATCATGGAAAGAACATATGCATTTGTTTGTCAGAAGCAATGAAGTAAAAAATGACACTTAATTGGAACTGACATAAAATGGCCTCATTAGCAGTACAAATAATATATGTGTGTAGCTTGGTTGTCAATAGGAACAAAACATATTTCCTCTGACAGATATATTAGTGTCTCTTTTAAGATTCATGTCAAGTTTTCAGTCAGGTTCACTCATTTAGAGAGTGCTGCCTTTTTTTTTTTTTTTTAAGTGCAAGATTGAAGCGTAAATCCTGTGTGTTTCTAGGGTGCTGTGATAACACCGACAATGGACCACACTATGTCAATGCAGCCAGCAAGCATGATGGGCCCCCTGACCCAACAGATGAACCACCTCTCCTTGGGCACAACAGGAACGGTAAGATCACAGATTACACTCTTTGCTTTCCGTATTGCCAAACATGTATTGCTTGCTGAGTTGCTTAAGTTAATTCATTGCTCTTGGGGTTTCAGTGCTTCGCCATCATACAGTCAGCATTAGGTATTACAGAACAGAAAGGACAAAGCAGCATAAGTACTAGAATAGCAGGTCAACAAAACCTGGTCGGTACTTAGCAGGAATTATCTGTACTAATTATCATGTAATTATGGAAGTACTGCTCTATCAATTTGGATTTTAATATCAAATTGTTTGCTTGTCAGTCTAGAAAGTTTTATACCATTGGGAAATGGGATTTCTGGCATTATGGTAGGATCCACTACTCACTTCTGAACCACAGCAGTTAGCCATACACATTTTATTCCAGGCTTAGAAATGTGATTTTTTTTATGATGGCCAGCTGTGTTTCCAGTATATCATATTTAAACACGCATATTTCAACAATTTTTTTCTCTACAAGTTGTATAAGTTGGACTCAGTTAACTCCCTCAGAGTCAGAGAAAGGCAAAAAATACTCTAAATTCAAATTGTTGAAGCTCTCTCAAATGTTCCTAAATTAAAAAGGACTACAGATAATGTATGGTCGTTTGATATGTGAATGTGTGCACACTGCAGGTACATGTAAATTTTTACAAAAATGCAGGCATAAATGTTACACTTCTGTGTTTTTAGCACACACACTCTTTACGTAAAATTACATGAAAGATCTGTTATGCACTTACAATTTTTTGCTATTTCACCACTGGACTACTTGATACTAATCTGTGGGAACACAGTTTTCCAACGTTTTTTTTTAAAATTGAATAATGTACTAATAACAGTGCATTTGTACAAATTTATTTAACTCACTTGAGTCTTCTCCTCTTCCTGTTCCTCTTCTTCACCTCCTTTTTCCTTATCTGTTGAATTTAATTCTAACTCCGGTGTCTTTGCACATTTCTTTTAAAAAACTCTGTTAATATCTAAGACTTCTGTATTTATTTCTGACAAAACTTAAATATTATGGCTATTTCCTGTTATTTTAAATGTCTCATTCAACCATCCAAAGAAGTAAGAATTACATCTCCAAATTAATCTGAGAAATTTTACCTTCATGATATAGACAGAAATACTAGCACGGAGAATTTCTGCATGTGTAATTATTGTAATTCAAAAGTGTGTTCAAAAATTAAGGGAAGGGAATGAAAAATGAATTTTAGTTGTGCCGTTGGGCAGCTCCAATGAATTTTTTCTTCTGTCTGTCATTTTCAATTCTGTGGCTCTTAACAGACGTTGTCTTCTGCACTCATTGTTTCACAGACTTAATGCAAACTAGAAAATTACCAGCTAATGTTCTCTTCTGACTTGAGACCACTATTGGAGTGCCTATAGGAACAAATCCATTGGGGGAGTCAGGGGAAGGACTCTGAAAGGCAGTGGGTCATCTAGTGGGTTATAATAAGACCCTGAATTTATGTTACTGCGACTGAAACAAAATCTTTCCTTTCTTTTCCTAGCTCTTTACACAGTCTTATCTTTCAAGGTCGCAGCATTCCCTATGATAACTTTTTGAAATACATTCAGAGGGATACCATACAGCTTTATGTTTACTATCTTTGAAACTCCTAACTCATTTCTAGGAAAGGAAAGAGCAAAAAAGAGTGAGTGATTGATGGGTGCTACAATATCCATAGGCTTTTCATGCATCACAAATGACACCTTATTTTATCACATACAAGGTTTTTCTCTTTGATAAAAACATCATCAGTACCATATCCAGTTAAAGGACTTGTGCACGCAGGATAGTCATGGAGGTCATTGAGAATTACTCCTTTTGGGAATTCCTCCTATCAGAAGTTGTAGGGAAAACTTCAGGGTCTGAGCTGCCAGTAGCAGTTTTGTTGGTTGTATCCATCCTGACATTCTTCCTAATGTATTCCGTTAAAGAAAAAAATGTGGGGAACAGAACCTATTTAGATATATGATTTATTTAGAGATAGTTTGACTTCATTTTTTCAGAATTCTGAGTTTCAGTGCAGAGAGAGGAGCATTAAAAGCATAAAGCATGAAGAATTGTGCCAAATCCAAACTATGCTACTGTGTGTACCACAGCAGGACTAAGTTTTATGGGAGATATAAGACATAAATGATACATTTCTGTTTCAAATATATTTTTAAATTTTATCCTTAAAACTGTGCAACAGGGTGCCATAAAGAGCCACCAGCTATCTTTCAAGAAACTGCTGAATTTTTTTAGGCAAACAAGACAAAAAGTCACAAACAATTTTGCTCAGTATTGGCTATAACTCTGTCCAAATTTAATTTAAAAGCTTGCAGTACGCAAAGCAGTTTTTATTAAAAGGATTTCATATGTTCACTGCCTTAGACAAAGCATTTTGCTTATTAACATAATATATTTTTCAGCTGAAACAGACCCCTGTGGTTGCTTAAGTGAGAGCTGGTTCCAAAACCACTTCCATGCTTGCCCGATTGAGAATGAACACTGGGTTTCAAAAACACTGCTTCAACAGAAAATCTACTCTCTAGTGGGTGAGCTAGATAGAATAAGGGCATATGCATCTTCTTATCTTGTGGGAATTACTCTGCCTTTTGATGCTTTCTAAAAGATTAAAATACTCTGTCCAGGCTGGAGCCATTCCAGATGGGAGACCCTTTACAGAGGAGCACTCTTTAGCACTTTTGACCTGAGTAACAGCAGCCTCTGCCAATTCCTGCCTTGACACCAAAAACTGCATTTGAGTTTTGATCTCTCAGCCCTGGAGCACATGTTGAAATCTATGGGAATTCAGGGGGCAGCTGCCTTCATCCACTTCTTATTTAGTCACCAGCCCAGGGCAGCCATTTCTGGCTTAATGCTGGCAGGGCTGTTCACTTCCAGCTGGGAGCATCCAATTCAGCAGTCAAAACAGAGCAGTTTTTCTCTAGACCCACTCATAGCCAGCTGCATTTCCCTCGTGCTAGGGAAAGGCTTCCTGAAAAAGCACAAATAATTTTGGTTAAGAAACCATTTGCCATGAATAGAGACAAGCAGTTTCCTTTCTCTCCAAAACCCCCAAAGAATGCATATTTAATTTAATTTTATTATATTTTTAAACATTTATTATTGAATTGTCGGCATTAAATTAGACATCTCTGCTATATTAAGCACTCCCTAATCAGGAGGATGCACTAAGGCCATCAAGATTCCAGGCCAAGTGAAGACTGCAAATCCAACTTTGCTTGATTTCAATGCCAAAGGATGGTATAGGGCACTTGAGGAAGAGGGGAGGTAAGGGCCTGCCATTTATGGCACCTTGACCCTATGTTCCTGTGCTGTGCCAGAGTTTTGTACAGCCTTTTTATCTCCCAGTTAGTGTGCTTTGTGCTTCATCCACCAAGAACATAATTCCTTTCTGCCTTTATGAAAATCAAATTGATTTTTGCCAGTGAAAATACAGTTTATGTTGCTGATGAATTGAGAGGCAAGTGTGCTGCTTTGATCACTTCCTCAATCTGTCTGAAATCTGGAGTTAAGCAGAGAATCTGCCAGAGGGGTGATTTCTCCATATTTATATGTATTTTTCATACATGCCTCTTAACTCAAAAAGACCAAAAAGCATTTACATGGATTTGCTGGCTGTAGGCAAATACGTAAAGAAAACCTAAGCTTAAATTATGTCAAGATCAGAGCAAAAAGGCAATAGCTCTGAATATTCTGATTAAGGCTGACAGCTCAGTTACTACAATTGTATTAAAATGAAATTTTACTGACAGAAGGCATAATGTGAAGGTAGACAACTGGTTTTAAGCTTGAAATATTTTTTGCTAGTTTATTATTATTTATTATAGTAAATCTTGTTTTTGCAATGTAATATTCATCTACAATTAAGTCTGCTATTAAATAAGGTACTGTAGAGTGAGAATAGAGCAAGTGAGTCTGTAAGGGTAGCACTGAAAAAGCAGCATTGGTATGTATTTAATAATGTATGGAGGCTGGAATTGTTCCATCATCTGCCTGCCATTCAAAATGTTTCCAATACATCCATTGATCTGACATCTGTTTTGTGGTTTAATAAAGTTGTGATTGATGCCTGAGTGGATATAGTACAAAAACCTTTAGAAATATAAAAACTGAGGAGTTTGATCACTGCTTTCAGTCTTTGTTGTTTGGCACTTCCACATTTGGCCATCAGCAACAATAATCTGCCTCTTCAGTGGGAATAAGATTTACTCTACTCTTATTTTCTGTTGCTCATTCTTGAAGGAAGTTTGCTGTTCTGTGCTTTCTTGGTCAGGGTTTCCGTCCTCTCC
Organism: Myrmophylax atrothorax; assembly: GCA_026770055.1. NCBI lineage: Eukaryota > Metazoa > Chordata > Aves > Passeriformes > Thamnophilidae > Myrmophylax > Myrmophylax atrothorax. The sequence goes on from JAOXXN010000395.1 coordinate 39,671,820, forward strand.
CTGCTCTTAGCATCCATTTCAGACGACATTGGGATTCCAGTTTCATTCAACAGTCTGAGGCAGCCTTTGTTAGTCCTTATTAACAGAGGGGTAATTCCAGCATTTTCTCCCTCCCTTTTGGAACTGCCTCACTGTAGCCTTGCTTCATCTTAAACCTTTGAGGCCCACACCAGGGGAAGAGTGAGTAGAAGCCAGGGGTTTTTACCAAAACTGCTAACTCAGCAGTGCTGCTTAATTGTTCTTCACGTTTGCTGATGGTTCACTCTGCTTCCAGTTTCTAATTTAGAAACTTCATAGGCAACTTAAATTCAGCTCTCCATTGCACTTTATAAACAGCAACAACAATTGTTTAATTTTTCCAGATACTCATATTAAAAATGCAGTCAGGTGGAAGAATTGCATTGACATAATGTGGGATCCTGTTGCAACTTCAAACTACCCTAACTCAGCTTTCCTGGTTTGTAGTATCACCGAAATCTCTCAGTGGAATAACAGGCTTGTTATGCAGGTACATCAGTCTTATCTTTCACTTTGTTAGTTCTTTTTGTTGCCAGCAAAGCTCGATGATATCTCCAGAACCGTTCAATGGAACAACAAGCTTGTTATAAGTTTTTTATCTTTTATTTCCTTTGGCTACTCCACGGTCACCAGTGGTTTAAAATGTCACCTGAAGGCCTCAGCAGAATAGCTGCTTTGTTAGATAGGGTTGTTTCTTTCCCTGTTTAATCTGCAATTCTATTTGCACATACTACAGCTACATGGAGCTGAAACATCATTCTATTCCCCTCATGTTCAGGTTCTTGTTCAGAAAGTATTCTCTGTTATTCTAATTGTATGTCGCAAGGTCCTTGGAGAGTTACAGGAGCAAAGTTCCTTTACAGTCTTGTGCCTTTCACGTTATCAGGTGTTAATCTTAGAGCTCTTTTATTTTATTTATTGACTGACAGTTTCAGTTACTGTATGTGTGGAAAATACAGGACTGAACCCATTGCAAATGAAATAGCTTAGTTCAGGCTGAAACTAAGATCTTCCCTATCCATTTTCTCAGCCAAGGTCCATGGCAAATGCAAGTGATTAACAACATGGAGCTGTCTGGGACAGGAGATCCATTTAAGGAGAAATTATTCTGCTTGGAAAGCAGAAGAACAGCATAAGCTCTCTCAAGAGTTATAAAAAACAAATAACTCCTCCTGTACCTTCCTTCCCAGACAGTCTCTTGAAAGGCAACTCCAATTTACCTCATGCATAATTTGAGATAAAAAGGGGCACTCAGTGCAACTGAAAAGCACCACATTCAAAGCAGTCAACAGAGAACAAAGAACTTTTTCATGAAGCATTTAAACAATTTTCAGAATTCACTTCCACTAAATATTATTGAGACAAATAGGTTAGCAATCTTAAAAACCAGATTCATCATTTCTACAAGGAAACATTTTTGGATGCAACAGCAGGGTAGAAAAATTCTTATTTTGACAGTATAGGCAAAACACTTTCTAGGTAAGCAAGGAAAGATGTGATCTTTTCCCTTTTTGGAGCATCTTGAAATTCCACAGACTCATATAAGAATTGGGCTGTTCGGCTCTTGTGTAGATGAGACTTTCTAATCAACTGTTCCAACATGGGTTCCACAGTCTATGTTTGACCCATTGTTGTGGTTAGATGGTATTTTTGAATGGGTAGACTTTATAAAATCCTATTTCTGTAGTGTTCCCCTTCTCGTTTGAACTCAGCTTTACTTTCCTACCATTTGTTGGTAGTGGCTTACTGTTTGCCTTTATGTGCAAGTGTGCCTACCTTCAAAACCACTGCCTGCCATAGGCAGGAAAGGAAAACATAAAAAGAAAATAAACACAGATGGAGGGAATCCCATTTCTGGTCCAAGAAGCGCTTCATGTAAGCCCAACATGTCAGTAGCTTTTATTCTGTGTTAAATTTTCCCTTCACATTACACTTCCACAAACAAACAAAGTGTGTTTGTTGAGAACTCCTTGCCTCTCTTTGAGGTATCAGCTATTGACTCCAAGTGACATTAACCCAGATTCTCTTTCAGGGAAGGACTCAACTCCCTGATTGTGGTGATAAAAATGTGCATCAACACAAAGCAATGGTGATGGATCAGAAAATCAAAAAGTATCGGCCAGAAGAGCCATAACTAATATAACTTCATTTTCATCATCAGACGAATCTCATTCACATAATTAGTTTTTAGATGACTTCACACTGTGAACTAGAACATTTAGAGTCTTGTTTCTCATACCTTTTCTTAACTGTGACTGCTCCAGTTCTATTTTGTGATTTCCAGAAATGTCACCTGTTGACACTTTGAAGGATAATGGCAGTGTAGTTCAAAGCCACCTCTTACAAAGCATATTTTTTTATTTATTGCTTGCACTGCATATGAAATGAACTTTTTTTATTTTGTAATAATGAATAGAAACCAAAAGCCATAAACCTGGTGATATCTGGCATATAGTTAGAGGTAAGTAGAATATACTCCCCCAAAAGGCTCACCCATAGTCATACCCCCTGAAATTTTTGTTCATATCTCTACTAGAGATGAAGGAAGGTTGTGAACTCATTTTACTAACTACTAGTAGATCATTCCCCTAACAACCTTCTATTTTAAGAGGGAAAAAGATTATGTTCATTCATTTTCACATGAAATTGCCCTGATGCTACAAATGGCAGGGCAGGTTTGAGAGAGAGACGTTTGGTTTAGTTTGACTTTAGTGATTTGTACAAGATTTAGCTGCAGGAATTTATTTAACAGACCAGACAGTAGAAAAGAGGTAAAAATAATAAGTTACAAAAAACCCCGAAAATAATTCTAGGTTTGAAACAACCTTACACACCTACAACTGACAAACTCGATAAAAGGTGGAAAACAGACTTTCAGGTGTTGACACAAAACCAGAGCAATGGTTTAACAGCCTTTTTTCACCTTCAACCTCTGTTTTTAATCTCATAGAAACATTGTTAATTCAATTCAAAGCAAGTAATAATAATTTAATTTTTATTTTCTGTTCATTTAAATACTGAGAATTCAGGAAATTATAAAAACTTTTAAAAATGTTTACGGAGAATGATGTACCACAACACAGGAAAGAGCTGTGCATCAAAATAACATTTTAATTGCAATGTCTGAAGTTTACACAAAGAGTAAACTTATGTTGCAACTGACCATTCACAGTATGCACTTATTAAAAATCATTTGGGACCAAGAGGTAAGATTGACTCATTCAACATGTGTTGTGTGGATTAGTAAGTATATTACTTGCTTTTGGCTTTTTTTTCTTTTCTTTTTCCAGTGGGATGGGTACATTTTGTTAAGCTAAATGTTTCTGTTCTGAGCAACAACCTTTGAATTACATTTCCAGTGTTCTCTCATAGGCAAAACTTTTCTTCTAGGGGCACTGAGACTTCACAGAAACACTATTTTGCAGATGTTGCAGTGTTTCAGAAGGTGATGTGTTGCCACATTATTGAAAACACTTACAGTGGAGCTGAAAGTGAATTTAATCAGAAGGATGTTCGATATTTTACATATTTTAGTCACAGTGACAGAAATAACATAACCTGTGTATTGGGCAAAGTGCTGGGCCTGCAGATGCTCCCCCAAATAATATTCCACTGAATTTCAGTGCCTTATATTTCCCACTGAATTCCAGTGCACAGTACCTTTCACAGTTAATCCACACGGTTTATCAGATGGTTGGCAAGCTTCTACCCCAAAGGTTTAAATGTTCCCTAAAACAAATTGCCAGTGCTTTTGAGGTATCTTTCTTATTTCCCTCTGGGAAGAGCAGCCTGTTCAAGGTTCACCCATTTGTGAAGCAAGGTTAAATGAAGGAGCTGAAGTACAGTCTTCCTACATTGTGTAAAACACTGGGATCCTGTATATACAGTAATTTCAGCCTGAAGTTCTCAGAAAAGGGTAAGCTTTGTTCAAATGATTTACAGTTCTGAAGGGAGCTGCTGATGGCAATAACCTCTGTGCCCTCTGATGGTATTTTATTATCTGTGAGTTATGGGTGATTCTGTGTCAGAGCTGTGGTGCTATAGAATCCTCTTGCTCCTAAAAGACTCAGTTTGGGAGGAGAGTTATCCCTAATATTTACTATGAAGAAGCTCAATCAGCACATTTCATTGAGCTGTAATAAGGGGTTTGTGAGCAGCTGCATTGGGTGAATTTGGAAGTTTGCTGAACTGAATTTTTTTTCTAGCAAGGTAATGAACTGTTGAACAGGGCAGAGTTTTACTGTGTGAGATGAGCTGCACCACACTGGGGTGGGCCAAGGGAGCAATCAGATGTCAGAGGCACATCTTTTTCTGGTCAGTCCTGTGGAGGACTAGTCTATCCTTTGGGATTTTTTATGTCTTTTGAATGTGGCAGGTACACCTGTAGGCTTCTAATTTGGCCTTTTTAATTTTAGCAGTTGTAATACGACAGCAGACACTTTCTTAGAGTTTAGTATCTAAATGTCCAAAATATAGTGCATTCACCAGCCTCAACTCCCTATTTTCCTTTGGGGTATTTCCCTTGGAGGTTTTCCTCAAATCAGTATAATATTTATATGACAGATGCTGATTTCACTGATGCAAAAATCCTCATGCTGTTTGTGTTCTCTGGCCTGTCACCCACACCTGTATGCAGGGTTTGCACTATAGACCAAAGATGCTATGATTTCCAAAGGGATTTTTTGTTCAACCAGTCAGGCACCTGACTGCTCCTTTCCTCCTGTTTACTATATTTCTATTCTGCTGCCACCTAAAACACCTGCTCTGGACTAAAAAGTTGGTTGTATTTGCTCTTTTTGCAATAACCATTTTTACTAGTCCAAACTGGAGTGGCAAAATTACAGTAAGAAGGTGAAGTGAATATTTGGCTATGATGGTATTCCCACAGATAACCTTGCCTGGTTTATCCACAGAATGCAAATTGATGCTCAGTATTTTAGGGCTCAAAGGTAATTTTTTAACAAAAGCTATTTTTCTGCCCTTTTTTTTTAACATGCAGGTTCTCCTAACTAGCTTTAGTAGAACTAATTTCCTGTAAAGTTAATGAACTTATCTCAGAAACTTTAGTTTTCTGGTAATAAATGGTTGTTTCATCAAAGTAACCGTAATTTGATTCATTATATATTGTTTTCCTATACGCCTTCTAGAAGATTATTGTGTTTGATGAAGTTTATTTAAAACTAAAAATGCAACAACTCCAAATCTTCCTGATGTGTTATGGGACATAGGAAAATAGTTAGGAGAAACAAATGCCATTCAGTGTGTGGCCATTGGTTGAAGAAGGAGGTTTCCTTTCTTTATTTGTATAACTTGTATCTCAACTATACTGAGAGCAGAAGACCACTGTCCTTCCTGAAATTTCTATGTTTTGTTTAAAACTGAATGTATCAGAGTGTGAAAGCAGAAAATGATTGATGGAAAAATTTAAAGTAATTAACCTGCAACAGAAAGCAAAGGAAAGAATGATACATTTTAGGGTTTATAAATCCATTTTTCTCTTTCGTTAATTTTCGTACAAGTGTAATGAACAGTGTTACACTTCCTTGTGCTTCGAAAGAGAAAAATGTGTCTAAAGAATCACAGCATCATCTTGAGTTTATTTTTTAAATTAAGATTTTTACTTTATTCTATACACTATTGGATATGTGTTCCAAGGAATGGTTATATATATATATATACACACACATAAATATATATATATGATCGCAATTATAAGTCTGGCACAGAAGTGTAAAGGGTTTGTGTTTCTGGTCTGTGTGTCCCATATAAACTAAGAAATCACAATACTTACTGTTAGTAAGCACTTCTTTTTTTGAGCAGTTCGGTTTATGGAGCTCTGGAGTTTCTATGGAAGTATTTTAACTCCTTCTGCACATATCCTGCAGATTTCTGCCAAAGTGTTTTTATTCCTGAAGTACAAATTGTACAGGAGGGGATCTGTAGCATTTATTTTTTCCCAAATAAAACAGGACTCCAGTCTTTTCAGAGACATCCTGAGGAAGAAAACGACTGACAAATAACAACAGCAACACTTATATTGAAATTTATATTCCCAAGGTGTTTTAAAAGCATTAATTAAACCTTATAGCATCAATTAAATAAATAAGCAAATTAATGCATGACCTTGGATTCCCTTTGAGGAAAATGATCTCCATACAGTGTGGTCTTTCTTATAGTATGGACAGCAGCTTCTGTTCTAAACCCAGGGATGGCAAAGCCCAGAGTCTCGTTGTGGTGGACTGCAATAAGCTGTTCTGGTTAAGGCAGCTGAACCAGTTGGCCCATTCTTCTCAGTAAGAAAAGAGATTTTACTAGTTCTGGTTAGATTTGACTTTACTGCCTAGCAGTGAAACTTAATAGCCTCTTACTGAATCATCTGTAATAACCTGTCCACTACAACAATAATTAAAAATATTTTAAACTAGAAGTTTGCAGATACCTCAGTGTTCTACATTCCCATACTAAATTACATCATGAATGTCAAATATACTTTAGTATTTATATTTCCTTAGTTCACTAGCAGTATGGACAGCTGTGCCTTGGTGGTTGTATTTAATGGTTTTAATCTCACTCTGTTTTCATCTTCACGCTCTGTGTAGTATTTCTCATGATCCTTCACAACAAGCAAAAAGTTCCAGTCCTGAGGCTAGGATGACAGTTAAGCAGATGCTGTTTCAGTTCACAATTACTATTCCTTCAAGGCTATTAGGGGATATTACAACTGGGCAGGCTGGCAGACCATCATCCCCCACACCCCCTCCATCCTGAGATTAAATTCATTGTCCCTGACATCAGCCACTAAGAGGAATCTGCAAATGCTCTTATTCAGCTTCAGGAATAGCCATTTTTACACTTTCTTAATGTTAACTCTACTAATTTGTATTTTAGTAGTGCAGCCTGGGAGTTCAGTATAACACTCATATGTCAGCGGTGATTCTTCTTTGTGAGGTGAATCATGCAAAGTCTCATGGTTTTAAAGTGTTGATATAAATTTATTTGATGGAAAAATGGCCACTGTGTCATCTCTGTCTTTTTCTTGGACAAGAAAATCTGTGGTGCAGTTAGGACTTTCTCCACTGCAAATATTTGCACAGCACTTAATCTTTCTCTTTTTTTCTTCTTTCTTTTTTTCTTTTTTTCTTCTTTCTTTTTTTTCTTTTTTTGTTTTCATTCTCTATGCAAAAGAAAGCAGAAAGGGAACATTTTGGTGATCAATGGGCACCAATGCAAAATGAAGATACCTGAGCTTTCAGGTCAGTCCATGTGCCAGAGCCAGAAGTGCATCAAAGAACCAAAATGGACAACCTAGCCTAGAAATAGATACTCTGCATGATCCTCCTGAAAAGAATAATTCTCTGGCTGGGTGGCATTTAGAAGAGGCCAGAATTTCTTGCCTGTACAGGCTTGGGTGTATTAAAAGATCTCCTGCTGGCCTTATCAGTTGTTATAGTTTTACTATCATTGACAGGTATATTTCATTGATCTGGAATTCCATTTGAGAGGATGTAGTATGGTAGAATTTTTGTTAGTTTTAATGTGCATGAGTGATTTATAATATGCTCTGAAATTAATATATTATTTAAGCATGTCTACAGCTCTTGCTACACACTGTGACACAATCATAGGATCTTGTTCTCTCTAGAACACGCATCTCCAAGCTCTATTCATTTCATTTGCCATTTGGTGCAACTATCTTGTTCCCTTTTCAAACTGTAATTATGCAGCCACTGAAAAACGAATGAAAAATTCCTTCTAAACTTTGTATTTCATTCAAGTATTAATTTTAAAAAGTTCTGTGCCATCAGGATTAAACATGTAGGAATTGCATATTGAAACATCCTGTAGGATATTTCAGTCTGCCCTTCTGCAAACTGGTATATTTTTTTGTTTCCTCTCCTTTGTGAGGAATAGCTCACTAGTCTGCAACATCTCCATTCTTTCACTTCAAATGGTTTTTAAATGTGCACCACTGCAAAACCTTCCTCAAAGCCAGTCATGACTGTGACTTTTCTATTTTCCCTTTTCCCAGCCTTGTCTTTCCTTCTCTTGAACTTGCCTTTGGGGCAAGACTTACCCATGTTTTTGAGCTGGATGCAAAGTTTCTCAACCACTCATTCCCAAGGTCTGCTCCCACTGCAGGAAGCACAACCTCATGGAACAGTAATGCTTGTGCAGGACGCAGTAATACATTGCCTGGATGAGAGCTGACAGTGCTCTGAGAAATATGACAGTCCCTCTGCCCTTGATCAGCCTTCCCATTTGAAAGTTTTCATTTTGGTAATTACATCCTTCCCAGATAGTAGCCATAGTCATTGATCATACTCATATCATTGTGACTGATTCCTGTAAGTCACCTTTTAAAGACACTTTCTATGGTTTCTTTTTCCCCTATGTCTTCTTCTCTGCAGTCACAGGATAAGACTTTTTCTGTCTACCCTTCATCTGATTGATTAGAAATGCCAAATACTTCCTTTACGTATGGCCTGGCAATATGCACATCACATTTCTTCCCTTGGGATCTTAATCAGAACAAGTAATGGCCTTTAGCTTTTCTCATTAGCAAAATGGAAAAGCACCATACCCAATCCATTAGAAATACAGCATTGTAATATGAATTTATAGAAAAATGGCTGCATGCCAGCAGACATGGAGTGAGTTTACCTTAAAGGATTTTCAGGAAAGGAAAAAAAAAAAGAAGTCACCCTTTCTGTCTGGCAAGCAAATGTTTTGAACCATAACTTATCATGCCTGTCTGTCAGGCATTTTGCTCTTGCTCCTTAAGTGCTGTTTGGAGAGCTCTGTCATATAAAGGGCATTCATGAGGAGGAGAAATGGGTGTTTGTACAAGTATTAATGTCTTCCCCAATGTTGATTCCCTTCCTGGATTATTCCCCCCATAGTCTCTCTCAGAATTAGAGAAGGGTGAGGAAGTTGGGAAGATTTTCTTCTTTTGCTTTGCTTTTAAATTTTCACAGAATGTGCTAACTTGAAAAAAATGTATCAAGAACAACCATTACAGCATACTCCTCTACCAACATGAGACTGCTGCTTTGCTTTTTTAGCCCTGTCTAAAACTATTTACAATCAGTACACTGACAGCGAGGACAAGAGTGATTAACAGGTTTTTTTCCTCTACTGATGTGAATTGCTTTTCACTTGGCCTGGTCTTTATTAGCCCTAAAAATTATTAAAATTCATACATCAGCACTGAAAACTTTCAGTGCTTATATTTTCCAGAACTGTAAGAGGGTGTCAAAGCACAAATCCATACCAAATGATAATTGTATATAATTTGAATGCGTATGAGCTGACTCTGTCTCCTTTGGAAAGCTAGCACTGAAAGAACAAAAAAGAACAGCCTTGGAATGTTGTTATTCTGCCAGCAGTAAGACACATCTGTTTTGCTGGCCCCTTCAAGCATTGCTAATGTTATTCCTGGGAAAATAAGTACTAAGCACACCCATAAAGCTATATTTAATAGTGTTCTACAAAAAATGGGCACTTGCAGGGTTTTTTTAAACAAACCTCAGGTTTTCTAAGTAGTAATTTGTTTACCTGTATAGAGCGAGAGTCAAAGCTGAAGCATCAAGCTTGCATTCTTGGCTAGTTCACTTATGGTTCATCAGCTGTGCTGATCACACTTTCCCAACAAAACAGAGTGTTCCAGTACAAGGTAAAGAAAATAGTACACTGAAATAGTGTGAAAGACCTGAGGTAGTAAAAAATTGGAGGCATTCTAAAGGGACCTCTTTAGGAGAGGTTAGGGGACAAAATAAAACAGCTTAAGGAGGGATGACTATTTTTTGAAGTATTGGGATTTTTTTCCCTCTTTCATTGTCTGTTTTGTTCTTCTTCTGTTTTGTTTGTTTGGGTTTTTTTTCTTTTTTTACTTTTTGGCATCTTTCCTTCTTCCCTCTCTCCCCCCCCNNNNATCATTTGGTTGAAACAATGACAAATTACTAGAGACTCTGTGTAATTTTTGTCACATGTTAAGTTTAGGAATTCAACACTTTCAGCAGATTGTTACATGGTAGACAAGCTGATGACATAGCAGTATAGTTCATTCCCCTTAGCCAGCACTCTGCTAAAAGGCAAGGTTCCTCCTTTGCTTTTGCAGCCCTATTGCTGATATGATCTGATGTCTCAGAGATCTTCCTACAGCTGATAATTAGCATACTTAGGAGTAGACTGTAATATTCTTATTCAGTCACAGTCTATCAGTAGGGCATTGACTTTAATTTTAAGGGCACCCTTGTCCTGTAAGAATTTCAAGAGTTTGTGGAAAGCAGGAGAAAGAATGTCTTCACAAAATCCCATTACCATCTTCCACAGACTTGCCATGTAAGCAAACCTAATGATCATGTAATCATATTTAAATATTTTGACAGAACAATTTTTATGCTAAAGGAAAACAATATTTTGTACTGCATTACTTTAAAAGACTGTATTTTAAGTGCATTGAAGTTGCCACCAGCTTTTAAAGTTTAGTATTCTCTCTTATCCCTGCCCTATCCAAATAAGACTATGGTTAGTTATTTTGTTTAAGTTACAGATAGAAGAAGAGTTGGCTGAGCAACATTCATGGTTTCCAGTTTGTGGGAAATTCATGTTATGAAATTTTGTTTTGTTCTGATTCATGTTTTAAAAACTCAAAACAAACCAGAAAGATTCTCCTGTGAGCTAGAAATTCCAAACAAAAATTAATTTTCAGAAAAAATGGCGCATGGTGTTTCCGATACAAAATATAGTCTGCAAGACAGCTGCCAACTGGTTTAAATGTCCATCTTGGTTGCTGTCCTGCTCCATGTCAGCTTTCAGGCAGCAGCTGCAAAACACTTGCAGGATTTCATGTTCCAGAGCAGCCTCACCACGTCCAGTGCTTTGGGCAGGCTTCCAGATCTCCTAGTGAGTCTGCTTACAGGTCTGCTTACAGAGGATCAGCATACCCTGGGAGCCAAATCTGAAAACCCCAGGAATGCTGCTTTGGGCAAACTCGGTGGGATTGTTCTGGAAGAAAAGCAGGGCACTGTCTCAAAGACTGAAGAGGGACTGACAGTTTTCAGGTGTGTAGGAAGAGGCAAGGACATCCCAGAGCTTCACCTGAGGACCCATGTGGAAGTGGGGCTCTTGGGGCTTGCAAACTCCAACTCAAGCACATCAACTCTGCACTTAACAGCCTGGAAGCCCTGAATGCATGAATTGCAGGACATTTATCCTCACACCCCCAAGAGCAGGCTGATTTTCCTTGTATCCTTAGGTGTAAGGGCACACCATTTCCCAGAGGGAATGTGTTTCCCCCGCCTAAGCTCAGACTTGCATGTTCCCCCTCAGTTCAGGAAGGCCAGCTTGAAGGCATTCCTAATGCCACCATCAGCTTCCAGTGTAAGCCCCATCACGTGATGTCTCCAAGGTATTTTGTGCTCACTGAATTGGCAAGCCCCCCTCCATCTCTGGATGCAGGGTACTGGCAAACAGCTGCTTTTTTATGAAGCATTCAAATGTTCCCTTCCCTTCCTTGCCCTGCCCTGTCCTCTCCTCACCTCCCAACCCCTCCTTTCCCCAGTGATATCCCATTATGGTTAACCAAATATTTTGGATTCTAGGGATGTTTTAGAGCCAAACAACTGAGCAATATCATGCTTCAGCTGCTCTCAAGAGCATTCAAGCTGTACTTCGGTGACATAATGCTGTTGTCTTACTACCTTTTATCTGTCCAGCATGACTGACTTTTCATGAAGGAGGTGTTGAAATTCTTCTTGTTTTTTAGAATAATTAGAAATACTAATATTCAGGCGACTTTTTGTCTGTTTTTACCATTCTTTTTGGTTTGGTTTAGCTTGTAACTAATTGTCCTTGCTTTCATCTTCTTCATTCCTGGAAGTTGGCCAGTGAGCTGTCCACTTTTATCTCTGGTCTGAAAGAGCAATGGAAGGTGTATGTAATTGGTGAGCAACAGTTAAATTTAACAGCTTTTCTGTTGTTCTAAGCAGTTCTTCTGTTGTTTTAACAACAAATTCATCCATACTGTATGGTCATTTGCACACAGTAGTCTGCTTCTCTTTAGACTCTTCAAATTCATGGAGATTTAATAGCCTCTAGAAGACATATTTACCTCTGGAAAGCAATTATTTGTTCATATAAATGGATATGTTATTAATAATAGCTTAATCTGCTCATATGTTGAAAGATTCACTGACACATTTATTTTTTTTACTTACATTGAAAATATTAAAATGTACAGATCAGTCTTCTGTCATCTTACTCGCAGCCATTCATCAAAGACTAATTGGAAGTATTGTATTCAGATGTAAATTCCTAAGAATTTCCTGTTAAGAGGGTACATAGGAATTTTTTTTAATATCAGAATTTGCAGTTATATTTCTGCTGCATCACCCCTTTATTCTTCAGTATACAAGATATGAAAGAAGGGTATAGATGAGTGCAGAATCTCAGTGATTACTGCCCCTGGTTGACCAAGACTGATGCAGTATAGTCTTTTGTTATGATGCAGTCACTATACCCTGGTTTTACATAGGGTGCTGCGGACAGGACTGCAATAAATCATGCACTAACCCATGGTCAAAAACTTGCCCAAGAGAGCTCATAATGCACATTTATAGAACAGGTACATAGAGGGTATTAGAAAAAAAAAATGCCCCTTTTGTGGAGAAATGGGTAAGAACTGAATACCTCAGAATTGAAAGTACAACACATTGCCAGAGCCTTAGTCTTTTTGTAAGCATAGGGGTAGTTTTGCTCTCTTCCAAATGTATCCATCAGGCATATGACATTATTTGAATTGTGCAAGAAAGAAGTTTTCACACCTTGGGGCTATTCATATATGCAGTCATACATGAAGAATCAGTTTACATTTCTGTGCACCCTCCCTGGATCCCTGTCTACAATGGAGGCTTTGCCACAAGGAAAAGTGAAAGTATCCGTCGGCCTAGGTACACTGACATGGACTGCAAAGATCATTGGCACCCTGAGGTCAAGTTCCACAGCCATTTATAAACTCATAAACATAATATGAACAATTTGTTTTAAAGAAGTATCCCCATAGAGACTTATCACTTAATGAATGATGCAACCAAAATGGGGTCTTACTTTCACATCCTGATGAGTTTTCCCCCATTTTCGCCCTTTGCACTGATGAGATATATGCAAGTGGTTTGAGAATTTCACCAAGTTCCTTTTTAATGCCAGGCTTTAGACTCTGAAAAGTGGCTAAAGAGAATGAGCCAGGTTTTTATTTCTCTGTTTATGCTGCTTATATTTACTACAGTTTTTGCAAACATGTATGGTACTTGCAGTGTGGTGCACAGCTGTGGAGGGGGATCTGACTGTTCTCATATTTGTTTACTCTTAATAGTCTTTATCTGATTAGTCCTGATCTCTCTGCTTTAGTAGCAGGACTGAATTTCAGAAAGAAGAAAAGACCTGTTAGCTGGGGGGCTGGGGGTTAGCTCATCTCCACTGTTTCTTCTATACCTTTGTATTACTCTGATTGCCAAAGATAGGGATTTGCAAAGGATGTTTAGAACTCCCGAAGAGAAAAGGAGATTAGTTTGCAAATATAGTTCTTGAAGTTATTATTCTCTCTACCTTCATTTAACTTGCTTGGAGAATTAGGTAACATCTCATTAGGAAGGTTGAAAGGGAATTGATAGCCAGGATTCCTAAGTACATTTGTATTACTGAGCAGCAGGGAAGGAATGTTAAATCCGGTAAAGATTTCTATTCTCTGCCTGAACAATGAGTGCAGTGGCCTAGCGATGGGATTCTGTTGAATGACAGCGCTGTTCTTGATAGGGCTATGGTAATTGTGTGATAAAATGGCATTACATTATTATATTTTAGGCCTGGCTGATAATTAGCAAAATTATTTTAATATATGCAAAAACTTTGTATCATTTATTCTCATATTCTTTAATTGGGAGAAAGTGAAATTAAATAACAGCCGTTGAATGAGTACAGGGTTGAGCTGGAAAATGAGAATGCTTCTGTGTAGCAAAAGATTTTTTAAGTTTAAAGTAAAAACTGTGGCAGCTGGATATTGTATTTAACTGCTACTGGCACTGATGAACTAGATGGTCCTTTTCTCTTCCTGAGTTCCTGTGTCTCCATGCCAGACTATGGGATAAGAGGACACAGCAAGACAATGTTCTTTTCTATTGGAGAACAGCATATTTTCAAATGAGAAGGTGGAACCAGAGACAAAAAAGCAGCAGTTTTATTCTATATTTCATTACAGTTATGAGCACTTGACAATGGTCAAAGAGACATGCAGTTTTTGTTCTTTGCGGGGAAAGAGATTTCAAAGTGGGAGGGCAGGTTTCTTCTATTGGCTAGGGAAAAAAAAAGATGATAAAAATAAATCCAGCCAACAGACTCATTTCCTTGAGTTTTCCAGCAATGCAAATGTTTTCACATAATTCTGCAAGTGATGCAGTGTCTAGACTTCTCAGATGGTTAAAAAAACCCCAAACAAAACAGAAACAAACCCTGGCATTAATTCTGGGAATCCTGAAAAGCTAAGTCATTATCACTGTGCTATAGCTCATGTGGTGGTATGAAACCGCAAAGAGGCACTGAAGAACACGCGGTTTAGCATTTGCTCACGTAAGACATCCCCTTTAATCTCCCTTCAGGAGGCTGCAGTGGGCTAAATGCTTACCAGCATATGCTGGTACAAGGCTTCTGCAGTTTGGCTCTCACCTTGACTGAAAAGGCTCTCTACCTTCCCAGAATATGGAAGCCGATGAAATAAGGAAAACGATCTTTGATTCTTACAGCAGATATACATTTATATAAAACCAAAGCAAAACACCAGAAAGGAGCATTTGCACATTGATTTTATAAAAGGCTCCTTTAACGTTTTTTCCTTGTTCTTTGTCCCTTATAATTCTAAGTGTTGTTTGAGGTTTCCAAATTTACTGCAAACCTAACTGTTAATGTCTCGTTTTGTAAATCCTTTTTGGTTTTCTTTATACTGGGAAACTTATTCAACATTGATCTGGTTATTAACTGTTGTCACTCTGTAAAATCTCACAGTAATCACAGTGACTGAGAGAGTTAACTTATCTGCAGCAGCCTCCATCTGATCACAGCTGTGTTATTTTATAGGCAACTAGGCCTATAAATAGAATGGAACTTTAGGGTAGTTTCTTATACTTTCTGTTAATGATGGCCTTCAGAATTTAAACAGGGTGTGCAGCCAAAGTCTTCTGCTGATGTAGATGAAATAGTTTGGTTTTGAAAGACGCATTTTTTCAGGCACTGTCTCAGTTGAAGTTCAGTAACTAATAGCTGGTGTATGGGGTGTTTGCTGTGTACCTCAGCTGTTAGGCAGTTGCCTGACTCTGCATTAATCTGAGCCCGAGAAAGGCATTCTAGAAGCTTACTAGGGCAAATGAATAAATGGCCATTACCTGTGCCATAGTCTCAATGTAAAAGCTCCTGTAAATTCCCTGCAGGTTATTCAGCTCCACCTTTGATGGTTAAACCATATTATCCTACTGCAACATGCTCCATCACTCTGCCTGGTGCAGGCAGCTGCCTTCCTCCTGGTTTTTATTTCCCAGTGCTTGCCTCCTTTATGGGTTTAGTGTTTGCTGCAGGCTTAACACCAGACTTGCTGGATCCAGGCTGGGATACCCCACTGTTTGCTGATCTGTAAGAACCGATGTTGCTGTGTGAATTAACCATGTCCCTTCTCGAAGTTTCATTTTGTCCTCTCAACCCATGTTGTTATTCATTACCTCTTTTCATTTAACTCTTTATAGTCACAGATGGTAGTGTCTGAAAACAGAGCAGAGGTGTAAGTATACAATAATACCCTCTCATTTTCTAGCAGTGTATTTTTTCACACATTTAAGTAGTTTCAAAATGGTAAAAAAAAAATCCCATTGGACAAG
>JAOXXN010000395.1:39697870-39718257 GCA_026770055.1 Myrmophylax atrothorax
ACTAAGACAAATGTGTTAATGCTTGAAAAAGGAAAGATGCCAGATTTTCTTGTGTTGAGCTTTGGTCAGAAAAGGACTGTAGGAAAAACAACAGCTGACCCTTACTAATAGCCCCAGACATAGAGTAGCATTTATACGTAGGTTCTACGTCTCCCCAAAGATCTCACAGTCTGGTGAAGATAAGTTTGTTGTGACATATCTTTGCATGACCTGAAACCTCAAAAACACAAAATGAGAGTTATCTTTGGTAAGAAAAGGATTGATAGTTTTGCTTATTCCCTGTGCAAAATTTAGAAAGGTTTAACACTATATGATGAAAAAATGTGTTTTTCAAATTGATATTAACTTGAATGTTTCTACTAAGTTAGCCATAACTGGCTCATTAAGCAGACTGCTCCACAGTCTAATTGTTCTTGCCATCGGAAAATGTGTTCTTTCTAATAAACTGGATGTATCCTTTTATTGCAATTTTATCCTTCATTTCATTATTAGTACCCAAAATAAATAGTGGTACTAATTATTATTAAAATGTTCACTCTCTTACTGTATTACTTTGGAAAGATTTGTATTCATCTCATTTCAGTGTAGTTAGATTGCCTATTAAACATAGTATTAACAAGAGTAAATTCATCTGCTTAGAATGTGTTATCATCCCCAAAGCAGGAATTCCCTATTTTTGCCTGACTATTTTCAGCTTATTGGTGGTATCATATTTAAACAGCTGCAAAGTTAGTTTAGCTTGGATAACTTTTAAAGTGAATTGGGTGGAAAAAAACAAGACAAGCCTATTTCAAAGTTGTTTTGACTTAATGACCACTTTAATTCAATTGTTTTTACAGACAATAAACAGGACTGAAGAATGTCGGTCTGAAATCTTTGCCTTGAATGGAGAAACTTCACTGAACAAGAAGTTGGCTTCCAGTTTGCACAGGCGTCAAATGAATGCTTTTTTTTTCTACCTTTCCCAATGAAAACAAAACAGTGTTTTTATGTGCTGTGCAAATGGTTCCGTCATGTAGTCTGACAATTTTATTTTTGCTATATTTTTTTTTTTTTTCAACTAAAGAAAAAACCCAGAGGAAAAATGCTGGGTTGACATTTCATCTGGATGAACATTTAAATTCAGAATTTACCTGGAGGTGTAGCTAGATTTTATTTTTTTTTTTTTAACAGAAAAACTGATGATGTCAAGAGGGAGCAAGTTGTGATGAAAACCAATTGTCTTCCTCAAAAATTAAGCTACTCTTTTTCTCTCATTTTCTTTTTCTTCTTGTTTTAAGTCTAGAGTGTATTTTGTTTTTTTGTTTTCTGGGTTTTTTTAAAGAAATGTTTAGGTAAGGTTTATCTTGAATCTTAATTGCCTTAATTTTAAGGACGTCAAAGGCTCTCAAGGCAAGCTGTCAACGTCTTGTTAGAAAACCCGAGAATGAATTGAAACTGCTCACACCGGTGCTGGTGCAGAAGTTTAATAGACTGAGTTTTTGGGGTGAAGAAAAAATAAACTGTACAGTTTAAAAGAAAATGATTTTCTTCTTTTGAAGAAAAGTTGATGATAAAGGAACTGTGGCAACTGAAAGGATTGGAAAAATGCTGGGACTTTTATGAACTTTGTCTTAAGTGTTGACAGAAAAAAATTCTAGAAGGCTAAAGCATTTTACAGTAAAGTTATTGAATTGAGAAAAAAAACTTGCTGCATTATAGAGAATGCAGGGGTTTTTTCTTGCAGAATGCAGATTTTTTTATTTACAAAGCGTGATCGCTAGCAAAAGCATTAGTGCTTTTTATCTGCAGTCTTTTTTATGAGCTTTAAGAAGTTTTTAGTCTGCTTTGCTTGTCACATTGCAAAAACCTAGCTTAAGAGCATTAAAAAAAACTTAAGTAGATAGGAGCTTATGGTCAAAAAAAGTGCAAAAAAAGCAATAGATAGAAGAAATTGTTGACAATTTCTGTAGTCTTTCCTAGTTGTGAACAAATGCAGCCTATGGATGGCCTATTTTATACCAAAGATGAAGTGACACCCTAACGCAGTCCAGAAGATAGAGGTTTTTTTCTTTTTTTTTTATCTTTATTTGACCTACATGGCCGGACCAGTTCTTACTTTCTCGTTTGTTTAAACTATCTTCCACTGGTGTTTTACATACTGCATGTGCTTATAATGGAAATGTCAGAATAGTTGGTATTAGAAGCTTTTTGGTGATGTGCTTTGGAGACCATCTCAAAGCAAGGGGATTGGGCTACCAACTAATCTGTCCAGGCAGGCTTTAATTTGGATGATTTTTCATCTTTAATTGCCTGATCTTTGGTATTTCTACTGAAACAACAGTCTTCCTTCTGAATTCTGACATCCCACAGATTCATTTTGTCACCTCAGTCTTTGTCATCATCCAACATGCATAGCCACCTTAACTCTGTATCTATTTTTCAGTGTTGCATTTGAGTTGCCAGGTAGATTCAGGAGAAAGCAAACTTGATCTTTGTTCTCATTTTAGCTCTCCCATACAAGCAGAAATTTTGAAAAGGATGTAGTATTGTCATGCAGTCAGGAAGTTAAAAAATATTCTTCTCTGCTATAATTTCAGTTGTCTTAATATGTTGGCTGACAATCACTAATTAGTATGATTGGGGAAAAAAAAAAAGACATTAAATTTAATCCACCAAAACCTGTTTTAGGAATAACAGTTATTTTCCATAGAGTAATCTTTATTATGGCCCTTAATTTTTCCAAACAAACAAACGGAAAAGGTGAGAAGCAAGTCAAAGGATGATTTTTTTCCTTAAGGAGGCAGAAGAGAAGCAGCATTTTAGTATATACATACATACACACGTATCTGTGTGTAAAATTTAAACCAAACATTTTAAAACTTTCCTCCATCCACAAGAGAGGGGAAGGTTCCTCACATTTATTGTGGTGGATTAGACACAGGGTATCCATTAAAAATAATGAAATTAAAACATATGTATTGGATCAATCTGATTCAGCTGCCCAATCCTAAAAAAAAAAAAGGTTTGTTTTTCCCTAACCTGACTTTTTTGGGGAAAAGAACACACTTATTTTTTTAAATTGATAAAACAAGATCGTATTTTTTAACATAGTGGGAGGGGGGAGGGGGTTTCCCAAATAAGTGCTGCTAGATATGCAACATAGAAAAGAGAGAAATGGGAGTTCACATGGTTCTTCAGCATAGGAAAAGGGCCTGATTTTCAGAAGTGGTACAGCTTCTGCTTTCTCCAGAGGAGTTGTTGATATTCAACACTTCTGAAAACCAGATGATGCCAAAGTGAAAGAACAACATCATCCACAGCATGTTTTCAATTCAGAAAATAATCCCCTCTCTTTCTGTTTCATATGCTGTCTCATTACTTGTTGCTGTTTGAGAGTGGTGCTTGAATTTTGTCCTTGGATAAAGGTTCCCTCTTTCTTTGGAGGGTATATGAGGGAAAAAATCGATCTAGCCTTATTTTCTTCCTTTCTACGCGTATTCTCTTTCTGTCTTTCTCTGAATTATTTGTACAAATGGAGATAATCCCCGGCACAAGTCAGTTATATATGAAATAAACACATTTGTTTCCGTGTTAGTTCTAATGTGACACACAAAAAGTCTCATTTGCTATCAACAATGAGGCTACAAGGTAGCTACCATGTGGCTGATGAATATGCTGAGGTACCTTCTTGTTTCTATTCAGAACTCTGCTGCTTTATTTATACATTCAGAAACATTTTTCTTATTTTTTTCCACAAAGTTAAACAATGTCAGTGTTTTTATTAAGCCAGACAGGCAACATGATATCACAGTGCCTGTCACTTTAAAGTGTTTCAAGTGCATTCTGTATTAGAATTGTTCCCTTTTTTTTCATGTTATAATGTTCAATAATGTTTGAAATCGAAAGAGACAGAGCAAAGAAATAGAGGAAGAAGAAGAGGAAAGAAAATGGATCCCTTAAATTCAATTCATCTTACTGATCCCCCCCAAAAAAGTTAACTGGTCTGAAAGTCTATGAATTATAAACACTGTGAGCTTTGAGTATAAACAGTCATAGATCATAAGGTAAGAAAAAAGCTTATTTGGAACATATAAAATGCTCTGAAAGTGGTAACTTATTTCTGAAAGTTCAAAATGAGATAAAAGTGAACGGTGAAATAACAACACTTGCTGCATGGATGTTGTCATAGGACAGGAATACTTGGTGGCCTCTGAAATCTAAAACTGCTTTTCTTAATGTCCTGGCTAATATGATTTTTGGAAGGTTTATTATTATTATCTCTTAAAGTTTCTGTTTCCTTTTTTTTTAAGACCTGAATTTGTAAAGTCACTGTCTATGTCTGTCTTGCCAATTTAGCTTTAAATATCAGGAGAGTTCCTGAGAGATTGCAGAAACAATGCTAGATGTCTAAGGCAATGGTGCCTGGCCCAGAGGTCTAGAAGTAACATCAAATCCATAAGCTGAACTGCGTATGTACTTTCCATCACACCTGAATTCTTGTAAATAATCAAATCTGGATGTTCAGGTTTAGTGATTTTGTTTTACCTTAAACGATAAATACAGAAGGGTGTCAGAAAACTATGAATTATGGCTAGAAAATTCTGAATACCTGGGCTTGTCACTTAACATTGAGGGAAAAAAAGTTACAGTGGAACTGAAGAGAGTATTATACTTGCAGGTGCTGACCCGAGTGTAGATCAGGGCACTGACAAATCTCACTGCTCCCACTGAGATTGCAGAGGGACTCTTCTTCCTATCTGGCTCTACTGCTGGTTTTGTAAGCACTTTTCACGTGTGACAGTCAGGCCTCAAATTGTGAATGTCCTCTTATTGCCTTCCAGTGAAACAGACTCTTGAAATGTCCTTAGCCTGTGCTTACTTGTATAGTTCTGTTTACCAAGAGACTGCCTTGGTTGTGTTGGCCAAGAAATCCACCCTAATGCAGAATGAGACATGTTTGAGAGCAACTGCATCACATTGTATCATCTTCTGCTATGGATGCATGCCCAAATGTAGAAGATAAAGGCTGGTCATTAGAGAAGTGAGGGCTTAAACTTTCAATGGGCAATTGGGCTGTAGCATTCAAATGGATTTTTACTCAAGTGAAAATCAAATGAAGGGTATTATTTATGTATGTATGTGTACCAAAACTCAGCAAATTTGAGGAAGCCTGCGCTGTAATAAAGTTTATTTTTAATATGTCATAGTATTTGGATCTATATTATGTTGTTTATGGTATTGAAGGATGAGACTGATACTAAGTGTTTAACAAATAGCCATGCTTTATGATTTTAAGCTTGATGGTGCTCCTCATGCCACTTCATTTTAATGCTGAGGTTGACATGAGCAAAACAGGTTTAGGCAGACTCACTTAACTCCACCTGTAGCAAGAGTCATGCTAAAAAGTGATAATGTGCTTAAAGTAATGAATCAATCCATTTTTAGTGATGAGACCAAATGTGGTAGTTGAAGATAGTAATGTTTGATACACGCATGGTCAACATTTCCTTCCAAAAATTTATTTAACATGAAATTGGTCTGGATATAAAAGAAGTGCCCTAGGGTAAGGGATTTTCCTGGTCTTTCTCGGTAGCCCACATGAACTAAGAAAACAGTCACGGTGTGATGGAAATGCAAAACAGAAAACAACAAAAATGCTGACATTTGATGCATTAGTCTATTCTGTTTAATGACAATTGACTCTAATAACAAAGATTCCTTTCATTTCTAATACACATACACACAGTCATGCACGCACACTTTCTCAGAAGGAGGGTTGAGTGAGCAGCAGACTTCTCCCCTTCAGTGGAGCTGATTTCTAGCATCCCAGCAAGCAGCAAAGATGCAGTGTAAGGAGAGTTACTTTCCTCTCAAAAAGAGCACCAACTTTTTCTATATTGCTCCTGTCCCCTAAATAGGCTAGAGCGCTGTATGTACCCCAGAGATTTATTCACCTTTGTGCCTCAAAGCAGGCAGAAGAGACCCTTTCTTCTTCCCTTTGTTAACATGCTCTTTGTTAATATTGAACAGAAAATTATGAGAGTAAAGCTGTAAAAGAAATTAATCCCAGCATTGGTTCATCTTTCAACAATAAGAAAAAATTCTCGTGTTTATTTCAGTTGTTCAGTTCACTGTTCCCCACAGTGACAGCTGTGTTCCTTTACCTTAACAAAAATGTGTAATGAAGTGAAAAATGTCAGGCTTTGACAGGTTCACAAATCCATTTTTCCTTGTAGGTCCAAAGCCTGCAAGGTGTAAGCACCTTCCAAGATCTGGATCTGTTGTCCTTAAGAGAGTATCTGCCCAACATTAATTTTCTGCCTTTAAGTGTCTTTCTCTTGGATAATAATTTTGTGAATTTGGTGAAATTTACAGTCAGTTATATTTTTAAAAGCCCAAAAATACAGCCTAGAGAAGAGAACATGTTTATGTAACTAAAGTATTATTAAATATGCTGTATTCCAGAGTGGAAGAAAATTCTACTATCTTTTAGAGACAAAACAATTTTATGCAAAACCAGGAATTGAACAGAATTCATTTAAGAATTTTTAATTGTTTCCCTTTTTAAAGGAGAATTAACAGATTCTATCTGTGTGAAAAATCAAAGCAGCTTTGAAAGCAGATGAATTTCCTATCAAGAAAACATGCATCAGATAAACGGGACAGAGGTTCATTAAAGCCCTTACAGACCTCACTGTAGCCAAAATGTAGACTACAGAACCTCTGTGATACATTAAATCATGAATCTTATTTATATGGGCATCTGTGTGCTGATGTCTCAGAATGTCTTTGAAAGATCTGTACTGCTATGATTTTTTTTTTATGTTTTACATTTGTAACACAATCCTAAATAGCTGCCATTTTCCCACTCCTGGGGCTTTCTGTAGATCAGTGGATGTTAGGTTTAAACTTCTGTTTTCTTTGATGAAGCTTTCAATAAAAAAATAAAGAAAGAAAAGAGCTGGGTGACTCTGTGTTCTTGTGGCACCTTTCTGCAGAGGCTTCCCAAGGCTGTGGCTCTGTGCTGAGCACAGAGGGAGCAGAAAGGCTTTGCAGCAAAGTCTGCCTCCTCTGCACCTTCACCAAATGGAAAGAAAGAATCAGAGACAAGTCAGCTCTGTTACCCCATCAGCAGCACAACCACTCACATGCTAGGAGATGAAACGCAGGAGAAAAGTTTTTCTCACACCAAGACTGAATGTTTAATGCTGCTGGGTATCTGCTGTCCAGGGTCTCAGCTGTGCACCTGCGAGAAGAACATTGCCTCTGGGTCTGAGGCTTATTTTAAAGAGTGACTTAAGGGCAAAATTTGCCACATGGAAGACAGAAAATCTTTATTTACAGAATAAGTACAGCCTAAGCAGTGCTAGTGCAAACCACACTTTCATCTTTAAACCGGAAAGTAAATTGCATCCTCTGCCATATCTCACAGAAAACAAGAAAGCTATTTGGCACATTCCTCATGCCTGCTTCACTCAGGGGCTCTCTTGTTGCCATGGGCATTTCTTCCCATGAGGGCTGTTTCTGTGGCAAAGGCAAGGGTGGGATGAAAGGGTCCAATAACTCTCCTCCCCAACCAAGGAGCTTTATTTACTGGAAATCACTGAGTCCAACTTTTTAGTCTACCAGTATTGTGTCTGTCTCCTTCAGACCTATGCACATCTTGTGGGATTGCCTGCACATTTTCCTTCTCTTTCGCCAATGAAATATGCATTGGTGAGTTTCTAAGTCCCTTCAGCTTAATCAGTAAAAACCAAAGAAATCATTAGAAGATGCAGGAATGGGATGAGGAAGTGAGTCATGGGTTTTTTCAGCTGCACCTATGCTGAAATGTCCACTTCTGCTGGTTGTGAGGATGGTGAGAGAAGAAGGAAGGCAGAAGGCTGAAGCTCCACCCTGCCTGGCACTCTGAGTAGCAGCTGAGGAGCTTGGGGAGACCACCACAAAGTGGGACACTGTTCTACCAACACAGGTAGTGCAAAAGTGGTTTATAGCTGATGGTCTGGTGTCAGGTTCAGCTTTGTCAGTGCCAAGATTGTTCCACTTCAAAGATCATTCCACTTTAAGGCCTGCTAACAAGGATATTACTAACACCTGTTGTGTTAGTATTTTTGTTCTCTGTCAATTGGCTCCCTGTGTGCATACGGAACCAGGCTAAGGGTGGTTTGCATCGTCTTCCCCAGAAGTGCAGGTAAGAAGGCTTTAATCTTCTCATCCTCTTGATGTCACTGTCAGTGACAAAAAACAAACAACTAAACAAACAAACAAACAAGTTAATTGGTAGATGATATCATTGTATTTAAGACTAAGTCCCCTGTCTTTACTATAGAACTAAAGTAACAGGGACAAATGAGCTTTTGTAATGTGTGATGTACATTACTTCCAGAGGGAGACAGTTGTGTTTATCAGTAGTCTGCATCCAGAATAGAAGTCCATGACTTCCCATGTCGAGAAAACCATGTCCTTTGATTTTCACTGCCTGAGACTTCAGGCAGAGGGGAAGAGAAAAAACAAATCAATAGCTGGTGTAGCATAAACTGAGGAAAATTCCATACTTATCAGGTTTAAGTAAATGTTACGTTTATTATTTTGGATGACCAGAGACTGCAAATTAAGAGTAAGGTCTCAGTGTGCCGATAATGATCAGCTAACACAGAAGCAAATGGTCAGAAGCAGACAGGACTGCAGCAGAAGCTCCTGAAAGTAGCAAGCAAGCCAAGATTCAAACCTAAGTGTCTGCCTGACTATAGGTAAACTTGCTGTAGCCTTTCTTTGTGCCTCAGCTCCTTGCCCCATTCTTGTCAATTTGGTTTTGAGCAGAATACTGTACACTAGATAAAGGTCTTCATTTGAAATAGCTGAGCAGCAGTCACAGTGACAATTAATGACTAGCAGAAGTGGTCCGGAGGCTGCACACAGCAGGGGATGATTTTTGCCAGGCAAATAGCAAGCCTGCCTGGAGGGGAGCGTGCTGTCCAGCACATCCAGACAGGCAGGCTGCAACCACTGCCCGCTGCACGCAAGGCATCGTGTGGCTTGGGAGACGGGTGGGAAACACGCAGCTCTGTGCCGAAGCCCTCCCAGAGCCTCTCAGTTGGGAGCTACAGACACGGGCAGCGAGGTTTGTTTACCAGTGTTACAACGTTCCTGAAAAAAATCTACTTTGGGAAAAGATGGTGCAACAAAACCACATCCTTCCATTAAAAAATTTGTATGTATAGACCTCTGCCAAAGGCGTGCTCGCTTTTATCAGATGATTTACACTAGAACATCATTGAACTTCTTTGAATGAACATAAATTATAACTAAATAATTTACTGGATATGTGCACTGCTTTAAATGAAAGAATTGAATGTTGATTTAGTTGATGTAGCTGTTTTTAAAAGCTGAGTGGGCTTATGTTTATAGTGTGACTAGCTGAGGCCCTAAGCTCTGCTGAATTAAAATGCTGCTCAAAAATGGAAGCGTGTGAGAAAAAGACAGAAAGCATTATTTACACCTATTATTTGATTTATTTCATCATTTTTTACCAGTCTGTATTTTCCCTGTCTTGTGTGAAATTCAGCCATTGACATACAGCCAACTGAAAATTGTGTAAGGTCCTTGAACATAATTCCTGTGGGATCGAGTACCACGATTTTCACTCAGAAATAATTTCCTCCTAATTAACAGTTTTGCTGCACCACATGGCAGCAGACTAGGCTGCTCTCTTCCTCAGGTGGAGCAACTTCTACCCAGTGTCAATCTCATATGAAATATTTTGGTAGTGGAACACAGGCTCCTCCAAGCCTTGCACATATGATCTGATTATTTTCTGGCTATCTCATTGACACGTGAAGTTGCTCTGCCACCACTGAATCCCTTCTTAGTACAGAGAAGGAGGCAG
Source organism: Myrmophylax atrothorax (assembly GCA_026770055.1). NCBI lineage: Eukaryota > Metazoa > Chordata > Aves > Passeriformes > Thamnophilidae > Myrmophylax > Myrmophylax atrothorax. The sequence continues at coordinate 39,707,739 of JAOXXN010000395.1, forward strand.
TAACAGGGAAGGGTAGACAGATCTCCTCAGCTGATACCAAGACACAGCAGTTCTTAGCTGAAGAAAAGAAAGGAAGAAGCTGTTTGCTTGAGCAAAGTAAATCAATATAGAAATCAGTTCTTTTAAAGTTCCCTCACTCTCTATTCCCTGGGAGGCATGCACAGCCAGACAACAGAATTAGAACTCTGCATGTGCATTCTCAGGTGCACTATGTGGCCTTTGGCATAGCTAGACACAAGTGTGTCTTCCTGTTCAGAGCCACTTAAATGCTCACCTGAGCCTTAGCACCGCTGCACAGTGAACAGAACTGAGTAAGCCACCAGAGTGGACAGCTATCCTAATGCTTCTTTTCTCCATTTGTGCTGCAAGTTCCAGCAGTGAGTGGTTGTCTTCTTAGCAAGCACCCTGACAACCTGATTTTCTTGCTGTAGAGATGAGTCTTTGAGAGGCCCGGAAAGTTACCACTTAAAAAAAAAAAAAAAAAACACAACCAATCAGCTTTGCAGTGTTTATTCCCTGTTTTTCAGTTGTGTCCCTTCAGTACTATGTCCCATGCACACTTCCAAATGAGCAAATAAATATTTATTACAGTAACACAGTGTCCCCATGCAGTCTCCACCAGGTGCAAGGCAAACACAGAAAAAATGATGTTCTTCTAGGCTTAAGAGGTGAAGGGAAAATGATCTGCTTAATCCATTCAATAACTCAGATTTCTGATAGACTCTCTGACAGCTGCAGACAGTGGGTTTTGGTGTTAGTGGTTACTTTTCACAGCAATAAGTGGCTATAGAACAGAGTTCAAGGGCTGCTTTCCAAAATCTGTTTCCCTTTTCCCATATCAATTCTTCTGTGAGGGCTTTGGGATGTAAAGAGCTGTTTGCAGATGCCAGTTTTGGGAGAATATCCAATATATTTTTTTTTTTCCAGAAGAAAACATGCTCCAAAGTAACCTCTACTGCTGGTTAGAAAAATATAGTTACCTAGTAGTTTCAGTCAGTGGAAGTGCTGCCACCAAAATAATCTTGAGATACATGATTCACCCCTGTGAGGATATGTATGGCTTGGATGAGATACTTCTTCAGTCCAAAAAGACTTGTGTTGGGGGCCTGAGTGGCCTTAAAAAAAATACTAGAGCTTAGAGCATGCTCTGACTAGTGATGAATGTTGTCTATAGCAATGACTGAGCCAGGATGCCCACAGCAGGCTTGTTTCTACTACACAAGACAACTAAACTGTCTTTGTAGAAGAGTGCTTCACCTGAACGTAACCTAGATGGGAATATTTTTTACTTAAGGATTTGTTCAGTGAGCTAGCCATAAAATTGTCCCTTCTTTTGCCTTTTGCATTGGGGATAGGGGTTGTGTTGGAAGTGTCTTCTGCAAATGACATTTTTTCTTTGCTTTCCCTTTGAATGACCCTTCCCATATTCACTGCATACTGGCAACAGTGACTGTACTTCTAGTGAGGACTCTGCCAGTGCACACAGGCATGAGAGCCCCTGGACAAAGAAGGTTTTTCTTCCACATCAAGGACTTCCCTGGCTGCAGCTCCTTCCATTTGCAAGTCCTGGCTGTGTGAAATATGTTTATTACTGCAGTATGTTTCAGCTCTTGCAGGCAGCTTCTCTTGACAGGAAACCCTGAGAACAAATCCTCCGTGTCTCCTCTCTACCAAAAAAAAAAAAAAAAATGGTATCAGAAACTTTCTCCAGCTGTGGTAACCCAGGATTGGGCAATTGCAAAAGCAAAAACCTCTGTTCTTCAGCTAAATTATAGTTTATTTCTCCTCCCAATCCACTTCAAGGTCATTTATCTGCCCCTTCCATATATCACATCCTGTCTGGCATGCAGAGTGTAGCTGAGGTGATTTTCATTACTTGCCTACACAGCTCCTAGGTGAATCCTTCAAAAAGTACCCAAGGCATGAGCACCAAGCTATAACCACACTGAATTCTCTGCTGGGAATTCTTTGGTTATTTCTTTCCAAAGCATATAATTTTTATTAGTCTTGAAAAGAATTCTCATTAAAAAGTAGGGACTTGAGCATCAAAGCTCATTATGGTAATGTAGATTGTTTACCTTAGAGAAGCAGTTTGTCTGTTGAGTAGGTGTATTAAATGTGTCTGATGATGAGATTGTTGTAGCTAATTGAACAAAAATGGGAAAAACTAAACAAACTTTCCAAAGAGAAGAGGTAGGAAAGAACCTTCCCTAACTCAGAAGAGGCTTTGCAGGCTAGTGAGGCTCTGCCCCGGTTTGCCTCCTTCAGAGGTTGCTGCAGTTTAGAAAGGCTGAGATAACAACCAGTGTGAGCTGAGTAATTTTGATTAATTCTGCACATAGATAAAAGGGGAAGAACTGAAGCAGGATGGATGGCTGAGGTGCATGCAGGCTGTGAGGGAACAAGGAAACTTGAATGTCAGGTAGCAGGACATCCACATCTGGCCCAGAAAACTGTCTCCTCCTCACTGTGGAACAAACAAGGTTTTACTTTTTCAGTAACAAGGGCTCAGAAAGATGGGATGAAAAAATGTTTAGTGGGATTACTTTTTCCAGTAGTGATATCTACAATGATCCAAAATCAATTGTTTATATGAAAAAGAAAACCCCAGTCCCTTTCATCCTTCAACTACCTGTTGCCTGTCCCCACCCCCAGCACACAGAGCCAGACATTCCATCAGCACAGCTACATCTGCCAATAGACCTGAACAGAAATGCAGGGAGACCAAATAGTTCAGTCTTGTTTTTCTTGACTTCCTAGATGACATTAATATTTTAGTTTGTTAATTTTCTTTTCCAAGAAATACAACATACAGATAACTGAATATAAAATAATAACACTTTTAAAAGAGCAAAATAAAGCCATAAATTGAGTTACTGTGGGGGCTAAAGCCACCCTGAAATAACTTACTTCCTAAATTTAAAAACAACAACAACAAAACCAACAACAAAAAATTAAAAAAGAATTATACTCTTGAAGTTCACACTTGTATGATAAGTTTGTTTGCAGACTAAGGTACTGATTAGAGGAAAGAAAGATGTCTGCTTTCCATCCTTTGCAAAGTTCTGCTTGCCTCTGCCCATCTATAAAACATCATTTAGGCAAGGCATGGTGCTTTGGATATCAATGTACGTACAGAAACAGAAACAGACTTGTGATAATTTTATGTGACAGGGGCTGTATGTGGCATTACCCTCAACCTTCTTTAAACAATAACCCATCCTCACAACTGAAATGAAAAAGCAAGCTGCACAGCTGACAACCTGTTTCTTTTTTCCCACAACACTTTCAGTAATAAACACTGCTTAATAGCAAGGCATATGTATAAAATATGCCTGTTCATCTGATCCAACCCACTGCAAGCCAGTGGAACTCGGGCTTTTGCCACCCTCACTCTTAATGGCTGCAGCTGCCTTTTGGTGCACAGCAGAGAGTTGTGGTCTGTGGAGAATAAAAAGTATAGCAGTCCAAGTCTCTAGACAGGAAAAATGGTCTCTACAAAGGTCACATAAAGACATAAGCAGGGGAATCTTTTCACTATAATGAGCAATAAAAAAAAAACCTTTGCTGTCCTCCCCCATACCTTCACTTAAGAAGTCTCTGATCCTCCTTTCCTTGCAATAAAATTCATGACTGCTTTTGTCTGCACAGTAGCTCTCTGCAGCAGTGTCTCCACTACCCACCAAATGCAGATCTATTCAAAATACCTGGTGTTCCTATGGGGATGGAGCACTCAAAATGCAGAATGCTGGTAACAGCTGAGTGTGTGCTAGCAGAGCTTGGTCCAAGGGCACGATCCCACCCATGGCATCTGGCTGCTCTAGGAAATCTCTCCTGGGCCTCATGAAATAACTGACATGAAAGCGATGTTTGGAGCAAGAAACGGAACTCATTTTTCAATTGACATTAAAGTGAAAACCATTTTAGTGTCAGCTGATACTGCCCAGGTACATTTTCAGTAATTAAAGCTCAGAAAAAGCAATGGGAATACCTCTGAGGTGTGTTAAGAATGAAGCCGGAAGCAAGGTGTGAGAGGTGCCAGCTGAAGGAGTCCCTGCGCTGAAGGCTCCGTGAGGTGGGAAACCGTGTGGAATAGAACCACTGAGGGAACAAGAGCAGCCCGGGAGAATCAAACATGAAGGAACCTAAATTATGCCTTTGAGTACAGTATTGGGACAGAGGAAAGACAGAGGTGATTGCAGAAGTATGATGCATGTGGTCGCTTAAGGTATTCTTGTGATTTTGATGTACTGAGTTAAAAATGCTGCTGTCTGTGCCCTTTTGCCTCAGCTTTGAGACACATCTGATGCTGTTCTTTCCCTACATGTTGGCAATATAAGATCTCCATATGTGACTAATTTTTGTACTCTTTCATGAGATTACATTTCACTTCTGCATCCAATTACATGCTTTGGAGGTTTTCTTGAGAGTTTACCTTCTCTTTTTCCATATTATGTTTTGCCACATCGTAATCCCTTCAGAGATACATTCCATTATGCAAAAATCAGATGACATTCCTACCTTTCTACAACTGAAAAACAGTGAAAGTGAGCTCGACCTATAGTGTGAGAATATTTTTTTCCTATGGAACCCAAAATTCCCTGATTTTTCTGTTCTATCTCTCTCATAGTTCTTGAGGCACCAGGTGAAATCACATTGGCTTTCCTTTCTTTGCCCTACGCAGGGGTGGATATCTCAAGGCAGACACAATGAAATCCCAAGGTGTATATTCTTGGCTCTTGTTTGCCTAAATAATTTCCAGATTACCAGACACTACCGTCCCCTGCTTTCTGCACTCCAGGTTTGTGGCACTACCGATGCACAGAGTTTATTGCTGAGTGAGGAGGTGCAGCAGCACTCCGGAGAAAAGAGCGTGTTGAAGCCACAGGGGATAGTGCTCCTTTGTGAACCTGCAAAGCAAACCCCGAGGCTGAAAAGAAAGGAGCATTCTTTCTGGCTCCCCCAAATTGTGCCACCATCCCTTTTACTGGCAGTTTCTTCAGTCAGACCTCAGTTTGAGTGTGTGTTCATAACAAATTGTCTTCAAATGACTTTTTCAAGGTTTTATGAGGAAATTAATCAGCTCCCTTGTTAAATTCAAATTCTGTTTTGTGTTCCAGTTTCCTTATATGCACTAAGAGCTCAGTCCCCCTCCCATCACAGAGAAAAACTCACATTCCAAGAACTACAAAGGGAGCACTAGCATGTTCTCAGTTTGGTTATGTGTTTGTTTATCTGTTAAGATTTGCTTTTTATAAATCTTTGCTATTTTCCTGCTGTAACTCTTCATAGAAGAACATGCTGCTCTCTTATTTATTCTTGACAGATCCTGTACAAATTTATGGTTCTGCATCAATAATAAGAGTCATTAATCACTGTAACAATGCACATCACAGGGTCTTCCAGGCATTCACCACTGAACTTGCTGAACTGTCCTACAAATGAAACCCTCCTTCTCTCAGTCATTATTCCTGAGCTTACTCAGAAAACAAAGAATTTGGTAAAATAAAAATTGGGAGAAAAAAGATTATTTTCTCTCATTGGTGAGGAATGAGGGTGGGAAAGAATCTTAGCTACACAAAGGCAGAAAGGAGAATCTGTAGTTATTGGGAAATGGTTTCATTTCTGTAGTAAATGAAAGTTTGCTTTCTAACAACTTCTAGTCAGTCAAAACTATGGACAAATATTTTGTTAAAAAAGTGTGAAAATTATTCCCTGAAATAGCCATTGCTTTTGTTTAGCTTCCAACTCCATTAGTCAACAAACACAACTTCCTTACATTCATTGTTTATTTATATATAGGAAAGAAATAGCAGGAGGAAAGTAATCTAACAGATTAGAGCAATGGACAGTAAATCCAATTCTATACCCAGTAAAGTCAATATGAATTATTCTGTTGAGCTCAGTGCATACAAGAAGAAACTTGTGATTCAGACATCATAATATAAGCATCGAGAAACAAAGAGCAAAAAGCAAGAATTGCAAAAATAAGGCACTGGCAGAAACAGAAGTCACACATTTTAACTTCGGAGTTTTGGAAAGGAAGCAATGTGTTTAATTTTGTGGTTATAAAGATCTTTCAACCACAACTCAAGTTCTGAAATCTTATCCAAGATTTTTCTCCCTCTTTATCAAGAAAGTCTACCTTTGGATTAGGATGTTATCTCAGCAGGGATGGGATTTTTATTTAGTTATATCACCTTTCTTCCCCACTGCCATTCCATCTGCTGTATTGAGAGGTTTGATGGCTGTCAGGGAGGTGGATGGAGCCTTGAGAGAGCCTGAGAACTAAGTGGGGAAGTGAGAGACAGCCACTGAATGGGCAAAGGGTAAAGAGAACTTGGAGAAAGAAAAACTTAAGATATGTAGGTAGCACAGTTCTGCCTTAGCTGCGGAAAGTAATTTTCAGCTGGTATATCGATATGTATATGTGCTTTTTCACCTCTGCACTTAAAAATCTCTGCTTTCCAGGGTATTTTCTTTGTGAGACACAGAACATTTGACAAAATTTCCAGCCTTTTTATTTAAATATCCCTGATCACTATTTCATTAAGTGACTACGTTCAGGATCTTAATTTGAAAATAGGGAAGCTGAACTAAGTCAAGCTACCTTTAAAAGAATATGAATGTGATATAACATCATCACTCTTGCAATGAATATTTCAACCTTTTGTTGTTGTTGTTGTTGCTATAAAACACTGTTTTTACTGCATTTATTTCTGCCATGGAATCCTTAACAATTTTATGCCTGATCATTCGTCCTGAGTGTAACTGAATACACAGTTTGAAGTATATCATAACTCTGTATATTCCCAAAAACTCCAAATTTTGAATAACCTAGTGAAGAATTAGACCTTACTCAAATTGGGCAGACTCCCCCAGGCCTTGGTCAGTTCTGATGTGAGTGTTGTCCTTGAAGATAAAAGATTTATCTAAGAAAGTAATCAGTCCATTTATATTTCTTTTTCTTCAAAACTGAAAGGGAATTTTGAGAAAGCCATCCTAAATTCTTCAAATAAAACATGACTGCCTTCCTTTGTGTATATGGCAAACATTATTCCAAGAAATCTGTAAAATGAGTAATAGTTTTTATTGTCTAAAATTTCTAGTATGTGGTTCTATCCCAAGAACTGCATCTGCTGAGAGAAACAGAGACAACTCATGCCAGATGAAGTTGACAGGGCATCATAAAAAACAAAACAAACAAGCAAAAAAAGAGCTTGTATTCATGTAAATATTTGCCAACTGTAAAAAGGTTCATTATGAGATGCAGACTTGAAGACACTGAAGATGTTTGCTGTTCTGTTAAATCTGCAAGACTCCAACCCTTCTATCTCAGACAGAATTAGGAATGGGGGCAGAAACTTCTGGGAGTCTTTATATTTTCCCATTATCCATTTAAACTTTTTGTGGTTTTAAATGCTCATCAATGACTGCTGATCCATATCAATGAGTGTGACAGTCTGAGACAGTCAAGGGAAGAAGTTTTAGGGCTTGAGACAGACTGGAACTGATTGTTTTTTGATGAACACTGTGACTTCCATAAATCATATGAATCACACGTTCCTTCTTTGGGGTTTTATTTATTCATTTCGTCCTTATTTTAAGGATACCTGCATTTGTATTTTAACAGCAGAGCTGCTGCTGACTTCTTGCCACCAGATGGCACCACAGACTGCAATCCATAGCCACTCTATACGTGTGTGTGTATACGTATTTGTATGAATGTATGTGCATATGAACGTAGCCATAGACATGTATATGTTGGTGAAGACACGTGAGTGCTACACACCTGCAGTCCTCACTTTGCTTGTCTCTTGTCGAACCACAGAGGGCAGAAGGAGGAGCAAGACCAAGCAACACCTTGCATTGAGACCAAGCCAGAAATACTGCTTCTATGTTTGACACTTTCTAGGTACAGGCACACTGTACTATTTAAAAAAAAAATTATTAAAGAGACAATGCATATTATTAACTTTTACTTTCCAGCACAATTTTAGGTAACCACTTCCTTCTAAACTGCAATACCTTGTGCATGGTCATTTTTATATGCAGTTCAGTTTTTGAAGGATTATTCCATGGAATCCAAATCTGAAATCTTTTCAATCCAACTGTTCCAATCCATTCCAATATGGGCTGCCTACCCAATGTTTTTTGTAGGAAATGGAAAGGGAACACTTTTTCTCTCTTAACTGGATACCTGCCGTATCTTAATTTGACTCTTCAATAGTTTGATTTAACAACTTCCTTATCAGAGATCTAAACAATGAGCAGAAATATTGCAGGTTAGTATTTAAAACACAGTTGAAAAATCTGATTGTTACTTAATATTCCAATTTTTTTTTCTTAATTATTTATCAGTTGTTTCAGTTTGCTTTAGAAACAAAACCTCTCCTTGATCTAAAGAGTCTTCAGTGCGGATTTTCAGTTGACTGCTTTATATCAGAGATCTTGCCTTCATAGGCACGTGAAATAATATTAATTGTTTGGAGGACAACCATATTTATTTGTTACTGTAAAGTCCTTGCTGGAAAGGTGATATTTCATGCTGCAATATAAATTTCAGATATGTGACCATCACTTGCAAACAGTTTATCAAATCCTTGAAGAGCTTTAGTCTGTGATTCATTTCCAAGCTCTTTAAATTTCTGACATTTTCATAATTCCTGTTGGTTTTCCCTCCATGCTTTTGAAGAGCTGTCTTAGCTTGTGCTATTAACTTTACTCTGTAGGAATTCCCATGATCTATCACAACAGTAAGAGGCACAATAGAATTGATACCATCTTAGACAGTATGTATGAAAGAATAGAAGAGTTTGTTGCTTTTTTTTTTCATATGTCTGTGTCCAGCTGTTCCTTCCCTCTCTCCCAGTTAGATGCTACAATGGTGAAACTGCCCTCTTCTCATCCTATGCCTTCAAGGCATTAATTTCCAACCCCTTCTGAAATGGGCAAGTACCTGCTGCCTCCAGTTCCTGCAGAAGACATCTTAAGCCTGTCAGCCTCCATCTTAGCTACGACCCTGATCAATCCTGACTATATTGAAAACTGGCAGGAACCACCAGGGGAAAAAAATGCATTGCTGATTTGTGATGGGTGTTTGGGAACCAGCAGCAAAAGAAAGGAATAATGACTGACTGGCAAACTCAGCGCCCAAAAGCAAGCTGAGAATCTCCTTTTAGGTACCATCACTGGTGGCCCAGAAACAGGGAGAACTGATGAAATTCCTAGGATCGTTAAACCTGGATGAGGCTTTTATGTGACAGAAAAACTGCACTGCATTCAGAAGGCTGCAGTTTTGGTTCATAGTATGCCAGTGCCCCTGCTCCACATGGTATCCTGCAAAACAGGCTCTGGGTGTGAGATTTTGAGCTTGGTATCTACACTGCAGTTGTTAAGCTCCAGGCTGAGCCTGTCTTGCATGACAGGCATGCTATATAAGCTGCAGCATGTGTGGGGGACAATAAATCATGCTCTTTGGAAATACTGCAATAATCAATGACTAGGGAAGAGAGATAGTTGACCAGGGAAAGGTGTGGAAATAGGTCTTAGCTTCATAGGATGGATAGATTGAGACACTTGTTAATTGTTTTCTTTAGTCATGAATGTCATTTCTTAAAAGCACACTATAAAGTCTGTTTTAATGCCTCATCCTTTAAATCGCTTGTTTCCCCCTCTTCACTCCCCATAAATGCATTGGGTTGTGGGCTTAATGGTATTTAATTTGTACATTTTTGCTTAATTTGATGAACTGTAAGTGCTCTTTTAGCCTACTGTGAGCATTCAATAATCCAAAGTGGCTGTGAAGTATGTAAGTCCTGTTTCTGCTTTATAGGGCCTGATTAAAACAGAAATAATGTATTATGAAATCCCACTCAAACATCTTTATTGGAGCACAGCTATCCATCATAACTCAGAGGTAAAAACTGCCCTGGCTTACTGGTCTATTTTTTCCCCTCATTATCAGTCTGCATTAGTAAGTGCAATGAAGTTAAAGCCTCTGGGTGTTTTCTATTAACAGGCAATTTTACATTTCATTTTAATGGTAATGTCCCCATCCATTTACCTGTGCCTGACCCCTCCAGAGCTGTCTCAAAGTACCTTTTGGGGAAGGTTCCTCAGTTTCCCCATGTAGAGAAATGGGAATAAGTCTTTTATCAGCACCTATTTGAAAGCATAATTGATCATGTTTGCAGAAAAATCTTTTTTCTTTTTTTTTTCTTTTTAAGGAGATCATCTTCTAGATTTGTCTGTATGACTTGTAAGTGACAATCTATTTTCTACCCTTTCCTCTTGAGTCTCTCCCCCACCTTGCTCAGATGCAGAAGAAGCATGGCTCAGACCTGACTCTGCCTGGCATAAAAAGGCACACTTGCAAACTGCTGAGCCGAGCATGATAATGTCATCCTTTATGCTATACATCAGGAAGGAATTCCACGTGCGTCACCTGCAAGGACAGGTTTCCTAGATAAAGACTTCCTTCTGCTCCTTGCCCCCTCTATGCTTTTCTCTTCCCCCC
>JAOXXN010000395.1:39719225-39738160 GCA_026770055.1 Myrmophylax atrothorax
CTTCATATGGTCCTTAATATCAGGATGCTTTAACCTACTTTTATTAAGAGGTTAAATGAAGCCAGAATGCTCCAGAAGAGTGTTCTGTCTCATCGCCCTCCCCTGCAGGCTGCGTTCTGTAATTTCTCCCGCTGTGTTGAATTGCTGCTCCTCTCTGTGTGTGAAATAAGCAGTCACTTCCTGAGAGGGAGACACGCTGCCTTCCCAAGTGCCCATTCAGCACCACAGCGGACAAACTGTCTGGCAACAGGGGTGTGATTCAAGGGCTGGGAAATATGGAAAAGAACAAAAGGAAGGAGGTGCAAGGGAAAGAGGCTGGAAAACAGAACTGGGGAGAGGCTTAGGTTAGGGAACAAAGGCTAGAGAGTTATGAATATTAAAATTGTTGGCATAATGATGAAGCACCCGAAATACAGCAGGTTTTTTCAGACATTCCACGTGGGCTCATTCATGCCAGGTAGAGCTCTGCTGTGAAAATAGGTCGCCTGAAAACAGTAATACATTGCACTGGCACATATATTTTAAGTAAAGACTAATTCTATTAGTTATATTGCATGATAGAGCACCTGAAATAAAAAGCAAAAAACCCCAGGAAGTTTGCCTTTCCTTCTCCCTGCCCCTGCTAATGCATTGTATGTCCAAAGCTTTTCCCCCAGTAAATTGTATTGATTTTTCATTGTATATATTGTTAAAACATATTAAAGAAAATATTACAAGATACTAAGCCATATTCCTATTTTAAAATATAAATTCCAAGTTTTCCTCACCATTAAGATTAATGTCTAACGCCCCTTTGCCTACTCATCTTTCTCACTCCACGAAGTCTCATCAGGAAAGTATTTTTGAGAGTCAGATGGTATCGATCATGCAGCTGGGGCATGTAGAAGGGGACTGTACTTAGCCAGCCCGTGGGAGTATTGCATAGGGAAAACAGAAAGTCTGGACAGACAGGAAAGGTTTGGTGCTGTTTCAAGTCTTTTTTTTTTTCATATGAGAGTGACTGATGGTCACGTGTTTGAGTGCCAGGGCCAGCACAGGCAGCCCATGCCACCCGTGCCCTGTGTGCACATGTCCAGTTAGCTGCTGCAGCTGGGAGTAGTGCCACGTTGTACTGAGGGACCATTTTTAGCCAGAAGTACATCTCTTTTCCATCACAGTTTCAGAAGCCTCAGCCTTTCACAACATAAATACCAGCCTTCTTTCTTCACTGAAATTAGTTGCCCTCCTGGGCAGGAGCAGATGTGGTCCTTCCTGCTTATACATTCCTCTGCAGCTCCTGTGTCTCAGACCATTGATCTCTGATTCCAAAGTAGAAACTTTGCTGAGAGAATCAGTTTCAAGTAGGGAACTGCTTTAAAAAGGGAGTTTATGAAGGAATTTGGGACTTTTTTTGTTGTTGGTGGTTTTTTGTTTGTTTGGGGTTTTTTTAATTTAGTTGTAGAAAACCCCCAAAGCTCTGTCTTTTCTGCATCTTTTGAAATTGTGCCATTTGCAATAATCAATGGAAAGAAGCTGAGCAGTTAGGAAGCAAGATTATTCTCTGAAAAAGCCACCTATAAATTATGAAAAAAAATGCGCACTGTAATATCAGAAGTACAATAACATTTGCCTGGCTTTGGGATTTACTCCCAAAACTAAGGCTTGAATGCCCTGCAAGCTATGCTATGTTGTAGTTAATAGCCAGCTTTGCTTATGGACTCCCATCATCACTTTTCCGAGGCATCAGGGTCACCTAAGCAGCCCCATGAGCTCAACCTGAGAAGTGCTTAAGACTTTCTCTGTCAGCATCACTGCTGGACAAGGCACCAGTGCTCAGCAGTGATCCTGCCCCTGTCAGAAGGTTCTAGGTGATCCCCAGCCCAGCAGCTGCCTCAGTTGCTGTCTATGTGAAGTGCTTGGTGTGCATAGTAAATTACAGACAAGCAGGTGGCACCCATGTGCAATCCTGCAGAGTGAGTTCTTGCTGTGCATGAACACCACTATGGGCAGTGAGGTGGGAAAGGACACACAGCTCCACCCCTCAGGACTGTGCAGAAAGGGGAAACCATCCCTTACTGTCTCTTCTGATGACCTCTCACTGGAAGAAGATAATCACCAGGGCTATATTGGATTTCACTTCAATTTTGGAGATTATTGCCTAAGACAGAAAGAGTTGAGTCAATCCTAGCTGCATCCATCTTTTCCAGAGAACGACAGAATAACTGAGATTGGAAAAGACCTTTAAATCTGAGTCCCATGATCAATGTAGCACTGCCAAGTTCACTGCCACAAATGCCCAATGCCACATCTACATGTTTTGAATACCTCCAGGGATAGTGACTCAACCGCTTCTCTGGGCAGCCTGCTCTAATGCTTAACAACCCTTTCAATGAAGAAAATTTTCCCTAATATCCAATCTAAACCTCCCTTGGAACAACTTGATGCCATTTCTTCCTGTCCTATCACTAGTTACTTAGGAAAAGGGACCAACACCCACTTGTCTACACCCTCCTTTCACAGGTGCTCCTAATTAGCTCTTTCAGAAGGCTAATTAGAAGTGCTTGCAGCTGAGGAGGAAAGTGCCAGGCCCGGGAAGTTATATATGAGTCTCTTTACGTGGCCCAGGAGAGTTTGACTCTGTGGTGCTCTATCGGATTATACTTCAAGTGTGCAGAAAGTCATCTGAGAAAGAGAACTGTAAGTAACAGCTGCTGATTTGGGGAATAACATATGATCCAGCTCACTTGGCAAGGTGGAATTAGGTTGTAATTTTTCAAAGGTTTTTCATTATCATAGTCAGCAGTTTCTGTAGCATTCTTGACATGTGGTCTCATTTTGCTGTTGCTGCAACTTTGCTGGTGGTTTTAGGCTCTGCATGTGCCCTTTACTTAGTTGTGAAGTTCCTACTTTTAGTTCTTTGTATTTGAAACTTTATCAGCACAGAGCTCTTGGGTTGCAAGGTGCAATTGTGCCATGACTGCAGCCCATAGACATACACAGCTGGTTGTGTGTGATATTTTCGCTTTACCTCCCAAGAGCTGTGAGGTAGTTTTGCTGGTTTTTTGCCCTTCTTCATTGCTCCTGAGCTCTGGAGCGTCTCTGTAAGAAGCACATTTACTGGCGATTTGTATGGATTTCAGTGCAAAATGAAATCGTGGAGAAAATGATCAAGAGACATTTGGGAAATCACTGCCCATCATCTTTGCATGCTAGGCTGCTTTGTGACTGCTAATACCTGTAAGCAAGCCAGTCCAATAGCTAGGTAATTTCTGTTAATCTCCATTAAAATTCAGGACTCTTCTGTGTGAGGGTAGGAAACTTAGATCAGAAAGGCAATGTTCTGTCTTTGTTGTTAACACTTTGAGGGTCTTCTTGTTATGTTTTTGTGACTTAGATTTTTGATTTCTAAAGTGGTTGCACCTGTTAGTGTCCCCAAAATGTGTGGCTTTGGTAGAATTCAATAAAAAAAAAGCTTTGCCTTATATGTGTTAAGAGGTTCCTCAGCAGCCCAGCAAGCCAGCTGCTGTCTGCAGTTTGCACTTACGTTTCTTTGGTGTGATTGCAGCCCTGGCCTTTTGCATGTAACTACTTATACTGTGTAGGCACTCTAGACGTGAGACTTTCAGAGCCTCTTGCACAGCCTCTTTGAAAATATAGCCCACTGTGTTCTCCTTGAGTGCTTGAAGACTCTTTTGGTGTTATTTCCCAAATAATGTGATGCTGCTTGGCCATTTGGAGTGGGGAAGTGCTTTCAAGCACCAAAGAGTTTATGTTGATTTTTCTTTTGTTTTAAATATGCTTTTTGAGAAGAACAGGAAGGAGGCAGCTTTGTGAGGTGAGTAAATAATAGCTAGCCCAGTTGTGGGTATGAGGAAATAAGGCTGTACGCACAAACACATGCAGGGTAATAGTCTACTTCAACAGTAGGTTCCCTTGCTAATTTGGAAAACCATTCTAGCTCTGCCTTGATTCCATTTCAACCTCAAGCTGTGAATAAGGAGGGCTTTTAAGCTGTCATTTTGTTAAACACAACTTTAAAAACACAAGAGGAAGAGACATCAATTACCAAAGAAAACAAACTTATGGAAATAAAACTCTTTTTAATATGTTATTAAACACTGACAGCCAATAGTACAAGAATTTTTTTATCCTGTTAGTTGGTTTTTTTCTATATTATTCCAGATTTGTTTTGGTTTTTTGCAGTTTGAGTGGAGTACCTAATGACTAGAAAGCTTGTTTTGGCAGGTGAACATGTAAACACATGAGTATGCAGCATGTGATTTGATTTCAGGTAAAGTCAAAATGGAGGCAGTGAGTTAACTGTAAAACATTATATTACTAGATGTGTATTTACATTTTTCTGTTCCTGAGGGAAACATTTCTGAGGCTAAAATAAGGTGTCAATTTTTTTTATGGTATTTTCTTCAATCAGAAAATGAAAGCAGCATATGACATCCTGGTGCATTAAGAAGCCTGGCAGAAAAGCCAATCCCTTTGACCAAAATCATAAAATCAAATGAAGGAAATTTTTTAATTATGAGCAGATTCTTTAGAATTTTCTCTTAATACATAAGAGATATGACCTGATATGTAACTTTCTCAGAAATAACTGATAATTACAGAGTCACAGAATGTCTAAGAATGGAAGAAAATACCGGTGGGGTCATCTGGTCCAATCTCCCTGCTCAAGCAGGGTCATCCTGGGGCACATCACACAGGAATTTTCCAGGTGGTTCTCAAGCATCTCCAGTGAGGGAGACTTCACAACCTCTGTGGGCAAACTGTTCCAGGGCAATTATAGCCTACTCTTCCTATTTCAGACAGAGCAGTGTTATTTTCTATCTGCTTTCCTGCTTGTAGACTTTCAATTATTCATTTGAACTTACAGTGAAAACAGGGGTCCAGGCCTGCCCACGTGTAGTTCACAAAGTGGGTGGAAGCTGTATACCCATGTCTCCTGAGAAAGAATTCCCTGTGTTTGATTAATAAGTTATTTAATTTAATATTTATCACAATGCAGTGTCAATGTATTCAATAGGATATGTTTTCCAAAAGGAGAACACATGATAAAACATGGTTGGTATGTATTCTAAGATGAAATTAAGATATATGACTTCCTTTGAGTTGTGCAGATGGTGGAATATTTTTATAGGATTGTAATTGTAATAAAAAATCAATTTGATACAAAATAAATGTGACACAACTGCTTGCCTACTTTAGATTTATTAAGGAAGATGAACATTAACACATTGACCCTCTTAACTAATATCTAGCATATCTCCCACCAAGATTAATTTTCAGCCATCTTTTTTGCTCATGAGTGCAAACAAACAAGATTGTTGCATCAGAATTTGAAAGTACATATGGACATCTGACTTTCCCAGACCAATAAGTATTAGCTCTCTGCCCCGAGCTGCTTCATAGTGTGTGTTTGGGAGGGTATTGGAGAAGATGAGAGACTGATGTTAGGTTTGTGTGAGTGCAGTTGTGAAAAGCTTAATTTGTTGCTGTTGTACTTACTTTTATTGGAGTCTTTCCCAGAGAAATAATGAGCAAACTGGGAAGAATAGATGAAACTGTCTTTTCTAATTCTAAACAGGAATACTGAGAACAATAAATTGCTTGCCGTTAAGTTAATGAACACTGAGTTGCTACAAATTCAGGTCTTCCATCCTCTTCACTTCCCTACCTCCCCATCAGTCTCCTGTTTCAATACTTACATACCTTCTTGTTTCCTCAATTGTGCTCTTATTGTAAAACCTCTAATCTATCCCCAGTGAAGCCCTTCAGATGTGGAAGTCCATCATAGCGTGACTAGGTCAAAGTTGCTTGTGCTCTCATTGTCTGCCTGGTAAATGGGTGCCAAATGTGGCAAGACTGTCTAGGCTAACCTTTCAGTGCTTCATCAGTTCCTGTCTGAACTTCCCTTCTACCCTTTTAATGGAAAAAACGTGTATTAAAAAAATATACTGTTGCTTTGAGGTCTTTGTATCCCTTTCAAATTTGGTAAAATTAACAGGTTTGGAAATTATTACCTGTGGTCTGTTAAACAGCAGGAGTACCTTGTTTACAAATAAAACAACAAGAAAAAAAAACCAAAACAAAAACCAAAAAAACCCAACCCAAAGCAAACAAAAGACAACAGGCAGAAAACAATAGAAACATACAAAAATCTTGTGGTTTGTGATGTGTGGAGAGGGTGGTGTTTGTTGTGTGCATTTTGCTTTTAATTTTGTGTTTGGGGTGTTTAGGGAGGTTGTGTCATTGTTTGTTTTGGGGGTTTTGTTGTTTGGGGTTTTTTTGCTTGGAGAGGTTTTGTTGTTGTGGGGGTTTTATTGTTACTGTTCAGTTTGGGGTTTTTTCACAAACTGAAAATGTTGATTTACTTACATCAGAGTGTAAGGAAGCAGCTCATGCAAATGCATGGTGTATTCCTGCTGTCTTAGAAAAGTGAAGTCTGTTCAACAGGATGGTATAATAATGCCACTGAGGGAAGAGGGGACAAGTTACAGCTTCGAGGAGAAGGTGCTCATATTGTGCTGGCTGATACCAATACTACAGAAGGAGATGGGGCATCAGGGAACTATTGCTGCAGCATTGCTCTCTGGCAGGTCTTTACGCCTCTGAAATTTTAACTACTGTCCTTGTTTTAGCAATCCAGTTAATCCAGAGAAGCAGTGTGGAATACTTGTTGTGAATCTGGCACATCCTTTTAATTTTGGGTAACAGATTATGTTTATAATGTAAGACAGAGAGGCATGTCCTGGACATTCTTGAGTGCATGGGTTGAACAGGAGTGTAATAGTTGCTCCTCTGCTCCTTCAACCGACTCATTGGTGAGCAGAACTATTGGGCACCCACAATATACTTCAGCTGCCACTTAGGCATAATCTGTGCATAGTTGAGCTTTAGGTATCTCCTGGAGGAGGAAGGAGACAATAAGGGGACTCGTGGGATTTGACGTAATCTTGAAGTGTTTCAGAGGTCATGGAAGCAAACCTTGAGAGATACTTCAGTGCTGTACCTGAAGTATAAAATGTGAACACTGAAACAAGCTGAAAAAAAGATCAGTCATACTAAGTGTGAGGAATGAGTAATACTCATTAAAAAAATCATATTACAGTGTTGATTGCAACACCAGTTAGTAACAGTAGCTTAACTCTGTGATGCATATGACTAAAAAAAACAACAATAACAACAAAAAAACCCAACAAAACCAAACAAAACACAAAAAACCCAAGGACAAGGCAGAACCAAGGATCAGAACAGTGTCTATTATGACTCTAGAGCCCCTCTTAGGAGCAGCTTGTAGATGAGAGCAAGGCATGTATTGTGCACTGCATAGCTGCAGACTTCTTTCTTTCAAGTCTCTGTCTCCTGGGATTTATCTGGAAATTACAACTGGCATCATGCTAGACAGGAGCTGAAGGATAGATAGGTCCTACAGGTAAAATATTACTGGTTCAAACTACCCCAATTGCAAGAAAAAAATGTAGTGTGGTAGAGGTCATCTATCTGGACTGTATTAAGACACAGAGCATTGATGCATTTAAAATGTATCTAATTTAAAGTCATATGTATAGTTAGGCAACCTGAAATGGACTTGTAAGATCATATCTAAACTGAAGTGTGGCTTTGCAAAATCATATCGAAAATGAAGTATGGCCTCAGTCTTAAGTACCAGTTTAAATCAGGAGAGAGATTCAGAAAGCTGAAATACATATTTTTGGGTTAAAACCCAGATTTGTATAAATGATGATTTTCTATCTCAAGGTCCTGTTTTCACAAACTTCCCCTTATTTGCAGCAGCTCTGCTATGAAGTGGATCTTTCATCTTCTCGATTTCCTTTTAGTAAGTGGTGGAGTATAAGCTTCATGTGGTACTATATTTAATTGTCTACTCAAGCAGACAGTTGAAGTAAAACACTGCACAATGAAATTACACTGCAGCAGAAGTACAAGATGTGGTGATGAGGAATCAGTCTCTGAAAGTCCCAATCACTCCAATGTGAAATTGGTTCAGGAGAGCAAAATAGGTTGGGACAGAGTGGGAAGAAGCAGAGCCAGTGAGGATCAGACCTTGTGGTGGTGAGCATTTTCTCCCCTTTCTTCTCCCCCTGCCCAATTAATTTATGATTTTTTTCTTATTTCTCATTTCTGCTTGTATTTTACCTGCAATTACCTTTTAAAAAGGTGTCACCAAGAGCTTCATTATTTCAATCCCCTGAGTACTGCAGAAGAGCATAGGAAAAAAAGTCTTCCAGTGCATACTGATTATTAATGACCTTTTCCAGGTCTAAGCAGTGCAAATAGCTGTCATTTATATCACCAGCATATTGTCTTTTCTGGTGGAAATATGGGTTACAATTGCCTTTGACTGCTGGCTGCAACATATACACACATACAACTTGCGTATCTAAGTAGGATATTAACTAATCCTTGAAAAAAAAAAAGCAAAAGAAAAAATCTTTTCTCCTTTAATTAACTCAGAGAATATTAGCAGCATCTTCTAAAAACAAAGGCAAAATGCTTCTCATGCTTCAACAGCAACAATCATTTTACTGAGTCAGTGAAGAGTTGTGCTGCCCTTCCATCTCACCTTTAGGATAGCAGTAAATCTTGCTTGGCTGGTGAGCCAATATCATCTAAAAATAGTCTGTGTCTGAGTGGGAAATGCAAACAGCTCTGTTCTTGCAGCCTGCCTGTGAGATTTCTGCCAACCTGTATCAGATTCCAAATATTTGGGTAATTTCTTAGATGAAAATGGGAATGTCCTTGCTTATGTTTAGGGCATCTTTTTGTGGGGGCAGAAGTGGCTCAGCATTCAATAAAGCAGGTTTTGTCCAAAGCACAAGTTTTCCCAGTGATAGGTCAAAGAATCCATTTTGTGATCATATGATGCCATTAAAACAGTTCACAAAGCACACATAGTGCACAGGTATTTCTAGACCCTGTTTGAAATGTAATTGCAAATTCTTCCTGAAAGGCTATGAATTTCCTGAAAGAGTCATCCTGTTCTGTCTCTATATACTATTGATCTGTGTTTCCATCCCTTTGGTCTGATAGAAAGAACTTAAATCAGAGACTGCTAGTAAGGGATTTAATAAAAGAGCTGCTTCAAGATTTCCACCATGGGTCTTCATAGCATAGAAAGGGAGATTTAGCCATGTCAGCTATTATGCATCATTGGGTTGGTGTTATCCTTCACTGAAGAGGGAGATGCCAAGCTACACTGTACAGAGAAAGGCACTGGGACTAGCAATTTTGTCATGTTTTGCAAGTCTCAGTAATCTGCCCCACTGTAGAAAAATATTGTTTGAAAGGCAATACTGAAGTACTAACATAACCTGTTTTGGCTGAAGAGGGTGTTGTGACTGTATGTGAAAATATGCAGAATATGCTGTTCTTGCCTCAAGTTGATATGCAAAAATATACTAAAATAATTTTTAAAAGATGGTGGCTGAAGAATCATGCAATAGCTAGCTGTAAGTATTAAGTTTATTGAGAGAGGGAGAGTGCAAGATGTGGAAGCAGAAGTCCTGGGATTTTTGAATGTATCAGAAGTAGGTTATAAAACTCGTTTGCTAAGACATGTTGTCTCTGAGGGCAGAAATCATATTACTAATGTGTACTAATACAACATATATTGCTATAGTGATACACATTACCAACTAGAATTACTAATTAGAAACAGAAAAGTTGATTAATTTAAAGATGAGTGCTAGGTCATTGGATGATGGTTCTTCCTAAGTTGCTTTAAACTTGCAGTGTTTCATAACTGTACAAGTATCTGTTCAATATTTTCATTGCTTGAAGAGAAGAGTGGAAGTAGGTCAGTAATTTTTCTTCTTACAGTATATTTTTAAGGGATTGCCCTCCTCTGACATTGAGAAACTTGGTATTGTAACTGTGAAAGCACATTTCCACTTAATGAACATTCTATTTCTGATTTATCTTAGGAAATATAAATTATAATCTATTCCTAAGTATGATATAGTTCATATTTTCATGCTTTAAATTGCAGATGACCCATTGATGAAGATACCAATATATAAACTGGATGTCCCAGTGTAAATGTTACAATTATTCCCAAACAAACAAATAGAAACCTTTCTTTTTCACCCACCATCTCCAATAGCCTTAGAAACCATAAAAATAATTCCTGTTTTCCTCACTTATTGGGGAGGGATGGGTGTTGTTGGCGTTTTTTTGTAGGTTTGGGATTTGCTTTGTACATTGTCTTTTGTAATTTTCCTATAATGTTGAAAATTCTGAAAACAAAATTGTTCTCTTAGGTCCTGTTTATGACTGTCATTGATGTACAAAGAAACACTTAAATACAGCTTTAAATCAATCTCTAATCAGGAAAGCTCTTAACCATATGCTTAATTGTACAGGAAAACATAAATAACACTTAACTCCAATCAACCCTACATGTTCTCCACGACTAAAATCATGTTTTTAATAATTGCAATTATTTTACTCAGTTCATTCTGCTTGGAGAATTTGAGACTCTTCTTTGGTTCTTTTCTTTGCAAACATAAGCATGTTGGATTCCTTGGGGTTTTAGGACAAGTGCAAACATACACATTTGAACAGGCCTGGATGTATTGGGCCCTAGGAACAAAGGAAGTTTTGTCTGTTGTTTCTCATTGCCAGAAAGATGATTGAGATGCTTTTTCGAGAACCACATCCCTTATGGCACAGTGTGCAGGGGGTTTGTGACCTCCAAATAAATCTGCACGTGTCAATAAGCTGTGGTAGCTGCTGAGCCCAATTACTTCTGCAATACCTTGGAAGTCACTGGACTGGGCCATTAGAAAGTGGAAAAATTTACCTCCCCATTTCTTCAGTTTCTTGCCTGTCTCAGTTTTGTGAAACAGAGTGGGTTAGCTTACATGGCTAGCTGAAGGTGGGGGGAAAGATGAATAGAAAACTTTCCTCTCTCCTGTCCTATCTGGAAATAGTAAAAAATAGGCCAACTGGACTTTTGGTCTTGAAAATAAAGCACTCACTCTGAGCCTCGTGCACTCTGAGAGGTTCCTGACTCTTCAGGTTGAAAAGGAAAGCACATAACATTTAAAAATTCCTATCCTAGTATGTAGGGTAAAAATCTTCTACTCTACATTAGCACCCCACCTTAAAAATGGTTTGATTCTGAGCCAGTCCTCCTAGGTCTCTTCTAGTTAGATGGACCTGAGAGAAGCCAGTGCAGCTCATACTGAACCAAGCTCTGGGAAAGGCCGGAGAGCTCACTCTCTGGAGGCGTCTGCTTATCTCCTTTGATTCTGAAGAAAGCCTTGGGAAACTACACTGCATTTAGAAGTCCACCTTGAGATAGCCAGATTTAGGTGAGATCCTACTTATAGGTGATTAGAGGAGGAACTGTTTCTTTTTGGGCTGCTCTACTTTATGGCAGTCAGGAAATCTTGTCCCCAGTGAGCTTAGAAGCTCAAAGGTAAGAAAAATAGTACCTTTGTATTTCTTCCTCTCATGTTGCTCAGCACCTGGGCAGCTCTCAGTGTCATAATAGTAACCTTCCCTGTTTGCACTATGCCTCTTCCATGTTAAAAGAGAGGATTTGAATCTCCATGGATCTTAGTCCAGCAGCTTTCATTGATTTGCCTGTAAAATTTCTTTTGTTGAGGGTGAGAAGAGAGAAAAACTTTGCCAGTTTTTCAGATAAAATGAAGCCACTAAGTATTAGGGAATCAGGGCACTTAGCTGTTATATTTTTTATTGTTATTTTTTATTTTCCTTAGAGTGCTAGTATAGTACAGGATACTAGCTTTGTATTTTATCCACTAGGTGGAGAAAGCAAGCCTTTTGTAATATAATATCATTTGTTGTATAATGCTATTCTGACCTAAATTCCGTAGATAGTTTTAAGCAGAAAGGTCCCTTCTTTCCTGCAGTACTTCAGCACGTGGACTAGCAACGAAGAGTGGAGAGTGGTGAGCTGAAACCTTGCTGGAATAGGTTTTAAGAAAATATGGTGGAAAATCAGTCTTAAAGATCAAAGCAAATATACCACAGTCAACCTTGTGTAGTCTTCTGAACTGGAATTTTGGCCATCATTGCTTCTGATGCCTGTGTTGCTAGAAGTAAAGAGTTGGGCTGTCCTGGAAGAATATTGTACACAGAGGATGGACATCTTCTCTTAGAGATAAATCTCTCATCACTTCTTCATCAGGATGGAAAGAAAAAACAGCAGTTGTATACAAATAGCTTGTGATAGCACCTTCCCACCTGAGAGGGAGACAGGAGTCATTGTTTCAACACGTGTCTAAACACCTGGAAGTTTAACAGTCTTAGCTAGGAAGGTTGGAAGACATTGATTTTTGGAAGATACTCATTTTGGCACAGTTCAGTCAGCAGAGGACTCTGAGTGAGGCCCCTGAGTGAGGCCCTACCCAAACTGGTAGGGGTAGCAGTTGACCCAGATTTTCTTGTCTTTCAAAGCAATGTCTGGACTATGAATACACACATTAGAAGAGAGATAATGGCTCTATATCCTATTGCAAATAAGGTCTGAAGAAATCAGAATGGTTTAGGTTTGTGTTTTTCAAAGGGATCACTGCAGTATTCTTTCCTTGATGTATGTATGTATTGAATTTTATCCAAATATGCCAATGATTCCCCCAACCTGCCTTGTTGTCCTGATCTACTAAAACTGTTTTCCTTTACTGGGGAGACCTCCCTTGGTCCAATTATGAGAGAATTTCAAGTGTCCATAGGCCAGCATGCACACCTTTTTAGACAGCATATATACCCACTAAAGACAGTTTCTACCACTAAACTTTCTCAAAACCCCCTCTGAGCCGAAGTTTCTGTGCTTGAGGATTGAGAGATGTCCCCAACTAAAGCAAAGGTGAAAACTTGATGAATGTTTTCTTTCACTGACCATACTAATCGTATCTCAGGCATGCTGCCCACTCTGGGTGATGAGCTGACTGCCTATAGCACCATCTACTTCAGAGGAAAGGATGGTTTAGATGTTTTATGTGCTTGCAACTCATTCTCTTTATGCCTATTTAGCCATAACAATCTAGTAATGCAGTTTGGGTTGGCTTCTGTAGATAATAACTGTGTCCAACTTTCTTCCTAAACTGTAATCAGGGCTACAGCACCTTGTGCCATGAATCATGAAGATACGTTTCAGTTTGATCCTGGACTAGACTCAACATTGCAGAATCATTTTCTAATGAGTAGTCTTGTCCCATGTAGTAAAAGGGTGTGTAGTAGTTCAAAAGAAAATGCATGGATGAAGCATCTTGACCAGTGAAGTCAGAATCATTTTTCCAAATAACTTAGTCTTTTCATCTGTTTTGATCTTGCACTTGAGTTGAAATAATTTTCCTGTCTAAGGTGCAGCTTGGGGGACTCATTTGTCAGGATGCAGTATGTGATGAATTCTGCAGGTGAAAGACACATTAAGATAGGAAAATATGTAGCTAAAGTAAAAAATAAATTAACTGGTGATGTGTTTATAAACACCTTTCAAGCTAATAAAAAGTCCTTTTTTAGGTGCTGTTGGCTTCATTGATTATTGCAATTGTTTGCTGGTTTCTATCCAAATTAAGTCCTTCTACTACAGATTTGGATGAAAACATAGAAAGCCATAAGGATTTTATTGTAAGATTGTTCATTAATGTAGCTCACAAATGATGTCTGAAAACAGGTTAGCTTGAGTTTTCATTCATGGTCACTATCAAACAAATTTTTCATTCAGTTTGGTTTTAGAGGATTTCATGCTACTGTTTTTTCTTTTTTTAAGATCCTTTACACAGTTAGAGAAATGAGTTTAATTTTTATGTGTATTATCAAGGTTAAAGCTTGGTTCAACTTTTTTGGGTTTTTGCACTATCCTGCCCATATCTGATCTTTGGTGGTCTTTCTGGCTTTCACATATTTTCTTGTGAAGAAAGGAAAAAAAATCACAAACTGATGCTGTTTTGATCAGTTCAAACTCTTTAAATCAAGTTGACTTATCTTCTTTCTTAAATTGGTTTTCATTTTCAACCCTAGAAAATACTGTGCTGCTGGATGTTAAGCCTTATCAATAGCCTACAATTGTAATAAGTAATTTTCTTGACTTCATGATTCAGAAAATAAATGGATTCTGTAAACTAGATTTTCCATCAACTAAAGAGTTCATATATACTGCTGGACTAACTACAAATCACATCTCCAAGCGAGTTTGATTTGTGGGTTGGTGACTTGCTCTGAGCCTCACCAATAGAGGAACAATACAAGTTGCCATGAATGGGATCTGATATGGGCCCTATTGAAGGCAGCGTGAGGAGTCCTACAGACTTTAAAACAAGATAAATAGGGATCTAAATAACTGTCAGATTTACATGAATGCATGTCATGCTCCCCACAGCAGGTACTCTGTTATACAGGCAAACACACATGTTGCAAAGGGATGTGGAGAAATCATCAGTCTTGAGGAAGTGATAGGAAATATAATCTGGGAAGATTAAGGCTGTTTGGTCAGTAGAGTGGGAGGATACAATGGAGCAACCTTCAGACAGATGCAAAGGTGCTGTGAAAAGGAGGGAAACAATCTGCTTTCCTTGTCAGTGATAGACAAGAATTT
Organism: Myrmophylax atrothorax; assembly: GCA_026770055.1. Lineage (NCBI taxonomy): Eukaryota > Metazoa > Chordata > Aves > Passeriformes > Thamnophilidae > Myrmophylax > Myrmophylax atrothorax. The sequence continues at coordinate 39,733,807 of JAOXXN010000395.1, forward strand.
GTGGGTTTAGATTTCTGTGAGATTTCTGTTTCAGCAAAGAAGAATGCTGACTTTAGCAGCTGGTGAGGACCAAGTCAGGCTAAGGAGAGTATGTTTCTGAGTATAGGTTAAAGCAGCATTTTGTGGGAATGATTTGGACTAAATGCTGTAACAGGCTCCTGGGGAAAGTGGTCATAGCACCAAGCCTGGCAGAGTTCAAAAGGCTATTGGATGACACTCCTGGGCACATGGTGTGATCCTTGGGGATGGTCCTGTGCAGGGCTGAAAGCTGGACTCATGAGTCCCTGGCGGGTCCCTTCCAAATTGGAATATTCTGTAATTCTGTACTAGGTTCTGTTGACTTAGTAGTCTGTGGTCTCTGCAAATGTATAAATTTAAACTAAATCACTAAAGAAGAATCTGTAGATCTGTTGAGTATAGTTGGGTTGGATAATAACATGCTGAACCTTGTAGGTCTCAGAAAGCTTTTGAAAAACCACAATGCAGACCCATTCCACTCAAAACTATCCAGATTCATATTCTGGGGACAAGTTATACATATGAATAGATATGTTAATAAACATACCTATGGAGTATGGATAGTGGGAATATGTACAGTATAGAGTAGAAGAGATTCCAATGGTCGACATTTTCTAGGTCATTCCAAAAAATGGGAACTTCATTCTTACACCACAGTGCTTCCCAGTGACACAGTAAGACTCTTGGGTACAAGGTCTCATCCTTCAAAAGTTTAAATAATTAGAGAATATAAAGGCAGTCTTTAAAGTTGAAGATGAAGATTCAGTCTTAAGTATAATCTAGAACTGATGTACATTGCTTTCAGACAGGTGTTCTTGATCACACCTGTAATAAAATGACTAATTGTCTTTTCCAGGAAAATGTTGTTGCCAGGCTTGTGGGCTACATTTATAATCACTGTGTACATACCAACAGTGAGGTTAGCTGGGAGGAACTGGAGTGGTTGAAAATTATTACTATTAAGTATGTTATTGACTTTAGTAAGCTCAGTTCTATTTATTTAGTATCTAAAAAACTAGGCCCAGTGGCCAGTAAAAGACTATTGGAGATTCTTTTAGTGTGTTAGATTAATGGTGTTTCTTATAACTTATGTCACTGTAGTGTCTGAGAATTTTTGTTATGGAATAAAATTTCATACTTCCAGATGCTAAAAGTTGATTTCTGCACCAATTTATTTAGTGTTGCATCTTACATGACCAATCACAAATGCAAGTTAAGGCCAGGATGGCAGGTATGGATGGTGGGGTAGAAGTCAGCTTTTCCACTGGGAATAACAGGTACATTGAAGTGAGGTTGTACTCCATATAAAAAGTGAAGAGAAGCAGCTTGCATATTAGATTCAGTAGAGTAAGAAAACAGGGAAGGAATTAAAGAAAATATGGAATATAAGTGAACTAACAAAATTATCTTTGAATGGCTAAGGGCAGGGCAAGGTTTTATTTGTATAGGTTGGAGGTAGATCTGTTGCAAGAGTGTGGTGAGGAGAAACTTGGCTAGCATTTTAAGACTACCACATCTTGGGTTTTGCTGAGAGAAACTAATTATTGGTCAACCTTTTAAAATGAGATTCTAACAGATGTACTTTGAATATTAATAGGCATGTGCCCAATTTTAAATGTCTACACTTTCAAATTAGTCTTCTGGTACTTGTCCATTTAAAGACAAACAAAATCCAGGCTATTGGTTAATACTGTTAAAGGTTTCTAGCTCGGTTTTTTTGCAGTGGAGAACATTCCAGCTAAATCTGGATCACTGTGTGGGAAATAGCAGCCAATTCACTTGTCTAGATTACAAGAGTAGCTTTGTATTCTCACATGATTACAGGCTAGCCTGGACAATTGGGCAGTGTTTCAGAATGGCTGGCAGTAGGCAGTCAGAATTCAGATTTTGAAGTCTGCTAGCTCTTACTTTATCCAGACTGGCTACTTTTTCAAACCCTTTTGCAGGCTCTTTCTCAACAGGGCAACGTTGTGCAAGATTGCACAGTAATAAACTTCCATACTGGCAATGCTGTCGTCACCTGGATTCAGCAGAATCTCTGGGGAATGGCCTAGTAAGGGAAGTCTGTGCATTGAAATTGGTTTCAATTAAAAAAAGACAGGCATACTTCTCATTTAGTCAGAGACATGGCACAGCATCCAAGATTATGAAGAGAGCCTTACATCAGGCCAGATAGATTAAATTACCCTTTCAAGGATTTCCTATTCTGCATGCATCATCAGGGTGAACCAGGATAGAGGGCTGAATATTTTGTACTGCTATGGGAACTGGGGCAATGCCAGTGCAAAGCCAGACTTTATTGCCAACAGGTGGGCATAAAATTCTAGATGTGGTGATTTTTGCTTCAGGTTTTTCCTTTATCTCTACTGAGAGTAAGGCTTAAGATTAATTTCCTAGATGAAATACCTTCTGCTCACAACAAACAGCTGCCACAGGGCTTGCCATGCAGCAGTTGACACTAGTTTATTGTTCTGTTCACCAAATTTTTTGTTCTGAAGGTTTTTTTCTTTTTAGGTACTTGCCTACTTTGGGCCCCATAAAGTATTTTATTGCAATATTGAAGCTGCTGTAAGTGATGGAATTGTTTAATTTAAGGAGGGTATGCAAGTTAATTAAAACCCCAATGCCAGAAAATTTGTGTGCCTTTCCCTTTCATACTTAGCCAAACTTAGAGAGCCAAGGGAAGAGAATATTTTTCCTTCCTTCAGTTGACTAGTCAAAAAGCTGCCATTTATGACAGGATGACAGACAAAGTCAGTATAGACTGTGCAAGTTGGGTTTAGTCCCAGGTGAAAAGGGGATCAGAACTGAGTGTTACAGAACATAGATATGGGAGGTTATTTCTAGATCATCATATTTGTGGTAAGCAGTTCATAGTTACACCCCAAAGAATCATTTAGTGTCCATGGAGTTCAAGGCAAGCTGAAAACACATCACAAATACTGTTTTCACTTCTCCTTTTGGCTACTTTTTCATATCAGTATTCAGTGGGAGATGTCCTAAAATTAGAGCAAGTAATGAGTTTACCAGTCACATGTTGACAGCCTGGGCAGGTCTGTGCACGTGCCTGCCACATGGATATGTCAGAGTAATAGTTTTCAGGAGTAACTCTAGTGTGCAGGAATTGGGCAATATGTAGAAGTTGTACAAATATGAGGCATTTCTTCCTTAAACAATGTATTTTATTAAGCCAGGTTTTGAACTTTGCTGGTGTTTACTCTGTAGGGTCAAAGCACTTGCAAGTGCACCGAAATCTCACCACTTGCCAAGAGTGTAATGCAGTACCTTATGTGCTGTTACCAAGAGAAGCAGAACAGAAATGCAGAAACAGGATTTTCGTAAACACTGAAGTTAAATCAAGATTTGTGCTTTCTGGTAAACATATCATTTGAAGCACTGAAGTGTTTGTCTGCCTAAGCTCCTGTGGAGTCCTAGCACAAACATCTAAAAGGCACTGAAGGCAGCCAATGTAGGGCTGTTCAGCTGTGAGCATATTTATATAAAAGCACTGTACCAAAACTACTTTGTAAATGTACAAATAATTTTTGGTTTAAGTTTGGGAGTACATGGCTAGGAGGGACTTCAGAGACTGTATGAGAAATTCCTGTACCATGATGCAGGACCCAGTAGCCCTTCTTGGGACTATCTAAAAAAAATAAATTGTAGTGGAAGAGATTTCTAAATAGTATGTTGCAGTACTTACAGTAGTTACATTAGCTTTTGATTTTTCTCCCTTTTATATCCTGAAAGACTGTTGTAAAGTGTATTTTCAACTACACATCCACTTATGCTCTTCCTTGCAGAGAAGATTTCTTCATCAAATCAGTTTGCTCTTCCTCATTGATTAGCATGTTAGCAGTCACACCATTGCTGTTGAATTTTCTTCCCTTCTCCAATTTCGTATGTCCCAAAGTTAAAGCAGCATACCAGATAAATTTCACCACCACTCCATACAGCACACCAGAAGGATGCTATATTCTGGCTTCAAAATATACTTATTCCTTACTACAATTCCCCAGCTTCTCTTTTGCTGTAGAACAGCTTATGTATTTTATCCCCTGTCTTACACTTGATCTGTCCTTCCAGCATGTAGTAATTTACATTTTACTTTTTTTTCACTTCTGCTATTTCAGCCATATTGAGTTTTCAACACTATGATGAATTCTACCCTTGCAGTCCCAGTTAATATCATTACTGAATTCTAAACATATTCTCATATCTCATCCTAGTCATTAAAAAAGCATTGAGTGGAGTCAGGCCTAGAATAGATCCTTTTAATACCAATTTGGAACCCAAAACAATCCCTTTTTTCACCTACTGTATGATAATGGAATCT
>JAOXXN010000395.1:39744697-39776389 GCA_026770055.1 Myrmophylax atrothorax
AAAAATAATTTTCTTCTGTAGGGTTGGTAAAGTAATATCCTTATACCAATGAAGTCCTTATGCCCTCTTTCTGCCAGGAAGGCCATTATATCACTTTATGTGATACTAACTTCTATCAGGTAGTCTTTGAACCATGAAGAACTAATTCAACTTTTATCTTGCATAGTCTTGAGAAAAGATTATTAGCAGCAAAGATTAACAGCTATTCATTTTGTCTGTTAGCAATTGACTTTTGTTAGGAGAGATATAAGGGTTTAACCTAGGTCATTTTGGAAAGGACCATTTGGGAGATTAATTTATGCTTTATTTCTCTTGTCTCATTTTGAAAGTTTGAGGATATGTTATATATGGAAGCACTCCAACAGTCTTGCCATCTTTAAAATAACTAGTGTTTTAAACATGATATAATGATGCAAATTTTAGTATCTTTTTTTCTTCTATGATACGCACAAGTGTTTATGGAAAGCTCACTTAGCTCTTTTTTGGGAAATATTTTCCTTGCTTTCCTTATGGAACAACTCACAATCATGTGAAACATTGCAGAAAGCAAATAGAAGAACACTGTGAATGAAGTAGTTATCCTTAAATGCTCAACTGAATCCTCGTGGCAAGTTGAACACACAATACTCAACTGGACATGTCTGCTGCAAGCCAGATGCTAATAACTTGACTCATTCTGAATAGAAACCTATTGTGAGAGCAAAAAAATTTAAGGTTCTTTGAAGGTAGATAAGGGGTATAAGGTACTACTAACTTTGAATAAGAATTACACAATTCTACATCTTATCCATAACAACAAGGTATTATAAATAAAACAGAAAAAATACACAACATAAATATTACACTCCACTATATCTTATTGAGTTCAATTTTTAATGCTCTATACCCTGTTTTAGCTGGATATTAGTCTCGGTCAAACTCAAAGACTTGTTTAGTCAAGCAGGTACAGAGCTTTTCAAAAAGCTAGAATGAAATGCATTGTAGTCTTGCCCCAGAAAATATCTTTGCCATATCTGGGATGTTCTGTTCTTGGCCTCTTCCAAAAAAAGAAATTGACTTAGGAATCACATTTAATACATTTAGTATTATGCATATTTGAGATATATATATATATATCTTTGTTGATACTTACTTTATATTTCTTCATATGCTTGTGCGTATTCACTGTATTTATATACTGCCTTTATGCTTTTTTATATATACACACACTTTATTTGATTAATCATTTGATAGGATACTTATATAAAGAGAAATTGCAGATAATAACATCATTTCACCCAGAAAAGAGAAGGAAGAGAATTTGATTAGGTGGTCCTGAAAGTCCTGCAAGACAACCTGTTTAATGTGGTGGTGGGAGGGAGGAAACCAAAAAAAGGAAATGTGGCTTACTGCTTTTAGTGAACGGTTTAGATGCTTCTTTACCAATCTTCTCTGACTGCCCTAAGATTGGATTGAACAACACAATTATACTCTGATAGTTGGTCACAGGTTAATGTTTCATATTTATTTGTAACTTACGTTAGAGTAGCTGAAAGCTACTAAAAGCATGAGACGCTCTATCTGGGGCTGTAGGAGCATCTCAGAAGGGCTCACACTTACCTTACACAGTCTCTGATATAAGTATGTAGATGGAAAACGAGTGGGGAGAGAAGAGAGAAACAATAACTAGTGAGGAAGCAAAATTTGCCTGATGTGGATGGGATTTGTGTTATGTTTAGTTAAAATTTATTTTGCCAAGTGTGTATATGCCCTTTACTGAAGCCATGTGTGAAATTTTTATGGAAGTAGAAAACTTGATTTCTAATAAAAACAGGGAAAAAAAGAGAAACCAACCATAAACCAAAAAGCAGTGATGTCTCTGCCAAATTCTTGAAACTGAGCCTCCTTTGGGGAAATGGAGACAGCAGAAGTGCTGACACCACAGCTTCCTCCTTGCAATTCCCTATGTTCAGATGGAAATTACATTCTGTTCTCTTAATAGCCCCATTTCTTACTATGCAGTGTAACCAAGTAAGCTGGGCAATTTGTTTACTGAATTTCAGTGTGTACATTTGTAAAAGTCTGAATAATCAGCGGGATCCTAGCCTAAAAACATCTGATTTTCTCAGTAGTTCAACACTGTCCTTTTACAAATACACTTTAATTGAAACAGGCCACACCAGGGTGTGCATTAATGGGCTGCTGTTGTACTGCTTGGGTGGTAGTAGGTAATTGGTCTCTGGTCCAGTGCTTCACAATGGTCCAAAGGCATGTGCCAGTGGTCTGTTAATGCACACCCTGTTGTGACACTGCTTAATTAAAATCTTAGGATATCAAAAGCAGAAAGCTCTAATGTAGAAGTTTCTTTCAAGCTGATAAATACAAGGGTATGACATATTAACCAGGATAATGTATGCTGGCTGGTTCTGGCCTGCAGAATGCTCAGTCAAAGCAGTGAATAGAAAAGGAGTGCGTTGTATCCACCATTGCTGAAGTGTGAGGGCTGTAATCAGACTTGTGCAAATTATTTTGTGCTTTTTCCATGGATCTGTTTCTTGCCTGATGAATTTGAACTTTATGCTATCAAATGATAATCAACTGTGTTATGAGGTAATCTCTAACATGTTGCAGTAGATGGATTTTAAATCAAAAGATTAATAAAAATTTGGTTATGTAAAGCTATTTTTTCCCCCTTCATTTTCATTGTGTTAAACAAGATAAAATACTTCATAAATCAATTCTTTTTTGCAAATTTTCATCAGGAACATTGGTTTTGTCATACAGGTCTTTCCACTGTGTGTGTTATTCTGTCGCTTATTCCCACAGCCATCTATCTACAAAATGAAATTAAAATGGAGGGGCTTTTTCTTATGCATTTTCAAAAGGAGACATAAACAATTTGTGGGATTTTGTTTTGCTTTTGAAAACAGTCAAGTAAAACCTGCTGAAGGTGTTGCTGTGAATGTAAAAATCTGTTTTTAGGAGCTGGCCTGACAGATGTGGGTGTATTTTCACTAGGTATAAAAGTTATGGAATAAACTAGTAATCTAAAAGTTATGGAATAAACTAATCTGCTTCTGATAGCATGACAGAAGATATACAGAAGGGTTTTGGAACCCCTGGTCTTCAGTTCTAAAGTAAGCCTCAAGTATGCCCACCTGTGTGCTTGCACTACTGCAGTTTGTGGCGTGCCTGAACATTGCAACTCTCTCGGTGTGTGCAGCAATGCTGTGTGTCCTCCAGGGGCCTGTGCAGGTGCAACTGTGCCATACAGTCAAGGACATATCAGTAGAAGAATTAGTCTTGTTATTTCCTCTGATTCTTCAGAAAGTCTTTATCTTTAGGATTCATTCTGAAGGTGCAGAGTCCTGCTGATCTTCTCCTTTGGACATTCAATTACACAGTCTAGCTGTCTTAAGTCCTAGGCAATCTTAAATTCTGTAGGCACATATTCAGAATTGAAAGCTGAAATATTGCATACAGAACAACTCTGGAGCCCCAAACGTAGGCTTCAAACTGTCTTGAGTATTAACTTGATACAAATGGTGAGGTATGTGCAATTATCCATTCCCTTATCTGAGGAAGCCAAAAAGCCACAGCATCTTCAGAATTTTTTCTGGGAAAACTGGTTTTAAACATTTGTCAGTTGTAATAGGCCTGTATGGATACTCTGCTCTAGGGTGTAAACCAGGTTATACTGAGCTTTATGCTGATATAGTTAAATTGTCTGGTATTGAGTAAGTCAGTTTAAATCAAGGAGAAATCTCATTAGATTACAGTGTTCTTCAGCTCAGATCTGGCTTGAGGAGCTCTTCAGGAAAAAATAAGATCTTTACTGGATGGCTGTTAATAACATTTGTAAAGAGATAACTATGTCAGTTCTGCTATTATGTTTTTTTACAAGGAACTAATCTTTTTGGCCTTAAAGAGCCTAAAATTGCTAAAACCTTAGCAAGAATACCCAAGCAGTTCCATATGAGAATGAAATGGAGGCTTCCTTTCAATCAGAGAAAAGTGCCTCTCAGAATTTGTTGTCTACTTTATTACTTAGGAGCATTATCTCTATCTTCTGCTGATAACTGCTTTCTTTCCTATGTAATTCAGTAATGTGTAATGTGGCTTTAATCTTCTGTTTTGTCCTGTCTGTGTACTGTGAGACAAGAGAGACAGATGAGCTGGGAAGTCAGGGGGCAGTGGAGCTGCAGCACACAGCTGTGTACCTGTCAAGTCTCCTCAGTCATCCGTTTCATCATGCTGCTTTCAAGGCCTGTAGAGATCAAAAACAACACTGAACACGCCACCAGTCCCTAGGGAGAGAGAAGTTAGGTCTGGTCAGAGAGATGTGCAATGGAAGAGAGGGCATCTTCCAAGAAAAAAGTAATTTTAGGCCTTCTCCTAGTGAAATAAGGTCTTGTCTAATTTGAAGGGTTTTGTTAGTAGAGTTACACTGGTAGAACTGCAAGAGCAAGTCTCACTATGGGTATTGTGGCTTATACTGGAAGGAATCCTAAAGCACTCCTTAAATGGAGTGATCTGTCCTTTTACATTCTTATAACTTTATTCAAAAGAGCTCCCTGAGCCCTATAGGTGTTCTGGCACATAAATTTAGATGTGGCATAAGCCTAAGTAAGTAAGGAAATAGATGTGCTATGGATGTACTGCCTGTAAATGCAGAATTTTCCAGGCAGTGTGCTTCTTCCTCTTGTCTTTTTTAGGCCTAGGCAGCATGGAGACATTAGACAGATACATAGACTCAAGAAGGAAATGGAAATTTTACACAGCCTTGCACCATGGCCAGCTAAAGTTTCAGGTTTGCCCTTTCCAGTAATCGGCTCACCCTGGAAATAGTTATCTTATTTTCCCATCCTGTTTTCTCCACAGCAGCAGGGTAAAGACATGTTTTATGCCTTTAGGAAAAGGTGTACTCCTCCTCTGTCCACAGTAGCTCTACAGGATGCTATATTGCATGCCAGATCTCCTCCTGGTACCTCTTGAAATCTGCTGACATGGAGATCTATCACATCACAGATCAGCCTGGGCCTTTGATTCCTCTCCTTTGCTCCACAAGGAATTTCATTCTTTAAAGTCATATTATACATGTGCTTTGGAGATGTGGCATCCTTCTTCTCTGCTTTTAGTGTTCTGAGGTAGTTTCTATTAAATTGTATTGTATTGGTTTTGGTTGTCTAACTTCTTTTGTTTCTCTTTATGTTGTCTTGACCTTCCTTGAGCCCTTATCTTTATTTTTAAACTATATCCTCATAAAAGATCTCTGAGACCAAATCCAGCTCCACTAAATTCAGCGTTTGTGCATGCTTGCATGTGTACATACCTGCTGGCTGAGACATAAAATAGTTGTCTCTTCTTCTTTCTATCAAAACTGTCTCACAAAACTGCTGCTGTCACATATGGTCTCATGAAGTTTCATGGTAGTCTTCACAAGCTGACAAGGAGTGTGATCCTTCAACTGGAAAATCCTTACAGCAATGTAGAATCTTTCTCCTCTGATGATTCCATAAGCTCCTTCTTCAATTAAGAGCCACTAGCCACTCAAAAAGACACTGGTTATAGCATTGCATGCTAAACTTATCACCAGCTCCCAGAGGAGTAGTATGAATTAGTACTCTACCAGAGGACATACAAAATTATGTCGCAATTGCCCCCCAAAAGTAGCACAGAATCAATAAGCAATTCTTAGACCCCGCTATTTCTTAAGACTCTTCCTGCTGAGGAAAATAATACAGATTATGTCAACTAAAGGCCACAGGGTCCTGTCAAACACAGTCATCTGCCCAAACTCTTGACTGTGTTCTGATTACTTGCAGTCCTTCTTCATTTCAGTTGCATTCTGCAGATTCTGTTGTGATTCTTCACAAACTTTTTTGTGTATTCCAAATGTGACTGTGTTTCAGGACTAGCACATGGAATGTCATCTCTGCTTCACTAAGTTGTCATGTTTGTACAGTACTTGAGGCCTCCCAGTAGGAAGGGCTGTTGAACAACAGTTCCTCAATATAAATGTGTTATATGATTAGTCACGTTGATTTTTTTACTCAGAGACCTGCTTTTCAAAGTTCAGTGGTAACTTCAATTGAATCCACTTTGGGAAGTTGTAACAGGATAAGATTTTTGGTGGTCATCCAGCCATCAGAAACATACCTGGAAGCATCATCAACTTTACTGTATAGGTGGAGAAAACTTTGGCAATGGTTATAATGCTTAGTTTTCCTTTAAGTGATATGTTGTCTGTAGATATATTTTGGAAAGATAAAGGAGGAGCTCAGTGTCATTTAAGGCTCGCTGCTTTGACATAGAGATTTAGTTTTGAGGAGAGGTGTCTTTGGGGTCTGTAGTCAGAGAAGTTTCTCTTAAAGCTGTTTTGTGTTGCACATCTGCTTATCACTTAGGTAACGTGTTGCTGTTGTTTCAGTCTGGCTGGAGGGCCTGCTTCTTGCACACTCTTCTGTAAATTCAAAGGGCAAAATTATTTTGCCTTAGTGACCATAATATTATGTCACTCTTTCCAGGACTAGGTGCATGGCACTTGGTGAAGTTGTCTGTTTTGGGGCTGATTCTTTTTTCTTTAATTCAGTTCACTGGAGTAGAGGTGCCACTCCATGTGTTTCCTCTTCCCATGCTGCTTACCAGTCCTTTCTATAAATATGAAACCAAGAAGAAAACTGTTATTATTTCTTCATTTTACTCTCTTTCCATCTGTTCCATATTTCTTGGTGTTGGTGAACTCTTACAATATCCTATCAGGCTTTTGACTGCCTGTTCCTTCAGGCCCCAGGTCCCATACCAGAGAAATGGCAGCAGGAAAGCTCAGGTGATGTCAGTGGTTTCAGAGCTGAGAGTGTTGTAGCTGGGGAGAGGAGTTGCTTGTTCTGGTTCTTGCAGGGCCAAACCTCTGGAGTTGAGAACTTGCTGTCTTGCCCTGTGGCACAAGCAAGTTCAGGCAGAGACAGGCATGGAAGAAGAGTGGAGAAGGCTTGTAGTCCAAAGGTCTAGATGGAACACTGGCCCAAGTTCCTTCTTCTCCTGCCTATTGTTCATTCTACTTGCTGTGGGATGCTGGGACTGCACAAACAGGTACAGAACGGATAGGTGGGATCCAGTGTGTGCACATGAGCTAAATTGCAGGCAAAAGGAAAAATAAAGGCATTATCAGTATGGTCAAGTCCAAAGACAGTCACCAGAGCCTTGGAAAAGCCTGAGAACCCTGAAGAGTATGTAGAAAGGATATTTTTGCCTGGAGCACTCTCTCTAGAGCAGTTTAAAGGGTGATCAAATAAAAGAATATGAGGTTAGAATTCTAACTGGGAGTCTGAGGGATAATGTGCGAAACTTAGCAAGAGAAATAGAAACACATGGGGTTTGGAGTAGACCAAGCGCACTATGCTTCCCTTAGTGCATGCAAAAATAATTTTTAGTGGTTTTGTTTTGTTATCGGGAATTTTGACTAGTACATTTGCACTGGTCTTCTCCCAGTCTCCTGTGTTCTGTTTCTTGTTCCTTCACCCCACTGTCTGAATGTCACTGTCACTTAACACTGGGTATTCTTTTGGTAATAATTTTCCCTTGTTGCTGAAACACACAATAGCCATCTAGACAGTCAAGGATCATAATGGGGTACACTTTCAGCATGGGCAATTAGATGTGCAATTCTCATTAACAATAACAGGACTTGCAGTGAAAATTTTCCTCTGTAAATCTACCAGCACAAAGCCTTTCCCCTTATGAGCAACAGATGGGTTTTCCATAATGGCTCATTACCTCCTTGCTTTGTCATGCTGCCAGAAATGAAAAATAAAGTTATTTATGGATTGAGAAAGATGCACAACTCACTGTAGATCATTCCTTGCCATCTTTTATAGTTTATCTAGTTAGTACTCTAAATCTCTCAGGACTAGGAAGTTTCAGAAGATGACAGAGCACTGTCTGAGAATTAAGATGAGTGTCCTTCTGTCTGGTTATTTATCCTGATGCTCTTGCATCTCCAGAGTGATGTTATGGTCTCCACTGGGACCGGTAATTTGAGTGTTTCAGTAGAAATACGCCATTTCTCAAAAGAAACTTTGTCAGCTGTGACAATGCATTTCTGTGAAATTTGAGTGCTATGGGCAGAAGGCAGCACTGTTTTACCATGCATCATAAATCTGAAAAGGTAGATAAGTTACTTGATAATATTTTTTATTTGAAACTGGGATGGGGGAAGGGATCATTGCTTGGCATGTAAGTGAGAGAAGTCATTCCTCTGACAACTGATAGCAGAGACCAAGAAGGAAATTAATTCTGATGTGGATAGTTTTTACTTAGTTATTTCACATTATTAAAGTCTGTATATTGGAATTTATGCCCTGGATGCATCCACAGACTCACTATTATTTCCACAAGTCCTTGTTGAAAAACTGTTTCTCCTGCAAATGTATTAATCTGTCACCTTTCATAAGCAATATCTTTCTGGTGACTTATATGGCATCCATGTTAATACTCAAGACAGAAGAGAAGCTGATGGCAAAACATAAGATATTGTTTTAATATTGCTTACAAGAAGAGTTCTTCTCAAAAGGGTCATCAGCTGAGTTAATCCCAGCACAGCTGTGAGTCCTCTCTGAAGTGCATAGGTCTCCCAGCAGGTTGAGGGATGTGTTTACTTGGAGTTCCTCCAGCTTACATTCTGGAGGGCATTATAAATTTATTTAAATCTAAGTGAGATCTGTCTGACCTCAGGAAATGCTTAAGTATTTTCCTAAGTAGGTTTTGTTCCTTGTCGAGGCATTATACAACTTGAGGAAGTTCAATGAAGTAATCCCAGTGGCAGGAGAAGGAAAGCTGGATCTTTTGTTCTCAAGAGTCAATAAAAATATATCAGAGTGTGATGATAGATGTGTGACCTAGTAAGAGAACGGTGGATCACAAATGTTTAAATTTTCTACAATAGAGCTTGCCTATTCCATAGATCGGCAAATTCAGTGACCTATTTATAGATGCAGTAAGAAATCTTTCCCCTTCTGTAATTCCCCATGCTTCCTGCATACGTTCTTTTGAAATGCTGTAGTGCTGTTGAATCCCAATCTGTGGGAAATGCCTTGGTGCGGTTCATATAATGTGTGACACAGAGATGATGAGAGGACAGTCTTCAGGTCTTCTCTCAGTGGTGTTTAGCAAACAAAAAATGGATGGATGGTTGGTAATGGAAATGCACTGTGGTTGCACACACTGAAATGCTCTCTCTTGCTGTTATTTATACAAGGGATCTCTTGAGGTCACATTGTGCCAGAGTGTCTAGCCATGGACAAAGAGAGGCCTGTCAAACTAGATTCCAGCTAAAAGGGTGCTGTCTGTTCTCAAATGATTCATCAAAAGTTGATCCATGCACACCTGTTTACCAGCTAACATTGGTGACAAAGCAAGGTATTACTAAAATGAGAAATATGGAAGAAAGGAAAAAGTGATGCTTGTGAAAACATTCTCTTATTCCTTTATTGAATGCATGTAATCAGATACATTTCTGGAATCAAAATTTGGATCAGATTTTAATGTCTCTTTTTGTCTTATTGTCAGTATATTCTCTTTTCTTTATTATATATTTCCTTTTTTATTTTATGATTCCTATAATTGCTGTATTTTTTAGTTCAAGATTTTTTTCCCCCTCAAGCTGCTGAAAAAACCCCCACAAAAAAAAGGTTTTTAAGGTTTCATGTTTTGCTGTTCTGGAAAAATTTATGTTCTTTACATATTTTTTTGAGCATCAAAATTTAAACAATTGGAATCCACCTTTTTCTTGCCAAGCTATCCAAGGCTACCTTATGTAAGCTTTTTATATACCCAAGATACATGACCTCCCTGAAAAGGCTGTTTTCTTATTGTTGAAATATGTATTTTGTTCATTCCAGAGTACACTTTCTACCTTCTCTCGTATTCCATGGTTTGGAACATGTTCTTGTGGCAGATTCCACAGTTTAGCAAAGAAATAAAAAAACCCAAGGTATATCTTTCAACTTTGCCCAGTGCATTGGCTGCAACATTACTCAGCCTTAGTTACCTTGTGTCACTGCAGCTTGGGAAGCACATTGAAGCATGATCAAAGCTCTCTTCAGGCTGTGGGTTAGACTTGCAATTCATTATATAAGACCATTTCACTACAAAATTTAAACGCTGTTCCACATAGAAGGGAGACTATTTATATATTAATATATTGCCTCTTCTTCACTGTAGTTTTACTAACTCAGACAATGCCAAGTGTCTGTCTGTTTAGCATCCAAAGAACACGTCAAACTGTTTAAAACAACAATATTATATGTAAAAAAAGTGTGCTTTCCCTGGTCCATATTTAAAATTTTTGAAATTATCCCACGAAAAGGCCACTGATTTTTTTCACCTTTCCCTTAGTTTTTTTCACGAAGACTGTTTATTTGCCACTCAGTGAGCATTACAGCACCTGCAGCTTGTCTTAATAAATCACTGACCATTTCGAGCTGCTGAGGCTACTCAACCTCAAGGTTCCCAGACCTGCTTGCCTGAGCAAAATAAATGAAGGAAATGGCCAGGGGAGGCAGTTAATAATTGTGCATGATATTTTAAAACCCAGATGCAGTAAAGTGGAAGCTTGTAATGCTTCCCTCATCCTTACTGCACCAGTTACTATAGCAGCAGCAGATGCTGACTTTGGATGACTTTGAAGTATTGAGTATAAGGCAAAAATAAATACCTAGGGAGGATTTTCTTGTAGAAAGTGGCCAGATGCCTCAGTTTAGGACAAGAACAGTATTGGTAGACCTGTTAAAATGCTGAGTTTTTCTAGGCTCTTAGAGGTATCATGATAACCATGGGAAATTACTTGATCTTGACTCTCAGAATCGAACATTTTAATACACAGGCATGAGTGGGTTCAAATAAGATGCCTGTCTATTAAGTAAAGAACAAGGATATCAAGAAGATGAGATGGATTCACACTGTCACACTAGACATGGATGCTGTTAAGAGTTGACTGTTAGACAGTACCCATCACATACTCCTGTTTCAGCTTGAGTTGGCAGCAAGGGATTCAGTGAAGCCTTTTCCCTGCACCAAGATTTCTGCAGAAGGAAGCAAGCCATCACAGACCTCACACGTCTTTTACCCTTCAGTCTCTTGCTTTGATGATCTCATCCAGAGGAATTGAGGTTATTTACTTACAGAAAACTGGCAACACTTTTATGGAAATAGAAGCAGAAGCCACTGCTCTGCCTTCCTGCCTCCTTTGCCCTATACTTTTGTTTGAGTAGTGCACTCAGCTAGAACTCAGCTTGCTTCCTGGGAGGAGATGGCAAGCAAGGCTGATTAATTAGGGAACCATCCCCTTAGGATAAAACCCTGCACAGGATTGCACTTAAGAGTTAAATGCTTGGCCACAGATCATCTGCTTTCACATAGGTAAATTCATGTGGATAAGACAGACTACTACAAAACTGTGTTTTCCAATATCAATAGCAAATGCCTCAGGGAGGGGAGCAGTGAGTGAGGAAGGGCTGATTTCAGAGGCAACCTCTGATGCTGCAGCTGGATACTGCCAAGGGCCTTTCCAGCCAGGCAGACCCAGTTGTTAGGTTGAGGTTTAAATCTGATGATATTTCATATTTGGATTCAATGTGGCTAATGTATCTGCTTTATGCTTCATCATCTTTCTTTAATAACCAAGACATCTTTGTTTGAAACAAACAAATGAAAACAAAACCCCTTTCACTCTGTGTCAACTAGTGCCTACTCTAGTAGTTGTGTAATACATACTCCTTGGGAGCTGTAACAAAGCAAGCCCAAGCATGGTTTATAGAAGAAAAAGGGCTCTTGGAGCTTTCTGTGCAGACCCACTGTACTCTTCATTTCCCTGCAAACTGCTCTAATCTTGCTGTCTCTGTCTCACTCTACCCTGTTCTCCTTGTTCAACCCTGCTAGTCCCATACTCCTTACAAATGGAGCCAAGTCACAAGAGATGACTTCAATGGGAGATGTGGGTAGCCAGCACTTCATAAATTCTGACAGTTAGGTAACACATGTAGTGTCTCAGGTCATAATATAGTTGTCTATCAGTGACTCTCTTCTCCCTTACTTCTACTAGGCACAACACTGCCAAAGTGCAATTCGTTCATAATAATAATAATGTAACTGTCATAGCTATCGATCGTTCCTCCAAGTATCTCAGAGGGCTTTATAAATTTGTAATGAGTCTTCTGGCCCTGTGAAGCTGTACATTTAAAGATCCAGGATGCTAAAGATGCTTGGGTTTGTGTAACTGATACAAAACTATGTGGATTTGTCTTCTTGCCAGCCCAGTGGGAAAAGATAGTGGTGTGTAATGACTCGTTGGCCGAGATCTGAAGAGCCTCAGTCCTCATAACTTAGCCATGGTTATTCCTGGCATTACTGTTCAACTGTGAAGGCAACTCAACAGCATTAACTTAAAGCACAGGGTGAATTGATTTGAGGGGTAGGGTGGCAAAAAAAGGCTTTTGAAGTATTTATTGAGTAGTTTGTTGGGGATAAGTTGGCCAAACAGCTGGAGCAAAACAGGATAAGAGCCAAACTCATTTTCACTAGTTATTGAAGGAAGAACATGGAGACTTCAGCTTTTACATTCAACTTATTGCTTCTGGTTTTACTTTCAACATGAGTGTATGGTTAAAAGTATAGACCTATTTCAGTCTTCATCTCTTCCTCCAAAAAGGAGGAAGTCTATGCTACTTTATGAGCAGTGCTGGAAGAAGAGAACAGTGTCGGATTAGGCTGATTTTTTTTCTTCTTTCTCTTTTTTTCATCTTTTTTTTTCCCAACTGTGTTATTTGTCATGGATTTCATGCCACACCCAGCAATGGTAAAGGGGGTGCAGAGGCTAAAATCCCCTTTATTTCTCTGGAAAATCATCATGTCACCATGGACATACTCCAGGTCCTATTTAATGTGGTATATTTTAGTTTTTTAATTATTTGAATTCTGAAAGGAACTCAAGGGTGATTATTTACTTTGTTCACAAAGCAAAAAATAACCTCTCAGTCTGTGTTGTATATGTATACAACTATAAAACTCTGAGCTCTTACAAATACTCAAATGTGCAGGAATATGTATATAAATGTATACTCAAATAAAACCATGCATGCATGTATTAAATGTAGAAGTCATTGTGTAAAGTAGATATTGTTACCCTTTCAAGTGTCATAGTTTCTTTTTTCAATGCCTTATTAGAGTGACATACTTAAACATGTTGTCAAAGAGTAAATTCCCTGAAATTGTTTGCCTGGCATCAGTGGTTTAGTTGCAGAGTAGGTGCCTTGCAATCCAAACCCAAAGGCCTGCAAACCTCAGGCAGGTATCTGGTATTTTACAATAGTAATGCATTACCTTAACCTGGAAGTCTCGGTATTCTAAAAGTGGTGACATTATTTCAGTCAGAGGTTAAGAGGAATCCTATGATAGCATGGTTATGAAACTGTGCTATTTAGGATACAATCTATATCCTGACCCTAGCATTCATCTGTAGAATTTTTCTATCTTCCTTAAAGTCATTTCTCAAGATTCTTTAGGTCACCAGACTTCTGTCCACCATTTGTTCTATTTTTTGCCAGCTTGTCTTGTTTGCTTTAAAATTACTGAATTACTGGTACCTTCTTAACATTCTACATTTGATTGAAATGGAGAACTCTGTGTGTCTTGAATTAAATCAAGAAGTTGAAAGAGGAACACTGAGCTTTCTTTTCATAACTGCAGAAGGTCTACCCAAATTAGGGTTGGTTTGCTTTAAATTTGTGGAAAAAAAAAAACAGAAAGGCAGCAAACTCTGCTTTTCCTTGCTTTTCAACTGTTCTCTAGTGAAAGGAGGTCAGCTACTGGAACAGTCCCCTTGTCTCTTTGCAGGTGTGCTAAATATGCTGGAATGAAAGTTCAAGGGGTAAAAAATGCATTTTAAAAAGCGTTGCCTTTTAAAGAGTGTAGACTGTTTTTAATTTCCTCAGTTGTAGTCAGACTATACACCACCACTCACCTCCACAGGTCTTAAGGAAGGGTTAATAATTTTTCTAACACTTTTTTCCCCCTTCTGTTGGAAAAAACAACTTCATTGAATCAGAACGTTCTGTCAAAGTTTTCAATGACACTTCATTTTGGAAAATCTCTGCCTCACACTTTCAATGGTGCTGACATTGCTGGGAGTGAAACAATTTAATATTTCATTCCAAATCAGTTTTTCTATTTTTAATATAAATATTTCAAAGGTCATACTAAAATGCAACTTTTTAAATAGGAAAGCCATGTTAGATCAGTACCTCATTTTCCCAACAAAATTCCATCCTGTTAGGAAAATCCTCTTTTTCTGTGTTGGTTGGTTTTGGTTGTTTGGTTTTGGTTTTCTTTTTCAAATGGAAATATGAGCAAATATTTAACTGCTAAAATTATTTCCATCATAGATATTCTAGGGACTTTTATAGCTGTAGTGCAGTGTTGGCTGTTGGTGTGTACTGATCAAAGTCTCATGGGCTCTGGGGTGTTACTCTGTTACTTCAAAACAGTGTTATGTCAGCTGCAGTGAGCAGGAGCACTCTGAAGTCTCCCAAGGATGGCTGGGACAGCAGGTGTGCACTGTGCATATCCTCCACTTATCTGGTTTTCTTATGATGGTATAAACAGTTTCCCAAGAGGCAGAGTGAGCATTTGCAAGTCCTGAGACCGTTCAGCCCAATGTTTTCCTCCATCCCAAACCTTCTGGTGGAGAAGTAGCATGTAATTTAAACTACATATGAACTTTATTTAAAAAGTCAGACAATGGAGAATTCATCTCATTGTAAAATAAGGACTTGATTGTTGTTTTCAATGCTAAAGTGTGTGCTGTATTTCCAACACAAAGCGTATACCTTCAATTTTCACACATTGGGGTTTATACATATTCACCATAAGAAATTTTTGTCCATGTATTATAAACCACAAATATATCCCTTTGCTCTGAAAAGCTGAGTTTTGTCCTTTCATTGTATGGCTTATTTTCCTTTCTCTGTGGCTGTTTTCTGGACCATTTTCAATTTGCTAATAGACATTAGAAAGCAGTGGGAAAAATTTAGTACTCAGCATATGTTTATTTATTTCTATAGCACCCTTTTACAGTAACATTGGGATGAGTGAGTCTCTCTTGATTGCAACTGAGCTATAATGTTCTGCACCATGTAAAGAATTGGGCTTTTCCCTCTTCCCTACTTTTGCACCTTGCTCCATTCCCTTGGAGGTACATGTTTGTATGCGTTTTGGAAAGACAGAAAGATGCTTTTCAGAATGATTCAGCACATCTATTCGGTCCAAGTAGGTCCTTAGCTAGCCAGCTGCTGACTGGAAAAATTCTTCCTTGTGTTATTGCATTGAAAATATCATGTAACAATAATCTACTTCTTCCATAACAAACCAAGTCAGAGAAACTAAGACTTCTTCTAACTTTGAGTAGATCTCTGAGCTACTTCAGCAGGTCCTTTCATAGCCAGCTGTGAATTGTTTGGGCAGAAATTGGACAGGAGCAGCTGCTTAAACACCTGCTACAAGGCCTTTGATCTCTCCTACTGCAACAATAACTTCTGAGCCTTTGAAAGCTTGCTCATTTGGAGGAGAGGCTACAGTTGAAATTTCAGTGCTATTAGGGCTGCTCAAGGGTGTACCTGTTGGACTAGTGATAGTTTCCAGATGATTCTTTTATGTAGGTGCATAAATTAACTTTCAAACTGTTTAGGGTTATGTGGAAGTAAATATCCCTGAACGTTTTCCTGCAGTGAAACATGGAATAGAACGTAGTTTTCGTACTCTGGGCATTATATGTTCTTCCAACTTGGCCAGTACCATCCTTGTAGTCTGCTTTGCTCTAAGGACCCTACTGGATGACTGTTTTGCTCCTCCCCATGGTAAAAGTGCTTATCACAGGGCCAGAGATTTGGAGCCACAGGATTGTTGTGCTCTGTGTTCTGCTGCTCAGGACAGACCTGTTGGTTAGTTCTGCTTTGGACAATGTGTGTCGCTGTTTAAGTGATGCTAAATGGTAAAAGCTCTTAGTGTCTGTGTGCTCCGAGTTTGCCTTTGTTCTCCCTTTAACAACCACTTCCATGGAAGCAGAAGGATGGCTATGATCCTCAGCAGGGAAATTTAACAGCTGCTTTAGCTCTCTTGAGCCTTATGAGGTGAATAGCTGGTCCAATTATTCTGATATAAGTGGAGGAGTTGTAGTCGGGCACCAGATCCTGTGTGCAATTAATATTTCTATCACGTATTGGAGTCATTTCCTGCTTGATTTCTCCTCGTCTGGAACTAATGAAATATTGATGACAGCATTTGGCATATGCACTACAAAACTTCATGCGATTCTTTGTTAAATACATTCTGCAACACTGATTCCTTGAATCCTCCAACTTGCATTATTATGATGCAAGGGCTAGAATTTTGGTTCTTTGTCATAGTCATTGTTCTAGAGGTAGGAAAAGAAGTGAAATAATACTTATGGTTCAATAAGCAAAAATTGGAAACGGTAGAACTTTTTGTGGCTTTGTCAGTTCCTGGATAAGTTGATGTCTGAGAAGGCAAAAAGATAAGAATGACTGTGTCATTTCTGAAACTGGAATCCCCTACGATTTTCTCCTCTCTACTTAAGAATAAATATATTAACAGCTGGTAATAAATAATTTGAACAGTAATTAAGCTTTTTAAAAAGCAGTTAATTCTTACAAATAACTGAGATCACAATTATATGAGTCACAAATTGGTTTTATAACATGCAGCTGGGAGAAAGAAGTTTTGGGGGTGTTAATAACATTTATCTATTATAAACTTTGGAATTCCAGGAGTACTGGTGGTTTTTCTTCACCACCCTAAGTTATTCAGTGAAATTCAAATCTGCTTTGGACTAGAAACCAGTCCTTGGACAAACATATTAACCTTTGAAACATGCATGATAAAGTTCAGCAACATCTTCAGCAATCAAAACTATACTACTTGTTTAGATAGATATGTCTGATTATCTGGGAGATGGGATTCAGCAATTTGGTTGCTTTTCAAGAGTGATTTATTACAGCTTGTCTTTTAAGTTTGTTCGAAGCTTATAGAAAAATGAGATTGGCTAATTTTATTTACCCTAACATTGTTTCTCCTTTACTCCCAAAGCACATCTTTCTCAGAGACTCTCAGCAGTGTAGGCAGAATTGGATTTTATTGTCCTAAAATGAAAGGCAAACTCTTTCCAGTCATAGCCAAGGACAGGTGACAATATGAACTTGAGATAGAAAAAATAGGTTTATTGTTCCAGCTATTGATAGAAAAATGGAGTAAGAAGACTTACAAGGGCCAGTGACCCTCAGTGGCCGCTGAGGGTACAACACCTTTGGGTGGGATATCAACTCCCTGCAGTAAGTGCTACACCACTTATCCTAAATTCCTTTGACAAAAGCAACAGGCTTATTTCTGCTTTTTGTGGTCTTGTTTAGGCAAGTCAGAGGACAAGGCTTTTCCCATGATGCTGCTTCTGTACTCAAGCAAGTTTTCAATACTCCTCTAGCTGTGTGTAGCAGGATACCTGACTGTTGCTTAGATAGTCATGTATTTTGTCTGTGTCTGGAGCTCTGTTTGCCAGAAGCAGGCAAAGTGAAGCTTTCATCAAAGGGAAAAACAGTAGTCCTAACAAACAGTCTTTACAAGTTGGTTAAGGCCATAAGTTCTCTGTCAAAAGTTGGTTGTAACAGAAAAAAAATCATCTTGTGCTGTCTTAACACAGTTCTTTTTTCTATTAGTGCCATCCACCAGGAGGAAGTCTGTTACTACCAACAGTAAATAAAATCTGTTTGGCCTAGTTAATTTTATATATTTTGCTAAAGCAATGCATGCAGTGTTCTGGAAGCTATTGTGTGGCTCTAGAACCTTTTGGATCACCCAGTTTGAGTACAAATTCAGAAAGTATCTCCCATGAGTTCTCAGGCTTTCTTAGCATTTCTGAGGCTAATTTTTAAGGTCAAGGTCTGGCATAGCTAAAAGGGTCCTGTTGGTATCTATGTCTGTAGAGCTGGAGGCATTTAAAGACTAGAAAGGAATCACTGGGGAACCTGGAGAACTGCCATCCATTGACAGCTCTTAAGAGCATGCCTAGGTAAGCACACTTGCTCTAACCTTTGGGATATAATAATTTGCCTCTAAGAAGTCATTCAGTTCTAGATGAAGTATTGCAGAATCTGAGTTTTTGGCACTCTCTCCACACAAAAATTTTCTCACAATTTTGGCAATAGTTTTGCTGCCTGGTGCTTTTATTGTAAGCTGATCTACATAGTACTGTCACAATTCTCTCAGATAGTCACAGGAAGGTTTTCTTCTGTGCTGCAGCAAATTCCCCCCACTCCTGTCAAACCAACCTCCCCCCTGCAGTTATTCACTAACCCTATAATTGAAGCATACATTAATTTAATTTCAAAACTAAGAGTCATTTTGACAAAGGAAATAAACTGCTTTTGAAAATGTCAAAAAAAGGCAATAATGTTGTGACTTTGTAACTTACGTTAAACTTGATCTTCCGTTACAAAACTGACTTTCCCTTGACCTGTTTAGTTTTTTCTCAATATTTCATAATTTAAAAAAAAACTCAAAATTCCCAACCAGCTCTAACAGTGATATAAATTTATGGAAGAGTGTGTGCTCGTATGTGGCAATGCCTAACACTAAGGGTAAAATATAAATGAAGATCCAAGTGCAGTCGAGTAGGGGGAGGCGAGGTTGAAATAGTTGTGTCAGAGTGGTCTGTGGCAAAGTGTTGTGTGAGAGTTTCTTAAATTGCTATTCAGTGTATCTGTGGTAGGTCAGAATAGTCTGAAAGCCAGAAATCCTTTGTGGCATTGCTATCTTACACTGGTATCTTCTTGAGGCACAGGGGCAAAAAGACAAAAAACCTGACTGAAAAAAGCAAACAAAAACCCAACCAACCAAACAAAAAACACATGAAAGAAAAGGAACTTCTTGTAAATTGACCAGTTTATTTTCAGCCCATGCATGCTGCTGTGGAATTTGTTGCCCCATTGTGCTGAGCTCTGTACCTTCACACACATCAGCTTGGACAAACTAACAAAGCTTCCCTTGCTAGATTCGTTTTCTTCAACACTGATTCATTTTAGCTGAACATCTGGCACTTCATATTTTCTACTGAACTGAGTTGCCTTTTCCCAAATGCTCCAAGTATTGGTACCTATAAGATGTTAATGAGTGATAACCAGAAGCAGGCAGACCTTTTTAAGGAGTGCAATGTAAGCAAGTTCATGGCCACAGCCATAAATATAAGCAAGTTTTTAATATAGGATGGTCTGTATTCCAAGTAATTTGGATAGATAATAATCTGGATGCCAGTTAAAACTTCTAATTGTCTTATGAACAAATGTTTGGGAGGAGACTACAGTTAAAACCCTTGTTGCTTAGTGCTACTTAGCCACCTGTTATAAGGTAAACTAAGTATGCTCATCATTACGTGAGTTACTATGATGCTGTCAGAGAAGGTTAGCTTTCCACTGTTCTTAGCCACAGAATTAAAATATAATAATTTAATTCTTTATTCATATACAGTAGCATCTACAGTTCTCAAATAGGTTAAAATGGCTCTTTGCTTTGAAATTAATAGGTCAAACAAGTTCTGGACAAACCTTTGTCTTCAAATTGACTGTGATTCACCATCTCATGTTAACAAACACCTTTGAAGGCTAGTTTGCTCAAGGATGCTGTAAGCAATAGCTGTCATAAAATGCCTATGAGACACGGTATCAGTTTTGGTGTTGGAGGCAAAAAACAGCAACTGAGACTGAATATGTATTTATGCTTAGCTGGCTCTCCTTGCAGTAGAGAAAAGAGCTTTTCTAAAGTCAATGGAACTATTCTGTGGTACAGCCAGGTCTCCTTCCACATAGCCCTATAATCTCTTGGCCATGCATCCCTACATGAGACTTGACTTTTATACCAGCTTGCCAAGCTTCCTTATTATTTTGTTATAAAGCTCACTCAACTACAAAGCAACCATACTGGAAATCCTTTTTTGTTGTTGTTGTTTTTTTCCCTAGGCTTTGGCATCTGCTTTTAAATAAGCTAAAGAGTTACAGGAAGCTTTGTGCACCATTTATACTGTGTGTCTATTTAAATGCTATTAAGATAAACTCCACATAAACAGCAAAACTGCCCCAGTGTACTGATAGGACAAGTTGTGAACTTTACTCTTTGTCATTCTCAAAGGCTTTTTTAAAACAGGCACACATAAATGAACTAATCAAATTTTTAATCTCATCTGACTCCCACTTGACTTAGCAAATGCAAGATCCTTGATGTGTCTCACTTGTTGCATAGTAACCAACCCACATTGAGAAATGCAACTATGCAAGCTGAGAATTAAGACTCATTATGCCTTTGCTGAGGGCTCATTAGGATTGCATGCTGAGGGTGCCATCTTAATTAGGGATGAACCTGGCCACCTGAAAGTAATTCACACTGGCAGCCAACTGTAGTATTTTCCAATTTATGATTTGTCTGCCTTCCATCTGCCAGCTTTATCTTAGCAGTGACTTTCTGTTGACATCAACAATGATGTTCCTAATATCCTGAATTGCATCCTGCCTCTTGGGTGCAATCAAGTTGGACAGTTCCCTTCACAGGATGAGTCTGGGATGAGGGGGGCTATAGGAGAGTCATGAGCAACATGATGAAATGCCACACTCCAAGTACATGACAACACATGAAGGAAATGACCTTGAAATGGAAAAGTTCAAAACAAAATCTCGTAAAGAGAATTCAAATGAACAAAGCATGCCCTTACACTCTTTGCCATCATTGTAAGTACACTGAAATGATGCATGAATGGTGCACACAGTGTCGTACTTTACCATGTTTTATTTGCACCTATTTCAAAGATATCTCATAGAATCTGTATTGATGTAACCCAGCAACCAGAACTTTAACTGGAACTTTATTTTTATGCTTGTCATACACCAGCGTAGTCTCAGGACAAAGCAAGGTGAATGGGTGCAGAAGCTATGTAAATAATGCTTTGATGCCAGGGCAGTGATATAAGCAATTCTGTATAAGAAACTCTCGGCTTCAGGAGTGTGAACAAAAATAAGTGACTCAGATTCTGAGTGAGATGCAAAGAGTAAAAAGGGTTGGAAATTCCTTCCTTTGCTTCAAATAGAACATGGGACCATAGGCACGCTGCTGGTCTGTTTAATATAGAGAAAAAAAATTCAAGTAAACCACAGCAAAATGCTTGTGATTGTCAGACTGTACTGCAGGCAGCCACATACCCTTCACCAGCCAGGCTAATAGGAAGTGGAAATTGCAACACCTTCAGCTCCACTGAGGTTTGTTTAGTTTTAGCTCTGACACAATCATTTGCTGCTTTCAAGTTGCTGAATTTCTTGAAAGATAGGGATTAAAAATTGAGACAGCTTTTGCCATGTTATGTGAGGTTAATGGAATGATTTCCCCAGGAGACTGTTTGGTTTTTTTCCAATTGCTTCAGTAACTTAGCTTAATAGGAGAATTTAGTATGCTGTACTTCTTGACATGTTGATTTGTTCCTTTTGAATAAGAACTTTGTTAGGTATTTAGCATCTTGCCTTTCACTCAGGGACTTCCAGCGTGGTTTGCCTACTTTCTAGGGTTGGAGTGAAGCATAGTGATGTTTTACAGCATTAAAGTGAGACAGCTTCTAGAAAAATATCTCCTACAACTGAAAAGAATAAAGAGATATTAAGTGGAAGAATGGCTCTAGACAAAAGCTGGTTATATTTCAGATCTGCAGAGAAGTTTGACAGCATTTCCACATATTCAGAATTTCTTGAGAATCGTAGCCTTATCATGAAAAATAAAACCAAAATTAAAAAAATAAAAATAACAGGGAGGGAGAGCGAAAGAGAGAGACAGAGGGAACAAAAGGAAAAAAACATTGGTGATGTTAAACTGTCCCTGGGAACATAAACTTTACTAGAATTTTGAAGTTGGAGCCAGGAGAAGTAGCAGCTGAAGGTATTTATCACATCTTTGTGCATTCGGTGTCCCTCTCCAGCTCACACCTGAACACTCAGTGCCCACCTCACTTTGCACTGTATTTATGGGGTTGACTTCAGGAAAGTAGGGCCCATCCCATTGAGTCACCACTATAGTGACAAGTATGTCTTTCAGGTTCTGTACTCCTAGAAAACATACAGGTAACATCCACATCTCCACAGCAGCAAAGTCACTGCACCACAGGCCTGAAGAGGTATCTTTCGAGTTACAGCTTTTCTTCTCTGTTGGTTTCACACTATGCCTTACTTTGGATTGAGATCAGAGAAAGGAGTTTCTCACTCCAGCTGCTGGGCTTGTGGATGCCTCATGCAAAGATATCACACCTACAAAGTTCTGGATTTCAAAGGTAAAACAGCTGTGTGACAGCTTAGAGGAAGTTACACAAAGATATTTTCCTCAACATTCTCCCATGTAGTGGTTGGTGTGCTGCAGAAATGTCAAATAATTTAGGGGCACTGAATTCCCTAGCATGGGTAAAAAAAGAAATCCCAAGGCTAAGGAATTTAAGACAGAGTACTATGGTTTTAAGGTTAACCTCACCCATAGTTAGTGGTTTTTTTCTGGATTTGTTCTAAATTTGGAGACAGTTGAATTCTTATAGCTGATTTTGTGTACACCAATGGATTCACTGAGTTTTTAATGGTTGATTTACTTAAAACAGCAGAACTTATGTAATTTGCTAATCTAAGCTATTTGCTTCGAATAGGTTTTTCAGTGTTTGTGTGAAGTGCTCACTTGAACATTATCCTCACTTGAACATGATCTTCCCTAACATGCTCCTGCCTATTTTGATTAATTAACTTATATGCAATGGTCTAATTCCACCTGCTCATGAGTTGCACCTCATCTCTCTTTGAGTGGGATAAACAACAGAAGAGTGCAGACAAATGTTTATGTAGCTGTTGAAGTTGGCTGGGATTCCTGACTTATAAAGACAAATTCTTGTACATTTTGTACTAGTTGAACAGAGCACACAAATATGCTCTTTTACTGAAAGAAAGCCAGTTATGAATAAGCGTGAACAGTAATAATATGAAAGATAACCTCACTTAAGCTTAAAAATGAATACCATCTGCAAAACTGCTCACTAGCTGGAGTAGAAAACCACAAGTGACCAAAAAAGTCTCGAAAGAATATTCAATATTTGAACATAACTGTTTATGATAAAAAGAATTAGAAACTGGCAGAGAAGCTTTTTAACATTGTAATAAGAGCTGATATGTGTAAAGAACTGAAAGAGTTTCTGTGGTTTTCCAGTAAGGTGCAGCATGTAAGGATTAACGTTAATAAAGAAATAAGTACCATGATGCAAGAGATGAGAAAAATGCAGTTTACTATTGGGAAAAGCATGGACAATCCTTTAAAATGTAGAACTTAACAGGAACTGCAGGAAAATTTTAAGGCAAATCTCCACAGGGGATCATTGCTTCTCCTTGCCCAGGATAAAATCAGCCAGGAAGTAATTATAAGCTTAATCCTCACATGCAGATTGTGTTGTTATTTGTTACCCAGTAAGAGCCTCTAGAACTAGTTTTTGAAAGCACAGGTTGAAAAGTCAAGCCCTCTCTGTAATCAAGGAGGTATCTAAGGTATTGAGCCAAAATCACTTTGATCTGTTGGATATTTGATGACTATTGGTACTATTACATTCCTTTCTCTCCATGCACTTGAAATTTCTTGGGAAGAGAAAGCTGAAGATGCTGTAGACTGAAAAAGCAAGAGATTATCATGTTGAAAATGTAAATATCTATTGAGATAGTGATTCATTACTGCCAGATCCACTGCTATAGTCCTGGCAGTTTTAGCACTAGAACTTCTGCACCACTGACCATGAGGATGTGTTGTGCTAGTCCATAGGGGTCTTTCTGCTGCTAATAACTTTGTTCATTCTGCTTTGATTCTTTCATCTACTGGAAGCTGTATCGTTTTTACAACTCAAGAGATGACACAAAATTTTTCTTTTGAATAATTTTGGCATATAACTATAGCCTTGTGTGGAAAGGAGGTTTATTTTCTCCTGGGATTGTGAGGGATTCAGAGAGATAGGATTTCTAAGGAGTTTATCTTTCTTTTGCAAAATGGTTGTTGGGACTTTGGTTTTGCACTTTTTTTTTCTTTTTGCTGCTTCAAGTTCTAGCACTGGGCTGAGCCACTGACGGTATGTCTAGAAGAACTGTTGTAGCAATTTAGCCTTTTTAATTGAAAAAGCTTATGAAATTTGCTAGTACTAAATAATTGATTTCAGTAGTCTGCTGCTGAACTCATTGTCTCTGTGGATGCAGTTTGTTCCAGATGAAAATGTAGGGTTGACCTTCCTTGGTCACATTGGGGTCTGTTGTCTTGTTTGTGGTGCCTGTCCACAGAAATGTGCAGGAGTCCAGGAGCTGCAATCAATAAATGGTGAATGACGAGTAAGTGGTCAGTGAAGCAGCTCCTGTCATGTGAAAGCTTCACTGGGGTGATGTTCCTAGTCAGGTATGATAGTGAGAGCTGGCTATTACAGCAGGCTCTGTCTGGGGCACTGTCAGCTACTGCAGATGAGGGCAGCCTGAAGACTGTCATTTATCTTGTTGGGGAAGAATTCTGGAGGAATAATCAAGCAAAAAAAGTAAAGAGTGTTAAGAAATCAAGATGGAAACTCTGCTTTGCACTAAGCCTTCGTTGGAAGAGCTCTCTTTTCTTCATGGAGCTCTCTCAACCTTCAGATTGTCTTCAGTATAGCTTAGATTGACTGGGCATTTTTGACCATCAGTAATGTATGCCAGGGCAGAAATTCCTCAAACATATTGATGGGCTCTTTTGTCCAAGTACTTTCTTTTGCATGTTTTACTTGTCTCTGAATCTCTACAGTGCACAGTCTCACAAGCCTCTGCATCTTCTCACTGTGGTTTTGATTGTTTGGGGGTTTTATGCACTGCTCGTTACCTGTTTAAATCTGCAAATCCATTATACCCACTAGAACGGCAGCATTGGTATGACAGGCAGTAGCCAGAACGAGGAGTGTCCTACCTGGCTGGTTGGTTTGCTCCTGTTTAGAATGACATCTTCTCTTTTAGCATTCCTTTGATGAAATGCTCACCCTGAAAATAATGTAGCTTATTAGTAGAGCTTACTTGAACAGGTCTTCAAAGTTGCATTCTTCTCCTGTAAAAGATCATTTTTTTTTTACTTTTACTTCAGGTCATTCTGGGTAAGGTTAGTCAAAACTTGCCCCTTGTTTCACCAAGATCACTGAATGTGCCTACTGAAAACTTGTCAAGAGTTCTGCATTGACATCTCTTTGGGATTAATTTTGGAAATCTCCAAGTCAGTCAACACTTCATTATAATAACCTGTGGAAGGTGGGAAGTAGAGGAGAAAATGCTTGCATAGAAGTGAGAAAATAATAGCTACAAAGATGGAACAATAAATGAGAACAAAATGGGTAAGCAATAGAGAGTAATGTGGAATTTCTGAGTTTTTATTTATGAGACTCCAGTGAGGTGTACACCATGCAGTGGTTTTGCTAGGCAGTATAGAAACCTTCTAAAAGCAGGATGAAATGTTTGATGCTGTTTCCATTTGGAAGAATTCAAGCCATAATTATTCAGTATTACAAAACCAGAAACCAACAGTATTTAGTAGTGTCTGCTTTCAGCTCTGGGATAGAACACAGTCTTCCACTGGCTTGGTACTTCTTTAGTGCCCTTCAAGCTATACCCCGTTTTTCATAATAAACCAAATAATTTATTTAAGCACACTAAATGCTGCTCTTGTGAGAGCTGCAGAAAAGACAGCATGGTAACACTAAAATGCATTAACTATTAACAGCTGTTTTCTACAGAGAAAGCAACAAACAATACAATAGAGATTTGTGAAATACTCTCCTTGACATTCAGCTTTTAGATCTGAGAATGAGACACATGTAAAGACAAAAATGGGGGGGGGGTTAATTGTACCTGTTCTTCACAAGTCATAAAAAGAAAAACAGATCATTTCCCTTGAAATTATGCCTATGAGAGCCTGGCACAACTTACATTGTAGTTGATGTGACCTATTTAAATCTATGTCTAAAGGCAGCTGTGCCTTCTATGACTGCATTATGTAACTAATTCAGCTATACAGGTTTTTAAGAGTATGAAAATATTGTTTAGTCTTCTCTCTACCCCAAAAAGCTAGCATAAACATAAGTTTTTTTCATGAAGTTCTCTTTGAAATAATTTTAGAAGTGGATAATTTTCAAAGTGGATTCTCCCTATCCCATTTCTGAATCAGGGTTTGATCAAGTATAAAATTGTATTTCCTGAATGTGAAGTTACATGGAGATGCACAATCCCAAAGAGCTAAAGCATCTCTAAACTAATTAAATTTTGTAAATCATATTTTTCCAGTTTTACTGGAAAGCTCAAAGCTTTTTTAAGCTAAAATTGTAAAAAAAAAAAAATCTTATGAATGGTAGACAGTACATATGTTTTACAAATGTAATGCATCAAACTCATTCAAATCCTACTGATTTCACTGGAGTTACAGATGGTTTTGAAACTGAATTTCAATTGTAGAACCACACCTCAAACATTTGCAGCCATTTTGAATGATCATCAGCTTTAATTTTTTGTTCTGAAAACTGAAGCTCTTGAAGACTGTATCAGCTTTTTCTGTTCTATTCTTTTTAAAAAATTACTTTATTTTTCTTCCATAATATCAAAAAAGTGGGAGTGTTAAGAGGTGATTATTTGTAGTTTTGTGTATGGGGGAAAAGGAGTTTGGCAGCTGTCTTAGACCTCCCTGTCACAGTACGTATTGTAAAAGGAGTCTGAAATATATCCAAAAAAGACAAACATAGGAACTGAAATTTTAACTCTTATTGGCAGTGACTTTAGTAGACTCAACACAGACTCTGGGGTTTGGATACATTTTTCTTTTTTAACTACAGGGATAAAGCCACT
Organism: Myrmophylax atrothorax; assembly: GCA_026770055.1. Taxonomy (NCBI): domain Eukaryota; kingdom Metazoa; phylum Chordata; class Aves; order Passeriformes; family Thamnophilidae; genus Myrmophylax; species Myrmophylax atrothorax. The sequence continues at coordinate 39,771,673 of JAOXXN010000395.1, forward strand.
AATAGAGCTTCAGTTCCTTTATCCTCTGTGGTGTTTTGCTTTAATGGTGGAATATTTTGCTCTTGCCTCGTAATTGAAAGCCCTCTGTGATGTGAACTAGAACTTGTAGTTATTTTAAAAGAGTAGAGTAAGGCCACAACACTGCACACATGGGCATTTATGTTCTTATCCCGGAGTGCACTCTCTACATTAAATTACTAGGAACTTGAGAAACTTCTATGTGTTTATACTCTACCACCTTTTGGAGGATGCCTACATAAAACTATTTTTTTTTCTTCAAATTTACTGTCTCAAGATCCCTTAAAACTGTTTACTTTGATTGACCTTTCAGATGGAATTGGTCATTTATTCTGTGCAGTAAATTTATAAACAAATGGGGAAAGTCAAGCAGTAAGGTCTGTGAAAGCCATAATTATGCTACATATAGTTGTGTTTTGTCTTTCTGTGGCTTTCTCTCTAATTCTGTCACAGAATGGCTGGGAAGTCAAATCTGCCCTTCTAATTTCTTCCCAAATCTGTTGAACCCATGATTGGCATGTTTTCCTTCTGGGCAGTGTGAAGTAGCAACAAAGGCCAGGAGAAGGAAGGACCTGGGACACACTAGTGAGTGTGGGCAGCAGGAGATGGCCAAACAGCTGTCGTGGGTGGAATGGTGGCAGCAGTTAATGAAAACAGAAAGAAAAGGAAAGGCCAGGCTGCCAAGAAGGTTTCAGCATGACAGAAGGGATTTGCATAGGCCAGTGGTTCCTGTCTTTTCTGTGGCTTAGATGTACTCGAGAAATTTGGCATTGTGTTTCACTCGACTGAGCTCAGCTCCTCCTCTCTCCTCTACTTGGACAGAAATTCCTGCTGTCTCTGTGTCCCCAGCCCACCTTGTGGCTGCCATTGTTATCTTCAAAAAGGCCAGGAGACACTGGACATGGCTGTGCATTGAGACTGTAGTTCTGGCAAACTTTGTTCCCTTCAGCTCTGTTGCTGATCAATTCTGTGTTATTGTCTCAGCAAGGAGAACTGCATATCTCATTAGGGGCTGTTAGGAGAGATCATACTTTGTGGCTGCATCTTTCCTGTTAGTAGATTTCTCTGAGCAGATGAAGATGGTGCTGGCCTCCCTTACCCAGGACATGTCCTGTTTAGAAGCAGAGAGTTGTTTCTTTGGACCTCAGACACCAGAGTGCCACAGCCAGTGCACTGATACAGACACTGGGTGTCTTGCCACAGGCAGGTAACGACAAGCATGGGATATATCACAGCAGCCAAGGTTGGAAAATTGAGCAATATATTTATAAACCACGGATGGCAATGGCAAGTGGAGGAGATAATGTTATCCCTGCTGCTCCTAATGACAGAGACACTGGCAATAAAACTAGGATTATCCTGCCTCTTCTTCTCCACAGCTGTGGTTCTCTGTAATTTCCCAATATCAGCTTTTTGTTTCTCTCTCAAGAAATGTAAATAGCTTCAGTGTGCAAGCTGAAATCCTGGGTTACACTATAATGGTATTTCCCTTGATTTACAAGCCCTCAGAGAACTTTAGTTACCATTAGATTATGCTAGAGGGTCTGCAGCTTCTTAGAACTTGATTTGATTTATTTTTATGTGTCACATTTTCTCCTCTCCAGTCCATCCTTGTTTTCTTCACTCTAAATTCCACAGTACAAGCTCATATGGATTTTGTGTGGTGTATTATCACTGTTCACTCATAGTTTATTCCTTCAGAACCCAACAGTGTACACCATGGAGTTGTGCATGTTCTAGAGATTCATATTTACCTTCTGCAGCTTCAGCTCTAACTCAATAATAAAGCTGTGCTGATTTGTTTTGGTCTCATGGAAATAGTCTATTTTATCACTGTCTCTTTTGAATTGACATAAACAAGAACACTATTTCTTGGGAAATGTCATATTTTTGTCTGGATTTTCACCTAGGCAGCAGTTCTCACTTGTAATACCTGATCCAGTCTCTGTCAGTTAATTCTGTCTATCAGAATTAAATTAAGCAAAAAGATGGACAACTTCTGTTCTTTGAAATCTGACATTTAACCTTCTTTTATCTTCATTTGAAAATGCACGAGAATGAACTAACAGAAGGCAGAGGAAGGGAAAGAGAAGGTGTTTGGCTAAGAGTTTTGCTCTTTCTCAGTCAAGCATTGAAAACTGTTGTTCAAAGTACGCTGAGAATTAGGGAACAGCAAATTTGTGCAATTGAAAACAGTTATGTAAATTGAAATGCCAAATTTCCTGTGCCAGATGCAATATGAATTCACTGTAGGGCAAGAACTATCATTAGAGCTCCCTAGGAAAGGAACTAGAATAGCAAAGTAATGATTTTAGGGTAATATGCTGATGTTATTTGAAAGCTGGGATTGGGATGCAAACATTTGTGCAGCATTTTGTTTTACGCAGTCCCTTGTTAATGCATCTGGTATTCATTTTAATGCCGCTAATTCTAATAGATTCATTTAGTACTTGTGGATGTCATGTGCACTTCCTGTAGGTGTTGTGCTATGATGAAGCACTGCTTTCTGGACACTGAAAGTGTTAGCACATTTCCTTTGACTATGTAAATTTTTTTGTAAGCTGTCACAATAAAATTCTTCCTGGTGTGTGTTAGCTGAAGCAGCTGGATGTGAGGACCATTGTATCAGCAGTATTTGAATAATGCCATGGCCAGGGGATTCAAGCCTAACAGATAAAACATTCAGTCATCCTGACGGTAAGAGGGATTCAAAAGTGTTTCAGAAAAGCAACCTAGGTTGAGCACAGGGATAGAGCAAATGGGCAGGTTCTGTCAGGGTGGCAAATTTAAAAAAAAAAAGCACCAACAAAAATCCAGTCAGTCAGCATTCAAGCATTCACTTTGTCCAGAGGAAATGTGTTTTCTGGCATTTGTGTGGAGAAAAAGGATATGTAGGGCAGTGTGATGCTGTGGTTTGTTCAGCTGGATCCTTACTCATTCTCTCTTCAGAAACTGGTTTGCCTATCCTATACATTTGTGAAGTTTGTAGTGGCATTTATTCAAGAATTAGCATTGCCTTGAAAGCTTTCCAAAAGCCTTACTTTATAACAAAATAAATAAGGCTGTCAAAGTGATTACCTTCAGGTTTCTTAGTGGGGTGTTTAAGTTTTGTTTTGTGTTTTTTGTTGGTTGGTAGTGCTTTTACACTATGGCTTAGGAATGTCTGACAGAACTAGATCAGAATAGTCTGGAACATTTGATTATATGGTTTGAATTATTACTAGGCCTAGAAAAGTTCTTGTTTGGTAGAGCTGTATGCTTTTACTTGTGGGTTTATCTCACAAATCACTGCATGCAATACAAAACATAATACTTTGAAGTTAATTCTATAAAAAATTCTGTTAATTCTTACCTCCACTGCAGTAAAATAAACACAAAAGAATGCTTCATAACTCTGTCCTTGTCTAACATGTCAGCATTGTAATATCCAGTTCAATAAAAATTCTCACCAAGGTCTGCCACTAAATGGGAAGAGTAATACTTGAGATTAATATCAGGATTACACAGATGTAGAATACTGCATGTGAAGCTGGGTCTTAAATATTTTAGTCTGATTCACCTTCATCCAATTTTTCAAAATTAGTCTTTGGATCCATCTCTTTCTGGCAGAAATGTAAGGGAGCTTCTTTGTTAGTACTGGTTGTGTATAAAGCCTGTTGAATGTTCACAGCATGACTAAGTCCTCTAAAAGGGTCAAAGATAGAACCCTGTTTTTACTGCTGTCTGACAACACTTGCACTGGCTTGTGGAGAAGACAGGGACAGTTTTCAGAAGGGTGGACATAAAGCAAAGATATTTTGGCATTGTATCCTTAGCCAGGACTGGAGAAAAATAAAGAATCTCCAATGGCAGGAAAAATCATGGCTACAGATGAGGTTTTTTGGTGGTTTAGTTTGTCATATATGAGGGTGATATAGCTTTGCAGGTAGTAAAACTCTTTGTCAGCAACTACTGTGTTCCAGCAGCAGTGTCTGAGAGCACAGCTCCAAGGAGCAGCCTGCAGCTTCTCAAGGCACAGTGTGTTTCAAGCAGATTAAATCACCTCACCATGAAAAGACTCATTCCCTTTAAATGCCCATGATATTGTTTATATAAAATAAAACTAAGTATGAATTCCACTGCTTTTGTCACTGTGACTGCTGAGAGCTGAAATAAGATCATTCCTGCAGTCAGTCATTTATCTGTTCAGAAAGGGAGTTAAGTGGCCTCTTGTAGGACTGAAGTGAGTAGTTTGTTTTCTCTGGTCATAACAGTGTTCTGAGCTTAGGTTTTTCCAGAAGCTCAAAGATTTTCCTCTTGAAATTCAGGTCTCATCCTTTTACTTCCAAAGTCATGAAACTCTAACTGTCTTCTGTCAAGTTGTTTTTTTCTTTTTGTATTGCTAAAGTAAATCATGCTGTGTAAAAATATCCATAATAATGCAGATACAGCAGCTGATGACCAAACCAGACACATAATCCACAGCTAATTGAGTCCTGTTAATATGAAATAATGGCTTTTCTTAATATGATATCCCTTTCTTACAGGATTCCTCTGCAGGGTATAGGATAAGTTTCACTCATAATTTTCTATCTTCTTTTCCTCTCCTTCAACTCTAGTCTTTCTTTTAGTCCATGTAAAATATCAGAAAGCAAATCTAATGTAAACAAGTATATACTGAGACACTGGGTGGTTTTTATAACCGTTTTAAGACTGCAAC
>JAOXXN010000395.1:39780287-39808907 GCA_026770055.1 Myrmophylax atrothorax
TTTTAGTATTAAGAATAACGTAAATGCAGGAAAATTATCCGGGCAGGTTGATATTAATCACAGGAGCTCGATATGGTTAAAGGGAAGTAAACACTTGGAAGCACTTTTATAAGCTTGTGATTATTTGCTGCTTGAAGGTGTGGGAGTGGTGGATTGGGGCAGTACAGTCTTGTTAAAGGAACCATGGAAATTAAAACAACCTCCCTCTTCCATAACAAATAGCAGGCTAGCAGGTAACGCTAACTCACAGCACCGGAGACAGAATTAGGAGCCTGACAAACCTCCAAAGCTAACTTCCAGGTCAGAACCCCTTCCTGGCACTTGGGGAGTCTCAGGATGGAATCATTTTGGATAATTCCCAGGGATGGCAGTAAGGGTGGAAAGCACACTCTATTCATCCTCCACTAACTCAGTTCACTCGTGTAAGTGAAGACCAGATTTTGTTCTGCCTGGTTTCAAAACATTCAAGGGCTGTTTTAAATTTCTGTGTTTGGGCATGTGGTCTCTGCACAATGGCACGTGTGTTGAACTTGTTGCTCTGTATTCATGGCACGTTCAGCTGCATCCTGTACTGTCATAGCACAGGTCACTGGTGTCTGCCAATTAAAACACTTTGCTTGTGTTTGCGTGCTGCACTGGAATGTTCTGGGACAAGATACTGAAGTTTCTTCAGTCCTTAGCTGTAAACTGGAAGGAATTAGTATGCAGAAAAGCACTCAGAGTACACCTCTGAAGGCTCAGGTGTGGAAAGATTTTTCATGAGACACGAGGCTGTTGTAGCTCCTTGTCACAGCTTTCCTGAAGCACAGGGTCCCTCACTGAACTCTGAAGGCAGACATTTTCTTCAACAGTTTCCTTGGTGTCATCACCCTTCTTTGCTTATTCTTACTTCTTTCCCATTTGGTACAAACATGCCTTGAACACACAAGCTCCCATTGGAGAAAGACTCTAGAAAGTCTGCCACAGTTTCTTCTGGTTTTGAGGAAACTGTTCTCCTTCCTTGAGTTTTATGACCTGGTATTCAAGGTTCAGGGATTTGCTTGTTATTTTTTCTTGTTATTTGACTTAAGTTAGAAGAATATTACTTTTTTCCTAGGAAAAGTACTTTGCCTTGGATGGGTTCCCCTGGAAAATAAACTTATGCTAGTATTTGGCAAAGTAGGAAATAGAATAGCTTTCCTCTGAGAACTTTTCATCCTCTGATCTCAATAGAGACTTCATTAGTTGTTATTTGGCAGAAGATAGAGGTCATTCTTTCACGCATACTGTTTTTTTCTTAGAAACTTAAAAGCTACGTCAGTTAAGCTGTTGCACAAGTTTTTTGAAGTTTGGTTTTGATTTTCTTTTGCTGATTGGAGACACTATTTTCTTCTTACATTGTTGTGAACATAGTTGGCCAGATTTATCTCTGGCATATCTCCACTGAGACCAAACTCTTCCTCCCTCCATTCCTTCTAGCAGGTTGCACAGAATTATATCTGACAGTAAAATTATGGTGTTTTCCCAGTTCAGGACAGTTTGGGCATACTTAAAATACTCCTTTTCCCCCTTTAGTCACCCAGCACAAGGAAAGATAATACACTAGTTAGTAGGGCACCAGCTTCCTCACGGGGCCTGTGGCAGGATCATAGTGTTGGGAAGTGCTCCTTTCTGGGAATGCATTACTATTCATATAGGTCTCTATTGCCAAGAACATTAACTGTGTTCTTACTAGATCAGAGTAAATAGGGTCAAAATGGAATGGTGAGGAGGAGAGTGAAACAGCTATGTTTTTTATTTACCATTATGTAGAGTTGCATTTGTACCTTTTCACTTCATAACCATAGCATGCTTTTTTTTGGCCCTTTTTAGTAACTGTAAGAAACATGGTGACAATTTTAAGCCCCTTAAAATTATTTGGAGATTCTAGGCTTCTGTGTTCTTCATGATTTAGTCCTAATGGATGGATTTGGAAATCTGTCTGTGATTCAAGGGGTACAACAAATCCTCTTATTTCATTCTCTTTGGAAGAAGCACGATTAGATTATTAACAATTAGCAATTACCATTCCCACAATGTCACTTCATTTTACATTCCTCCTATTCAAATTCCATGCGCATCAGGCTTATTTCTAATCCATCACTCTGAAGAGCACATAGGAGAAAGGAGTGAAGGAGGCCAGCCAAGAAATATTGAACCTGAATATTATCATAAAGTATGATTTGCATACCTTTACATGCTAGTTCTAATGTTTTATCCCAGTTAGTAGGTATTCTGTGTGCATGTTTAAATCTTTCTTTGCCTCAAGGAGGGAGAACAACACATTCTTTTTTTAGATACAGTCACATATCTCAGCAACCATGTCATCTTACCTGCAAAACTGTTTCCTTTCTGCAGAGATAGTCTGGTTCCTTTCCACTGGAGGTATAGGTGGTTCAAAAACCACAAATGCTAAAATAATGTCTGAAATGTCCAGCTATCATTATTTTTCTTCTCTCCAGATATTACAGAAACAAGAATGGTGAGCATGGTTTGAAAAAACCTTGCCCATTTTAGTAACAATTTAGAAATACAAGTCAGCAGTGTCCTGGCAGCCAGGAGGACCAACCATGTCCTGTGGGAATCAGGCACAGCATCGCCAGCCAGGCCAGGGAGGGGATTGTCCTCTCTGCTCTGCTCTGCACTGGGGTGGCCTCACCTTGAGTCCTGTGTGCAGGTTTGGGGACTGCAATATATGAAAGATATTAAGCTCTTAGAGAGTGTCCAAAGGAGGACAATGATAATGGTGAAGGCCCTTGAGGGGAAGCCATATGAGGAGTGGTTGAGGGCACTTAGTGTGTTCAGCCTGGAGAAGAGCAGACGGAGGGGAGACTTCATTGTAGTTACAACTTCCTCATGAGGGGAAGAGGAGAGGCAGACACTGACCTCTTCTCTGGTGACCAGTGACAAGATCCGAGGGAGTGGACTGAAGTTGTGTCAGGAGAGGTTTAGGTTGGATATTAAAAAAAGGTGGTTGGGCACTGGAACAGGCTCCCCAGGAAAGTGGTCACAGCACCAAGCCTGGCAGAGTTCAAGAAGTGTTGGACAACACTTTTAGGCACATGGTGTGATTCTTGGGGATGTGCAGAGATAGAGGTTGGGCTCAATGATCCTTGTGGGTCCCTTCCATCTCAACATATTCTGTGAAAAAAACCCACTCTATGGGAGGCCTAAGAATATTTGATAACACTTGACCAGAAAGAATCTGATCTGTTGATCAAAGAGTTCTGGGCTTCTTCTCATAAACAGAAGAGGCATGTAGTTGTGTTTACCTGATAAAAATTAATTCTATTAGTCTTTTGAATAAGAGAGTGACTACTGGCTTTAAAAAGGTTTCATAACAGTCTGCAAAGCTTTTTTTGTCATGTGGATCTCTTAATAAGTCTCCCTTGATAACTTGCATGTGTCAACACTATTCCCTCAAAGTGTTCAATTTATGCAGCCAAAGTCCACTTCTTTGTTCACTCCCTCACACTACTGGGTTTCTAGTTGCCTGAGAGATTTCTGTGATCACAGTTTACTCCTCATAATAATTAGCTCTTTTATAATCTTAGTGGATGGATACATCGGCATGTTTTTCTCTCTGCTTAGAAAATTCTCCCCTTTTTGAACTGTTGCTTTTGTTTGTTAGCCAATCACTCCTTTTCAAAACAAGACTGATTAGCTTGCATCTAAATGACCATTTTCAATACACTGCATAATTGTTTTGATTATTTTGATATTATTATTTGATTAAAATGGCAATTTAATTATTACCAAGCCTTACAAAGCATCAGAGTTTTAAGAAAATTGTTATTAATTTTTCTCAGCTCTTCAAAGCTGTTGTCTTGCAGAGCAACAATTACTGGTATATAACTGAACCAAAAGTACCTTTGAATAGATTACAAGGGAAAATCTCTGAACTGCTGCATCTCATATTCTCCATGATAGAAACCATGGAGAGGCTTCAGCAGAAAACAGTATGAGGGATATATCTTTGCGTGAAGTGGGAAGAGTAGGATTTAACCACAGATAGAAAGCTTCAGCTACAGTGTTTCATGCATCTCTTCCTTTCTCAAAATCAGAAGATCAGACCATCTATACCCTGTCCATAGCTCGTACCAGGGGAGCCTTTCTTGTATGGCTGATTCAGCATACAGAGAGCTAAGCAAAAAGATTTGTCTGAATCAGTGTATATAGAGCTAAATGAAAAGATCTGACTCCCTTTGAAGAAGCGTTATAAAATCAAACAAACTAGCAAGGCAATAAAAATCTCCCTCTAGCACAGTCCAAAGATGACATGAGATTTTAAAAATACTCATGAATTTATTGTAGAAATTATTCTGGAAATAAGATAGCTTTCTTGGTCCACATCAAAAGTTGAGCTTGAAATGTTATTTACCTGTATCCATAATTTATTGATTGAGTGGGCAAAAATAAATTGCAATAAATAAATAGAACTCCAAAGACGCACACTTTCTGCCTGTCTATGTTTTGCTTTGTTTTGGTTGGTTTTTTTTTTTCTGTTGGCAGGTATAGGGAATTCTTTTGCAGATGTTGGAAACACTGTAGGACATGGGTGATAAAACTCAATGTGGAAAATTGCTGCATAGTACAGAAAAAAAGAAAATGGAAATTGTTTCTCTGACATTATGCTTCCAGGAGAGTAGTATTTCATATGAGCTGATTTGAAAGTTTTATTCTCATTGCACAGCTTTTTAAAATGAATTACACACACAAAAAAATGTTTAGGTGCTTATTGTTGTGAACAAGCAAATGTGTGAATTTATTGTAAATTGCTTCACTCTGGAAAAGATTAATAAAAGCATTGGTGATGAATCAGGATAAAAAGTACAAAAGAATGAGGGGGAAAAAACTGTCAGGAAAACTAGTTCATATAAGGCTCTTTTTTTCCAACTAGATATTGCAAAACATTTGACTATTCTGAAATCTCTTAAGTAGGGTTAAGTCTGATGTGCATTTTGACATTAATTCCACAATCGTCTCTAAGGGGCAATCAGCTCTACACAGCTCTCAGACACAGGGAAATGATGCTCCATGCAAGGGCAATAGCTTTGTGCATACCAAATTTTCACTCAGGTGATGGCTAAGGTCAGAGAATTCCAAAGAAAACTTATGACACCTGTATCTTCATCCTGAGCTTATGTGTCATGTAGTTGGATGTACTGTAACATGCTTGGCAATCAGTTTCCTCTCTTTGGAATGTCATAAAAGCAGCTGCAGGCGGATAATACCGCCGAAGGCTTTCCATGGTTGGTAGGATGAATGGGCCTTCATAGCTCAGATTGCCAACAAGATGTGCTATGGGAAGCAGGAGGCAGAGACCTGGGTGTGCTAGTCATCAGGCTCTGCACCTCTCAGCCAGCCCAGGTACACTGCAGAGCAGCCTCTCTCTTATGAGAACAGCTCCATGCAGGAAGGATCCTGATACTGTTCTGGTGAACTTTTAGGATAGCCTGTACTGCATGCCTTGCCTCACCAGATCCAGATTTTGAATGACAAGCTTGTTTCCTGACTATGACTGGAAGTGCTCATCCTGACATGAAAACAGGAATATTATTTCTTTTTTTCTCAGGGATCTCTCACACAGTGAGAACTGCTCCACAATTCCTTTATATGATATATTGCTGCCCTTGAGGGCTAAGAAATTTCTGCTTTGCTGGGTAGAAATTAACTGAGCTCTTTAGCTATGTAATATGCATGTACACTACATAGTACCTGTGCTGTGCACTGTGGGCTGGAAGTGCACACCTGTGATCAGGGGGTGGGTTTGGGCCAGGCAAGCACAGAAGTCACGAGGTTTTATCAAGAGGCTTAGGATCAGTGCAGGAGACATTGAACTGAACAGTTGAGGTAAGCAAGCAGAAGTATACATGTATGCAAGTGACACATGGGGTAATTCAGGGCAAATGGCAGACTTACTTTCTAAATGTTACTAGCTGGCTATGCATTGGCTTAGCTCTCTCCACCTTGTTAGGCCACTGGTTGCTAAAGAACACTCAGCTATTGGGAGACTTGGAAGAGACAGTGTGGTTTTCTTCACTTGTATAAGTGCTTTGCTCAGCTGAAGCTGTACAGGTGAGCAGTTCCCATGAGGAATGCAGGCACTGGCCCTGAGCAAAATGCTTTCACTGCCATCAGGAGCTTCCAACACACAACTGGCTCTTTGGCATGCAGACTGGGCTCTTCTATAATCTGTCCCAGAGCAAGCTGTCTACCCCTTTACATACAGAAAGAGCTCACAGACCCTGCTTGCTTTCACATTTCCTGACGTCAGAGAAGCCTGATTTCATAGCCAAGCTATGGTTTTGTTTGTTTGCTTTATTATTCTTTTGAATGTCCAGTATATCAATTTCTGTAAAGGAGCACCTTCAAATCCCCTGTTCATGAATTCATCTTTCTCATCCCTTAGTACTGATGCTGACTGACAGAACTGCCTCTTGGCATCATGGTGTCTGAAGTCAGTCTTGGCAGGAGTTTTTTTAAGCTCTGAAGTGAAAATGCAGTATATGAAGTTTCTGAAGAAGCACTGAAGACACACTGAAAAATGTCATGAACAGCTTAAAAGGGAGTTGTGCAAGCCATGTACCAACAAGTGAAACCGCACTGGGGGTAGCAAAGAAGAAATCATTGACAACATTATTGTGGAATCTAGCATGGTTGTTGCCTAAGGCTAAAGATGAAACCTTTGAAAAAAGTAGGCTGCTGTTATGGAAATTATAAGACTATATGGGAATTATTAATATCAGAGGGGGGGAAAGGTTTGTTTAGAAAGCAGAACAAAGCTTCTCAGTTTCTTCAGTAAAAGACTTGCGTTAGAAACTCAGCAGTCATTGTGAAATTTATAAGCCTTGTTTGATAGAATTGACGTAACAAGTCAGTGTTAGCTATTTTCTAATTTTTATTCAATATTTCTATGAGCAGTTCCCAAAATATCTATCTCATGTTCCAAATCTTCAACGAAATCTCTTTTCCATGAGACTAATAGAAGAAATATAAATTACAAAGTATGGAGCAGCCTGAGGACGATATTCATACAAAACTGAAACTGCCCTGTGTGAAAGGTGAGAAGTGAGAGCACAAGTGCTTGACTTGGAAACGTGGGCAGAGGATGCAGGAATGATGAATGTGGGATTGAAGCGGCAGTTCATAAGTGTGTGTATGAGAGTGAGTGTTTGCAAGAACTGTATTGTGCTTTCATTTCACCCTAAATGCTTCATCATTATATGAGTTTTGAGGGTGGCAGAGCATGCAGAAGAATGACTGGACTCTACTTCTGGGTTGATGGGTCTTTTATACTGGTCTCCTATGTGTCTCTCAGCTAGTCACATCTTTTCAGTGTTTTAGTTTCACTCTCCACTAACAATGTCCCTCTCACAGCTTATCTTCTGTTCTGATGCTTCCTGGAATCATAGAATGCTTTGGGTTGGCCCTCTTAAGTTCCTGTGAGGAGAATTAGGTGGACACTGTGCGACACTTAGGGAATTAGAAGAGTACTGCTACAGTGACCACAATGAATAACACTAGGACACCTGTAGACATCACTTTGTGAATAAAACCACAAAAATTTATCACCTAAGGAGCTCCAAAAAAAAGAAACTTCACACACTCTGGCTCTATGGGAGGCTCCATCATCACTGTTGAAGTAGTGGTATTTTTCTGTGGGAGTTTTTAGTCTATCAGTTATAGTGTTATTGAAGGAATAAGAATTAGCCTTAATGTGTCTTGAGGCAGATATTTTGTCTGTCTTTACAGCTAAAGTGTGAATACCTTTATTTTGTTTTACAGTTACTGTGAATAGCAAAAGTGGTTTCTTACATGTATTTGAATTAAACAAGCTTGTGGGACTATAAGCAGACCATCTGCTTAATGTGAATATCGTAGCTGCTTCTCCTTGACTGCAGAAAGAGTCTGTCATTGACCAGGAGGCCTAAATCATTCACCATTCTCTTAACATCAAACTTGAGATGAAACCTCCAATAGGCACTAGTTAGAAATATGGTATGGATTAAGTAAAATAATGAGGAATAGAGGCTTCACTCATAGAACTACAGAATGGTTTAGGTTGGAAAGGACTTTAAAGATCATCTAGTTTCAACTCCCACCCTTCCCCCAGACCAGGTGCTTAGAGCCTCTTCCAACCCGACCTTGAACTCTTACAAGAATGGGACAGCTGCAGCTTCTCTGGGCATCACCTTCTTCACAATGAAGAATTTCTTCTGAATTTCTGATCTAAACCTGTCCTTTCAACATGAAGCCATTTCCACTTGTCCTGTCACTACATGCCCTTGTAGAAAGTCCCTCTCCAGCACTCTTGTAGGTCCCCTTTAGCACTGGAAGGACAAGTAATGAGCTGAAAAGAAGGGTTCCTTCCATGATATTTGAAAACCTTCTGCAGACTTTGAGAGATCATTCTAGAAATACTGCATTAGCATTTAGGGGCATTGCAAAGACCACAGGAGCACTGCTGTAATAATACAACCTCATTTGTACATTATGCATTTGTTCTTCATAAATGCTGTTAGTGGCAGGCTGAAGAGTACAAGGATTAGAACTTTGCCACAGAGCATCAGGAATAGGTGTGAGCTTCACTTTCCTCTCAGTGCTACACCAGTATAAACCAGCTCCATTTTGAGGCTTTCTAATCCTGTTCAGGTTCAAAAATGTCTATGGAAAATGCTTCCAGTTTGCAACAGTGCCGATGCTGATATTGCTGATAACACTGATGTTCGTTAAAAAGAAGTGGGTGCTAACAAAACTCCCAGGGGCAATGGAGGTAGAAAAATTCAGAAAATGTATATTTGAGTGAACTTTTGATGGGAAGTCAAAAACATGCGCTTTTTCAACCCTTTCCTGAGGTGTCCAGAATATTCGGATCTGATAAATCTGGTTACCTTTTCAGGACCACCATTTAGAAGGTGCACTGTAGAAATTCAAGCAGATAGCATGTGTTACAGTTGTTTTCAGCTCTACTGGTCCTCTGAACACTTCAAAATATGTAAAAAAAAAAATGATTGGCTGCACAGGAAAACAGTTAAAGACTTTTAAAAAGACCTTTTTCTAGGTAATAAGGTGGTGCATTTTGTTCAACTACATAAAATAGGACCTTGACAACACTGACCATGTATTAACAGCCATCTTCAATCTTGTCTAAGATGCAGTTCAACTGCTAGAGAAAAGTGAAATAGTTCACACACCCACACCCCCTTCCAATCTACAATGTCATTCAGGTCTCCAGGGTTACTATTCCCACTAATATGATAGTGTAAGAACAAACTTGGTAACATATGGGGATGGAGAAGTTAATAGTTTGTCCTGGAAAAAGGGACAGAAATAACTCTGGCTTTGCAGCATCAATTCCCCTAGAGGAATGATCTTTTATATGGTTCATAAAAAGAAAGAAGTACCATCCAAAGAGTGCTACTGATCTTATTGAGTTCTAAGGGATTTCTGAAGCAGAGACAGAAAAACAGGGAGAATTCAGAGTGGCCAATTTTGAAGCAGTAACTTTTGATATAGCCAAGTGGGAGGAGAAGGTTTGGGCTGAACTTGATCTTGTTGTAAGTGTCTTTGGTCACGCATCCAAACTTCAGGAAAGAACTGAGGCCCAACTTAGCCTAGCATGTTGCCTATGTCTTAAAAAGGAAGTGAAAGGTAATTGCTCACAGTTGGCACAGCGATCTGTGATAATTGGAACTGTAGCACCAGCTTCAGGGTAAAAAAAATCTCAGCTTTCTCTAAATATTAGGTTTCTGATAACTCACAAGAAACCAAATGCAAACTATAACATTTTTTTAAGTCTTGAATTTATATGCCATACTTCCACATCACACTTCTTGGGATCATTGGCTTCTGTTAAACATTTTAATTAAACCCTTGAAAACAACCCCAGATAATACCACATGTTACTGTAGCTCCAAGGGATGCTCTAGGAATAAGGCTTCCTTGATGCTTTTCTTCTGAAGAGGAATGCAGCTATTTTAATGCAGAAACTCAAAAGGGCCCAATGCATGGTATAATACACATGGCTTGGGGTGGTCAGACTTTGCAGGGCTAATTTAAGTGACTCCAGCATGCTGCTTTGAACAGCATGCACAAGGCTGGTCCATGGTCATGCAAGGCTACATTCAATGTTACCACTCAGTGGTATTTTTGCCTTGCTGCCTCTCTGGCCATGGCATCCAACTCTGATGCCTTTCAAAGCAGCACAGACTGCACAAAGAGTAGATGGTGCTGCCTACCTGTACTGTGGTGTATAAAGTAAGAGCCTTGACATAAAATTGCTACAGAAATAATAATTTATAGCTGTAAGCACTTACTAATGCCAGAAGCACTTTGTGAATTAGATGGAAAGAATAAACCAACAACTCACATTTTGCAGAGTGGGTGGAACTGCTTAAAAAACAAATGGCTTCAGAGCTTATTAAAAGAGAAAACTGCAGCTTAAAGGGACAGGCAAGTAGAGCCAAGAGTGAATGGGAAATAATGCCTCTTCCTACCTTTAAATAAAGTGATATTGGGAGTAAAAAATGAGTAAATAAATAAAATGCCATGAGAAGGGTCAGACTTCTCCTAAAATGTCATAATTCAAATGTATTGAGTTAAGAACTAAACAACAAATAAAGTAATGTTTAAGTCTCACAAGAATTCCAGATTGGAAAGTGGAAAAAAATTTATCCTTCCAACTTTTAATATGTTTTTGCTCATCTTTTTCAGCTCAATATATGCTGACAAATCCAGAATACATATGATAGCTTTTAAAAAAACACAGCTCAACCTATCCTGTGCAGAAACACATACTGCTGCTGTGTGTTAACAGGAAAATGTCTTCTATTAGGGTGAAATTGTCCTGAACTAGAGAGCCTGCATGAAATCTAAACATTTCATCTGATTTCTGATTGATGGACAAGACCTCACTCAGAACTGTTTTGAATCTGTTTTGTTTCTCTTTTGTCTGGATTATATTTTTTAGAGTAGCATCTCCTTTATAGTTATGGGCCTTTTCAATGCAGACCTTAAAAGATTTTTCAAGACTGTAGTTCATCTCTGTGAAAACTCGTATCTGTCTAAAACTGGACTCAGGAGGTCTGAGCCTTTGGCTCTGCGCTGCCCTGCTGCTCTGATCATTTATTCTTGGAGCCTCCTGGCATCAAGGAGTTAAGGTCTGTGCTCAGCCTAGGTAGAAAAAAGGAATTGTGTCAAAAATAGCTGTTTGTTTTTATAGGTTCCTTTAATGTTTCACTAGATGCACACACTTTCCAAGTTAGTGAATTTGTATGTATTTTCATTCTAGGATCACTTTATTTAGCGCCTTGTTATTTCTCTGAAGACTTGAAATCTGTGCTTTCTTGAACAATTAGTTATTTTATAGACAAGCACAGCAGTGCAATAGAACAAAAATAATTTATTGCAGACGTGCATATTTGAAGTTCACAATAACTGTTATTATCTGCATTAATGCATGAAGTCATTAAGATTTGAAGATATCATTGAGGAATCTCTCAGGAACTTCACACATTCAGAATTAAATCATCATTGCCATTCTTTCAATTCCTAATTCAGTGTATGTTCCAGCTTTTAATAGCACCTAGTATCTCTGTCTGGGACCTAATTTTTAGGGGATTCAGTAAGAAATTTCTGCCTTAGTAATATTGCTTCTTAAGTTTTATAGCCCACTGCTAGGAATTATCTGTTTTGATGGTCACACAGGTTCTCCAGGCCATTTCTAGTTCAATGCACAGATCACTGTTGAAATTACAGCCCTAGAGATTCTTTATATACAAAAGCTTTGGATACAGTGACTTATGTTCTGGGCATACCAGGTGATGTCCAGGGCCTCCTAACTAACCACTTGTAATTTGGTCCATGTATTTACACTAGGTAAAACTATTTTGAAAAAGGAACTGACAAACAAATCTGAAAGAGAGGAGACTGGTAGCTATCTTTCTCACTTTTTAAAAGATCCAGCATTTGACTACTGCAAAATGTGCTGCAACTAACTTCTCTTTCACTCCCTGCAATTTCTAGGGTTTACGTTATTTGCTCTGCCTGTGCCAGTGGATTCAGCAGGAGTGGTGCACCCAATTGAAAACCATCACTAAGAAGCTGAGGCAATGCTTGGCCCAGGGCAGTGAATGCACACCCTCAGCTCTCTAGACAGTAGGCTACAAAAAAAAGGAAAGAGTTTTAATGTAAAGTCCAAGCAATATAATATATCACAATGCAAAGCTGCTTAGAGTGGTATTCCTCACTGTCTCATATTGGCTTTTGAGTTATCTGTAACCTCTTTCTGCTGTCACTGACAGGAAGGAATTTTGACAGTAGCATGGATAGGAGACAGTTTGCTTCCTTTCTGGCATGGAACTCAGTCGTACAGTGTTTTCTGTTTTATACAGTGCTTTGTCCTGAAAGTGCCCTTGAGCATTTCAAAAACTATGAATGCAGGTGTGATTTTGCCACAGGCCTTGGGCAAAGCACAGCCCATTCTGGTTTTTCCCTCCAACACAAGTCAGGCTGAGAGTTGCAAACTGGTGTTCACTTTTCTTCTTGCACCCAATGAACACTGTCTGGGGAAGACTAGATGCCCTGGGAGCTTAAGGAACTGCAATGGCCAGCAGGGAGTTGCCTGTTTATTTGGACAGGACAATGCAAAGCACTGCTCTGTTAAAACTTGAATCCTACCCTCTCCATCGATACAACTCCACAAAGGAAAAAGACTCTCTCCCTGGGAATTGCAGCCCTCAATAGTTTCTTTTTAATGTAGCTTGCCTGCAACCTGTCTGCCAAAAAAGAGAGGGAATCAATGCTTTATTTCAAGTATAGCATGGTGTCTCTTGCAACAGGATTATCTCAGTGGCTAAACACTAATCCAAGACAGAGGAGACAGCAGTTGATTCTTGTCTTTGCCCAGCTAGTGAAGTCACAGACATCTTGAAAAAGTCAGCACTCCATATGGCTAGTGCTTTCCTTTTCTGAAGCTCTTCCTTGTAAATGAAACTAAGGGGAATATGTTGCAAATTCACTGGCCCAGTCAGAGGGAACCTGATACTCAGTCTATTTTTGGACATTTATCAGGGAAAAGTAAAGGCCTGGGTTTAAGTTACTGATTTGCAGAGGGTTTGTGTTTTTCATAAGCAGCTACTGATGAAGTACCTGTGCTGACTTTGGAGCAAGACCTGGAACTTGGAACATTGTTTTGCCTCGCTTATTGTTGCAATTAACTAAAGAAAAAAATCTGCTTTTTCAGAATTGAAGTCAGTGTTCTCTACACTGTGTTATTTATTTGGGGTCTTCTGAGAATTAGCCTTTCCAGGAAGCCTGGCAGATGAGCCTGATGCACATCATGGTTTTAAGGATTTCTGTTTTGATGTGTCTGATTTTTGGGCATGAAGGGTCTCATCTGAATGTGTATCTAAGCAACAGATCCAACTTCACAGAAGTTTGATCTTCTCACATCAGAACTCAAATCTAGATCTTTGAAGCCTCTGACTAATATTGAAAGATGAGGTCACCCTTCCTCTCCTGTTGTTCCCACCCACTGTTGAAATATGCTATCTGCTCAGTAGGATTTGCAGCTTTTTAGCTCTTAAGATGACACTGTACAAAAGGCAGGTTATTGTATCTGTTTGCCTTAGGAATGCCAGCATCATAGGTAACTGTGTGAAAAACATATTCAACTGTCCAATCTTTAAAATGATGTGGTCTTAATTTTATGCCTATATTCAAAAGACGACATAAAAACAACAAAACTAAAACTTCCCCCACACTCCTGCCCTTCATATGGCATTAGGCAGTGACTCAGACCTTTCTGCTTGGACAGTTAGGCTGTTTCCTGAAGCAGGAAAGAATTTCAGGAAATGGGAACCCTACGATTCCAGGCACAAAGTGGTGGCCTTGAGTCCCCTTTGTGCTTTCACAGAAGGTATCATTAACATTAATGAAGCAGCTATGGAACAGTTCAATAGAGAACACTAATCTACTATTTAAGAATCTTCATTAGTTTTGATGCCTTGGTTTGGTTTTTTCTGAGTTTTGAGATGGTGTTTTTGGTGGGGAAGGGGAATCTGTAGGAGAGGAAACTGTGAGATTTTCCCAAAGGAAAGAAGAGGGATGGTAGGGCTTGTAGATCAATTTGAAACATGAGCACCTGTAAAGCAGTCACTGAACCGCACAAGGTGGGCTGTGAGGCCATGTATCCATGGCTAAGGGGTATGAATGTTCCCAGATTCTTACGTGATTTCCTTTTTTCCACAGTTTGAACATACTTGGGATGCAGGACAGCAACTTAACAGGCCTCTATGCTTCTCTCCTGGCCTTGGGATTGTCATAGAGCTGCCAAGGGACATGGTACCCACTGAAAGTGTGCAGAATGCATTCTTATCTTGCACACACTTCATCTGGCTAGGTGTTTTTCTAGGAGTCCAGAAGTCATGTTTGAGTGCTGTAATTGCTATATAAGGCTATTATTTGAAATAGGAGAGTTAATACTATTTATTTCCTTCAGCAGCTGCATCCTCAAAAGTGAGCCCTGCTCACCTGCTTGGAAAAAAAAAACCCTTTGTAAACATCTACTTGCAGGGAGAAGGTTTAATTCTGAGGGAGTTCAGGCATCTGCCTCAGTTCTTGTTCAAGCCTTTAAGCTCCAAAGAGGTTTCTGATAGATTCTGGGTTTGGGGGGTTTTGCAGAGTGTCTAGAAATCTCCACCAGAATCTTGATGCACTAAGTTATCATTCTGACCACTGGTCATTTTTAAGGGTCTCAGTACTCAAGCATGAGCATGGTATATATTTTGAAGGGGCGGGCATGTAAGCATGAGATGCTGCTCTTGTTCTACTTATGGTACTATGTCCATTATTTGATCTACCATCTAACTTGATGCACATTTTTAGAGTAGTTAAGTAGAAAATGGAAATTTTGTCCAATGATTTCACGTGTGACTTCCAGAATGAGTGACAAAAGTCCTTTCAGTATCTCAGCCTGTCACCTGTTTTCTTTGATACCCTGCTGTTTATCATGTCTAGCTTCCATTTCATTTTTTTTCAGTCTGGATTGCAAGATGGTTTAGACAGAGACCATACTTTCTGTGCTTTTCTTATGCTTGATATACTAAGTTCTATCCTCCAATCTTAATTAGTAGCAGTGCTAATTCTCCACAGGCAGATAGTGAGGGCATAAATGTCAATGGAGTTCAGAAAATTTGCCTTGAAAATTTTCTTTACTAGTAACTGAAAGCACTCTGCCTTTTGGAGGAAAAAAACCCCTTACTAGGACAGTAATCGCTGTAAAAAAAAAAATCTGTGCTGGAGGAGAAATAGTTGAAATTTTTTTGTTGCCAACAGTTATAATAAGTTGCTGGTCTCTGTTTTGGTTAGCACATGCAAATGCAGGAGCACACACAACAGTTTCAGTGCCTTTACTTGATAGCTTGTCATTTTATGCAACATGTCAGTCTGGCTACTGCACTTTTTCCGCAGTTCTGGCTCAAAGAGTTGGTGATGCATTACCAGTGATAAGCTCAGCACCATCCCAGGGAAAGCTGTCAAGATTTTGTTTTCACCTTCTTCTGGCTAACTGCAACTTCAGGGCATTTTACTGAACTTCCATGTTAATTCTCCTGATTAGCATCAGGGTTCACAGTGAAGAATAAGTGAGTCATTCACTAGTGCAGCCACTTAATAACCTTTTCCTGGGTCTGCCTTAATGTTAGTAAGAAAAGTATGAGTTGAGTGCAGCAAGTCACCTCATCTGGAAAGGATCACCTTATTCTTTGAGAGAAGGATTAGTTTTGATTTGTCTGTGCAAAATGAATATCTGCAGTACATATTCCATGGCATTTTGGGGTGATCAAGCTAAAAATTTACTAATTTCTTTCTGATCAGATTGCATTATTTTACCCTGTTTAAAAAAATAATAGGATGGCTGTCCAAAATTGAATAACATAAATGTTCCGCTGGGCTGTCTCCATGGTAAAGATATTAACTATATAGTCTCTCCTATTATCCAGTGCCTTGCAGACTTAACATCTTGCTTCAGCTTTGCTTTATTTTCCCACCGTGTTCCAAACACCTTTGTGAAAGTGTGTTGGTGGATTAATTCTTCATGCATCTCAGATACTCTAATTTTGTCTTGAATACTCCCATGTTTTCAGGCTAATGAATCTGTATTCCATTGATCTCTTAATTATTTCTCCAATTTCTACTGTCTGTGCTGTGAAAACATGGTTTTCTCTGAATAGAACTTAAGGCACAGAGTTGAGACAGAATGTGAGTGTAAATCCTACAGGCAAATCTTTTTCTCTCTCTAACAGAAATTTTGTTTAGGTAAGGAACAGTAGATTAAAACCCCACATTGTGCCTAATCTTCACCAATGTCATGTAAATTGACCGGTAGCTGTCATTAAGATTTCAATGTAGTCTTGTTACGTTTATATAATAATAATATAATGCCAGTTATAGCAAAACTGAACAGTTACAAGGAAAAACAAAATAGTGTAATGTAGTGTAATCACACTAAAATAGTACTAAAAATAGCGTAAGAAAGACTGCAAGGCTGTTAAGATGCAAATTCAAAGACACGTAAGTTATGTATTGATTGTGTAAATTGAAGTGGCATAAACATATCCTCATCTGAGAGTGGCCATTAATAGGCAATTATTCCTCATCATCTCCGTGTATTTTCTGAAGGCAGTAAAAAACAGATAGAAGAACTTATGAGCAAGATTGTTTTGATAAAAATTTAGAAACAGAAACCTCAATTAAATAGCAAAGGAAATACCCTGCTCCTTTAGTCCTATTGGTAAGCAAAATGATAGCTTTTGGTTTTACTGCTGAAGGATGTAATGCTCTGCAGTTCAGCTGACACAAATTTAACTCACAAACCTTAGTTTCTAATTCTGATTTTTTAAAGGGAAAACCTTGAGTTAAATAACAACTAGGACAAAATATTAATGGAAGAAGATTAGCATGTAAGGGAACAAACAGCAGCTTGCTGGAGCTTGAGCTGTCTTTATGGAGCAAATGAGAAGATGGGGTATGTGCTCTGTGCAGCTGGCCTTAGCCTGTAGTTCGTCTGCCTTTCTTTACTTAGGCTGAATATTAATGTTAGCTATCTAATTTGCCATTAAATACAAAACTTGGAGTTGCAGCCTGAGATATTATTAGCAATGCCTTGCTTTTTCTTTCTGTAATGTTTCCCAGACTCTCCACTGCCTACATCCTCATTAGTCACAACTGCAAGAAAATTAATGGCAACATTCATTTTGTGAATTGGAAATTCCACACAATTTCCTTCACAACTCTCTTTGCTCACTTCAAAATTCTCAAATGACTTCAGTTCAAGTGAATCTGCCATTTCTGTATTTATTTAACATTGGTTTTACTG
This sequence comes from Myrmophylax atrothorax, assembly GCA_026770055.1. NCBI lineage: Eukaryota > Metazoa > Chordata > Aves > Passeriformes > Thamnophilidae > Myrmophylax > Myrmophylax atrothorax. Next base: position 39,797,686 of record JAOXXN010000395.1, read on the forward strand.
AGTTGTGGGTGGAATGAATGGTATCAAAATGTTTAGCTCATGGTGCTTGGAGGCAGATTCATTATGTTTTCATGATGTTATGACACTGTAGTCTGTCCCTTTTTTTTTTTTTTTTGCTTGCAGCAAATGTGCATGGTCCTAAACCTCTGAGTTATTTGTGAATTAAGCATTTGTTCCATTTTCCTGTAATTCAGAATAAGAATGATACATTCATTAAGAATCATTCAGAAGCTTCTTTAAGTTTTAATTTTGTTTCAGTATTTGTATGCTTGGACAGAAATTAAGGACAGACTGAGGAGAGGACTGCTCTACAGTTCCAGTTAACCTCTCTTAGTGTGTAGATTTTTCCTTCTCATGTTAGGCAAGGGCCAGTGTGCAACATAAAATTCAAAACTACAAGACCAATTACTCACATGCTATGCCACGCCACAGCGAATTTCTGTGCTTTGCCACAGCAGCCTGAGTAGGAGTGAGCAGAGTGTGGTGGCCTCAGCAGCTGCCTCAAACTGAAACCTAGCTGTTCATGAATCAGTGCTGTTAAAAGTAGTATTATTCTGGTAAGGTGTTCGAGACACACAAGGGCTTAGTCCTTGCTCTCCAAGTCCTCTGGACTCAAACAGTTCAATCACCAGCCCTTCTGGTGATTAGACTTTCTTAGAAAGTCTTCTGACCAGCTCCCCTTATCAGGAAGCAAAGTGTTGAAAAGGACATGTGTTGAAAATGGATGGGATTTGTATGAATATCACCCCAATAATTTTTTTCCATTGAGGCAGTACATCAAGGGTTCAGAAATGGAGGGGAAAAAACCTGTGATCATGTAGACAGAACATTCTGATTTTTTTTCTCCAAAACACAGTGGAGTGTGACAAATTTCAGCTAGTCCTGCATAATTGGCAGGTGGCCAGAGGAAAACACAGTGAGGAACTGGAGCAGTAACAGAAAAATGAGAGTGGAGTCTCAAGAGAAAGGAAAAGGAAGAACCTTCTCTTAGACATCCATAGAAGTGAGCTGTTCATCACCACGGAGTGGAGGCCAAGTGGCTTTTAGTAATGCAAATAATGAGGTAGGAGGGTGCTATTGCAAGGCAGATAGGTCTGAGAAAGCGCCCTTTTTACAGGTGTGTGTGTGTTAGTGCTCAGTTAGGAGCTCTTTGATTATTAGAAAGGGTACAGACTGTGCCTGGAGTTTTCACTTCTAAGTTCAAAGGACATTCTTCTTGGCAGAGAGGAAAAAGAGGTTTATTTTCAAATCAAACCAAAACAGACTTTGCAGTAAAAGAAACCACAATTTGCTTATTTACTAAGAAGGCATACAAAAATATATTTAGTTTGAAAATGGAGGTAGGCTCTTTACTATACTGTTGTTGCAGGCTACTTATTTATCTTAATTGATGCTTTCAGTTTGCTTAATTGAGAAGTCAACTGTTAATTTACATAGCTAATATTCTAAATACACTTACATACATAAATACATACCCTTGATTGATATTTCTTTTTTTTTTTAAATATGTCAGAAAAGTACCTAGCCAGTTTGTCTGGTGGCTTTGATTAACTCTACAGAAAAAAATTATCCTCTCCAGACAAAAAGTGAACTTGGACTAACTCATTAAAAAAAATTCTGTCAGGCTACAGAACCAACAAACACAGGAGGAACTCACATTTTCATAGTTCACCTAAACTGTCATTTCACTGACTACCTACTACGGTTTTTAGGCTTGTGCATTGCCTCCATGGCCCTCACCTGCTTCCTCCAGGAATTTATGGCTACTCAGATAAACACATCTACAGAATGAGGAATCTGGGTTTTATCTCTGAACAGTAATTCCTAAATTGTTGGAATATTGCTGCAGGCTTGGAGGAAGCTGGACAGTACCCTGTTTAGTCCTGCTAAAGTACAAATAGCATGTCCTATGTCCATGTGCAAAAATAGAGTGTGCACAGGGAAAAAGAGAAGACTGCTGAGAATGAAGGTGAAATATTTCCATTTAACTAGCTGTTGGGATTTTTTTGTGAATTTTTGAGGCAGCATAAATCAAAGTGCTAGTTTGGGGACACCAGACATGCTCCAGGGCTTTCATGTGTTTAGAGTATAAGACAAGTTGTTCAGAAGCCTGAAGTCTGGGTCAGAGGGGCTCAGTAAGAGGATTTCCATGCTAATAGTAAAGGGACACTTGCTGTACTCTCAATACTGAAAGAGCAAACTGGTGGCTGAATTTGTTTGGGATATGTGAACATGGGAGTAACATGGAAGAAGTTTGGAAACTGCAGTCTGATTTCAAGTGTGTGTTGAAAGGAAAACACTGGGCTCACAAGCTTAGATCTCAGCTACTCTGCTTTAATTGCACACAATTATATCCCTTTTATGGAGAATTTGATGGTAGTTCTAAAAACACTAGATTACTATGTAAGAAAACTGGATTACACATTTCCACAGTAGGACTGTTGCTGCTTTCACTGGTATTTGTTCAAGTCCATCATTATTCAATTGAAGAGCTTGATGCTCCTGAGGAGAGAAAATACCAATGCTGCTGCTGGCTAATTATTTTCAAGTCCATGGTAGGGCTGTGTTATTACTGCAGACACTGAAATGCAGTGTTGAAGATGTTGCATTTACTGATGAGAAGCTCTTCATTCTGACTAAGAGCTGGCTTGCTGGCAGGCAAACTTGTCCTGCTGCTAAAGGAAAATTGGTAGTGCAGAGAAATTGGGTTTGAGACCTTCCAAAGATCCAGAAAACATTTCAGATATTTTCTCTAAGGCAAACTTGAAAAATAAAACCACAATAAAAAACATGCTCCGAACAATAAAACAGCCCTATTAAACCCACTCTTGCAGGCATTTTTTGAAATGTGGAGACTCTTGAATATCAGTGGAAGTTTTAGGGTTTATTCTCCAACCTCAAATTTGAGTTTGATTTATTTTCAGGAATGTTCATTCTATGAGGACTGCAATATAACATTTTGTCTTACATATTGTGAGAAGGGAGTACAAGAAAAGGAGAATGACAATACCAAAACAATAATATTGCGGGTAATGTTTTAGGGGGACAATGGCAAAGGCAAAATGGGGCAGAGAACAGAAAAGGACAATAAGTATTAAAATGTTATATGAGGAATGGTTTGCAGGTTGAAAAATTTGAAGTAAAATGAGGGAAAGTATCAGCAATACAGAGCACTAGTGAGAAGCTGGAGAAGCAATCACACCTGTACAGGATCTGTTGTCATGTTGTGTATTTGCTCTGAACAGATTCTTTTTCCCCCAACACACGTTGGAACTTTTGGTCCACTCTAATTTTAAGCATGTAGCTGTGACTGCTTGTGTTTTTTCACTGAGCTTTCTGGATTTACTGGAGCATACATCAAAGAAATGTTCAAGGAAGCCCACACAAGGAACAGTAATTATGTATAAACTGAAGCATATAAAGCAAGTAGATGTTTCACAAAACACCTTGTAAAATTGATCACTCTGCCTTACAAAACGTGATCATTCTGCCCACTATCCTGCTTTAACAAGAGTTTGCAGACTGGAATACTTTGACCAAAGCACTTTGTCTTCATTAGAATTGTTCAAACTGTGGCAATACCAGGGCCCCCAAGCATATCCAGAGGAATACCTTTCCAGAACAAAACCCCCACAATTGTCCTTTGTTAAATTTTCATTACTTTCTCCATTCTTCAAGCTTCACAGAATTTAAGCTGGCTTTAGCATCCAAGCACATCTTTAAACAGAATCAAACTTAGCCTGGTATAAACCAACTGCCAGAGAACCATAAATAACTGTGGTTTTCTTCTCTAATTCAGTGCAATAAGCTTTCTTGCTTGGAACATTAGTGTGCAAAGGAGTTGTAGACCTCCTTTAGGCATAGGAGGAAAAAATGGTTTGGCCATTGCTGGCATGGGCAGGTTGAGTACCTTTTGCTGCTTTCCTATTTTCCTGTACATTCAGTAGGTAATTAATTCCTGGATCAGATTACATTTAGCAGTCAACCCACACAACCAGGATATCTTCTAGTGTCTCTGTGATGTGACTTGCTGCCTTTATTTGATTTACTGTTTAGAGTAGAAATGAAAAATGTATTTTCATGTACGATTTCCATTTTTTATTGTCTTCAATGGTTGACATTTAATACTAATCTTATGCTTTTATTCTTCATACTTTACTGCTTAAAGTTTAATTCATTTTATCAAGCTGTGTTGGCTTTAATACTTAGCTATATTGCATTGTATGATTCTTCCTTGCCAATGACTAAGATTCTAGATTAATTGAGAAATTGATAAAAAATAGTGCATTTCTGGAATAAGTTGTTAGTCCATGGCTTAGTTACACTGAACTGTTTCAAAATCTGAACTAATTCATAGAGCATAAATTTTACAGTCAATTTTCCAGACTGTGGTCAAATATACACTTTGCCTACCATTACTTCTACATTGATTTTCTGCCATTATTTTCTTAAATAGAGTAATAAAAGTAGCAGAAATTACTTCATGAAGAATCCAGTAAACTGTTTATAGATTATCATTACTTTTTATTTTTGCAGCTCTTAGACCTAAGATTGACCAAGTAATAAACATGTGTGGTTTCCTGTCACCTTAGCATTTATTTTCTCTACATCAAATGGATGGTTTCTATCCTATAGCTTGCAGGCATGTTGCTCATGAGATATTCCAGTGCTGGTCACAGCAACAGGGAAATCAGAAGTTAAAATGGACAGGTTTGATGCCTATAGCACATCACACCCACATTATTGCTATTACTGAGTCCATCAAATACTCATGATTGCTGTTCTGAGCTGTAAATTTACTGTGAGTTTCAGTCACCAGAGGGCACTTGAATGGCTTTCACACAAGCCATCTAGTGCAGACTGGGTATGTGTGTATATATATATGTGTGTGTGTGTGTATACATCTGTGTGTGTGTATATATATGTATATGTGTGTATGTATGTATATATATGTGTGTGTATGTGTGTGTATATATATATATATAAAACCAGTGATGCACCAAACTATATAAAAAGGAAACTGTGCATGAGAAGAGGAAAACTCCAGTGCATAAAGGAATGTGTAGAAAGTAAAACCAAGAGTGTGTCAGGCAGGCACTGATTTCCTAGCTTCCTAGAGATTTTTATGGTTTTTCTTTTTTAATTACAATCTGAGACAGATTCAACTTCTGCCATAAAGAGAGAAGTAGAGTTAGCTTTTGTAATATCTGCGCTTGAGGATTTTTAGTTTCTTGTCAGTCTACCTCTAAAGCTCATGTTTGGTTCCTCTCTGAAATGCCTTTAATAGCTTCTGACTAGGAGGCTCTGTGTTATGGAAGAAGTCTTCTTAAGCAGATTGAGTTTTTTTCTTTTTGAGTTAATTCCTGTTGGGAAATTTAATTAAGATTTTGAAGGTGATGTATATTTTGGTTTAAATTAAAATACATATTTACTTTTTTCTTCTACTAATTACTAGGTCCTTTCAGAGTGCATTTCAGTCACATACCTTTATGCCAGAAGACCTAGCCAAGATCATGGTTCACTCACCTCTTATATTTATTTCTTTATTAAGAGTAAGGGTTTAGTTTCTCATTTATTTTTTTTCACCAGAATGCAGGAAAATATATGTATTCCTCTGTAACTCATGCCAATTTATGGATTTCTTTAACAAATAGAAAACCAGGATCAGATTGTGGCCTTTGAGGTGACTTCTGAGCAAAAGGGGCTCTGAAGTTCACTGTCTCAGAAATACCTGCTCCTGTGCAGGTTTCTTGAATCAGATTTGTTCCAGGTTGGTCTGTACTAGCAGTTAACCATAATGAGAGCTCCAGACCCTTCCAATACGATAGTGAGCTGGTGAGGTTTGCTGCCTCTCTCGCCCACGTGCCGCACGGTACGGGGGATAAACGCAATCACACTGCCTGCGCAGGGTAGAGCTATACAAAGCTGAAGGCTTGAAGAAATCTTACTCCACCCTTCATGCGAGCAGTCAAACTCATCATCTGACTATCCTTCAATCATAGAACCATTTAGACTGGAATAGACCTTAAAGATTATTGAGTCCATCCATAAATCTCTCCAGAGAGTGAAAACTTTGGAGGTGCTACCCTTTTGCTACTCACGGAAAGCTGGAGCCCTTCTAACAAGCAGGAAATTAGCATTCTTTTTGGCTAGACTTGATACAAGTAGACTTTTCAGTTTTGCTGAAGAAGAGACAGAAAGTTGCTTTAGCTCCCTTTCTAAAATACTTTTTTCTGTATTAAAATACTCACAGATAATTACTACAAGGAAAACAAAAAAAGGAAAGTAGAAAAGTGTGTAATTTTCCCAGAGTTTCATGTTTCACAGAAGATGTTGGCAAAATGTTTTTCAAAGCCAGAGTATCCAGATAAGTGTCTTCACATATCTGTTGCTGTTTGAGAGACCACTGGAAAAAATGACCGATGCTTCTTTCTAAAGACCTTAGAAAGGAAATAACGGTTAAACATACTTCAAATTATACTGTATATAAATCAGTCATATGGCTTCAAGTTTTGTTGTACTTTTCCAATTATGCCTCCCACCTAACATGCACTTTTTCCATTAGTGAAATGCTAGATATTCCCCTTTGGCAGCTCTGCTTAAATCATTTGGGATTCATATTTCTGTTTTCCTAGGGTGACACATTCTGCTTCCAAGATTGATACTGAAACTTGTTTTGCAGCTCTAATTGTTACTTTATTTATGCTTTAACCCCAGGATAGAAAAGACTAGACACTGAGCTGATAGCATTGAGATGAGTTGGAGCAACTCCACAAAATTCAGAGATCTCTCTTCTCAGTGAAGTAAATGGAAGATTTGTCCTTGACTTAAGAAATGTCCGGATGATACCCAGTGAATCTATTTGGACTGACAGCAGTATAAGTGAAATTAAAATATGGCTGGTTTCAGGCTGTGGAATAATGAAGAGTGCACCAGGGTCACTAGTTTTACAAGTCTTATCAGGTGGATGGTACAGGCAGGTAAACCACATGAGCTGAAAGAGAGCATGGGCCTCAGACTTTTCCAAGTAGATCTTGGATTACCTTATATTTCTTGGAAAGTGTATCGTTCTCTAGTGGCAATTGGATTTTTAATAGTGCTTCCCAAATGAGCTAATTAGGTGCATTTGTATGTGCTCAATAGATTTAAAAGAAGAAAAAACTAAAAATACTTAGGGCAGTACCGAGGCTGGTCTTTTTGCTTTCTGTGTGTGCAAGATGCTGTTTCCAGAATACTGCTACATTAACTCATGGAACTTTTACCTGGTTAAAATCCTTCTCTTCATTGATTTTCTTCAGCCGTGGGATTAACTCCTAATCTTGACTTCAAGTTGCAGTTTGTGAATTTCTGTTTTGTAGTCTCACATGCTGAACTCATTTGGGCTTTATCACTCGAACATCATCATATCCCAAGTAAAATGTAGGGAGAGACCTCAGGTAACATTTTTGGTCTTTGGATCTGAAATTTGTCCAGAATATTTGCTAAAGTACTTAAAACTTCAACAGAAAAATATGTTTTACATTTTTATCTCATGCTTCCATTTAATTTGGCTTGCTCATTATGGAGAAAGATTTTAATCAGAGAAGTTAGTGAACTGGTTAATCTGTCATTATTTTGCTTTTCATTACCATCCAAGATCATTCCTGTGCAGCTCCAGTATATTTAACTAAAATGAGGATTTAGCATTCTAAGGCAACAGCTCGCAATGATTCATTATTTCTAATATATTCAGTTCATACCAGATAATTTAAAAGTAAATCCTTTTAACTAGTTCCCTCCAGTGGTCCTTATGTGAGCATTGTGCTCAGAAGGACTTCTGAAATCACAATCCATTATAATATCTTGTGGAGTTGGGATTTTGCCTTAAAAAGAAAAACAAATTAGTGCTGTTTAATGAGGTCTACTCTAAGTTCATTGACACTGAATTCCCAACAATGTATAACATCACTTTCAGTCCCTATGCTAACTGCATATTATGCCATTAAATGTCCTGTTGGTTTTTTTACATAATGAGAATTTCTGCCTCTGGATTGCCTTTAATCAAATACTGAAATGAACTGATTGAAAATGGGTGATGGATACTTGATTCTCAAAAAAAAAATTGAAAAACTAAGTTAGAAATTTAGGACTTAAGAGTAGATTCCCAACATTTCCAAAATGCTCACATATCTTTGGATTTGGGCAACTCTGTCTGCAAGGGTAATTATCTGAGAAAACTCTAGAATGGTAAAAAAATAGGGCAAAGTCATCCAAAGTTCACCTCTGTGCAATCAGGTGGAATTTAAGGAGAATGTATGGCTCCAGCTTTCCTTCCCTGGGCTCTAGTAGAAAAGTTGGACAATTCCAAGTGATTCAGAGATAAAATTAATCTTCAAAAGTAGAAAAGACAATACAGTCTGTAAATTTGTAAGTAAAAAAATCACATCGAGTAAATTTGTTTTGAGGAAATAATTTTTTTTTAATATTGGACATTTTGAACAGGTTCTGTAGCTAACTGAAAGCCATATTTAATTAATATTTTTTGTCATCAAATGTAGTAAATTGAGAAAGCTGAGTGGATAAAGGTTAAATTCTGTGCCTACTGAATACAGCAGACAGAAGTTTTACCTTCCTAAATGTCCTCTCAGCTGAGTTTGTCCAAATCCTCCAGTTGTCTCCAACACAAGTAAACTGCCTTCTGTTGGTCTTCTCTTTCCCTTACTTGATTCCAGCGCTATTTACCATGAGTAAAATCTACAGCTATGTTAGATTTAAATTAATAAGATTTAGGCTCATAAATGAGAAGCTGTTTGTATTGGGGGATATTTGTTCCCCTTCCATAGAAGTCAGTGACAAGTCTACCTCAGCATTCCTTGGTTTAGGACTGGGATGGTTATATCCATCTTATTCACTAGGCTGGGTTCCAATGAAGTCAGTTGCCAGATTAGTCTAAAGTGCAAAGGAATCATAGAGGGGGAAAATACAGTAAGTCTTCAGTATGTGAAGAACTAAACCTCATTTAACCAATTCAGACAACGTCAACCTTGCTGTTTTTTCTCCCTTACCCATATTATAAAGTTTTTCACTAAAGCTACCTGGGAAACAGAGGTGCAATTCTATGAACATTTCTAACTAAAACCATAGGAAATTTTTTCCCCATGAAAAATTCCAATATCTAGATGACTCTGGCAACTAGGTGGGATATGAGAACCACACATTCAAGTCGCTGCTCCGCGTTAGAATAACAGCAACCTACATTTTCTACATGTCAACTGAGTGACTGTCATGGTATAACCCCAGCCAACAACCAAGTACCATCTGGCTGCTCACTCACTCCCCCATCAGTGAGATCACAGTGAGAACTGGTGTGGTAAAATCTTATAAACTGATGGGTTGAGATAAAGACAGTTTGATAGGGAAAGCAAGAGCCATGCATGAGGAAAAGCAAAACATTAATTCACTACTTCCCATGGCTGGGCAGGTGTTCAGCTGTGCCAGGAGAACAGGCCTCCCCCCACCCAAGTTTAGCAGTTTCTTGTGAAGACAAACACCATCACTCCAAATGTTCCCCTCTTCCTCCTTCTTCCTCTCACTTTATATACTGATCGTCATGTCATATGGTATGGAATATCCCTTTGGCTGTGTCTCCTCTCAGCCTCCCATGCACCTCCAGTCCCCTTGCCAATATGGCAGTATGAAAAGCAGAAAAGGTCTTGACTCTGTATGAGCACTGTTCAGCAACAACAAAACATCTCTAAATTACCATAACTGTGTTCAGCACAAATCCAAAACATAACCCCTTACTAGATACTGTGAAGAAAATTACCTCCACCCCAGAAAAAAATCTAATTTCTGGTGTTCAGCCACTTTTACACCTCTCTTGTGGGTACTCTTCAGCTGAGTAAATCTAGGGACTCATTGGGTCAAATTAAAGAGTTCTCTTCAGCTCACTTGGGAAGACAGCAGGACTTTCTTTAAAACACGGATCTTGAACGACATCTCATCCAAGTATCAGATAATTAATTACTCCAACCTGCATGTTGTTCATCTTTAAATTTGTTTCAGATCTATGCTGTTGGCAGCAAAGCTTCACTAGGAGCATTATGTACCATTGGCCAGGAGGCTTGTTTAATGAGCATTTTCCAAACTAGAAGCCTTTTGATGAAAATAATTTTTGAGCAGCATTGCTTATCAAATGAGAAGGCAAGCCAACTACGAAAACAATTCCTTTTGCTCCTAAGAAAAATTCAGAAGCAAATTTAAAACTTGATTTTGAACCACAGACTGTAATACATAGTGTAAATATTAATTAGAAGTCGGAGAGTATCTTTTAATTAACTGTAATTTAAATGGTGAAAGCAAAAAACATTATATAAGTGCAGCTTCCTTCTTCTTGTTTTTTAATTGTTACCTCTGGCCCTCTAAACATCTCAGTAATCCAAATGATATCATTCCCAAAAGACCTAATTAGGTCTTTTCCAATAAAACACAGCACAAAAATGTCAAGAATAAATTCTGCAATATGTTGGGTAAAGGACAAACACCCTTGTCAAAACAGGATACCTGCTCAGAGCCGCAGATCACTCTCCTTTCACACATATTGCTGCCCAGATTAGAGATAGCCAGGAAGTGCTGTTGTTTACTTGGAAGTTGGCATGAGAATTGCACTGATGTTCCAGCTCTCCCGGATGGAGAGGGGCCATAATAAAGAATGCAGCAATCATCCACAACTTCCTTCCCTCGTCCTCCACAACTTTTTTACCATTAGCTTAGTTTACATTTAACAATAGGAGGAAAAAATAGTCCTGTCATCCTAATCTTTTCTTTCGAATGGGCTTCAGTTTTGCTATACTTCTTGGATGGATTTTATGTTGTTTGGTGGGTATTTTCTGTTTCTTTAGATTACTTTCCTCTGCCTTATAAAATGTTGCTAGTTGGTGCTGCATGGTCAGGGGATCAGCATCCTGTGTTTGGAGTTGGGTACAATGGCAGTGACAATGTGTGTCCTCTGTGACACGATGGCAAAATTCTATATGAATTGTTCCCACACATGGTCTGTGAGTTCACTTGGTGGAAAAGGCGGCAGGTAGAGAAAAAACAGCCTTAAAATGGGCATTAAAATAATGCAGTCTATAGGGCTGGAAATCAAAGACTTTAAAAGGCAAAGCTGCCCTTGATGGTTTCTGCTGTCTCTGTTACTGTTCTGAGTTCTAGGAGCTCAAGGGGAACACAGATGCCCAGGC
>JAOXXN010000395.1:39819009-39831014 GCA_026770055.1 Myrmophylax atrothorax
GCCTCAAGAGTGTTAATGAAATAACTATATGACCTAGTTGTTGTTCTAATAGTGTAATACATGGGAAAATTTTGAGTGACAGAATCCACGTCTTACTGCTCCATGTAACAGAGTGACAAAAAGGTCTGTGCCAGGAAACTTGATTGGTATAGGGAAGAAATAGGCAAAACTGTGGGAGGGGGATCAGATGATCTGGCAACAGGAAATTACTGTCTAATGTGAAGCAATATGTATATAAGCTTTTATTGGTACTGGTCAGTTTTACTCAAAATCAGTTTGTCCTTGAAAAGTAACCCCACTTTAGTTAGTGTTTCAAAGCTATATGAAAGCATTGGCAGAGAGTTGTGTAAGTGAACACGTTTTCATACAACCTTTGTCCTGGAGCATTGAATAATGCGGAGAAGTGGAAGGCTCCCCCATCACCATGTCCTGCCTCTTCTGCAGCCAACCTGAACAGCAAAAGAGAAGTGCACTGTTCAAGAGACAAATGTATGTTCCATGCCAAGGCAGACAGGAGTCTTTCTGTTGTAGGTAATTCCATGTAATTCCAAGACCACAGCAGCGTCTCGTTGGTCTCAGTTCTGTATCCTTAGACTTCTGCTGGCACTCTTTTCCAAATAGGAGACTGATGAGCAGGAAGACCACAATTTGTCTAAGTAGTATGGACAATCTGTACCTAAACAGGGAATGAACTGGGTCTCCAGAGCTCCAGAACAAGGCTGTCATCGTAGGGTCATCTATTTTCACTGTGCCACAGTGCTTCTTGTGAAATAAAAAGCCTTCCTCTGCTCCCCTGAGAGTCTAATTCTGTGTACTGAATAAATAAAACAGTGAAAGCAGGAACAGTAAAAATTTTCTTTCCCTTTTAAGACTCCACAGGCTAATTTATTCTGTGTTCGTATTCCACTTTTCTTTATCTACCTTCTGCATTTTCTGTATTTTCATCCATGTTTCAAACATGCTCTCTGTTTCACATGTCATTCTTTCTTAACAACATAATACTTGACATAATCTGCCCTCTGGATCATTTCTGTGGTGTAATTGTGTTATCTTTGTTGTTATTGATTTCTGTTGCTAGGGGACAAGGTCGTGCCACTGCTGGCCAGTTCTTCTTTGCAGTACAGCTGTATACTTATAACTCTTAAAGATTTTCCTCCTGAGGACACTGAATACCAAGTTTTGAAGTCATAAAAAATGCCAGCAATCCCAGAGGATGATTTTGTCTGAGGAAAGATTGCAAGATTCAATTATAAAATAGGAGAACAAATAACAATTGGGAGAAATTCTGATCTTAGCTGTTCCTTTCTGAGAGCAGAGTTTGGCCAATGAACTTTGATTTATTTCTTCAGCTCTGCAATGTTATTTTTCAACAGTTTGAATGTTTCCAAGTTAAAGTATTATAGGATTTCTTTATCAGTTGAACACTTCCAACTGAATACTTTTTATTTTGAAAGGGGCATGTCCTTTTGAAATACCTAAACTACTTTTGCTCATCCCTGCATTTCTGCTTTTTTAGTGAATCTACATTCCTTTTTCCCTGCAGAGCAGAAATTTGGTTCCACAAAATTAAGGGACTGATGCAGAACTTTTAAGATATGAATAATAGTTGAAACCAAAAAGAAGGGTGAAATAGCTGAGGGAGGCTTTTTAAAACAAAATTGCTTCTTTCAACATAAACTGGGATTTGTTTCTGTCTGGTTGGTTGATTGGTTTCTTAAGGCAACTTGAGATTCTGTGCTGTGCTCCTGAGTGAGATTTTCGTATGCTCATAGGGTAAAATCTGTGACTTCAGATTTCCCAATCAATCTCTTACAATCCTTCTGCAGCATTTCCCTAAGTACTTTGACTTCTACCTGCCTGTCTGAGATCCCACGGTACCACTCATGGATTTTGGAAGTTGGCAGCTCAGCTGCTGTGGCCTACAAATGGTCTCTTACTTATCTCTGAGGTGTAAGGTAGGTGCAGACAGGCTGTGCCACAGCCTTGACCCTGGTCTGCTTCAACCTGCTCTGGCTATGCAGCTGGCTAAGCTGCTAAGCCTCAGCTGATGCCTTCTGCGGTTGGAAAGAGCTGCCACAACATCATGGCAGACTCTGTAGAGCCCTAAAATTGTTCATCTGACAGCTTCAAAAAATTGTGAGATATAATAAGCAGACTAATTTAAAAGGGTTTTAGCACACTATTTTACTACATCTTGTCTATTGTTTGCTTTCCTCTCATGAGGCGGCCAGACTCCACTTAGTATGTAGTAATTTTAACACTTGAGATCCTGTAATTAAATACAACTGATTTGATATGTGGCAGTAGGTGGGAGATCCTTTTTCAAACCTCTTTTGCTCTCTTTGCCCTTGAAATTTGGATATTACAAAGGTGTCTCTTGGAGAGAGTCTCAGAATTAAGTTCAGTTGTACACAATAGATGTCCAGCTTATAACGAATCAGATATCAGAATCTGCAGTTATATTTAGGTCTGTGTTCCTGGCTTGAGCAGGGAAACATTTATCTCTTCCCTTTACCTAAGACTGCTTTTTTGTAGAAATATCCTTATGCTTTCTGTATTAGTGTGCTTTTTAGACTGCTCTTCTCACTTTGGTAACAAATGTGTAGGTGAAAACAGGAAGTATATCTGCCAACAAACTGCATACAGGCAAGGGGGAGTAGTCTCAGAAAGTGACTTTTGAACTTTTATACCCAAAATGTTTGTACCAGATGTTTTTTCTTATTCTAACCTGGCCTCAAATGTGCCCTCAGCTAAATGCATTTGTGCTAAGGCAAAAAGTACTACTTACAGCTTGCATGGTTCTTGAATGAATCATGAGCATTATGTCATTCAGTGCAGAGTCCTACTCTGCACATACACTCACACATATACACACACTGCTTCCTGTAGAGAGACACTGGCTTCTGCAACAAGCCACAACATGGCCCAGGTTTGAAAGCTGGATATCCATGACATGGCTGGGTACATAAAGGATAAGTGTATGAAAACCCTCACCTCATTGCTGGCAACCCATAAACAGCAAGAAGCCAAATAGTCATTCTTTTTCTGCTTCTGTGAGTTTTGCTTTTCCCATATCCTTTCTGTTTGTTTGCCTTATGTGGTGTGGACCTCATGTTCAATCAGGCAGTGAATAGAGAGGCCATGTATTCCAGATGCGTGTCCTTTTCCAGGCCCACATATATGTTACGTGTGTTAGAAGCAAGCTATTACTGAGAAAATTATTCATGAAGACATCTAAGAGTGTGGCACAAAAGACCTGATGGGCAATTTTTATGTGATGAAAAACATGATGTTAAATGTTCATGAGAGGAACAGGGAAAAACATTAACGTCTGCAGAGGGCTCTGCCTTTTCCAAATGCAAACAGCTGCACAGTAAATAGCACTTGTTTTAAACATCCTAAGGCTAAAGTCTTACTTTCTCTTAGAAGATCCCTGTGGTAATGCCAGCCACCCTTTATGAGTTCTGTAGGAACAACATATTTAGTTACAGCTGTCAAAGACAGACTCTTCTCTGCCTCCTCCTTCTCCTGCTGGCAGAGTTCCCAGATTGGATCCATTTGGCTGTCAGCTTGTTCACCTATGTCAGCCAAGGGTGTGCAAAGGCATCCCAGAGCACTTGACTCCAATCTTTCTCAAGGTGAGAATAGCTCCATGACAGACACTCAGCACGCAAAGTCTCTCAGCGCCAGGGGGTGTGAGTGTGAGATTCCCCTTCACACTAAGAGTCGCACACAGTTCCTGACACAATCTGCAGTGAGGATGCCCTCCAGCTGCCTGGTTAGTTCTGGAGCCAGCCAAACCATTGAGCATTTACCTCAGCAATTTCTGTTCCTTATGAGCTTAATCCTAAGTAGCTGAGCATTATTTTCCTACATGTACCATAATAAATTCTAACAAGTGATGTGCATAGGAGAAAATCGGGTGGAGCAAAACTGGTTCCGTGTTTGTACAATGCTGATTTAATCTCCTGAAGCTGCTCTCTTATTTAGCAAGATCTTGTTTGTTTCAGATCAACCTGGCAATATAAATATAGATCTGTTCATTGATGTTACAATCTAAGTCTTCGATCAAGCCCTTTGAAGCAGAATTCCCTGAGCACTTTTGATTATATACCCATTTCCTTTTACACCTTAATTTACACTCCTAGTTTATACAGCAATCAAGAAGTTTTATAATATAAAATCTACATCCTTGGGTAATCCACTAAAAACACTTATTTACCATGAGAGCAACACAGAAGGGGATTGCTAATAGCTTTCCTTTCCCTACTACTGCTGCAGGCAGCAAAACAATGGAATTAAATTTGCCTTTATGTGCTGTCCAATCAGATGATTCCAGGATTACTGACTCTCTCTGGCTGCTATGGCTACGAGTTCATAAAACTGGTCAGTTTTGCAGTGTTGCATTTGTACTCCTGCCATTGAATTAGTTCAAGGCATGCTTTGTGAGGTAGGAGAAATAGAACTGGAAAGGGTCAGGAATCAAGAGAAGGATGTTGGACAGCTGGAGTTGATTTGGATTGGTACAATTCCATTGGAGTAAATAAGACTGTTTGAGCAATGACTCAATACAAAATTGGCCATAACATTCAGACCCAAGAAAAGCAGCATCCCCAGTCCTACGGACACTAAGAATGGTCACATATTGGTTACCTTTTTTAATATTATCATTCTCATTTCGATGGCTTCTTTGGGGGGAACTTCTGGCATGGTACTATGCGTTAGTAGAACCAGTCTGCTTTTTACAGGTTTTTACCCATGGATAAAAAAAAAAAAAGCAGTCATTTGTTTTACTGTAATTGCATAGCTTGCATGGTGTGCAATAGTTTCAGTAACAGCTTTGCAAACCCAGACTTAGACTTTCTGAACTAGGTATTTACTGAGATAAGTGGTGTAGGCACTTGGAGCTATTTCTTTGAAGAATGTATCTCCAGTCTGATCTGGAATCCTGTGTTGTGCTCAGCATTGTAGAGGAGGTGTATGTATACAGCCTTGTGCTTCCCAGTGATTTTGAAGAGAGGAGTATATGTCAAAACTGTACATGGCTTTATTTTAACTTTCTCAGCTACACAGCTGCAACTGCCCAGCCCCAGTCTTGCTCTCATTTTCATGGAGTTTTATCAATTCTGTTGTAGAATCCTGATCCTGTGAGTACTGAAGTCCTCCTGCCTGAGCTGGCAATGGGAAGTGCTAAGGGATAGTATTCTTTTTTTTCTCTCTACTCTTTTGAGCACTTGGGATTACACGGAAGGCATTGACCTAATCATCAAAGACCCAGTCTTCAAGCCCTACCTTAATTTCTGCTCGTTACTTACTCAGGCAAGGATCCAGTTGACTTCCTTCAGTTCAGCCTCGGCAAAAAAACAAATTAAGGACTTGGCCTCAGGTCTGATGTCATACTCCATTTCCTTTCACTTTAACTCTTCATTTTACCAGGTAGTGAAACTGCATTAGAAAAGGTGGAGAGGACTTGTTTTTATCATGGGTTCTTCAAGTTACCAGTTATTCCTGTTGTGCTTTTTTCCACAACACAAAGAAGACATGGGTTCTTGAGAGAGCTGTGAGAAAATGCCAGCAGTGTCACCAACATGTGAGAACATGCCAGCAGTGTCACCAACATGTGAGAACCCAGCACGGAAATCTGAATACATGGAATATAAGAAGTTGTTTGAACAACTGATTTCTCCTAAAGACTGCAGTCTTCTTTAGAGCTTTTTATCTTATCTGCTGCAGGTCATGATGGCATTTCCTGGCTCAAAGAGGACCCCAGAATGCCACAGGATAAGATAAGTGATGTTTCCTGCCCTGGCACATCTGATACTGCCTGCCATGACCTCAAGGACAAGTAGACTTTGTCTGTTCTTTGGAGATAAATATACATATGTATGTATATATGTAGACAATAGATAATTTCTTTATCACTATTTGTTTATTCAATTAATTCTCCATTTGGGAATGAAATTGTAATCCAAACAAATTAATATGTGTGGTGACAATTCCATTTTTCCCCCTCGATGTTGTCAGGGAGACTTCGCAGACTCCAGGCTCTCCTTTTGAGGTCAGAGGCTTAGGCAAGAGCAAAGCCTCCCTCAGGCTATGCTCCCTTTTGCATATTTAGGCTCCAAAGAAAAAGATAGAAAGAGACTTAGTCTTCTAGATCCCCTACTCCCAACTGCTTCATGAGTGCTCTGAAACGGCCTTGCCCTTTCCAATTCAAGTTAGCATCTCTGATTCAAAAGACCAGACAAATGCATGATTGTTCCATAGACATGTCTGCCTCAGTTGAATGTCATTACTGGAATGCTGTCAGAGTAGATATCCTGTAGTTTCTTTGAGACAGATGCATTCTTTCTGTGCCAAATATATTGGCAAACACACAAACACATACAAGTACGCACTCACGCAAATACATTTGTGGAGGGTTCCCAAGCAGCCTAGCTGCTTGCAAGTATCAAAGATAGCTAAGGAAGCAGGGCACTCAATAATCCTGGGCGACCTCAACAGATGATGTTATTGTAGATCCTAACAAAGAGTGGACAGCAATGAAATTCTCTGTGTCTGTCCACAGAAGTGACACTTGCTTCTGTGAGAAAATAACTTACAGTTCTACAGCTCAGTGAGTGAGGTTTGCAGCATTGGGAAACGTGCACCTTTCCTTCAGATACCAGGTTTCAGAGTTTTTCCCAGGCTGAGTAAAATATTCACTGTCACAGACCTTTCAAGTTTCTTTTGTTTCAAAAAGCACTTTGGTAATTTCCAGTAGACATAAGCCAAAGTTTGTGAAGAACAACCATGTGCTCTTTAATGAGTTGCTGCAGCTCTATTTTGACATGTTTGAATTTTTATGGGAAATGCTTTTAATGGCCTTAGTTACCTCATTATTATTTGCCATATGTTGTTTTTTACATCCTGTTTCACATTGTTCAACTAATTTACTGAGGGACCAAATATGATGGGCTTCCTCACACCCCAACTGCCCCATTTGTTATTTAATTGTGATTCAATTTTTCACAGATCTTTCTTCCTTCAGCACAATCATCCATTCAACTATTGGCTTCTGTTCTTCCTCTCACTCCTGCTTTCATGTTAGTACCTGCACATTCTCTGGCTACAAAAGAAAATGTAACTGAAAGATTCTGAGGCTGCTCTGTGGTGTATGGGCTCTGCCTTTCCTTCCAGTATGCTAGAAATGGTTCAGCAGCAGAACTTCAGCTGCTGTGAATTCCTGAAACTCCATTGCCCTTCAGTGGAGCTGCAATAGTGTATACTAGCAAAAGACCTGGTGGCCTTTAGCTTCTACTTATTTCTTCAGCTGCAAAATCATTAGGAAACCTGTACCAGGACATAAGTGAAGCAAGAAGCAGCAGCTCTACAGCTAAAAATTCAGGATCCATTTTAATGAAACAGATTGGAGCATCCCTTTGATATTGTTATTAGTCACACTGCCAATTTGGAGCTCCATCATGCTCTTCCTCAGTTCAGTCAGAAAAGTCATGCTGCTCCTGTAAACCAGAACCAGGTACCTGAGGATGGGAATAAATACCAGGCCAGTTCTTCAGTCAGCCTTCAGCCCACGAATCTCTAAGTAGATGTACTGATGTCAGTGGTAATGATTGTACAGTCAAGCACTCCATCTGTAATGAACACAGCTCCCACTAAGCAGGGGGGAGTTCATTGAAAAGCAATTAATCTTCCTCATCAGATTTTTGCCCTTAATCAGATGCCTCAGCTTTTTAACAGAATTTAAGAACCATTGCTGTGCAAATAATACCTTTCATTTGTATTCAAAGGAAAACTCAAATCAACTACATCCATTTTTTTATAATCTACCCTGTTCTTTAGCAAACTGTAAGAAGAAAATAAATAGGCTACATAAATTACTTTCATGCTACCTGTGTCCCTATCTGGAAATAGGTCTATTTATATATTTTTGTTTACCTATTTATGTATATTTGTATATATATCATATTTATCTATTTATTTTTATGTGGTTGGGCACATGTGCCAGCCCACAGAGAAGTGAAATGGATGGACTACAGAGAAGGAAGGCATAATTTTCACCAGCAATGTAATGCAGATGTAAAATTTGTGAAATGCAGAGCATTCCAGGAAAAGAAAGACAGGCCAGAACCTTTTGAATTTTGGGGTTTGGAGAAAGCTTTAAATTGTTATTTATTGCAACTACTTCACAGCTAGTGATAAAATACTACATATGTCTTCTTTAGCTCCAACAAAATCAAGAAGAGTATGGCCTAATTCCAAAGAAAAGGAACAGTTTATTAAAACAGCTTCTTTTTCTAAATTTTCAGACCTCTAACCATGACTTTGAATGGTACTTACAGCCTGGATCTTTCTTGCTGTTTCCCATTTGAAATGCTTTGTTGATTCTACCAGTGCTCGGGCATAGGTATAGGAGAACATGGTTGTGGATAAGATGGTTCTGAGCAGCATGCTGATCACCACACTATCTGAAAATCCGTCTCCACTCTTCAGCAAACTGATTGACACAAGAGGCTGCAGTACCAAGACAGTCCAAAATCACAGGTTCTGTTGTCCTATCACAGGAATGCACAGCTTTGTTATTTCATTTTCTTTTCCGTGCAAGAGAAAAATATTTTTCTTAATTACTAGGCCAGAATTGAAATTAAACTTTTCTGTTAAGTTTTTGCAAAGTATGTCTCTGATGAGTAGTGCAGCATAGATCAAGTGCTATGTCTCCAGCAATCCTTTCAGGCAGAAAATATCCCAAAGATTTTGTGAGTTCTTCAATTTGTAAGCAGCATCCTGTAGCGTTATATTGCTCTGCCTTGTTTGCAGTGAATAGTAGAACATTGGAAACTCTGAGAAGAAAAGAGTTTTAATTTTCTCAGAAATCATCATTGCTTTTACTAAGTGGAGAAAGGGCTCATTTCAGTGGTTCTGTGCAGGACTTCATATTTTATTGATTTGCATTTAGCATAAGCTTTCTAGACAATTACAAAGGGAATTTATACCACACATAGGTTGTTTGTTTTTTTCAGAAAGGTTTGCTTACTTAAAGCATACTATTCCATAAGGCTATTCAATGCCTTCCTTCCAGACTCTATTCCTTCCTATTACTTAGTCTTACAAACTTCGTGGTTGAGCATCCATGCCTTATCTTGTACAGGTCTCTTGCAGTTGGAAGAATAAGTAGAGAGGCTATGTTCTTGTCTGAGAAAGAATACTCAGATCCTTCTTCTTAGCCTTAGTTGTTCTCTGCTTGATAATCAACACTTGGAAAAGTACAAGTGTTTTAGAATGTTGTTTACCTTCAGAGTAATTGAGAAAAATATATTTCGCTATTTGAGAGTACGAAGAGTACAGAGACTGGTAGCTACGAGCTGAAAACAGCTCATACATTTATTATGTATGCTTTAGACTAAAAAATAAATTAAATTCTGATTAGGAAAACAAGGCTTGAATTTTCCAAGTTAGTCTAAATAACTCTGAGAACCAGAATGCTCAGCCTTAGTGAGCATTAAATAAATTTTGACAAACCTCTGCTTTTAAAGACAGTCCTGGTTACTACATCCAAACCCACAAGCTCTTTGTTATTTAAATCATAACTATCAAATTGTATTTCACTTTTTTGATAAAACCACAATAAAGTACATGATCTTAACAAAAAGAAAAGCAGGTGGAGAATGAAGATAGAGCTAATTTTTACCACCTGTAATCACAGAACACTTTCTTTATGAGATTTTTATGGGATTCAGGGCCATTGAAGAAATAACAGTTCATAAAATTGAATCAACACTCATTAAATCCTGTAGATTAAGTCAGTTTACATGCAAAATAAGCTACAAAATCAATGACCTACACAGTTTCTGTATAGGTCTTTATGTTAACTGCATTTGGGCTTAGAGGATACCTTATCTCTAGGTAGATCGATATAATTCCCTAGAAGTTAACTGAACCACTCAGAGGCTGAATTCGGTCCTTTATGTTTTGAATGTTAGTGGTTCAGGCTTTAGTCTGGAAAGTATTGGTAGCTACCACAAGGATTTTCCATTTGCATATTGCTGCTGTATCTCCCAGCCTACAGCAGTGATAAGTATAGCATCTGATAGGGCCCGTCTGTGACTTTGAGGTCTGAGCTTTGCAAGGAGTTGTAGAGCTGGAAAAGCCCCAGGGAGAGTTCTGGCTGACTCAGTCAGGAAATTCTCTTCAGCAGTGTGTTCTGCAATATCAACTCCACATCCAGCACGTACATTATGGGCACTTCACATCCCACTTGCAAGCCAGGAGCCATCCACTGTACTGCAAGGCAAGGAAATCTCAAAGCTGTCCTCAGCTTAAGGAGAGAGAGAGTCCTCACAAGCTGGCAGAGGCTGTTCAGCAGTTCAGCCTTAAATTTCCACAGGGAAGGTATCTGAAAAATCAGTGGATTAAATGGACTGTAATGGGATAGTTTAGCACACCAATATTTTTTAGAATATCAAGCATATATACTGGCATTTTCCAAATGTGGACTGCAGAAGAAAAAGAACATTAAACTGATGATGTGAAAGCTTCTTCATTGACACAGAGATCTCTACATTTTCATTTTGACCATTGTATAAGTTCAGGAATTTCTACCTGCTCTCTGTGCTGCCTTTTCTTTTAACACTCAACGACCTTAGATGATCCAGAAGGTGTCTGGGTAATAGTGACACGTGGTGATAGGGAGGTATGTATACCTGTAACTTCATAATCCCTTCCTAAACCAGAAATGATTACAAACCACTGCACACCAATCATTTAGATGTCAGCATTGAATAAAACAGTGTGGGTCAAATTCCACTTCACTTGTCAATGTGAGGATTGCCTATAAAAAAGAAAAGCCTTTGAAGGAAATGAGCAAAATCATCAGCACTGGTGCATATAGAGTGGGCAAGCACATTTTATCAACAAAATTTATTTTTAAAGATGCAATGCCCAACATACATCAAAGTTGATGTTAGTTAATCACAGAGTATAAAACATTTATGTTGTTAACTGTATTGGCATACAGCAGTTATTTTGTGCTGCCTCAGCACTGTAGTATGGTTTGTATGCATCTTCACACAACTTACTTCTCTTTTTTCTTGTGACTTACAAATTGTTTTAAATGAACATATTTCATCCCCTCCAAAGGAATTAATGTGCAGCTGGAGGAGATGATGCACTAGGGTGAAAAGTAGTGCTAGAGGAAGAAAATACATTGCAACCAACGAGGCCTGTATTGACAGGTTGCTCAGGGCTTTGTCCTACCAGGTACGCTCCTTCTCTACTGCTTAATTATCCTCATAGAAAATCCATTTTTTTATATCCAAAAAAATCACCTCATTCTGATTTATGATTGCTGTCTCTTATTCTGCCACTATGACCTCAGCAAAGAGCCTCTACAGGTACTGGGGGCAGCAGGTCCCTAAAGGTCGAACTGGCCCCACTCCCCCAGCCTCTCCTGATAAGCCAAGTCCTCTAGCCTCAGTTTCCTCAGGAACTCTCTGCTGAACCCACTGCAGTCTATTAACAACATTCATGGATTTGGCAGTCCCAAGGAAAACCCAGTATTCCTGATATGGTCAAACAAATGCCTAGCAAAAAGACTAACTGCTTCCTCCCATCTGCTGCCTGTGCTCCCTCCAACGCAGCCCAGGGCTCTCTCAGCCTCCATCCCTGCCAGGGTCCTGCTGGCTCAGGCTCAGCCAGCTGTGCCCCGGAGGCTCAGGCTCTGCTCCACAGCCATGCAATCCCAAACTGTTTCCTGTTGGGTGTTAGTCTGTCCTAGACACAGGGCAGGGCATTTGTCCTGAATGAATTTCATGAGGTTTTTTGTCAGCTCATTTCTCCTGTCTAGCTCCTTCTGAGTAGCAGACCTGTCCTTAAGGACATCAGCTGCACCCCTCCTCCCATATCCATCCCTGTCAGGTCATTGCAAACTTGACAAGGTTAATTCTGTCTCCTTCTCCAGACCCAGGCCAGAGCCCCTGAGCAGCAGCACTTGTAACCATTTACAAACA
>JAOXXN010000395.1:39833935-39863365 GCA_026770055.1 Myrmophylax atrothorax
ATCTGGTAAATGGACTGGAGTTGGACCAAGGGTTGGACTTGATGATCTTGGAGGTCTTTTCCAACCCAATGGATTCTATGATTCTAACTAAAGTGTCCAATGTGCTTATAGAAGAGGAAAATATTACTGAGGAGAGGATTCAGGAAAAAGTGCAAAAGTGAGAACAGAGAAATGGAAAGGAATTTTGTGTCCATTGATGTGAGAGAGACTTATCTTTGAAAGAAGGCATTTTGCTCACTTAGCTAGTACAGCCTTGCAGTGGCAGAAGCAGACAGACTCCAATTTTAACTGATTATTATTTCTTTAAAAATATTTAGCGTGAGCAGACACAGTCCTTGCTTAAATACTGCATAGATACCATTTATCAAAAAGAAATAGGTGCCATTTGGTACCAGGTGTAATTGCTATGGCGGAAATAGCAATATATAACTACCAGAAGAAAGGGTGCCACATTTTTAAAAAGCTCACAGCTATTTTATGGATTTCTAATGGCCAATGAATAAATGATGCGACATACATTTTACATATCTCTGAAATAATGAAATTGGGATTAAATCATACATAAAAATTTTTAGGTGCCAGATACATTTAATATACTGGGGGAATAATTGTTTTCATGTGAAGTATGAATGTAATTATGAGTATGCTGGAGAGTTCATGGGAGTACTTTCTATACCTGTAGAACATTATTTGGCTCTAGCAATAGACCAGCCAGAACACATGAAGAGCAGACCTATAGCTCTTACCCTAGATGTTTAGTTCATCTTCTAGACCTCCAGTCTTTAAAATCAAGTGCTAAATATTCTTGATTTTACCTGATGCTGCCCCTGCTTGCTACTATAGTCTTCAACATGAGCCATTTCAAGACACATATGAACAGAGCTGAGCATGTTAATAAATGAGCGGTGAGGAATTTAAAAATTAATAATAATGAACAAATTACATTGACTTCTTCCTACAAAAGGACTACCCTCAGTTAATCAGTTTCGAGTGTTGTTCAAATAGTAATAAAAATTTACTTTTCCTTCCAAAGAAAATGTCTGATTTTTATTTTTTTTTCTCACTGGAAGGAAATGAGATAATCTTTAAATCATGGAAATTTTTAGTCACTTTTTTGACTCCTAAGGAAAAACTGCATTGTCTGCCAGGCAGATGAATCTTTCATCAAAGAATTTCAGATGTGATTTTTTTTTCTTAATGTAATAAGACACTATGCATTTTGTCCTCAGTTCTCTGTAAGAGATCTCAAAGAAGCAATTAATATCAAACTGAATGACTGACCAACCATCTGCCAATTCCAGCACATTCAATACAACTGATGCTTTATTCAAGTACAGAGTACAGATTCTGCCACCAGAAGAATTGATTTAGTCCAGATGGGAAGGCAAAGATAACATGTAATTATATATACAGTGAGACCTGCTCATATAAGACTTTGATGCACTAAAATTGTTTTTCTGCTATGATAAAGGAGAAAAATGTAACAAGAAACTTTTAGTGCATTGCAACATGTAAGATTCAAGACAAGTCATACTGAATCTTTACTTCTCTGGTGAAGAGGAAGAGCTGTCTTATTACAGAAGGTTATGCTGTTTAAACCTACATATTCAGACATGTTAAAAGAATTAAACACTCAAATCTTATTTATTTTGGTGGACTTGGGCAACATAATCCTCAGGCAACACTTAACTCACATGTTTTGACATCACAGAAGGCAGCTGCAGGGACAGGAAGCTATCCAAAAAAGGGAGAGGAAATCCTGGGTTGTTTGGTTCAATAGAATACAAATGAAGAAGACATTGTACTGAACAAGGAATCAAAGCTTGCAGAAGACATTTTGTGTCAGCTTCTGACCACTGATGTGGTGACAGCCCATAAATCAACTCCAAAGTCAGCAGCAATGCCATGTGAGGCTTTCTACAACCTTGGGAGATCTATGAGTGTGCACTACATTTTTCTTCAATTGGTTTGCTTAGCTGCAGGGGGATGTGCTAGAATCCTGTCTGGAAACAATGGGTCAAATCCTCACATGTGTTAGCATTTCTGTATTTACACAGAAAGTGTCCTCAAGTCACTATGCAGGATTGTTAGAGGAAACAGGATTTCTCAAAGTAGGATTTTCATGTCTGGTTATAGGGATTCTAGTTTTGGTAGAGAAAAAAATTCCTAATAAAGATCAAAATTAAAAAGGACAGTTCCCTTTTCCCTTTATTTATGCTTTTTTATTATTATTTTTCCCCTCTGTTAAAATAATGCTACTCTACTACATGACATGGACAAAAGGGTCATATTAACCAGACTTATCTATACAGCACAGAATTCTGGAAAGCCACACAAAGCGCTCAAACTTTCACAGGAGTGAAAGTGCTAGCTTATTTATTCTTGAGAGTCTTCGAACCTCTTTTTTGGTACTGCACAGAGCCAGCCATTCAGAAGAAGTTAATTTTGAGTCATCAACAGCTCAAGGATATGAGTAAGTTGCAGCTCAGGACGTTTATAAGTAAGGTGTGAAAACAGAACTCGCTTCTTGACCTGAGTGCTTGGGCCTTAGGATTAGATAAGAGCCTTTATTGTTCACCTATAGATTGCTATGTGAAGTATAGAAAACACACTATCTGCAGGCTTCAAAGGTCATAGATAGTCAGTGCTTTCTCCTGAAAAACACTCCTAAGCTTAGCTATTGAAACAATGCATCCTTTGCCTTTAATAAAAATTGAAACCAATTAGCGGCATGTGAAAATAATCGGTAACAATTAAGTTCCTGTTCATATAGCCAGGCACATTGCAAAGACAGAATAGCAGATTTTCTGTGGTCACTTGTGAAAAACTTATACATTCTTTTTAAATTGCCCAGTAGTGTTTAAATTGGACCTTTCCCTGTTATACTTTGTATGTCACAGGTCAGTGAGGATTTATTTGTTTGTTTAAAATAAGGGAAATGAATTGACATTAATTTTTGATCTTATTGACTTAATTTGGTGTAAAGGATGGAAACTTTCTGCTTCCAAGTAGACATTAACTTCTTCTATGTAATCCAACACTTAGTGTATCTGCCGCCTCTTTTAAAATATTGCTGCTGACGTTTGTCAACCTAGCGAGCCCCAGGAAGTGAAATGCAGTGAACTTAAAATAATTCAGATTCCTTAGCAAGCAGTATTCCTGCTGCTATTATTTGCCACTATTGTGGGGAAAGGTAGATGATCTCTAAAGGCTAGCTTGTCTGCAGTCAGAGTTGCCTCTTGTTCAAGGTTCTCACTCTGTGCATTCCATCAAGCTGCACCTCCAAACCAGGCTGCAGATAATGACGCTGTGGGAAAGTTCTCTGAAGGTTGTGAGTACCAACTCTGCTGACCCTTTTGTGTACTTGCTACAAAGAGAAAATCTGTTATGCCTTTCTCAGCATCTTCCAGGAGCAGCTGTAGGCCCTGTGTTTAATGACCTTGCTATACTGGCAGAGCTATCGCTTTGATGACTGCTTACAGGTGGGGAGGTAATTCTGTTTCCCTGTATTCCCAGATACTGTTTCCTTCTTCCTGTTGCTGAGATTGCTCAACAACATACAGTGTCAGAAGACCAAGTCTTAGCCCAGTTTGCTGGTTCTTTAGGCTGCCTTGCACTGTTCTACTGCACTACTGAGACCTGACTTGACTGAAGAACAGCCCTGTCCTGAACAATCCACAGCACTTTGATCCTGTCACCCCAGAAAGTCTTGCTGTCTTGGAAGGAAACAAGGGCACAGGCAAATCTTCTGGCTACTTTCACTTACACTAAGAACTGAGTTAAAATGCCAACAGATTTCTCTGCAGCAATTTGTTTCCAGCAGCAGAGAGCTCTATGAAGGCTTAACGATTTTGCTGCCTGCTGAGAAGAGTAATTTATGCAATTGTTTCCCAAGAGATTTCTGCCCCAAAAGATACCTTTCTCATTTCATCCTTTTTATTGATATGGCACCTAACACGAAAGTAAAACAGGCAAGAGTAATGTTTTTGAGACTCTTCTTACTGCAGATATGAAACTCTAAGTGGCCCTTGTAAGTTAATACACATCAAAATACATGATCAGGCCATCAGGCCCTGACTAGCCCAGGAACAGATGGTGTGTTGGCTGCTAAGAACTAGTCTTCATTTAAGGTACTCTGATTGCAGCTGAATCTAGTGAAAAGGTATGACTCCAACCCCCTGCTACTCAAAATATTCTGTTTCTATTCCTGCTATTATACTAATTTTTTTCTTTAGATTAAAAGATGAATGAGATCTCAAAATTGAAAGACTACACATAGATTTATGAAAATGAGGTTTTTATTTCTTCCTGATAGCACTAAAGCTAAAAATTACTAACCTTCCATTTAATTGCTTCCTCTGAATTTCCAAGTCTGAGCTATTTCTTATGAAACTTTGTTTAATAGCACACGAAAATTTTGTAACTGCTTCATCTACAGTGATGCTTAGTCTTTTCTGTTGTCTCAAACTAAACCAATAAAAAATAAAAACTATGTTTACCATATGAATAACTAAATATATCTATAATACAGGAAACCAAATTTTACTATATAGTACTTAACAGCTGTGAGTTCTAAAATATAAATTTTTACTTTTAAAAAAACCACAATTGTTTAAAAAAATTATGATATTTAACCACAATATTTATTTTATACTTAACAATTTTATTTAAGTAACAGTCTGACTGACTACTGCTTCCTTTTATGGACTTTTGTTCAGGATGCATTCTTATATTAGTAATTCCCAAGCTTATAAAGTAGTCTTTAATGTTTCTTAATCCCTTTTTAGTCCTCCTCCTTTACTTGGTTGTCCACTTTTTAAGTATTTTAAATGGAAATTTTAAATATTTTTGACACTTCTGCGAGGTTTTCATCAAAATTATTTGCCAGACCTTGTGACTAGTAGAATACTTTCTTTATTTTGATTTGATAAATTAATTATTCACAAGAAATAATAAAGGCACATGGTGTGATTATTAGGGTGGTCCTGTGCAGGGCCAGAAGCTGGACTTTGATGAGCCTTGTGGGTCCCTTCGAACTCAGGATATTCTATGATTCTATAATGAAAAAGATGTTTCTTAGTTCTTTACAAAGACTTCTTTGTAGTTAATGCTACAGAAATGAAGATAATTATTTGGGAGAACTTGATCCTGAATATTCACTAACAAGGGAACATAAAGATCGGAACTGTTTCAGTGGGATACATGTAAAATGGATCTCTAGGTTACAGTGGGAAAGCAAGAGCAATGTTATTTCATCACAAAAGGAAATACTGCTGCAGGAAATGAAAAATCATGCATGATACTTAGTGCAGGTATGCTTTGCTGTAATGGAATTACAAGGCTAAATACATTTTTACATTTTATTTATTTATTTATTTATTTGAGTGTTGTGGTTAGTGTTTCATGGTCAATACCACAGAAAAGACTGTAAATTATGAGTCCGTATATAATTTGAAAATTAAAACCTTCACCACTTGCTCTTCAGGCTTGAAAAGCTGAAAACAAATCATATGCCTTTTAAAGAAATGAGGTTTTCCCTGGTTCCATACAAAGTTATGGTATTTTAAAGGTGATTAACAAATGTAGTACAAATTCTTTGCTGGTTCAGACTGATAGTAAACTAAAAAAAAAAAAAAAATTGTGGATGTATTTTCCAGTGAAGTACAGTTGAGTGTTCAGTCTCTTCTGTATTTAGGTCTGAGAAATGAAGAGAGAAGAAAAGGCAAGTAATTCACTCTTAGCTCAGAACCCCAAGCCTGTGTCTGAATCCTAGTCTGCTGCTCTACTAGCATTTTCAGGACTTCATGCAGTATTTGGCACCATAGTAGCTTAGTTTGGGTAGTAATTTTCAAAAGTTTGTGGCAACACTTGTGAAAAGTAATGTTCTGACTCGGTTACCTTAGGGGGAGGTCTTTTCCAACCTCAATGATTCTATGATTCTATAAAAGATCCCGAATGACAGCTCTGTACATTCAACTCCTCTGTTAATTGGTCCACAGAAAATGTGCAGCAGTTGGCACGAGGTCTCCACACTTAAACCCACCACCCTGAAGAACTGCCTGGGGGAACAGGAGGATGAATCTCATTTCTCTGCCTGTAGCACCGCTGGAATTAAAGGTATTGATAGTCATCCTTGTGTAAAGAACTTCAGTGTGCATAAAAAGAAAGCAAAGTACTGAAGAAAAAAGGTACCTGAAATGATATATGCCTTAGCAAATCTGCTTTCTAAGTGAAAGCAATTTGGCTTCAGTGTGAACAGTAATAAATTAAAGCACAAGACCCAGCAAGAATGTTGTAGTTAGCAGAAAGGTATTTCTATGTGGGTTTTTTAAAACCCAGAATTAAGATGAAATTCACAAGCCATCAAACACCTGAAAGTTTGAAATAATTAAGGTCCACAAACTTACTTGGCTGGCTCCCACGAATGGTAGCTGCCTTCTCAAATTCTCTTTTATCTATGCTGTAGTAAATGGTAAGTTTTTTGATTAAGTATTTTTAAAAAACTTTCAGAAGTCACTGGATTTGAAAACATTGAACTTTAGCTCCACAGAAAATCCAGGAAGGGATCAAAGTATGTTTGTGTTTGTAATTTTGGCTGGTTCTTCTCAGTTCCTGAGCTGCTGCTGAGCTAAAATTAGAACATCAGGGTGAATGGCTAGGAATTAATCACTAATAACGTCCGGTCATGTAAGTTTAACTCTGACTGATATATCCATTGAATCATGATGTATCTTGGTTTTTTGGTCATGTTTTTGCTGTGAGATGGCAAACACTGAGGAAGGATTGTGGGGGTTTTGGTTTGTTTCATAAATGCTGAAAAATGTGGAAAAAACCAATCTGGATCTGAAAAATCTTTGATTTCCTGGAAGGCACCGGATATTGTAATAATTATTAAATTCTCTTTTCTATGGAACCATAAGCTTAGGGAAAATTATATCTTGGCACTTGCTTTAAAACTTGGTGGCGGGACTATGGGGGAAATTTAGGAACAAGGGTAAAATTACTGAGAATTATGAAATGTTTAGGTAAGACATTGCTAATGTTTGGTCTCCAGGAGTATATAGGAATGTGGAATCTAGTGTGTGTGTATTGAAAACACATCTGTTATCACTGCATAAATATTTTATGCAGTTTAGTGGTAAACTGTTCAGTTTGAATGCCTATGTGTAGTTTAGGAGTTAGTCAGCCTGTACCTCTTGTGCAAACCCCAAAGTAACAGAGGCATTGCCAAGTTCAGAGTGGGCCTTTCAGAAGCTTGAACAGTGTCAAACTCCACTGATGTCTTTCCAGTCATGTGCATCCTGCTAGCTTTGCTTCTAGATACAGGTCAAATACAGCTATCTGTGGAAGTAAGGTGGAAATACATTACCAGTGTTTGTTTTTAATTTTTCTTGTGACCTGGACAGCTTGTGAACAAATTTGGAAGCCTAATTAAAATAACGCATTGAAAGCTGTCACTGGATTTGAACACAATGAAGAGGTAGTGACACTTTTTAGATTCAAAAGCAAAGCAAGTTGGGAATCCGAGTAAAAATCAAAACCCTCTCTATTTGATGGCTCTGAGAGATTAAAATAAACACACAGTGGAAATGTTTGGAGAAGTCCCAATTTTCCCATTTCTCTTGCTTGTGTATTGCAAACACTGTTGTATTAGGACTGCAGGTAATATTGGCTCTGTGAAACAAATGGCTGACAGTTTTTCAGTCTAGCAGCAAAGAATCCCTTTCACTGCTCTTGGCTGGTGAAGAAGACCAAAGTGTTCTTAATAGCTCACAGAGATATCACTGTTTTGATTTAGTATCAGCACAGAGTATTCCATTAGCTGCCTCTCTATAGCAAGCATATGTTTTAAGATTACAGTACTTTCTATAGAGTTACAAAAATATGTTGACATATTGTAAGTTAGAGGCAGATGGAGTTCACAGTATAATCATACAGGGCATTGCTTCTGATGAAGCCCAAAGCAAAGCTTGCTGTGACTTCATACAGCTGAAGAATTCAGTCCCATCTTCTGAAACAAATATAGCAAAAAAAGGCAGAGAATATAAGGGCAGTGTGGTAGTTGAGTCCTGAATCAAGTACTTAAGAATAGTCAGTCTCTGACCCTGGCCAGCCAGCCAGTTGTTCCTCCAGGCTTAAGCAGTTCATACCAGGGTTAAAGCCAACAGGTTGCCACCCTTCTCAGGAAAAGGAAATGTGGATGTCAGTGTTTGGCTCTGTAGCCTCCATAGTGGACTGAAAGCAGGTACATCACAGTTGACTATATGCTGATGAAGGAAACGTTCACTGTGTGTTCTGTAATATCCAAGATCAGCAATAGTCTTCTACTGCAGTTATAAACACCAGATAAGGTTTTCCACTGTCTGACACTAGTTAGGAGCTCCCCATGCTTACCTTTCTACTGACATACTGTAGTGCAAATAGTGTTTCTCTTGTGATACTATAACAGAGTTAAGGGTTTGAATTGTGTAAAAGTAATCTTGAGGAAAAAATTATATATTTTTTTTATTTTATCCTTAAAGCTCCAGGTTAAATTTAATGTCAGTTAAGAGCCTGGTGATTTCTCTGTTTTATTCCTTTAGAAATATCCATTGTGTTATATTTCCATATTCCATCAACTCTATATTTTCCATTTCTTTTTTTTGTAATTTTTAGTACCAAGAAGATAACTGGGAATGCAGGGAAAAATTCTCAGCAAAACAATGTCTGCCTCTTTTGGAGGGTTGTGGGAATGCTGGACAGATTTAGCAGTGTCTTTCAGTCAATGCAGACATAATCTTCTTAGTGTGATCCAATTTGATTATGTGCATTTGTATTCTTGTGTGATTTGAAAATATCTGTAGAGGTGTTTATGTAGAAGGTGAAGGTAAAGGGTAATGCACCCTTTGTGAAGAGCACATGTGGTTTAGGTGTCAGATGCAGTTCATTGCATAAATATTCATAGCACAGAGATAACAGAAATGAAATCTTCCATATTTTACTTTCTTTGGTCCTTATGCCTAAAGATATTGAAAGTAAGATCCACAAAACAATGCATTGTAACCTTTTTTCCAGTTTACAACTGAGTAATTTATTCTCCTCCTAGCCAGGCCTAGACAAGTTACCTAGTTATGTGTTAGTTATCTCTTGAACTGAATTCCATGTGAGCCTTAAGACCCTCTTGTTTTGTTCTTGTGACTGAGGGTCTATGAACACTGATGCACTTGAAGAGGAGAGCTGACAGTCAGCCTGGAAACCAGTTAGGGTGCTGCTGAGCACCTCTCTGCCTCAGACATCAGTGTTATACCCAGGAATTCCCTTCCCCCTCTTGCTGAGGGAATGTTGGATGTAACGATGACTCCTTAGCTTTCAGCACCTCCAATGTGGCACATTTGGCTTCCTGTTGTGAAGTCTGAATGAGTATGAAGAGAGACAGCTCTGGCTGATGGCAGGCACAGGTGAAGTGGTGTCCCTGGTGATCATGCACCCAGTCATGGATTCTGAAAAGCTTGACACAGAATAAGTATCCTTGTTAGTTTTCTCTACAGCAAACAATTTTCCTCTATGATTGATACAGAAACATAATTGAGAGAGAAAGTAACATATTTATTGACTGAAGTAATAGAAATCAGGAGGGGAAATGTTGTGAGTAACAGTCAGCTATTACTTTCTTGCCTGAAAATTGATGTAAGAAAATACATTGACTTTGTTCAGGCTTATAAAATACTAGATGCTCTTACTGAGGCTGCCACAAATGTTCTATGAGACTTGCAGTGTTCTGATAAAGCAGTACAGGTGTAAGGAAAGCAAATTTATTCCATCAGAAAGACAACAGGAAAGGAAAGGGGGCCTTCCCACTAGAAAGTTCACAGTGTTTTGTTCCTTGAGGCTCATTTCATTTCAGTTTGGGGGTTCCACAGTGCTCCTGATGTGTCTGTCATGACTAATCACATAATTTCAAGTTTTAATCCACTTATAATATGGAATGGTAAATCTGTTACACCGGGATAACCAGCAATATGTAAAACCCTTTTTAATAGCATTGTTTGAATCAAAACCACTTGTATGCAAGCATTAGCTGGATAGCACAGCAAATTTCTGCTCCCTGGAAGTGTTAAACCATCCCTAGAAAATCTTGCACTGTTATGAAATTTTGTGATTTACTTTGGCTATTAAGAAATATTAAAAATCCTCAATAATGCCAAAGCGCACTGTAGCTTGAGGGGGTCTGGAGATGCTCGTATTGTGAAGTGATCCTTTATGAGAAAAGCTCTTCTTTCTTGACAGCTGCATTGTTCACCCTATGATATGCTTCCAAAATATTTCAAGTTGTGGATTAGCTGTACTGCTTTAATTACTAAATGCAGGCTTTTTTAATCAACCATGCTTCTAATGCCTGAGGAATTTGCCCAATCTTCTGGTAAATGTTAAGTCTTTGTTAGTGAAAGGCATTTGAAGAGTAGCTTAGTAGTCTGAAGGTTAAAGAAAATCCATATAAAACAAAGATGTTTTCATTTTTCTAGTTCTGTACATGAAAAAATGCTGATATGCCATAAACTATGTAGCCTTCTGCTATTTTCCAACCCTTGGAGAATGCAGTGCAGAATTGACACTTGTTCAGTTACTAAAACTTCTTTTCAGCCTCAGAAAGACTTGGCTTCCCAACTTGATGAAAACATTCTTAGGAGTTTATATATAGCACTGACTCTTTGAGCAGTATTGTTTGGTGACAATAATAACATTATTGTTTTAGTTTCTCAAAAGCTCCCTTCACCACAGTAGTTGAATAGTAGCAGAATAAATGCTGCAATACAGTCCTATGTGTTGCACCATTTTCTTCTGCACCCATGTTCATGGAAGGTGCAGGTGCTGGTTTCTCTCACCAAATGTATATTGTTTTATACTGTCTGTGAGCATAAAAGTACTATTGCATGAAATACCCCTTCACAAAATATGAATTCCTGATTTGTAAAATACAATGAAAATAGTGATTTTTTAGAGCTAACTCCCATCTGGTATCAATTAAATCAGATTTGTTGAAGTATTTCTTTTGTCATACACCCTTATATAGTTTAAGGGGAACATTCCAGTACAGTGATTTTATCCTGCCTCCAGATTTGTCTGCCTAGAGAATTTGACTGTCTTTTCAGTGATTTGAAGAAATTGAGCACCTTTTTTGCCCTCCCAATCAGGATGCTTTAGCTTAGAAGTAGACTTCTTTTCACTGCACTTTGTACAATAGACTATTTAAAGTGCTTTTAAGGATTTTTTTTTTTTAAATTCAAGCATTAAGCCTAAGCTTCCAGAGTGCCTCTGGACAGATAAAAGAAGAGAGTCCTTGACTTGCTCAAGCAATTTAACTGCATATTTTCTTTGTATGTATTTGTGGTAACATAACTCATTCATGTAGCAGTAACTGAGAAATCAGAAGATCTCTAGGTTTTTAATTTACTGTTTAGCACCCATCCTCGTAAAACTGCCATTTTACTTACCCAGAGCTATGAGAAAACCCTCTTCTCCCACACCCAGTTTTACCTTATACTCACAGACGTAGCATTGCCTCATGTAATTGAGAGAGTCCCTTGTGACATGTTATAATATAATATAATAGGCCAGCTGGGAAAAGCAGAATAATGAAGAAACATAAGTAACTGTTGATGTCAAAATAGGACTGATGTGAATGTTGTACTCTGGCCAATTCCTAAATTAGAGAAGAAAACAGTCAACTGAGATAGATATATTTTGGAGCAGCACTGAAAATGTTAGCATCCCATAGCGATGTGCAAAACACTCACTAGCTCACTAACCCTCAGAAGAACTGAGGATTCTCAGCACCTCTGAAATAGACCTCTTCCTAAAGAATAATTCAGGGTGAAGTCAGAATGCATGACAAAAAGTACTTTGCAGAAAACCCTCAGCAACAGCAGTGGTACCATTTGCCTCAGCCATAGCCATGCTTACATACATTATGTTGAAATTCAGGCTCTTGAGGATATGAACACATCCTTACAGCATTGCTTCAGAAACATTTAGCCAAATCATGTCTGTAAAAAATGAGTTGTACTTGCTTGATTGTGCTGAAAGATATAAGGTGTGCACTGGCAAAAAATCATTGTAAGATGTTTATCACACTTGACCTCTTGGGAGCAGAGCTATACTCATATGTACAACTGGTCAGAATTCCTTTTTTTATAAATGTTGGCTTGAGCACAAAACATAGGAGTTTCTTGTCCAGAATATTCTTGTAAGAAGAAAGGGAGAGTTCATTTTATAGAAGAAGAAATGTTTTAAGAAAAGTTTTGAAGAAAGAACCATGCTCCCCAAAGCATAGGTTTCTTCTCACCCACTCCCCACCTAACCCTTCCAGTTTAAACTTTCCTGGTTAACTAAAAACTTTTGTCCCCCCTTTTTTCTTCCTTTAAATGTTTTGACTTCGAACACACCCAGTTCTTGCCTAGCCTACTGGCAATGTTACCAACACTGCAAGTTAGAGCAGCCCACTGGGGACAGTAATTTCTGCTGGTTTTCACTCAGTGTTTAGAAACAACCCTGACACCCAGAATGTTTGAAGTTATGCAGTTTCTTTGGACTCACCCCTGTGCTACTCTTCTAAGGGAGTGGCTTGAGGTTTCACATTCACACTTAGCATCAATTTTGCATTACAGAAAATTCTCCAAGAGGTTAGTAAGTTTCTCTCACATTGTTGAACAAGTTCAAAATCTGACCCATGTTTGGTGGTAGAGTATGAATGAGCTCAGGACTGTTACTCAGAGTTTAGAATTCTTTTCACTTTGAGTTCGACAAATGCAAGCTCTGTCTCTTTAACATTCATTTTGTTAAAGCTACCGAAGGTTAGACAGTTTCTAATTTGGTACCAAATTGATCTTGTCAGTGGAAATAACCAAGTGCTTAACATGTTCAAATAGGCTCTAGCTTCCAGAGATAAGACTTGGTAAGCATTGAAAAAATGAAACTCTAATTCAGCTATAAAGTACCCTAAGCACAACTTACTGAGATAAATATTTGACAAATCCCACTGTTTCCAAATGGAATAAAATATCCAGAAAATGGCAGAAATATCTTAAAAAGGGATGTTGGAACAGGTAGGTTTTTCAGATGGAAGAGATGAGTGAATGGTCAGGCACCCAAAGCTACATTTTTGTGACCAAGGGGAAGGGAGAATACAAAGACACCTTAGAGGAAAGAGCAGTCTCCAATTATTGGCTGGGTTATAGGGAAAAAGCTTTTTAGGTGCTCTTATTACTAGAATGGGAGAAGTAAATGAAAGTGTTGAAATTTGTATAGACAAACATAAAAAAGTTTCATCTGATAATGTTGAGATAGTAAGGTTAGCTGGAAGGATCTAGTAAGCTTGTAATTCAATACAAAAATATGTATTTAGTTTTTAGGAACTGATGTACTTTGAGTTAACAAAATGTGTAGTTAACTCAGCTCTGCATTGAGTAGCACCATAAGGCAGACTCAGCGTTGTGCTCAGGGAGCAAACTGGCCTTCACCACAGAAGGTCAGTGTAGTGGAACATGACATGTCTCTGTTCTGTTGGCCATAACCAAGCGAGTTGTTTTCACTCAGCCTAGCTGAGGAAAGAAGAAGGAAGTAGAAGGAGAAGTTGCCAAAGTACAAAATTATGAAGATGACCATAAAGCATCTGTGTGTGATCTGAATGTTCAGGAACAGACTGAGATGGGGAAGGAAAGGAAGAAGGTATCTGCACATATATTTTAAAGAAAATTGACACATAGAAGACAAGATAACTTAAGAAAATTCAATTTCAGTTAATGTTGAAACCTTTATTTGCATTTTTTTCATAGCCATCAAGCAATTGCTTGGTCTTCCTTACTAGAGAACTATAAAAGCCATTCAGTTTATGAGCTGTGACAGAAAAGAATCAAGAAAGAAAATAAAAAAACATCTCCTTCTTATATTCTTATTGCCCACACATGACCTAGTGTAAATTCTCAATGAATTCTGGTTTGAAACACAGCATGGTAGAGAAATGAACAAAATTAAGTACAAGTCTTCCAGTTCTGAAGGTGTGCCTTTAAGGGAAAATCACTCAGCTTACAGAACTCATTACCTTTTCTGTGTAATTGAAGAAATATTTACCTACCTCAAAGGAATTTATGAATTTAATCCTGATTCTGGTTTTACAGTCACATAAATGGTAATTTTAGCAATGAACATTTTGGCTGGTAAAAAGAGAAAAAATAGAGACTTAAGCAGGTGCAAAGCAGTAAGCCTTGGTATTTCCTAATGGAATTTGACACCACATAAAATTATAAAGAGATGCCCATCTCTTCAGATTCCCAAGTCACCATTAATGATAATGATACAAATAAAAGCTGTTTTGTTTTGTGTCATGTTTGGAACAGGTAGACTAGGCTGTTAGCTCCTTATGGGAATTTAAAAAACCAATAACCTTAGTGTAGTTATATTTTCGCTACCTTGCCAACAGTCTGGATTTGAAAAAGAGTTTACCTAGAAATGCAATGCAGAGACATCAAAACAGAAGTTTGAATGTAAAGCAGAATTAATGTGATGAGGTTCTGAATTCCTTATCCTCTGAATGTCAGAAGTACTGCTGACTTGAAGGGTGGCTTCAAACAACTGTCCATGTCTGGTAGGTCAGAAAAATTCAAAACACATCTTCAGGCCTTAGGAGTCTAAAGTATCAGGTCCATGTCCTTTTGCTGCTTCCCCTCTTTCCTAAAAATTTTTATCCTTCTGATCCTTTGTCACAGGTCATGCTTGCTTTGCTGTGCCTGTTCTTTAGACATCTAGCATGGCATAACACAAAGACAGGTGCTCTGTGCTTGGTGTAGACAGTTGTGTCTCTTGAAATGGTTAACTTCATATATATAGAATGATTTGAGTAAGAAAGGACCTGAAAGATGATCTAGTGCCAACCTTCCTGACATGGGTGGGGACACCTTTCAATAGACCAGGTTGCTCAAAGCCCTATCCAGCCTGACCTTGAACACCACCAGGAATGGAATAATAGTCACTTCTCTGCCTCAAAGACTACTTTTGTTGTTTAGTGAACTGCTTTTTCCCTGATGTCTTGGCATTTTCCCTTTTAATGAAAACATTAAAATTTGAAATTTAAAATACTTCATTACCCCAGACTTTATGCCACTGGCAAATGAGGAAGGACAGTGTCAATGACCTTGGTGATGTTCTCAGTCAGGCTTTTGAGCAAAGCTAAACAGAATCACATAGGTGTCAATATAAAACTCTTTACAACATTGCAATTCCCCGCAGTCTCAGTGCTAAAGAAAATTATTTGACTGCTTCACACATGATAAATTATTATGAAGGATATTTGCAAAAAAGTTCCTAACTTCTGGTGTATTTAGGAGCACAAATCATGACCATAGCTCCCTTCCCTATATTCACCCCCTAAAATATAATATGGTGCTACCAGACTGTACAGTGCCAGCAGTTCTGCCCTAAAATTTTCTTAATCAAGGAGTCCAAAATGCACATGAACATAGCAGAATCCCTCGCTCATATAAGCAGTTCAAATGCAGCTGATGGTTTCTTCCCTTTTTGAGTTCTTAATCTCTTACACCCTTGCACTTGTTTGGAGATGAGAAAGCTTTAGTACCTTTAAACAGCTGCAGCTTGTCCTTACGTCAGAAGATAAAAGTATTTCACTCTTTACATCTAATTCTGTTCAGTTACAGTGAAATTAGAGCTGAAATTAGGGACTCTGGTTTTCAAGTTACTAAAAATAAAAAATTCTGATAAAATTACATCAACTGTAATTTTTCTAGAGTTAAAATAAACATCCTTGAATGGCAGAAAGTGGCACATTTCCTTCAAAAGGTTTTTCTGGAATTCACCTTCTGTGCACACTGTCTGCCACACATCATGTGCATCTCTTCCTGTTCATGCTCTCTGTGGTTTACATGTGCATTTGTAAAAGTAGTATCTTAAACACAGCTTTTTATTTGTGTGCTACACTCCATATGGGACCATATGTACCAAATCATAACTGAAGTAATGGCAAAGTTTGTATATGTTTTCCTCCTGCCTTTCTGTCTGTCTTGTGAAACAGCTCATTTTTGCTCAGGTTTATATGGCTACCATAAAAATCATCATGTAAAAATCAGTTTTGTAAGAATTTACAAAATACTAACCATTTGTAAAACCAGAGACTAAGGATTTGCAAATTATACCTCTCATTAAAAAGAAATCTCTTTCCAGGAGCTGTAAATAATTTATGTTACATGCCTGGAAAGAGTACACCCTTTTTTAGGGGAAAAGAGTTGGAATTTCCTTTAAATGTTACCAAGTCAAGGGTAGAAAATACAATTAAAAATGACATTTTGATCATAGTCCTCCTTTCTGATATGGTATGTAAAAGATATATTTAGTAATGGATCATTTCACAGAAAGGCTTAAAATGTCAACGCTGTTCATATTTTCTGCCTTTGCTCTGTATGTGTAGATAACCACTTGTTCCATTTGCCATCTACACACTGATAAAGTTCTAAGCCCCCTTCTCTGGGTGAAAGGATAATCCAATGGTTAGACTGAAATTTGAATTTGATGAGCAGTTTTGCCATGAACCTGTGTCTGGTCACCTGCCACAAATCCCTTATTGCCAAATGCAAACAAAAGGCAGTAAATGTTGCAAGGTATTTTCTGGTAGTGTCTGGTTTGTGCAGACTTACCAGGCCTAGTTGGGTTTGTGGGACACCTTACCTAGAGACAGACACCTTGAAATATCGGAACGCTCAGCCTGGAGAACCAGACTAACTCAAGTATGAAGCAAAACACATAAAATTACTTGCATGGGGTCCTT
This sequence comes from Myrmophylax atrothorax, assembly GCA_026770055.1. Taxonomy (NCBI): domain Eukaryota; kingdom Metazoa; phylum Chordata; class Aves; order Passeriformes; family Thamnophilidae; genus Myrmophylax; species Myrmophylax atrothorax. Next base: position 39,850,746 of record JAOXXN010000395.1, read on the forward strand.
TGTGCCACCTGTTTGATGTGCTATCATTCCACTGTGATTATTAGTGCGATTGACACTGGGCTATGGTTCAGCATCTCATCTCCTGGCTGTACACAGTGCCATCTGCTTGCTAGATCAATCCTAAGATTTTAGCTGGAATGGAATAACTAGGTCTTTTTCCAGACAAAATTAGCAGCTATACAGGGTTTGAATAAAGGTCATTCCACTGAGCAGAAGGGTCCTCTGGTGTTGGTCCTCCAACCACTCTGATCATTCACTGCCATTCCAGAAAGTGTCATCTGGGCACTAGAGCTCCTCCAACAGCACAGAGAGAATCATGCTTAGAGAAGCTTTGAAATATTTTTAAGATATCTCAACCCAAAGAGGGAGCACAAGGGACCTGGAGGAGAGATGGGTATGTATACCAATTTTCCTGAATCTATGCCACATGAGATAGCAGAGTTCATGACTGTGATATTGGTCACCTGCAGGGATATGGAATGGCTTCATCTAGAGTTTAAAAACAACATTGAAACTAAATGTGATTTATACTGAGGTTCAAGGCAGGAAACTGCCATGATGAGCACAGGGCAGGAAAATGTGCATGCAATGAACCATGGGCTAGAAATGCCTTTGTCAAAGATAAAATGGAGGCGCATGGAACAGCTCTGGAGTCAGGGTTTGCGTTTGCATTTTCATTAAGTGGTGTGCAGTGTGGAATTTACTGGCTGGTGCTGGGTGTGGATGGGCAAAAGCAGTGACAGTATGGGCTACTCTGGACACCTTGGCTCAGGCAAAGGGCCCACCCATGAGTGGAAACCACAAAAATGAGAACCTTACATACTTCAGTTCCCCAGTGATAGGATGAATATTTCACTAATGTGTGTGTTCAGAAGCACTTGAACATTATAAAAGAGAGTTGAGCAAGCAAGTGCTAGATACACAGTGGGTAACCAGTGGCCCTCAAGTGAGCAAGGAAGGATTTAAATAAGAATATAAGGTCAGAGTTCCCATTTTGTTACTTTCTTTTCTTTGCTTTAGTCCGAACAGCATCAGGTGCACTGCATCATCCTGCTGAACACATCAGAATAGTCAAGACAACACTTCTTAGAAAGCCGGTTGGCATTTCATACTAATTTCCTGACAGGAATGAAGCTAAATTGGTTAGAACAATTTTTTTTTAAGAAACATCAGCATTTGCCAGATAAGGAGGCATAAACCTAATTGAATATACTATACATTTCAGTAGAACAGGTTTGAATAGTTCCTGCACTAAATTACATATGTGGATCCCACTGTTTCATCTGAGATCATGTCAGCAGGGATGACTATGGAAATGCAAATTTACACTGCTGCTGAGTCCTTGCAGATTTTACACTGTATGTCAATGACTCACTTAAGGATCTTGGCATGGTTTGCATTCTTTCTTAAGATTTAGCAATTCAAACATTCTGCTCTCTAAATCAGATGAAATTATTTAAATAATAATAATAGTATTTTCAATATCTGCTTCAGGTGTCTTTTTGCAAAAGGTTCCACATTTCGCTATTTCTTCTTTGTGCAAGGCATGAGCATGTCCATCACTTCATCTAAAATACAGAGGGGACTTTTATGACAATGATCTTTCATAAAATGACAGAATGTTCTTTTCTCATATAATTTTCTGGTTTACCAAAATCAGAGTCAAAACAGGTGACAATTTTGCTGTTCACACAAAATCCTACAGTTATTCTGCCATCTATTGTTTTCATAAATCTTCCTTCAAATTCACTGGAAGCTATGCCAATGTAATGACTGATGAAGCATTCTCTGTATGGAGGTGTTAGAAATCTTGTTAGACTGACTGATAGAGTTGTTAAAAGATAGCCAAGTTATTGCCTGTGCAAGCTGTTTTCACCTTGTCTCACACAGACTATCACAGCCAGTCTGACTACAAATCTGTAACTACCCAAAACTGGCAAACCCCAAATTGCATTAACCCTTGTAGTAAAGAAGCAGGAAACTACCAAGACTGGCTTGCCAAAAGTTAGGGGAAAAATTACGTCTCCTAATAGCATTGTCTTGCTTTCCTCTGTTAGAAAAATCTTGTTTTCTGTAAGCATCAGAGGGAAGGAAACTTACTTTCCTATGAATTTCTTTGGCCATTGACTTCACAGCCTTGAATGTGAGGTTTTGCTTGAGCCTTATCAACAGTGGAGTCATTTAAAGGGGCTTTTGCAGACTTCCTGGTATCCTGCACTTTTTCCCTCACGGGAAGCGCTGATAGCCTGTCTCTACCCAGCCTTCATGGAACTATTAGGAAACTAATGTCTCTGAAACTGCCCATCACTCTGCCATGCTTGCTTGAGCATGTTATTTGGAACCGAATGGACAGATAAGCACAACACTTAACAAGTCACAGGAGGACAGGTACCTCACTAACAAGTGTAGAGAACAGTGCTGCTTGTAGCTAGGCTAGTCAAACTGACATTTCAGGATGTACCTGAATGTCAGGGGATGGTTAACTTACTTCCAGTTTACAGTAAGACTCTGATACATGTCTCTCTCTCTGCCGAAATTCAGTTGTGGAGAAAATTTAGGGAAGTTTTTAAAAAAACAGTCATTCTGAAAAGCAAACTGCACTTGAAAGAATTCTCAATATAAAGTGTTTTTTCTGTTATCTCTGCTCTTTAGCACAAAGATTTTTGGCAGTGACAGCAAAAGGGATAGCACATTTGCATGGCAGTGCTGAAGGTGCTTGTAGCTTAAAACTAGTGGTAGTCCTTGAAATGAGAGACTCATGGGAAATGTCCTTGGAAGCCTAATTGACTGGAGCATGAGGCTCTGGGCTCTATTAGCCATGCCGTGTTTTGTTGTCGGTCAAAGAACAAGAAGTCTAGTACAACAGAATTCTATCCCAAGAATAGAATGGGTTGGATATTCTCCAGTCAAACCATCTTTTTTTTCCTCCTTTTTTTTTTCCTTGTTATTTGTCAGAAAATGGTGACTCACCACATATGGAATGATTTGTGGAACTCTGTCAGTTTAGCAAATTGACAGAGAACTGTAAGGAGGTTTTCATCATTTCATGCTGTTTGCCTGGCAGGAGGCTGTAGGCCTCAGCAACAGTCACTTCTTCAACACCACAGGACTTCTGTGGGTTTTTATAGCTGTCAGGATCTCTCACAGGCATTGGAGGCCACAAGCCCATGGAGCTTTTGGTCCACTTGGAGTTTGGCCCACTGTTGTGCAGCTGAGAGCTCACATTGGGAGCCTCTCTCAGGGCTTTCATGTAGACACAGTTGAAATTTTCCAGATGTAAACTGTCTTTTTTTGTGTGAAAAAAATAGCTATTTATATCCATACAAGTAATTTACAGATACTTTGAGGGGAAAAAAGGAGTTAACACATCTCTTCCTTAAATTGATATAAATTCAAAGTTTAAAAAAAAAAAACAAATCCCACCACAAATTCTCAAACTTCAGCATTTTGTTCTGCCCAGAACATTCTGCACAGAACAGTCTGCCTCCCACGTCTGGGAGAAAGGATGGTTGAGATGTTGTTTTCTATTTTTTGGTGGTGGCTTATGTAGAAAACAGAACTTAAACAAGCCAACTAAAAAGCCTGCTCAGTGTGAAAACCCTTCTTTAGAAACCTTTGCCAATGAGCTGGAATGCTGATTCCTATTCTCCCCATCTGCTGCCTCACTCATGGACTCTTGGGGTTTTGACTCCCTGTTGCTACTCCAGGAGCTGGGCATTAAGCAAGAGTCTGTCACACTCTCCTGTTTCAGTGTCATTTTACCTATTTTGAAACAAAATATTTGGGAACTTCTCACTTTCATAGGAAAATCTTGAAATGTCTATATTTTTTTCCAAAGAAGGAAAAAAAACCTCTAGAAGTTCCTACAGAGATGAAATGTCAACTTTTAAGGTGGTGTTGTCAGGAATATCCTTGCTAGAGGCCACAGCATTGCAGCCTTTGGAGCAATAGAAGCTGGATAGAATAGCTGGGGGCAATCTGAAGTGGCTGTTTTCTATGATGCTGTTTTATTTTTATCTGGGAGCAGCAGAGTGCTAATGCTTTGACAGCCAAAATCACAATAAGCTGTAGTGAATATAGGGATGCAGACTTGCCTGCAGATCCTGAGAGGTGTGAGCTGTGGATGCAGTCATCTGTATTTGCAAACCTTGCCCATAAATTGTGCTGTTCTCTCATTGGAATTTTGATACTGTTAGTTCTACTACGAAATAGCATTGCTCTGAGAAATTGCAGAAAATAACCTCTGCCACCCCTCCCCAATATCCCATTGTCATCTTTTCCTTCCATCAATGACTTGGAATAAATAATTAGAGCTCTTTAACAAATATGTTTATCAGTGAGTGACTCTATAGCCCTTCAATAGCACTTGTTAGCAGGGCAATGTTAATTAGCCAATCACCCACAGATTCTTTCCTTTCTCAATCTTGGGAAATGATCCTGGTGAGATAAAATTACATTGAATATGCTGTTTTCTAAAGAACAGACATTTGGCTCAGTGGAAGGAGAGTTGCCTCTTTCACTGTGCTGCCAAAGCTTTTCCTCTACACTTCCAAATTAGTATTAGTCATTTTTACATAGCACTGAATATTTGTCTGCTAGTGAGGCTGCAGGTGCTGGGTGTTATTCCCAAAGTCCTCTTCACATTCCATGCTTGCTGTTGTGTTCCCCAGCACTGCTCTTTCCTCGATGCTTGTAAGACTGAAGCTTGCATTTAATTCTTGCTAGGCCTTTGTGGCAGGGAAGCAAGCATTGATCCTGGTCTTTTCCAGTAACCTCTGGCACTAAAGGTGGCTGCATGCTTTCTTTGAAAGCAACACCAAACTTGAAGGGAGAGGCCCTTGTTTGCATTGGGCCAGCTGAAACACTTGGAGAAGAGAGACACGTCTTCATGCATGCAAACTTTTCTCATGGTCTGAGGGAGAAGCATCAGACTTACAGTAATGAGTATTGCTAATGGCTACAAAAACACCACTACTGTCATGTTGTAATCATTTCTATAAAGATGCCAGAGAAACAGAAAATAGAAAGCTGGGGAGGGGTACTTCAAGATTTTTATGTTTTGCATGAGAAACAATTCCCCAAAATGAACTGATTTTTTTTTGGCATTTTTCCTGGATTTGTACTTACAGATATCTGACTCCAGAGTGAATAAGATTGCTTAACAGGATCACAAAAGTATTTATCAGCTAGTGTCTTTAAGATTGTCTTCTCTTTTGTCTTGTTTCACTCATCAGACCATACTCCCTCAGCCCTGTAGACCTTCATTTTCTTTCCAACCTGGAGGCTGGTTCTCTGGTGTTTATTCACATGCATATTTATGTCTTTATGCTTACAAAATGTTAGGACCAAGCATGAGACTTTTCAGTTTGTGAATAAGAGTAAAATCTATTAGATAAACAAGGAAGCAAGAATTCATCATTTAAATCATGGGTTAGGAGTGAGTATAAAAAGCTTCTTGAAATTGTATCCTGCATAAAAAGAAAAATAGAGCCTGTCATTTACTCACTGGAATATACATCTTTTTTATCTCATGACAGAAGTGGGTTTCCGTACATGGATCATATTAATTACATCTTTACCTCAACTACCTTAAGTCTTACCCCTCAATCTACATGAATTATCTTAGCTCTCTCCAGAGACAAAGGAAAAGGGACAGGCAGCTCCTGAGACTAATTTAACCCACCTCTCATAAGAGAGGATGAATAGTCCTGTGTGATGGTCTTGGATTGCTCATCTTCAAGGTAGCTAAAGCTAGGTGATATGAGCCCTATTTCCTAAAGTGAAACCCTAGATTTTCCCCCATCCCTTCTTCCTATTTGATTTGTTTTTGTCAGAAGTACTAAAGGGAAAAAAGGGAGATATAGAGTCAGTTGACAGGATCCCTGCAGGATGACGACTGTCCTCTAATCATATATACAAATAAAACTCCCATTACATTGTATGATCTATAAAGAGTTCTCTACATTAGGAAGAAATAAAATGAAAAGTGTTTATTCCTATATTGCAAAGGGCCCTAGAGCTGCAGTAATCAGCAATATGCAGTGCTAAAGCAGTTTTCTAGGAGATGTGCTGTAAAGCAGAGTCAGACTCTACAATTCTGTGTCTATGGTGACTTTGATAAAGAAGGGAAAAATGGGCATCATTGTTCCACAAGGAGGTTTAGACACCTTAATCCTGGGAATCCTAGTGGTAAATGCAAAATGGTTGGAGCAATATAGAGCTGTGTTAAAGCCTAGAGAGCATTCTCCATGCTGATGGAACTAGTGGGACACAAGGTGTCTTGCATTTTGCAGAATCAATCACTTTATTTTGTTCTAGTTTGTAAAGAAAATGTTATGATATGGACTTCATTCTCAAGACCAGTGAAATATGACAAGAACAGTCCACATTGAGGGGGGTCTTTAAGTTCCCAAAAGTATTTACCATGGTGTTGCCATACCCTAAGGTGATCTGGGGAGCAGTGGCTCTTCAAACTGTGTGAAGATCCCTTATGTAGATTTCCTGTATGCGGTGCTCTTTCTGAAGTGGATCTCATTGCCACCTAGCCATGGGACCCTGCAAAACATTTCCAGTAAATACGTAGTGACAACCTTTATTGGGAAAGTTTTGAAGTTCCTATCAGAAGATACTTTCCTTCAGCCTTTATCAGAACAGGGGACTGAGTGATTTTAGTACTTAAGTAAAGCCTACTCTGCATCTTACAGGCATGTAACTGCTTTCCAGGAGCCTCAAAACCCACAAAAGTAACTTCTGGGTAAACCTTAATCTAGATATTTTGAAGTAGGTGTTTTTTCCCTGCCCATAAAAACATCGATTATTCTGCTCTACTGTTTTATTTCTCTTTTCCTTAGAAAATTTGTCACTACAATAATTAAACTGAGGCTTTTAAGAATAAATTTACCTGCAGCCACTTCTAGAAATATGAAGTCTTATTAGGCTTTGGTCTTTGCTCAGATTTTGCCAGGAAGCTACTACTCCTTGCATTCATCTCCATTCAGGCAAAAATAAAACTGTCATATAGACATACTCTGCAGCTGGATGGAGTGCTTGGACCATTTATGAGTTTGGGGCCAAATGTCATATTTTGTTATTACCTCATGTCCCTCTATTCACTCTAATGAGTTTGATGTCAAAAGAGATGGAACTATAGAAGCTCAACCTATGCTTTCAAGCCAAGACTACAGGCACCAAACTCAAAGCACATTGATTTGATGTATACTGATAAAGGAAATGTTTTAGTAGAAAAAGTCAATGGTGTGCTTAAATGAACAAGGCTAACAGGCTAATGTGTGTATGGTTCAGTACAAACAATTGCACCTTATACTGGTAAAGCATGACTATTAGGAATAAGAAATCCAAATTCTAGTAAATGAACACCAGTTTTGTTACACTCAGTAATTTCACAGCATCAGAAAAGGAAGAAAAATACTATCCCCTGAGATGCTCAATACCAGTCCTGTTAAATTTCAAGCACTCTGATACCTCAAAATACCCAAATGAACTTAGTTGCAAGCCTCTGAGTAGTTACATGGGATTATTAGCTCCATTGCATTTCCTTCAAATTGATAATCAAACCTAAGCTTGCAGCTTCTTTACAGGCTGACTCATTGCACCAGAGTAAGATTCTGTCTGTCCAGGAGGTTCAGAACTTCCAGAAGACCATTCATCTTGTACAGGTGGCGAATATGCTGCTAATTCTGGGTTCTTATGTAAATGCCTGGATTTGGATGGAAGTAAAGCCAACTACAGACTTTTCAGGAGGATATCAAAAGCCCAATTCAAAAGAGGCAAATCACAGGGTGTCCAAAGTGGCTGTGGAAAGCACGGAGAGGTATCATCAGTGTATGTGACATGCCCTCGAAATTTCTCATCCAGAAACACAATCTGTTTCTGGAGAGAGGAATGGTGCTGGGAAGCAAGGCTGCAAAGACATGGCTAAAAGAAACAGACTGCTGTGGGGACTGAAAGGCATTTGGGAAAGAATTTAATGGGAAGACATGAGTCAGGGATGCCTGAGCGTTAAGTGTGAAGTTTTACAATGGCAAGAGGAAGGAAAATAGACTCTTTAAATCTCTCCACAATGATGGAAACACAGGTTTTCTAGAAGCTGGTCATTTGAAAGTCATTCTAATCTGTATCTTCTCATTTGAACTTTACCTCCCCTTTGCTTTCTGAAATGCATGAAGTTAGTTCCAAAATAGAAGATGGAGGTAAAGCTCTGGAAATCTGATGTCATTTGATTCTTTCCACTGGTAGATCCATTGTTGTATAACCAGCATAGGAGCATACTAAAAAAATCAATTGGGAAGAGAGTCTTAGAAGTATTCTGATTAAGCTACTGCATAAAAAAGGCCAGCGAAAAATTTTAAAATTTCTAACTTCAAAATCTTTGCTGGCAGTGCCATAAAGTGAAGTCTTTGATTTCAATCACTGTGGTTAGTGCTGAGACTGAAGAAAGAGAGATTTTTAAACCAACTCTTTGATTTGCCTACATTTTTGTGCTCTTAGGTCTGCCTGGCTCCCACTCTAAATTGAGACTTCTCTAAAAGTATGTTTTGTTAATGGGCCATGACAAAGAAAATACAGATGTAGCATTCCCTACTCTGCCTGTGTCTTTTGTTTCAATTTTAGAGGACTGCCATTTCAGAGGGAGCTGAAGGAAGAGCTGTAATAGGGTCATTCTCACAACCTGTGCTGATGGGAGAGGCTCCTTCACCTAGTCCCACAGTACTTTATATGCTGAAAGGTCAAATGTAAACCTTTTTTACATCTTTTGCTGTACTCAACGAGATAGTGCAAAGGACTTCTACATTTAGGTTTCAAACAACTGTGTTTGCTAATACACAGGGCCCAGCTGCATGCAAGCCTCAGCTGTGTGGAAAGCGTTGGAATCCATCCACATCTGCTGGATTTCAAATTGGCACTTCACATATCTCTCAGAAAACCAATAAGAGGAACATAAAAGAAATGAGATATGTGTTCCAGATCAGAATTTACCTGTAATTAGAAATGTTTCAAGTCCTCTTCTTCTATTTCAGTAATATAAAATGGAAAAACTCATCATAAGCAAAAGGCAAGCGATTTTCAATCTGAATGTGAGACATCATTTATCATTAGGAGTTCTGAGAGTATGACCATTAATTTTTTTTCTCAAGTCTTTCATATCTTGTGTTTTTAACTCATTTTTGTATTACATTTTTGAGTGATAAAGTGTTCAATTCACTACTTGGGGATTGTTCTCAAACTCTTTAATATAAACCACATACATACAATATTGAAGGATCTGACTTAAATCTACAGAAGGGATATTCAAAGTTCTCTATTGTTTGAGTGTATCATTCATCTTCATCTGTCACGTCTGTGTTGCTCTGTACTGTAACACTGTGCGCTTGTCTTGTCCGTTCTAAATTGCTTAGACATCCTTGAAAAGCCAGGAAAAAAATCAGAAGCAGTGAGCATTTTGTCATCAACTTTTTGGAACTCAGAATTCATCTTATAAAGAAAGGAGTCCTACTTATATAGAAGTCTCTGCTCAGTCACCATCGAAAATTAAGTATCAGGTGTGAGAGGCTATGGAAATTATGCTCGTTAGTTACAAAAGTGTTAATCAAAATTATTTTGATTTAATGGATGACCTAACTCCATGGATTTACATGGAGGTACAGCAAGGTCAGTCAGCTGCCAGCCAAGAACCAGGTTCATTAAGTCTTAAAGGGGTCACTTCCACCAATTTTTCAGATGTTGTATTCTCCCATATCATTGCAGGGTGAATGGGAAGCAGCAGTAAATAACAGAAATGGATATGATAAAGTAGGAGGGAGGTTAGCTGAAATCTTCCTGGGAGTTGTTTTCCTGCCACGCGGTGCTTTACCTGCAGCTGGTTTGCCAGCCCACAGAATGTCGAGCTGTTGCAAGACACACTATTTCTGCACATCTATCCATTCTCAAGCAGTGTTTGCTTGATGCACCATGCACATGCAATTTGGCTTCCATACACCATCTAGGAAGGCACAATTGCATATATATGTGAAATGTGGTTCATAGAGACTTTAAGTGTTCTGGCACCTTTGAAAATACAGTAAATCATCTGAAATCTGTGCACCACTTGTGTAGGAATTTGCTTCTGAAAACCCTTCCGGTAACCAATTCTAAAATTTGTCTGTGATCAGAAGTAACCTGTTCAGTGCCTGGTACCTAGATAGTTGTGCAGTGTATATGCTCTAGAGAACACTTGCATGCTTTTGGTGAAGTTTAGAAACAGACTGGCAGAACAAAACATAATCCAGTATAACTTATTACTGGCAACCTGGTTAATTTTTAGAACTTAAGTACTTATTCCATTCTTAAAATACAAAGACTTGACTCACTTCTCTATGCCTTCTCTCATGGAGAAATGCTATCCTGCACAGATCAACTCACAGTTATGGGACCATGCATAGGTATCTATCAACACTATCTTTAAAAAAAATCATGACTCTTACAAGCTCTTTTTAAATGAATTTATTACTATTTATTATAGGGACTGTAATTATTAGAACAATTTATTGAGAGTTTTGGACTTTTTCGTTAATTTAAATAAAAAGATAAAATGTTTCTTCTCATTTGTTCTGCTGTAACTCCATTGGTTTTATTGTTCCAGCAGCCAGTGTACTCCAGAAGACAATTTGACTTTTTTATTTATGTTCCTAGTGAAGCTAACATGAAATTTCATTTCAATTTCCCTTATTCCCAGACGAGCTGTCATGACAAAATATGTTCCGAGCAATACCATTTGCTCATGGCGTATCTTAGCAATTGAAAAGCTTGGATTTTAAATGAAAAATAGTAACTAGAGGTGACTTTTGTTTACCTCTGCCTAGCATGTTGCTGTTCCACACTGGAAACTTGTTGTTTTTTAACACCCTAGTCCAGACACCTGCGAATCTTCTCTCTGTTAACTACTTTCAACACTCCAAACCCTTAGCAAGTAGAACCGTCTGATTGCAGAACTGTGTCCTTGCTGCCCAGCTGGGGAAAGCTCTGTTTAGCTTTATCATTTGCCTCCCTCCAGCACTTCTAAGCACGCTGTGCAGTGGGTTGACTAACTGGAGAAGCGCTCTTCTGGGAAGAGTTAGCACAAAATACAAGAAACCTGAAAAGAATGAACTCACTGTGTGGTTGTGGGGAGTGTGTGTACACGAAATTCAAACCAAATGTTTTACAGAATTAAGACTGGTTTGCCAAGAGACCTCCTGTGTTAAGATTATAAGCTGATCATGCTCTGCAGAGAGGAAGAGTTGAAAAATGAACGCCATGGACCTTGCAGATTCATAGTCACCTGGGAACTTGGGCACATGTGAACTTTCCAACACATAAGCAGCCACATTGAGGTCTGGACCCATGATAAATACTGTTCCTGAATTGGCACCTTGTTGTGAATTATTGGGTTAGTTCTAATTCTTGCCACACGGGACTGCTTTTCATTCTAAATTCATTCATTAATGTTTATAAGGCTCACAGAGATCTTCCAACGTGCATGGCATTATTTAAATGTTAAGCATCAATATAACTCATGCTTGTAAAAGTAGCTGAAGATGAATTTACTTTACATGGCAGACAGTAATGGCTCACTTGGAGCTGTTACACATTCTATTGGGTAAATAACATGAGTGTTATAAATTGTAGCAGTGATATGTTTACATAATAGATGGTAACCACTCCAGAGGTACAATAACAGTCAGCTTAATAATATACATATTTAAAATTATGTAAATACATCTATATGTGAGGAAGCAAAATAGCTGTAGGAGATAGAAAGCTGACAGTTACTGATAAATACTGCATGTTTTCAATGCTATATTTTAATCTTGTTATGCAAACATGTCCATCCAGTAGCTTAACACAACAGCAGAGCAGAAAAGGGGTTACATTCCATGGGCTGTCACTAATATATACACCAGCGCTATTAGATGCACTATAGATGGACTAACCAGTGGGCTACTGAGTTTGCAAGGCAGGCAGCACTGCTAAAACCTTCAGGCATGTTTGTTCACCAGGACAGCTTCTTCCATCTCTTCATCCCCCTTTTGGCTGTGTACCTTTACACAGGCTTCCTCCCACACTTTAAAAAAATGCAGCCACTGCATTTCTGCCAAGTACATTGCCTGTCCTCCACCTGCACTGTGCATCAGGAAAAGTCCTCCCACCTTTGTTCTCTGTCACTTTAACAGTTACCTGACTGCTTCTGTCATATCTTGCCTTAATTTGTAATGTTCTGGGTAGTAAAGTTCTGGTAAGGAATGCTGCTTTATGAAACAGTATGAAACTGTCTTCTATACACCACAACCACACTGTTAATGGTTGTGCTCACTATGTGTGAGGGGAAATAACAAGCTTGTATTAACTGTAGGACTGAAACCAAATTCTTGACTGGAGCTATTCTGTGGATATTTGTGAAACCCTTTTTTCAACAAAAGCAAAAATGTCTTTTGACCAAAAGAATTTTTTTTTCATTTGAAAAGTATATTTTTAACAAAATCATTCATTTTGGGAAAGGAAAAAAAGAGGTACCATATGAAAAAGACATCATTTTAATTAAAAAAAAAAAGAAGAAATAGTAGGTAAACCATGACACAACTTCC
>JAOXXN010000395.1:39868023-39878591 GCA_026770055.1 Myrmophylax atrothorax
AAAACAAACCCCAAAATAAAAAACACCTACTGAAACTGGAACTTTTAAGGGTAGCATGTCATTTATGACAGAATTTTAATTGGAAAATGTTTCTCAGTTCCAGGAACTTGCAGTCCTAATGTGAGACTAACAAACTGTTTCAGGCTAGGTTTTTAGTATGTCCTATTTGAAAGAGATCACAGGTTTTCCAGATTTAAGGCATGGTATCTGCTATGATTTCTTGGTCTGTTACAAGAATCTAACAATGGGTTAGGACTAAACAAAAACTTGTTCTAGGCCTCTTGGTGTAAACAGTGAACATGAATTAATTTATATTAACAAAGCGCTGTCAAGTCATCCAAAGCAATATTTGGTGCAGCACCATGGAGAATATTTCTGAGCTACCTTATTCTGTTCCAGATCTGGGCCCCTGCACTGCACTCTCTCATACAGCAATGACAAATTCAGATTCTGAAGATTTTGCCGAGATCCACACCATTAATAATCCAGGTCAGATTTCTTTCCACTCTAATAGTCACTGCCCACTGATTACTCCTGGAACCCACTTTTGAATAGCTCTAGTGGTTTGCCCAATCTGTATTCATAATCACATAGGCAAAAGCTCCTCAGATCAGTAAAAATAAAGCTAAAACAGATCCCCAGTTTGCAATGAGCACATCCATTTTGTATTTTAAGAACAGATTGTTCAGTGCAGCAAGCAGTGTTCGTAATGGAGGCATTTCCCACACTACAAGCCAGGATCTTTTAACTAGACTCCAGGGATTGTTGCTCCCTGGCCTGCTTTTCTAGCTCAAGGATATGGTGGAATGAAGTTCAGCCTGAAAAAAATCATGTGGCACTGCACATCCATAGGGAGCTTTGCAAACCTCACCTTCAGGGCCAAAACCTGCCCTGTCCTCAAATCAGTTGTTCCTTCTCAGTTGTTGGCTCACAGAGAGCTGCAATGTAAGGCATGAAAGGACTCAAAATCCTGCTTGTTCTGCTTCACTGCTGGACATGGAATCATAGAATCATAAAATAATTTGGGTTGGAAGGGACCTTAAGGAACATCTAGTTCCAACCTGCCTGCCATGGGCACGGAAATCTCTTCCATGCAGTGGGATAGAAAAAAAAATGCATAAAAGTTGATTAAAACTTGTTTGCTGCATGAAGCAGGTATATAATATGCACCTAAAATTTAATATTAATAAGAACCCAAAACACAGATTTCTTTTATATTTGGACTGAAACTCTTCACCATGGTATCCAGTAGCTGGAATTGCTAAATTACTGTGAATCCCTGTTTGAAGTGGGTTGAGGTGATTTTAAAACAAAGGGGAAGGGACAAAAATCAGTGGAATACAATGGTTTGGAAAGACTTTTCCTGAAATAGTTATAGCGCTTAGGGTATTCATGATCCACTGGGACAAGTGTTAGTTCTACTGCTTTTGAATAATGACCATTTTTGCTACTTCAGAGTCAAAGGGAGAACCGCTTTCCAGAGTGAATGGAGCTGGGCAAATCACATGGTCTATGGCAAACTCTGGAGTGCTTAGCAAATGAAGTCATCCAGACAGGATTAAACACAGCTATGCCTCTGTAGCAGAGCCCTGTTTATGGAAAATGAGTTTGGGCAATTGGCTTGGCCTAAGAACATACTGTTCTTTTTTACCTAGGCATATAAGACTTTCTTCAATAAAGTAGTCCTGTCCCAGGCAGAAAATGTTCCTGGGTTTAGTTCATAAAGATGGAGCTTGGGGGGAGGAAGCTGGCCTATCTGTTCCTCTGATTTCCCATAACCTTGGCGAGCTCCTCGAGCAGTCTGTGCTGCTTTTTTTTTCCTAGTGAAATCCTACACCTTTTGAGGTCCCTGTGTCTTTTTCAAATGAAGCTGCCAAGAAACACATGAAGCATATATCAGCTGCAATTAGAAAATAGTGGCTTGAAATTATGTTGGTATTTTAAATATTCCTATTCATATGCATCTAAAATGCAAAAACTCACCAGCTGTGAGGTTTTTCCTTTACTTCAGCTTATGAAAAACTCCAGGGGATCAGGAAATTTAGAGCACAAGAACAGTTTATTTTTATACCTATTTCCCTTGTCATTTCCTTTTCCCATTCCAGTCCCTCTGAGAGGAACCAATTAACTTGAGACATTTTCCACATTCATTAGTATCTTCATTAAATAAAAAGGGCAGAATTGTTTCAAGACTGGTATTTTATGCCCTCTAAACTGTGATAGCACTGCCTGCCAGAGCAAATAGCAAAAGTGCTAAAGATGTAAAAATCTGTGAATTAATAAACTGTTAAATTTTGCATCTGCACCTGTATCAAAATGGAATAGACACCATTACAGAACAGCAGGTTGCTCAGCTAAGTGCACTTTAAGAAAGCAGGTTAGTGGCCATAAACGACAGGGTGACTGTCAGTGTTGTTGGAGCTAGCTGCTGGAAAACAATGAGATTAGCACTTTTCAATAGAAGAACAAACTGCTTTGGCTTCAGCAAAAGTCTTTAATGCTGCTCAGATGTATAAAAGGTCATCAAAATGCCACCTGTATGCCACAGTCAGAGAGATGGGAGTGCCCTATTTGGATGCTGTCTGGAGAGCCCTGGAGCCCCAGGGCTTCTGCTGCTGGTACTGCTGTTTGTTCTCATCTCCCTTTCCCACCTCTCTTTTCTCCTGCCATTTAGCAATGCCTCAGCCACCCTGCCATGATCCCAACCAGGAGCAGGGAGAGGTGATGGGGGAAAGCATAGCACGTGGGGAGGAAGGGAGAGCAGATCTCTTCATGTATGGGAGCTTTTCACCTGACATGGCTGGCTGGGGGTATTGCTTGTCCCAGAATGCCTCTTACATGTCTGCTTTGGTTTGAGCCTGATGCTTCACTTTTTTGCTTCTTGGCCTCAAGAGAAAAACATCAGGTCAGTAATAGTGTAGAAGAGTTACCTTTGCTGTGTACATACAGTACCCTGATGTTTATCAGTGTATTTCTATTGGTATGTAATTTCTTTTTGCATGCCACCATCTTGTTGCTTGCCACTTTTTGATTATTGTTATTGCTGGTAAACACACTAGCAGGTTCTTTTCTGCTGCTCTTTTTCTTTTTTATATTACTGAGAGGTCTGGAACTGACCCAAGTTGTCCCACTAAAATTGTGTATAATATCCAGAAGTCCTCAAATGACATAAGACCAAGGTAGATGGTTCTTACATCCACTCACTTTAATTCTTTATTATGGAGATATGAAGTCCAGCGCAAATTTTTCACATCCTTCAAAGATTTGTCAAATGTTGTAGGGTCAACATTGGGCACTGAATGATGGTATACTTTGGAGAAACTCCAACAAATGTTTGGTTTAGGATTAGGAAAGCCTGTGCATCAACATTATGTCACATTTCTTCATTCTCCTCTCTGTATTTCCTTCTTGCCATGCTGAGAAAGTTGTCATAAAGCTCTCTGTTTCTGCTAGACTGACAGCAACCCTTCTCTGACCCTTGCAGTGAGAGTTGCCCAGCACAGGCAGGTCTGACACTATGCTTTGGTGAAGCTCCAGCAACTTGGTCTGTAAATCCTAGCTGAATCTTTTTACTATTATTAGGGTTTCAAAGTTGCCAGGCACAACCAGCATTTAAGACCTAGGGTTTGTGGCTGAAGTCAAGTACAGTCAATTCTAAAACCAACTACAGTCTAGTTGCTGCTTGAACAAAGTAAGTAGGTCTTTATAGCTCCATCTCAACTATTGAAGACAGAGGAAAAAGAGGGAAAGAAAATTAAAGCATTTAAGATGGAACAAAAATGTCAAACTAAAAATGATGTGAAAGAACATTTCATAATACTTAATCTGATCTCCTCAAGCTGTGGTAAGGTTAGAGAGGCTTTTTTTGTTTAGAAGCCTTTAGTTTCTAAGATTCTGTTTATTCAAGACACCACTCAGAAAATTCAGTGTGCTGCTATATGAAAAATTAAAGTTTTCCTGACTAAATTATCAAGAAGATTACAGCTACATTCAGCAACATTTTGCAAAATATTCTTCTTCTGGGGTGAAAAAAGACACCAATTTTAGGGAAAGGGCTTTGCATGTGAATGCTACGCTCTAGGTTCAAATATAGAAAAGAGAATTTTAAATGCAAAATTTAATATGGAAAACACAATAACTTTTTGAGTTCTTGATAACCATAATATGACCTCTCAAACAGCACTGAATACAGCCTCTACCTCTCTCTCGTATTTGCTGAAATAATTTAATATCTGTTCCCATGTTGCCTAAAAGGTTTCATTACACATAGAAGATAAACCCAAGCCATGTATCTCCAGCATCTTTCAAAGTCTGTAAGCGCAATACCTTATAATAGAAAGCATTTCAGTGTCAAAGTGCTGCAAAAATCTCATGTTAAGTATAGGAGAGTTCATCTCAGAAATTATGTTTACCTTTATAAAATAGCATTTTTCTGATTTTAATCAGCTTAATTCTTCAGTCTCCTGTACTTAAAAATACAGGAAACAAGAATTAGACAATGGATAAAAGAGCTCATAATAACTAAAACAAAATTTCCTCCCATTAAGTCAGAGATCTGAACCTTGCAGGAATATCAAAGTGCTGCATATATTTTCTGTGCACTAAACTAAATATTTTTAAATACCATAAAGGCTTTTAAAAATAAATACCTTAGAGCACTATTCCTCCAAAAATTATTTTAAGAGACACAGTTTTTGTTTTCATTTCTGTATTGTTTAAAAGAAAAAAAGAAGTTCTGATGTAGTGGAAGCCAGAAAACAAAGCAAAGGCTGTAGTGTTCCTGTAGAGAAGTAAATAAACAAACACTGTAGGCAAAGATGTACTAAGCTATCGGATCGTAATGGCAGTGAAGGGATTCACAAACACCATATTAGGAAAGGGAAACTAGATGTAAAGCTGAGTCAATCCTACAACATGGAATAAAAACGATAACCAAAGCACACATATGCATTCTGCTGGCTTTACTTGCCCCTGCCACACATTTATGGATTTCAGTGGCTGATTAGTGATATGGGAGACTTTTGCATTTTTATGGGTCTACTGCTTGCTTGGGGATATAAACTCTCTCCTCTGCAGAATACTGCATGTGAAAGATGGATGCTTGCAAAAACAAATGCTAAATGCCCTCAAGCCAAGCTTAGAGCTCTGCATTTCAGTGTTTTCTGTGGAGCTGGATTGCACAGTACACAGCCTGCTCTACTTGTGAGGGATATCTATCTATGCCTGTTTCACAGGCAAGATGGAGTGATAGAGCCAGAGCACTTTGCATGAAGAAAATATGTGTAATATTTGTGCACATTTTCTAAAGTGTTGTATAATGGCTGAGACTGTTCTGTAGTCATAAGTGTCTTTGCAGTGGAAAGATCAGCAAAAAATGTTACCATTGATTAGGGACAGAATAGCTGCCTCTAGATTTTGTGAGCCTTTTGTCTCATGAGTTATGACTTCAATGATATGATCATAGATCCAGCTACTACTGAAGTCAACAAGAATCTTTCCTTTGACATTCAAGAGAAGCTGGATATAAATAGACCTACCAAGTCGATAGTCTTTGGGCCATACTACTTTGGCTTCCGATGGAGGAAAATGCAGCCCAATAAGGCTGTAAATATTTCAGGATGGAGTTATATACTTATGCTGACACAGCAGACAGTTTCTTTTTATGTGGACATAAAGAGCATTTCAGACAGCTTCTTGATTTCAGCTGGCTAGAGCAGAGTTTTGAAAAGCACAAAATACAGCATTACAAGTGGCAGATGTGTTCCTCACTGCTGTGGGTCAATGTGAAAGAGTGGGAAAGTTTGGAGCTTGAAAGAACTTGGCATTTGCCAGGTTGATGGACATTCACTGATGGGCTGCGTGTTCTTGGGGGTAAACTGCATCTTTAGATTTGAGTATTTTGGCACATCAATGTATCAACAAAACTCTGATGCAGCCTTTCTTGGAGTTATTGCATGAGTGAACTTGCATGGTGTGGATGATTGACTCGGAGAGGCTGAAGCTCCTCCTTGTGCCTGAGAGGATCCTTTAGAGAGCCATTTTCTGTGTTTGATGTTTCCTGTAGAGAATAAATTTACGTAGTAAGGCTGTTACTAGAACTAGTGAAGGGGGTGGAAGAACCTCACAGATCTTCACATGCAGAAAATTGCTATGGGATTCAAGTTCTGCAACACAAGAACACGTTAGGATTGGGCCAAGAGCAAAGACATGAACACACCTCTGAAATCCTCAAAGGGACCAGAGGGAATTTAACTGAATGGACACTGAGCTACCTACATCTGGAAATAAACACAGTGTATGGGGAAATAGAAGCATGTGCATAGTGAGGATTGAAGGAAATTCAGTTTCCCTATTAGAAGATCTGGCATATGTCATGCACTGACTAATGTTAATGAAGCAGAGTGTATTTTCATCACTACCTGGTAACTCTGGCCATGCTAGTGTTTGTGTGCATGCTAAGTCTGTGGGTGTGAAAAGGGACATTTTTTTAATCTTTCTGGACCTTCTCTTCCCTTCAGTAGACAATTCTGGCAGGGTCACTGCCTTTACTTATGCATCTGCATGACCTCTCCTGAGAACAAACACTGTATGTGAAAGCTTTGCCCTGCAAATTTTTATAGCTCTACTAAAATATTGTACACACACTTAAAAAGATGTCTTATCAGAATACAATAATATGGAAGCCCTTTTAGAGTAAATTAGTGTAGGAAAAACATATCCCTCCTCTCCTCTCCCATCAGCACATACCATTATTACATATGTGTTCCTGTTTCAAGTCCAACCATATGTACTGCTACATATTGAAATGTCTGTACATTAGACAGTTACGTACATTGAGCAGCTTCAAAAAATGCAAGAAAATTTTAAGCACATTCTGTGCTTCATCCTTACGGCCCAGTTCCTGTTATCCATCAAGTCTGTTTTAAAATAGGACACATTTTTGGTACTGCAAAGTCAACAGTGCTGGAAAGTTGGCAGGTACGCTTGTTTAAACAACATTCCCAAGTAGTCTCTTGGCAGGTGTTTCCAGAGTACTTTGAGCACAATTCTTTGCATGGGATATCTGCCAAAGTACATAGCAACAGGGAAAGAAGTGTTTTCCTTTTACTGCAGTTGGGACAGTGCAGTGTTTTAGATGCTGTGCTGTGCATCCATTTCAGGAGCTTATTTTGGCACTGAGTCAGAACCTGCACAATGGCAAAATACACAGCATCTTCCTGCCTGTTTAATGCAAGTGAGTTACAGAATACCTACTGGTAGGTGATCTTTCTGGTGGTGGGCCAGGCTCTGACATGCTTCTTGCACCAAACTAGTTTTTCAGCTGTATAGAAACCTTTCACCTTACAACTCCTTTCCAAAGACCATCATCCTGCAAGGTTTTGTGTGAGTTCAAAGGAAATGTTCATTTCACAGTTGGCCAAAAGGACAAAATGGGAAGGGTGGATGAGGTAGGAGAGGGATCAGAGAAGCCTTGTCTGCCTGGCACTGATTTTTGTTACAGCTGAACCTAGCTTTACTTAATTGAAACCTGTCCTTTAGGTTTGAAAAATATATGACTGGTTTTATAATCCTTCTGGAAGCCTGTCCACTTCTCAGTATGTGTCCTGGACCTAAAATTACACTCTGTATTATCCCTGCAAAAAAAGTCTCTCAGATATGTATACTCTTACCTACATACAAATGCTCTCTGACCTAAAATAGAAACAGGTATGTGGAATAGTAAACAGACATGAAAGGCTAAAGGAAACATTAACTGAGGGATATGCTGGTTTGAAATTTAAACTTTAATGCTATGCTGAAATAAGCCCTGTTCAAAGACATGGTCACAGCATGTTTGGTTGTTAAATGAGTTCTTAGTAGTCTAATACCAGAGTTGCAGCTGCAGGTGACCTGCACTCATGCAGTCTTGGCAAAGGCTATAGAGGGTGGTCTACAGCACAAAACTTTTCCCAAAGTAAAGGGCTTTCATCTCAAACCCAATTCTAGCTCTTGGTTATAAAGAAAAGAAAAGGAAAAAAAAAAAACAACACCTGGGTCAAACCAAACCACTTCCATTTTTCCCAGATATGTAAACAGCCTAACACAGGTGTTTCAGATGTGACCTACTCCAATCACTTCACAACCTTTCACCACAAAAGAAATTGTGTAAGCATCCATATCACCACTTATTTCACTTGAACTGTTTCTGTGTGCGTGACACAACTCCATATTGTCTCCATACTCACACCCTTACTCATCCCCATACTCACCTGCCCCAGGGGCTATGCAGTGAGCTAACAATACCTTCATCTCTCTCGTTCATAACTTCTACAACCTGGCCTAGACACAGAAACCTGTGGTACTCTGTAAGCTGCAAATGACAATCTTGTGTGGTAAATACTGCAGGAAGACAAGCAGAGTGGTGGTTACTTTTTTATGTTTCATTTTTTAAAAGTCTTCATTTCTCCATTGAAATTGTCTGGCACAGAATTTTCAGGTTATTGGAGCAGGCTGCCATCAAATCCAGCTGGTCTGGCTACAAAATGTGTGCACTGGCAAAGACCCTCCTTTGTCCTCTGTAACTGCCAATCTTCCTGTTTCACTGAACCTGTCCTGTTTCCCACCCAAAATTCACCTACTCTGGGGGCTTGTCTTCTCCGGTGAGTTGTGACTCTGCCCATCTTCTAAACTAACTTAAAAGCTCTCCTCTTGTGAATATTTTGCATATGACTGTTTCCATTACTTTTCTTTGTCTTTATTGTATAAGTAGAAGGGGGACCTGGTTTTTGTTATTGTGTTTTATATAAGTTAGAGAGCTCAGGCACATGCATATAGACAGGGATGCTGTGGGGCTAGGCACTGTGCAAGTACAGTATAGCATGGCATCAGACAGCTTCTTACCCAGGTGTAAAAGGTGGATGAGCAGGAGAGCACAAGGACACAACTAAACAATACAGGGTGGCATGGTAGGTCTCAGCAGCCCTGCTCTTAGTGCACTGTGCCATTATGAGCATTGCAGCAAGCTAAAGTTTTCAGTAGACTTTATAAGAAAAACTATCTGAAACAAAACACAAGCAATTACTTCAGAGGAGCCCAGCTCAGATAAGATGTTTAAATACTCTGTTGTGGGGGAGAGTCTACAGTACCTTCTTTCTAGTCAGTCCTTAATAAATTGTTTTTTATTACTTTGTGTAGTAACTGTTTTAAAATTGAAGCAAAAAAAAAACATTAGACAAAGAAAATGTGCAGCAGATCCAGAGGAATCAGATACTCCAATCCTAGTTCTGGTGTCTGTCTTATAAAAGACAGTGTTACACATTGATACTTGAGTATTACTGGGGCATTACAGTCACATTAGCTAAGTGTCCTTTCCTCTTGCTTTGTAGACACAACCTGGTTATCAATCATTTATTATTCTCAGAAGGTGGCATTTACTCTGTTGCTGGCTCTGTCCCCAGGGAAAAGAGTAATCCAAGAAAATAAATAGAAATTATTTAAGTCTGAATGAAGCAAAATTTGAGTGAATATCTCCAGAAATGTTTATATTACTTCACAGTCTATGTGGCTCAGATTAAAAACAGAGGGAATAATACTAGTACTACCCTTTAAAAAAAAAAAGCCACTTTCAGAGACTTTATTGGAATCCTAAGCATTTCCAGGTGTTGTTGAAGGCTTACAATAATAAGGATAGAAATTTTCCCAGCCTCCCTTTCCTTTTTGTTTTGAATTTTGCTACTGTTGAGAAGGATACTAGACTGACAAGCCTAGAGAATATTCATTTGTCCTGCCACAGATTGTAGATGCTCTTGATGACTGGGCTTTTCCATTCTGACCTACATTCATATTTCTTGTTTGACTTTATTTCTTTATGTTGGAGCTGTCTACCTGTTCCAGATAGACTAGGACTAGGACCATCAGCATTCTCCGATTTAAAAGAAAATCTTAGTCCACACAAGTTGCATAAACCCACCATGACATCAATGTGAACACAATCACTTTCAGTGGCGCTGAGATGTTTTAGTCATTACCAAAGTAGGCCACATATAGTCCAGTGACCTAACGAGAATTACTTTATTAATCCTGTAAATCTCTGGACTCCTCAACCAGAAGTTGGATCTGTTGCATCTGACTAATTATCAGGCCTGATGGACATGCCTGTTCAAGGGAATAAGAAATTTTTGGTTCCCTACTAATTTGGAATGGACATATTTTCAAACAACTGGCCTTTCATTTCTGAGGTTTGGTGAAAACTCTTAATTTTACCCAGTAGCTGCTCCTTTTGAGGTGTGTGCATTATTGGTGTGTGTTTCTTAAGGAAAATAGTTAAACATATATAATCTCAAAGACTTGTATCTGTCAAACTGGCCCTTGGAGATGGAGCTTCGGAAACTGCAACAGAAATTTTCAGAGCTTTTCTAAAACTTAGGGAACACTGACCATCACTCATAAATAATTTTTGAAGCTGGAACGTTCCTGAATATTTTACTTCTCATACAGTTCTGGGATAGCTTTCTGTAGTGTGGGCAAAGATCTTGCAACAAAAATGGAATTTCTGTGACTGTGGTTACAACATGCTTCCTCCAGAGAAC
>JAOXXN010000395.1:39886675-39898518 GCA_026770055.1 Myrmophylax atrothorax
TAACATAACAGCCTACTCTTAGGGACCTGGACAAGCTTGAGAAATGGGCCCATGGGAATCTATGAGGTTTAACAAGATCAAATGCAAAGTGCTGCAAATGGGTTGGGTCAACCCTGATATCAATACAGGCTGGGGGATGAACAGAGAGCAGCCCTGTGAGACAGACTGGGGGTGCTGGTGGATGAAATGCTGGACATGGGCTGGCAATGTGGGCTTGCAGCAGAGAAAGCCAATTGAACCCTATGTTGCATCAAAAGCAGCATGGCCAGAAGGTTTAGGGAGGTGATTCTATCCCTCTACTCCACTCTGGTGAGACTCCATCTGGATGCTGCATCCAGCTCTGCGGTCCACAGCACAGACAGAATATCAACCTATTGGAGTGAGTCCAGATGAGGCCACCAAGATGATTAGAGAGATGGAGCACCTCTCCTGTGAGGAAAGGCTTAAGAGAATTGGGTTTCTTCAGCCTGGAGAAGAGAAGGCTTCAAGATGACCTAATTGTGACCTTTCAGTACCAGAAGGGAGCCTTCAAGAAAAATAGAGAGAGAATATTACAAGAGCATGTAGTGACAAGACAAGGGGAATGGCTTCAAATTGAAAGACAGTAGGTTTAGATTAGATGTTAGGAAGAAATTCTTTGCTGTGAAGGTAGTGAGGCACTGGAATAGGTTGTCCAGAGAAGTTGTGCATGCGCTACCCCTGGCAGTGTCCAAGGCCAGATTGGATGGAACTCTGAGTAACCCCCCACGACACGGGGATCTGAAGTGAGTCTCCCTCTGCGCCTCATTTTGCTGCAGGCCCCTGGTGTTACTTGGCAGCTCAGAACCACTTGCTATCATGGAGCATCTCCCCAGTGTATCAGGTGGCCAGCTCTGTCTGAGAAATGGCAGAGTTGTGGCTCTCTGCAGGGTTTGGTAACTGAGACATTTAACAAAAGACCCAGAATCAGCAAGGCAAGTATTTGTAAAGCAATAGGAATAACTTTCCTGTAGTGCTTTCCCAGACTTTTCCAGCCTCACAGCCCTCTTGGATTACTTTTTCCTCTCGTCCATCTTCATTTTCTCAGGTACTTGGTTAACCACTTCTAAAGTCCACTGCTCAAAAAATTCTTTCTGATTTGCAGGGGGTTTATCCCTGCACATAGCACAGAGACAGAAATCAGTCTCCAGTGAAGGACAAAGTCTCCCCCTTAAATGCCTTGTAACTCTTTCTTTAACTTGGGCTTTAAAGCATGGAGGAGATATGAAGAACCAAGTTCTAAACTCTTAAAAGGATAAAAAATGCAAGTTTGCTGGGAAAATTCATTTTAAACAATGATTAAGAATCAACAATATTTTTAATCCACTCTAACACCAGAGTTAGGTAATAGCATTCGGCAGGAATTTCTCTGTTATTGATGGTTGAGTCAAAATATTTTCTGTGACAGGTCACAAAATGGTTTTGCAGCATTTCCACACAGCTGGAGAAATAATCATACAAGCAAAAGGGCAGCAGCTGTGACATTTCAAAGTCTTACTAGGAAAGGAATTCTGGAAATGTAACAGATGTTTTAAAGTCCTCATAATCTGTCCAGTACCCTCCATCTCTTCCCCTTTCTTGCCTATATATATATATATTAAACAACAAATAAAAGAAATTACTGATATGGTACAGTTCTGGCTTTCAGTTTATATTATCTGGTATTGGAAAATATCTATACATAAAAAAAAAAAAAAGGTAGAGCTCTTTTGTCTTAGGGTTTGGATGTCTCAGCTTTAAGTATTAAGCTGTTCTTTATGAACACCTAAAATTTGGACACCCATTTGAATCCAGTAATTTTGGGTTCTATTGTAAAGCAAAGACAGAAGGGAAACTTCCAAGTGGAAGTTCACAGAAGCCATTGACTAACTTTCAACCCACCAAACAGCTGAATGGACAGCTTGGTTTTTTCAGCTTATTCCTAAGTCTCGCAGAGCATACTGCTTACATGCACTGTGAAATGAGCAGTTTCTTGAGAAGGAAACACTGATTATCCTGGCACTGCAAGTTTGACGACTATGGATGAACTGAAGAAAGGGAAAATGATGTAGTAGGCAAGTGCAATCAGCATAGTGATTTTAGGTGCAAATTTTTCAGTGACTTGCTCTCGGTCTTTGGGAATAGTTTGATTTAGAGCAGATTTTCTTGAACCATTCCAATTGAGAGCATTTTTCCTCGCAGAAACAGCACATTATTTTCAGTTTGCAATTATTCAGCTAACAAAGAATTTATTCAGCACTCTTGAATGTAGTTAGATGCATTTCACATAACAGCATTACCTGTTTCACATGCATTTCATCCCCTTAGCAATAGCGTAAGGCAGAGGCATACTGACCAGCATAGGTTTTGTTGTTTTTAAACCTTGATTTTCTTCTTTCATTCGTTATGAAGCATTTTTGTACTATGGGTGCTCAATTCACCATCTTCTGCAGGTACTTTCTCCAAGGCCACCTCTAACATTAAAATATTGACTTCAAGAATTGACAGCAAGAATTTTGTGTTAAGCCCAATCAAGGAAGAGCACATAAGCCCTCAGAAAGCAGTAACACTGAGCAGATGACAGTTTCAGATTTGCAATCTGAGAATCCACTGGTTTCATTAATATCATATAAAAATAGCTAAAGGCATCTCATGGTGATTTTGCTGTACTGAAGTATGAGGCTTCAACAATAAAGGATGTATTCTGGAAGGACATAGCAGCCCTGTGCAGATGCATGTTCTTAGAGCTCAGTTCCTTTAGGCTATCTCAGTCACAGACTGTCTAAGATTCCTATTGCTCTCATTGGCACCAAAGTGGGTTTTGGTTTATGCTATGTTTTGGTTTGGCTATGCTAAAATAAAGGGAGTCCTCTGATGTACCTTGTGTCATGAGGTATTATACAGAAGGTCTACACTAGGAGGGTCTGCCAGTTGATCCCCATTAGCCCAACTCAGTTTAGTCTGGCCAGGTGAGATCCTACCAGGAGATGCAGGTTGGCACCTTTTGCTAAGTGTTCAGAATACATGGCAAGACTATTGAATTTCCTGTATTGTATGTATGACTACGCTTCACGAACGAAGATTTGGGCAGGGCTCTCCCCATGTGGGTTGCCCTTCCAGCCTGTGCAGTGGATTTTTTAGGTGAGGCACAGCGTGCACAGAACTGGCCCCACACTTTAACTCCTCAGGTTCATCTGCCACGGCCGAGCGAGCTTGGACAGTGACAGTGAGGTCCTCGGGACTAGAACCTACAGACCCCAGTATTCCCAGGAGGTCTTCCATCCAAGTACTAACCCGGGCTGACCCTGCTTGGCTTCCAAGATCTGACAGGATTGGATGTCAGGGAGGCATTTAACTGCCTATATTGATTTGGTTAAGGTATTATGAAATACCTAGAAGGGAATTCTGCCTTAATGTAAGTTACTTCACAGTTACTGTGTGCACCCAAAATTACCTCATCTTCTTTGTCATCCTGTACACCCATTATTGAATAATGCAACCACCATCTCTTATACCACATCTAATTGCCTCATAGGAACTACATAGATAGAGCACAGTCAGTTCAGGCTGAAGCCAGGCAAGATCAAAGTGTACCTGGCAGGAAGAGGGGACACTTTGAAGAGTCAGCCAAAACATTTGTCACCACCTTCCCTCAAAGATATATAGTCCTTATTCATCAAAGTTATGGCTGACACCTCATTAGTCATGGATGACCAAATTTGTTGCAATTCCCAGACATATTTTCTCTCACCTTCAGCTAGTAGGAAACTCCGTCATTTCATTGTAGATGGGCATGTCATCCTAGTGATTCACGCAGTTGTCACCTCCATCCTGAAATCCTGTAACGGGAGTGGAATCAGAAACCTGTGAATAGATCCAGAAGGTAGCTGCTGACTTTTCCGTAGTGTAAGGTGCCTGAACTGAAGTCCCTCAGCAGGCTTCTGCTTTGCCTCGGTACCTCTCTACAGCCTCAGCCATAATTTTCAAAGCAACTGAAATGTCAGACACAGCTGCATACCTCTGATGTGCTTTACATCCAGTGGGGGGGAAGAGGGGGCAGGGAAAAATGCATGAGAAGCATCTGAAATATCAATATGGTTTTGCTTTGAGATGTCTACACCTCTTGCCAAGGTAATCCTGTTATGGAATGCTCTTCTGGTGTCTAAACATCTTGGTGAAATATTGAAGTTTTCCCTGTGTGATTGGGTGGGAGAGGGGAAAAGCTTATTTCCACACATGACACAGTTAAACAGCTGTTTTTATTCCATAATCCCTTCCTCCTTTCCCCCACCAAAAAAAACCCCAACCAAACAAAAAAGCCCCATACAAACCAAACCTAAAAACACCCCCCAACTTAGTGAATGTTGATCCCACAGACCATATGCAGAGACAGCTAAGGACTTTACTGTTGCTTTCAATGTCCTGGAAGAAATCTAGATATCACCTTAATCAGTTTCTGATTTAAGCCTTGATAGCTATTTTTATTTATCTTCAGACTCTTTCCAACTTTTGTT
Source organism: Myrmophylax atrothorax (assembly GCA_026770055.1). Classification (NCBI taxonomy): domain Eukaryota; kingdom Metazoa; phylum Chordata; class Aves; order Passeriformes; family Thamnophilidae; genus Myrmophylax; species Myrmophylax atrothorax. The sequence goes on from JAOXXN010000395.1 coordinate 39,891,187, forward strand.
GCTTTTATTTCAAGGGAGGCCATAAAGATTTTTCAAGTACTCTGGGGTTTAAAACAATTTGCATTCTGAAATTCAATGAGTGACACCCTGTGAGTGCAGAAGTCCATTCATGTGGTTCATTCACTTGGCTATCTGTTACTTCAAACTCTATTTAACATTGTTAAGATATCGTATTCCTGATGTGATAACAAAATGTTGGAATTAGTCAAGTAAAGCAACAGTTTCATTTAGAATGAAAACACAGGAGGATGGAAGGAGGTAGTATTTAGATCTTGATTCTAAAACAGTGAAATAATATTTAGGTTTATTTTGACAAGTGGCTAAATACAAGGAGTACAGGTTAAACCACTGTAGAGAGGGTGGTTTTCATATGATTCTAAATAATGTGAATAAAAGTAAACTAAACTGAAAGTAATGCTCCATCAAAATGCACATTTTTCTTTGGAAAAACAGGACAGTAAGGGTTGATACAGAAATCTTAGTTGGAAGTGAGGTTACACAGACTGTTACTTCACTGAGGCCAAAATGCATGCAGGAGTAAGTAAATTCCATAGCAAAAATGCCTTTGGTTTTCAAAATATAAATCACCCTTCCATCAGTATTCCTATAATAAGCAATATTCATAGGCAAACTAGCTTGCCTATAACCTTTTTCATTTTAGAATATCTTATAGATCAGTGGCCAAATATTTTACCTGACCGTAAGGTCCAGACTCAGATTTTGGAGATGTGCTTGAGCCTTTTGAAGCACCAGTTGGGAAATAGGGAACTGCTTTGCTTTAAACCAAGTTACAGACCTGACTGGAATTCATATGACACAAAGTCAGCTGTAAATCTGTGGCTAACACAGACTTCTATGGAGGAGATTATAGGCTCATTTATACCAATCAGATGTTGTAGCATTGGTTTTTCATATAGCAACAGAGCAGTTCTGTGTCTATAAAGCTCTCCCCTAGTTTCTCTTTCCATCTCTGTTCTGGCAGCATTCATTGCTGTCTAAAGGCACACACTGGCAAAAGCCTTGCTATGCTTTGAGACAACCTCACAGCCTAAACTGTACATCTGATGAATGCAATTAGTTCATGAAGGAGAAGAAATAAATGCTGGTAGGGAATATGTGTTTATGTATGACTGTCAATGTTTTGGAAATATGGTCTGACTTTTGGTTCTGTGCTGTCAGTGAGTTGGGCTAGGTGGTCTTTCAAGTTCACTTCCAACCTGGGTTATTTTGTGTTTCTGTAAAGAAATGAATGGCTTGCTCTGTCTCATGTATGTCACAACTGCAAGAATAAGAGAGATGATAATTCCAAACTACCATTCTTGTAAGAAAGCTGGGTAGGTAGGCAACAGGCACATCCAACACAGGCATTATTTGTAAGAGTCATTTAGGGAAAGAGCTGCTATCCCATTCATAGTGAATATTGCTGGGGAGAGTGGGCAGCCTAGAGAGTTTAGACAACACATTTGGTGTGAGGTTAATCAATAACATTCACACAAAGACTTCAGCATAAATTTCTACATTCCTGTCAGACTGAAGGCAGGGATGTTTTTCCCAACATGGACCCCGTGAAGCTGAAGCCATGCATGGAGGAAATTCTACAAGAAATCCAAATTTATAGGTTAAAAAGAGCCTGGTAGAAATAGCAGAGCAGCTCAGACAGAAAGAGAGATTAATTTGAAACAAGAAAGCTAAAGAATCTCACTCTCCTAGTAGTCATGAATTAGAGAATTGTTCCTTCCTGTGCCCACAGACAATGAGAAGAAGCAACTGGAGCCAGACAGATAGAGCTTCTGCCTACACTATTCTCTTTCAGAGATTCCTGGAATATAAATTCCAGAAAAGACTAATAGCTACTAGTCTGGCTCACTTTTTATTTTTTGATTCTGACTTAGTCCAGTAACTTGCATTTAGTTGCAACACATTTTCTCAATCTGAAGATAACAAAAAATACAGAATCTACCACTGTCTGAACCATTTTTTTCCCAATGATCAATCATCCTTCCCATTTTTGGAAGTTTGTCATTTGACAGGCATCTCCTTTAAGCTTCTGGTTCTTTATTACATATGATTTTTTCCTCGTATTTTTCCCAGAAAAACATAATTAATGGAGACATCTCAGTCTTATTCTAGACAGCCATCTCCTACTTATGAAGGTGACTTCTCATCTGAACTGATCTATGGCAACGTAAGCCAGGAGTAAAGCTGTCTAACAGTGTCCATGGAGACACAGCATTGCTTTAACTCAAAGAATTAATTTTAATTTTGCATTTTACTTAGCACATAAAACTCTCTCCCATCACCAGTCTTCTGTAGAGACCTAGGACATTGCTACTATCTGGCTAATATATGAACATGGGCATGTTATTCTGCTCCTTATCATTCATCCAGCCTTGTAGAACTACAACCCTTTTGTCATTCAAAAGGGTTATAGCTCTACTTTCATTCTACTTACATTTATTTTTGTACAATAGCTAGCACCAACATCCTTATCTCATTTGTATGTCTTTGTAACAGCCAAAACTAATAATTGATGAGACAGCTCTGAGGAGAACAAGGACATGCCACTGTTCCTCAGTCTCTGCGGGTGGGAATTTACAGCAGTTCCAATAGTTTGTAAACTCTTCAAATCTAACCACTGGCCATTTACATAAGATAATTTTTAATGGATATGGAAAACATTCACAAGAACCATAACTCAAGAAAACAAGCTAAAGTGGCAACTTGTTTCCAGTTACCTATGTAATGCTTTTCATCACCAGCAGTTCTGATTAATTTTTGAACTCTGGCACAAAAGCTGCTCTGTTTTTGTAACAGGATAGTAAAGACAGTTATTACCAGTGCTTCTAAAACCCATAAAGTTAATGAAAAAATAAATTGCAAGTTTTCTTTAATGAGAAATTTGCAATATTTTGAAGATTATATTATTTTTTATTATTATTACTGAAATCTGGAGAAGATTCATCAGGGCAGTCTGAAATTAAACTTTAGAGGGTGTCTGATTATTCCTTCATTCCACCATTTCAGGGGCAAAATGGCATGTACAAGGGGAAGAGGAGTGGCAGTAAAACCAGCAAGATAAACACTTGTGAAAATTCTAAATATTTTTAAAATATTTTAAGGAAGTGTGTTTAAGAAATTAAACACCATTCCCTTTCAAATCTTAGAAAATATGTATTTCTTTAGATTTTTGCAGAATTTGTCACCAGATCTTAGTCCTTTCTAATGTCATGAACACGGAGAACTCCTGGGAAATAAGGAACTAAACTGGTTTATCCAACAGATCCTCTTAGGGAAATCATAAAGAATGTTTCTTGTGTGACTTCCTCAGTTCAGGGAAAGCTGCTATATTTGCTGCTTCCCTGTTTTCCTTCCTTTGTAGAGCAGCAACACAGAGGAGTCATGTCTCAGGGGTGTCACAAAAAATGAGTACATGGATTCAATGACTATAGCTCACACTGAAGAAAAACAACATTCCTGATCAGCTGAGCAATATGAATTGCTTATGCTTCCAGCATGAGAAGACGTCTTACTAGTCAGTAAGACTTCAGTAGTTTAGGAACAGTTACATTGGAAATTATAAAAGCACTCAGAGTAAATAGCAATAAAATAGTTACAGTTGCTGGGAAAGGGTTTAGTATTTTGCTTCATTATTAAAGGCACCACCTTATTAGTGAGCTAATCCTGACTGTCCAATGTAGATTGACATTAGCAAAGGTAAATAAATCCACAGATATCTCTCTCACCGTTTTAATCTAATTGGTTCTGATTACAAATCAAGAACCTCTGAGAATGTCATGGTTTGTTCAAGGAAGAAGGTCGGACATCTTTGAATTTTTCTGCCTATATTTTATTCTTGGCACAGCTCAGAGGTAGACCCAGTCACCTGTGGAATTAACTGTGCTAACCATTCTGCAGAAGTGCTTTCACTTGAACATTAACCTCATTACAAATGTCAGTCAGCTTTAAAAATGCATTTGTGTGGTGCTCCATGTGAACAAGACATATGTGTACAGCACTCTCGTCCTCCAAAGGAAGGCCAGATGGCACTGTTGAAAAACTCTTTCTAACTCTGCTAATCTGTGTGTAAACTGATCCTCTGGATAGAGCTGCTTATTGTTACTAGTGAGGCTTTTTTTTTTCATAATTTTCCACTGTAAAAATTGCTTTCCTTGCTTTAATCTCTCTGTGAAACCATTGTAGCTAAGTTTGCTGCCACAGCAATCAAACAAAATATTGTACAGTGCCAAGATATGCTGCAAATGAGTTCTTAGCAAATAATTCTGCAACATCTTTCCACCCAGTTAAAAAGGGTGGCACCTTTTTTTCTCATTTCCCTTGGCAGTCTCTTCAACAAGTAATTAACTAAAACAATTTCACTGTAGATTATTCTGCCTGAACTTACTTTACTAAGAGAAATGATACATACTAAGAGTCATCAAGCACATTTGGAAGGTACTGTACATGGAAAAAAAAGCCATACTATATAAAAAGCAGGACAAGGTATGGTTTGTGAAAGAGAAAATGAGCTAAATATCGTCTTGTTTCCAAATATCCAGCAGCTCACATAACTTTAACATCTTTTGGGCTTTTTTCTTTCAATTTTAAGGTGGGTAAGGATTTTCCCATCAATTGTATGTATATTCATACAGAAGCACTGCCATCAGCTTGAACAATCTTTTTCCTGTAGAAGATGGTAGAGACACTAGTTCTCCTGGAAAAGGCAAAGTACAACTGAAGGACAAGATTCACTGACTTGAATGGGGTTCACCTGTCCCTCTGCCATGTGGTGCTGGTGGGTTGTTCTGCAGAGGTTGCCCAGGAGTCTTTTCTGGTGGCTTTGGAGGGAGTGTGCTGCTTTTTCTCTTGAGATAACAATTCACCATCACAGTTTCTTATGGAATTCAATTTTTCCCTTATTAAAGGACTGCTTCATCTAGATAGTAAATATAGTAGTCCCTTGACTGTAGTCCCCTGCCCCTTTCATAAATGTGAAAGCATTCTAAGGGTCTAATTTTCTAGCAACATGGACACCTCGTAGCTCGTTTCTTGCAGAACCTTCTTTTTGGATATTGAACTCTTGAATCTCTTGCCTGTACTCATCTGGTAAGAGCAGTAAGAGAACTGAGATGTGACCATAAGGAATTTATTTTTCTTTCCTTCCTTACCCAGACTAACCTACACGCATAGTAGCTTGATGTGACAGGTGCTGCTGCAACTGTAGATTTTCCTAGGGCTCTGTTCTGATCTCTAATGTCTGTGAGAGTCTTTTTGCTCTTGCTGCTTTTCTAAGCCCTTAAAAAACAGCTGTCATTATAGGGCTTCTGAAATGAAATTCAGATGTATGAAGATTTCCTTCATCCAACACAATGAAGTTTCACACAGAGACCGAACAGAGACCAGCGGTGCATTTTCAGAGGCTGACAACAACCCAGGGGCAACGTGCGGTGATGTGGAGGAGTGCTAGGTTAGTAACCTAAGGTCACTGAGAACTGCTTAACTGTGACCACAGACACCCCCTGCTATTGATAGCGTATCTTTCTACATGGCTGGAGAAGCAACTGTTTATACAAATAATGTTTATCACACTTTTACCAGAAAATTGCCTAACATGTATCAGAAGCTGAGGGTTTTCAAGTTGAGCTCATTTCATTTCAAGCCAACTGCTGTTTCTATGCTGCTCATTGAGCAGAACCCATTCAATTTTAATTTTGTTACAAACAAACAAACAAATATAACTAATAACATATGCTTTAGGAAGACTGCTTCCTAGAGAGAGATATTTGCCAAAACCCTTTCCAACATAGAGCTAAGAGCAAAAACTGGTCTGAAAACACCCATGTGACCGTGGAGAGTGCTGTGCTCTGCTTACAGTGCCGTCCTTTCCTTTGGACAACAGGTGTTCTGAGACATTCAGTGCCCCACGAGCTCTAACCTACCTGGGTTCAGCCTGAGTTTTACACAATGGCAGAAATATAAAAATCATTGCCTTGGGTTGCCTTGGTGGTCCACTCGCATCTCTGCACTAAATTGCTAGAGGAGACAATCCACCATCCCAGAAGCAACTATTGGAATGTATGAGGTCAAGCTAAACAAGGACTTTCCTTTAGAAGTACTTCCTGAGTTAATACTAAATAAAGATGACCATGTGTCTAATGTAATAAACTGAGATCACAAAATGAAGATTTCTACAGACCTAAGATGGCCCGTAGGAAAATTCATGAATATTCCAGTTAACATTGATCTCTTGTAAATGCTGAAAAAAAATGTGTTTGGAACCAGATTCAGACTTTACAACTTGGAGCCCACCTCTTAATAGTTTAGATGAAGGCCAGAAATGGCTGCCTGCTGTGACAGGAGGCAGCAAGCCCCCCACCAGCTGAGTGCTCGGAGCAGCCTAGCTGCCTACGTATGGTAGCGCAGCAGGGGTGAGCCCACAAAGAAGTCTCTGTGGTAAACTGGTTTGCAAAACAGAAAGGAGTGTGCATGCTTCGTAGAGCAACAGCAGAAAGTTATTCTGTGGGTGCTGCAAAACAACCTCTAATTCCTGTCTAGAGCTGCAAATGCAGCCTTTGTAAAATATGTGTTGGGCTTTGAAACCAAAGTTGACACTGGTTCCTGCTTATCACATATTGGTTTACACACTCAGTCAGCACCTGCAGTTCTCAGTTGTCACCACTTCTTTCACACCTGGAAGCTCACATTGCCAGTCTGTGATAGGTACTGAGTTACAAGTAGAAAGTGGTAATGTTAGCATGCCTTGGATGAATCACATTTGATACTGCAGATGTCTTGTAAAGAGTCATCAACATGAACACTGTAAAGAGAATGACGTTTGCACCTGAAATTCAATGGAGAAAAAAACATACTAGAGTTTTAAAGTACATATATACTTTATGGTGTTTTTATACTAAGGAAGTGAAATCTGCCTTATATACCCTAATAGATAAATCTTATCCACACTGTGTGGGGGAGTAATTATTACTTCCATATTGCACAGGAGTAAACATGTCCACAGAGGTTTGAGTTATCCCCCAGTTTGTCCCTTCATGTGCCACACACAAAAGTAAACAACAGAAATAAGAATAAATACACTTCCTTGTTTAAAAATCTTCTCAGTTCTGTAATCAAAGCAATTATTTCTTTTAGGTCATAATGTTCACTCACTAGAAAAGCAATTTACCTGTTCTTCCCAAGCATCTCTATTTCCATCATGCATTCCAGCCAAGAGTCTTTGAGCACTTCACAATACATCTCTTATCTATAAGAATCACTGGGTTTCCTCTGATTCTTAGAAAACTGTTGTGGCTCACTGAAGAGAGGAGTAGGCTGTTG